>JAHTLZ010000010.1:9849648-9921930 GCA_023846285.1 Phrynocephalus versicolor | reverse complement strand
TATATGCTTGTGAACTTTAAAAACATTCCATTACCACTGCTGGCCCTGGTTAATACTTGGATAGGAGACCACCAGGGAATACCAGGTGCGGCAGGTGCCTAGAGTAGGAACTGGCAAACCACTCCAGTATTCCTGCCAAGAAAACTCCATGGGCATGGGGTCACGAAGAGTCTGGTCATGACTGTAACGACACAACACACACACACTACCACTACTGAATTGTAAGCCCAGTGCACTCATGAAGAGCCCCACCAACCTTTTACATAAAAAAATAAGAAATCTGCATTTTGTACTTTAAAAAATTATTTTCTTTAAAACAACAACAAATTACTGATCTTTCCCCCTCTACATTCATTATTAATTTGAAGATGCAAATAGAAACGATGGCACTGTTTACAAGACACATGGCTCTATAATAAGTTAGCTCTGTTTTTCCAGGGATAGTAGTCATTCATTCATTCATTCATTTAACAATACAGTATGTATCTTTAGGTGCAACCTGACATCTACACACCTATCAGTGAGATATACAGTGGGCAATCTGAATCTTGGGACAAAGTTGAGCTGCAGACCTTCCTAATTACAATATCTGGTCTATCCCCCCCTGATTTTCACCCATCTCATGATTTTTTAAAATTAATCAAACTGATAAAGAGTTCTGGAGAAATCCAGGGCTTTGCACACTTGTGTGGTCTTCATAAAATTGTTGCCCACCAATGGATTCCACTTTTATTCACAGAATAGCTACCTCTGAGCATTCACAGAGCTTGCTACATTACATGAGCATAACGTGCTAAAGCCACCCATAACAGCATCTGGGACATTATCTGCTAGTACGCAGAGATGACCTAAGCATGTCACTGTATTCATTCTTCTTAATAGTAACTTAGCAAATCCTGCCTCCTAAAAATGACTCAAAATTACTAAGGGAAATTTTTGCTATAATGCAGTGGTTCCCAAACGTGGGCAACCCAGGTGTTCTTGGACTGCAACTCCCTGAACCTCCAGCCAGCACAGCTGGTGGTGAAGGCTTCTAGGAGATGCCGTCCAAGAACACCTGGGTTACCCAAGGCTAGGAAGCACTGCTATACTGCTTAGCAGACAGTGCCATGTGGTTTTGCCCATCCCTGTTCTAGAATGAAAGCTGGATTAGTAAGTTAACTAGGTTGGAGGCGAATAGAACAACTCTCAGGTGGATGGATACACAGTTGGCAACAGAATCATACTCAGAGTGGATAATTAAACTGGGAGGAGGTAACAAGAGGGTTAACCCAGGGCTCTTCAACATTTTTATTAATGACCTAGATCAAGGGGTCCAGGAAATGCTAATAAAATTTGCAGAAGTCTGTGAAGATTCTCAGTCACCCAGGTGGGTTTATCTGGAACCTGAGTCATAGAAACTGGTCCTCTTTTTCTTGAGAGATCTCAAGAAAAAGAAATCTAGTTGCCATGACTCAACTTCCAGAAAAAATTGCAGATGACACAAAAGTGAGTGGAATAGCTAATATCCTATAAAACAAAACAAAAATACAAAATAATCTAAATAGGTTTGACCACTGGGTTTAAAACAACAGAAGAAAATTCAACACAGATAAATGCGAAGTACTGTAGTTAGGAAAAAGTAACCAAACTCGCAGTTACAAAATGAGGGATACCTGGCTCAGGAAATAATAAGAGCCAGAAGGATCTCGGAATCATCCTAGATGAGGAAGCCGAATATGAGCCAACAGTGTGATGTGGCTACAAAAAAAGGCAAATGCTATTTTAGGCTGCGTTTATATAAGTATACTCCCCAAATCCCACAAGATGCTAGTTCCCCTCTATTCAACACTTAGGCCTCATTTTTAGTACTATCTCCAGTTCTGGACACCACACTTCAATAAGGATGCCAACAAATTGCAATGTTGAGAGGAGGGCAACAAGGATGATCGCATGCCTGGAAATGAAGCCCTATAAGGAAAGACTGAAAGAACTAGGCCGGTGTAGCTTTGAGAAAAGAAGACTGAAGGGGCGAGAGGATTGCACTTTTCAAATACTGGGAAGGCTGTCATACAGATTTGTATTCCTGCACTGAACAGGGGACTGGACTCAATGGCCTTTAGGCCTCTTCCAACACAGAGCGAGAGAGCGCCAGGCCTGGGGCAAGTGCAGAAGGCCCCACACAGCTTCTCCCAGGAGACCTTGCCTTCATATACTGCGGTACCACAATATACCAGGACCGCAGTATATGAACCACAATATAGCAGGGGATGACTGTATACTGAAATTTCAGAATATACTGTATGTAAAACCACGGAAATTATTTAAGAGCTGCCTCGTGGTGAGTGGTTAAATGCCTGTACTGCAGGTAAAACTGTGCTCACGACCTGGGGTTCGATCCCAGGTAGGAGGCTCATGGTTAACTCAGCCTTCCATCCTTCCGAGGTCGGTAAAATGAGTATCCAGCTTGTTGGGGTGGGGGAGAGCAATGTGTAGCCTGCATACTGTAATTAAAACTGTAAACTGCTCAGAGACTACTTGAAGTGGTATGGGGTGGTATATAAGCAGAACACTTTGCTTTTTTTGCTTTGTGCATATTATTTAAATGTTATTATTTATATTCTTTCAAATATCTGTGGAAAAACATTAACATTTAAGGAGGGTAAACTGTGGTCATAACAGGATTTGCTTCAGATCTGCTCATCTATGAATTATGGTTCTTCCCATATTAAAGTTGAAAGGAAACTGGCAAAGCAAAGTTTGGAGATTTAAACAACTTTCTTAGTTTAATCAGTAGCTCCAGACCAGGTACTCAAAAGAACCATCTCTATCCCCCTTCCTTTGTTGTCTGTCTAATCATCTGTTTACCTTTTCAATATGAACCGAGTGACCAGAAGGGAGTTGTCAACAATATACCTTTTTTTAAATGGGCAACAATGATCCAATTAAGAATTTAAGACCAGAACAAGATCAGACAAAATGAAAATGGAGATCAAATTATTAAACTGTGTTAAGACGGCAACATGCCCTAATGAACTGTTTCCTGGATTAACTTCAATGACTGGCATAAGAGATTAACCAGAGATGTCTGGTTCTGACGCCCAATTAAGGAAAACCTTTGCAATTAGTTAACAAAGATTTTTTATTAACCCTGCACTCAGCAGTCTGCACCCCTGATCTCACTTGGGTACAAACTGTTCAGAAAAGGTCATCCACCCAGAAGAAGTTTGCAGAACCTATGAGAATGCTTTGATATGTACCGGTAAAATCCAGTTTGACAATAATGTTGCACATGTGATTTGTTTTTGAGTCACATGACAATTAGATGCTACGCATACATTGGCAAATGGTTCCAAAGTCCAACTGCGTTCCCAGGTACAAAGGAAGAGTCATTGCACAAATTCTTCATTACCAATTAATCATGTAATTTACAGGTGGAAGTGATACCATATAATTTCACTGAAGTGCCAAGGCAAGGTTAGGGCAAAGATCTGTTTATTTCACCCTGCTGTTCTGAGTACAAGACAGACCTGGGCCACCAATACCACTTCCGTACACAATTCACATGCAGACATAATAAAGTAGGCACCACAAAATGCCTTATTGTACTTAGGCTGCTATTTCTGCAGAGATAAAAGAACAAATGATTATATCAGAACGGCGCTGCACTTATGACAGCAAGCGAAGAAGGGAACACAGAAGACAGGGCTGAGTTTCCAGAGCACTGTGGTCTCCAAAGCCCCCATCAGAGCTCCCGCCATGTTGGTTAATAGAAGCGATGGGCATTTCAGCTCAACAATCTCTGGAGAAGTTCTCTACCCCTGATTTTAGAAAAAATGGGTTGAACGATGTGATAATAGATCAACTCTACAGATACAAGACTGCAGACCAAAAATAACTATTTAACAGAAAGTGGCATATAAAATAAATATTGAAAACCTCTAAACAGAACTTGTTATCCTACATGACTGAAAATAGATACAACATAATTAGGGACTACTCTGTTTTCAATGCATTCCTATGAGAAATTTGTATAAAGGAAAATTTGCTTAACATAATTTCATTTGGAACGAATTAATTCCTTTATACAAGGTACCACTGTATTTGAAAAATGCTATCACGTCTCCCCTCAAGTCTTTCCCCCCCCAAGGTTAAACAGGCCCAGTTCTTTCAGTCTTTCCTCAAAGGGCTTGATTTCCAGATAAATGATCATCCTTGTTGCCCTCCTCTCAACTTGTTTCATTTTGTTAGCATCCCTCCTAAAGTGCAGTATCCAGAACTGGACACAGTGCTCTAGATGAAAAGTATCTCATAAGGTTTGGAGGCTACATCTGTTAATACATCCTAAATTAGCATAGATTTTTTTGCAGCCGCATAGCACCGGGGGGGGGGGGGCTCATATTCAGCTTTTGATCTACAATTCCAAAATCCTTCTCATTCATAGCATTGTTGAGCTAAGTTTCTCTTGACTTGTAACTGTGCATTTGGTTTTCTTCCTGTCGTTACAGAACTTTGGTATTTATCCCTTGGAGATTTCATTCTGTTCTTTTCAGTCCAGTGCTCAAGCGTAGCAAGATCTTTATACATTTTGTTGCTGTCTTCTAGTATAATAGCTACTCTGTCCAATTTTTGTGTCATCTGCAAATCTGATAGATATGTCTTGCCCTCCTTCATTCAAATTGCTAATAAAAATGTTGAAGAGCCCCGGGCCCAGAATTGAGCCTCGGGGTACCCCACTTGCTACTTCCTCCCAGTTTGAAAAGGAGTCACTGATAATCACTCTCTGAATATGATTCTGTAACCAGCTGCTCCTCTGCTTGCCAAAGAGTAATGACATTCTAAACTCTGCTCTGCCCCCAGAACATGATACAGGTCTAGGGTGGTGAGTTATGCACAGAAGCAACAGACAGACTCTGCCCTATGTAGAGAAAGAAGCTAATGCAAAAATTGAATATTCCCAAATAGTCTATGATGGGGCAGGTAAGCCTACTGAGACCCATGGGACCTACTCCAAAAGAAAATTTGCAAAGGGTTCTTGGTTATAACCTCACTAGGTGTGGGCTATCAGTCACCTTCTGCTCAAGCTGGTTGCTAGCCATGAAGAATTTTTTTTTAATAATGCAATTCTTATAATGATTTCAGGTATTTTTCCTTGTCAAAGATACTATACAGTGGTACCTCTTAAGACAAATGCCTCATAAAACACAACAACAACTTGTAGGAAGAAAAAAATTTCAGGGAGGCATGCTTTGCATGACAAAAAAAAATATTTCCTATAGCACACTTCACAAGACAAAAAAGTTCCGCATGTACAGAAAGCTTTCATTTTGTTTTATTTCATTTTCTTTGATGGGTCATTTCATTTTTCATTTCGTTAGGGAACGAAACCAAAAAAATGAAAAATGATTTTTTTTGTTTCATGACCATCTCTAAAAGCGACCCACAGCCTCCAGAACAGATTAATCCATTTTCAATGCATTCATATGGGAAACCGCATTTCATAGGACAAAATTTTCTTAAAACAAAGTGACATGTAGAATGAATCACAGTAGAACCCCCATGACCACTGAGTCATTAACCACTGATTCAATTATCCATGGCTGGCAGAGGAAAATAAATAAATAATTCAGCAGCCACAAAGAAAGCTACTGTCACAAACAGCAGCTGTAAAACTAGCTACTGTTGCAAAACAGGAGGATTTTTTTTGGGGGGGGGGTGTTCCCTCTTATCCACAGTTTTCATTACCTATGGGAAAGCCTGGAATCAATTCTCAGCAGATACCAGGGTCCTACTGTAAATTTCTTTTACAATAGAGCATACATTTTAAAGCAGAGTGGAAATAAGCTCCAAGATATAATCATATTCCTCTTCAATCCCCCCCCCGACTCTTGCACAAGTGTTACAAAGGAAGTGCATCCTTTGGAATGTCATGTGTTCCGCATAATCTCTGCTTTGGCCCAAAGCTTGTGGGCTGGAGAAGCTCCCCCGCCCAGAAGAGCCATTTCCACACAGAGGGGGACGCTCCCTTGGCATCGAACTCTGATCTGTTCGAACAGAGCTCTTTCGTACATTCAAACTTCCTCTTCCACATTTTACTGCTGAATCAACTCCTTGTACTAACTTGTTATCAGATCTCTCTTGCTGTCACTCACTGTATCTTGGGTAACAGAGGACGCCACTTCCTGGATGTCTCTGGAAATCTTAAGCAAAGGGGTCTGGTCTGTTTACAAGCACAAAGCAAAAATGGGATCTCTCCTTTCTTGGGAAACACCAGCCCAGGCACTTTAGAGAAATAAAACCACAATAGGACTAGAAATGCCCAAGGTGAAAAAGGGCAGCACCTGGAGGCATTTCAACTCCTCCTCCGGAAGCACAAGGGACTGCTTATTTCAGTGAAAGTCCAACATTTCTGGTAATAGCATAAGCCAAACTTGATTCCCTGAATAAATGAGTCTACGTGTGTTTGCATGTTTGTGGCTAACATTTTGTGTTTGTCACCTTTACCATTAATATTTTTAATTGAACACTTGGAATATCTTATGTGTACACCAAAAAGTCAGGTATGAACAGTTTCTTAAGCAAACACTGATTGATGTCTAAAGAATTCAGCTTTAAAACGTTAGTTGTTGGCTCTTTTTAATCATTACTGTCTAATTTACGCCACAACATAACAAGCACCAAGCACCTGTTTGATGAATGTCCAACTGTATTTACAAGGTCTGTCACCATATGGGGTGGGGGAAGAGGAGGGAAGGCCACACCGCCAAAATCTGAAACTATACTTTTCCAGGGCCCTTCCAACAGGGTAAAAGGAATATGTGAGTCTGGTGCTTCACTTTGACTTGTTCAGCCTCTCACATCTAGCATTAAACCATGATTTCCTGTTACCTGCAAAATGACCCAAAGCTAAAGTATAGTTGGTTAAAATGGAAACAAACCCTTCCAGACTATTTCTTGCTGAAGGTCATTTGTATAAGGTTAAACCAAGGTTTGCCATAACAAGGTCGCTGAATATATATATGTCCTTACCTTGCATAGTCAATGAACTTGATAGCTTTTTCTGTGTATTTTGCAGTCAGGCTGTTTAGATCAACAGGCTGTTGGATAATTGCATGGTTTTCAAAAAGAGGAACTGCAATCTCAGGATAGCAGCCTTTCTGATGGTTCCTATGGGAGGAGAGAAAAACCATCCAAAATCCTTTAAAGAAAAAGTTATGAACATGTAACTCCAAGTTTAAACTGTTTTCTTCCACTGGCCAAAAACCTGTTGCTCAGTATAGTAAATTGCAATAGATTAGGTCTAGTGAATCAATGGGGATTTAATGAGCTAACGCCTCTGTAAATTCCATTTGTTCAAACAGGCCTACTCTAAGAGCAGTTTAATATGCTGAAGTTATAGTACTCACAAGTTTCACACCTGCAATAAACTGCTCTTGTGAAGGTAAGCCACCTGTCCTCCTTCTTTGTGGTCTCTGTGAGTCACGCATCGGATTCAGAAGGAGGAAATGGGTTAACTCTTTGGGAAACTGAGCTAGGTGCAAAGAGGAGGCAAAGCTGAGAAATGTTTCCACTTCCACAAGGAGCTCTGGTGGAAAGACATCTAGCTTTTGGGGGGATTCACTGATCCCTTGTGGTGAAGTGCCTTAATCTGCCAGGCACAGATGAGCACACACGTGATGCACAGAAATATCCAAGCAAGGAGGAGGTCCAGGACTGGAAGGAGCCTTAAAACAATCCCCCTGAGACATGCATGGAATCCCATTAAAACAGTGCTGGCCCAGGTAGTGGGGAGCGATTGAAATGTTGTTCTCATAGTCCTCTTGGATTTTGAATGTGACGTATATTTTCAGAGCTGCCCTGCTGAAATAATGATGACATTTGGAGGAGATTTCTGAAGTGAGCCTAGAGAGTCCACACTTGTATTCTAAGGAGTGAAACACTCAGGCAAAGAGAAATCACTAATGGTTCTTCAGGGCCTCTCAGGGCATAATGGCATTGGCAAGGTTGTGCTTGATTCCTGTGATGCAAATCACAATGCAGAGATATCGCAGGAACTGCAGCATTCGCACAGATGCAAGGCGAGTTGAAGGAGGGAGTCCTGTTTGTTTACATAAAACTATGTAATAATGTCTGAGGCAATCGGAATAACCCTGTCTTCCAGAATCAATTCAGGTACTCTTAATGTCTTCACCACCACTAGGAGTTGGAGCACACTGGTATAATGCTGAAACTTTGCAGATGTCCACCTGGTATGCACTATAAGGCTTTGTCATGGGCATCATCCCAACATGAATGCATCAATTGTGACAAAAATGGCGGGTGTGGGTCAGCAAAAATGTCCTATACAATGTTTTTTTGACACCCACTACTTAAGGCTTTGATGTACCTACGAAGGTGCCAGCTGACACTCGGCCAGACCATCCAAGGTCAAACGATATTCATGAAGGTACCAGGCATGAAGCATCCAGAACTTCGTGGAAGACAAGGGAGCTACTATGGTGGACAAGCCATGAGTCCAGGGAGCCTTTGAATTGTGGTGCACAAAGCAAATGAGGGTACAAACCCTATGTAGTGTTCCTGTGCTTTGACCCCAGCCCTTTCGCAGGCCATTGACCAGCACCTCTTCAAATATTTCTCTTTTGCTGCCACCAACTAGTTTCTCTAGTAAAATTAATACTTTCAGTCTGATTTTAAATTGAATAAAGATGAAGAATTTTATTTATTACAAAGTAGAATCAAACTCTTAATGAGTAGCGTGTTTAGGTACACACAAAAGGACGAATATAACTCAAACACACTAAAGTTTAGTTGTGAGTGTTTCGGGCTATTTGGCTGTGTTCTGGAAGTTGTCTGTGCAGAGAACAGAGAGAACTCCTAGTTCCCTGAGCTCCTTGCCCTCTGAAGATGCCAGCCATAGAGTATTGTGAAATGTCAGGAAGAAAAACCTCCAGAACACAGCCAAACAGCTCAAAAATCTCACAACAACTATCAGATCCCAGCTGTGAAAGCCCTCAAGAATACACTAAAGTTTGATTACTGACAAAGTTGAACACATGCACACCCTGTTCTTGAGTTTACAGACACTCAACACTTAGTTTTCCTCACAGAAGTTTTAATATCCTATCTCTTCTCTCTCTAATCTTTAACTGGCTCTCAGTCAGACCCTATTTATCTTTTCTCAGTGAGTGTAGGTCCCTATCTGACCTTCTCCCAGACAGTGTCAGTGCCAATCTGACTAAATCAGTGCTGGGCAGAGCCTTAAATCTGTGCAAGATCCTCCCTCAAACTCTTTCATTGGTTCCCTAACCACCAATCTACATAGACACATCTAATAAATTATTCAACACCAAGGGGTGAAAGCCACACACCCCTCTCAGTGAAGATGGATCTGATCTATGGAGAGGTAAGTACTTAAGATGTAATAAAGTGACCAGGTATGGGACAAAGTAGTTTTTCCAGGACTGACCTTGAGATCTAGTCTCTTGAACGGGGAGACTGAATACCATATCCATCAATAGCTTGGCACTGAAGGAGGACAACAGCAGTCAGTCATTGGTGTAAGGAAGGAGGGAGATTTCCTTGGTTCTCAAAAAGTAAATTATAGTTGTCATGCATATACTGAACACCAGAGAGGCTGTCCTAAGGCTGAAAAGTGCAACCCTGAATTGAAACATTTGATGTCCAAGGGCAAAGTGGAGAAATCACAAGTGATGCACAAGAGAATGGATTCAAAAAAATCTTCCATCCAAAGATGGTGTTTTGAAATGGAAGAGAATGTCTTGGTGGAGTGGGAGCGGAACTGAAACTGGTGCTGGAAGAAATGGCAATGTTTTGCTAATCCTCAAGGAGGTAATTTTATAAAGGCTGGATCTTGATCCAATTGACAGTCTGTCCTTCAGGCCTGGTAGATGGTGGCCTGTATGGTGAATGCAGTGGGAGAACAGAAGAAACCACAGTCAAGGAGATGAAGCTTGTGACAAAACTTGTCCAGAGACATGAAGTGTGATTTGTCCTTCCCCTTGAGCATTGATAGTATTTGGATGTAGGTGTCACAACAAGAAGGACTTTGTGCCTAAGGCCTACAAACAGTGACGACCGAACCAATGAACCACTCTAGACTGAACCAATGAACCACTTTAGGACTTAAAGAGGACTTTGTCCTTAGGAAGAAACTAGAGAACCCCAAATGTTTTAGCCTTTCCTCATAAGGAAGATCCCCCAGCGCAGTAATCCTATAGTGCCATGAGGTCCTTTGAGTGTGTTATTCACACCTTTAGACCATGAGTCCATCTGTACATCTGTCTCACCATCCGTAGGATCAAGATGGCCTTTATGACAGAAATGGAACAAGAAGCAGGCGACAGACAGAAATCTCTTTGGATGTCAGCCTATTAGAAATCAGCTTGGAGGGGCCCTAATGCCAATCAGCAGCAAAAGTGTACCTTCCCATTGTAGAATTCCATGGGCAAGCTGGGCAGGGAGGCAAATTATAGCCTGGTGTGTCTGTGCAGCCCATATCATGGCTATAGGGTATCCCAAAGTAGTAATCAAACCCTAGGATAAAAAGGCAAAGTATTAGCCTGTGCGAGGCCTCTCGTCCTTCTACAGATAAACATCTGCCATTGTCTTAAAATAAGTGCCCCATTTGTGTAATAGCTCGTCAAAAACTAGTAAAGCTGAAAGAACCCAATGGCACTAAATGAGTCAACAGCTAAACATGGGATTTGAATCAAAATACCCCAATAACTAAATTTATTTATTTATTTACCACCCAATTTTCCCAAGGAAAATTTGTGGTTTCCCCAAAAACCGCAAATGAAACTGACATTTGTTTTGAATGCACACAACTGGTCATCAGGGTAGAATGGAAGCTTAAGAACAACAGGACAACACAATGAACCAAAGTTAAAGAGGAAAACCCACTTTGCTTTAACATTATTAAGATCAGAGCTGTTATATCCCTTAAACACAGTTAAACATGAGCTTGCTTCTGGAAGCCCAAGGCTACTGTTGTCATCATGAATGGTTTGGCTCAATGAGATGTCATTCACAATCACCTACATATAAACTTTCATTTGAGTGGTAAATCAGATGCTAATGTTGTTCAGAGCCAATAATGATTCTATTCAGTTCTATCATGACTGAGCCATCAGAGATGAAAAGCAAGTCCAGGTTTACCATGATGACTCACCACCAAACAATGGGAGATGAGAAAGCTCCCACTATTATAAACAGCCATTTGTCAAAAACTTTTAAAAATATCTGCTTCACAGATTGAGCTTGCAGTCACAGGTGGGGGCCCCACATGACTGAAGGCTTCTTCGTAAGACTAACACACCCGCTGCCCAGAAAACTAGCATAATCAGGGAGACACCGGGTTGTAATCTAGCTTTCACCCTGACATGCTAGTTTTCTACATAAAAGGCATGTTTTTAAATAGAAGGTGTACAGTCTTATGAGCTGCCACTTGCAACCTCAAATGGGAACACCCAGCTCTCTCGGTGAGAAACAGACCTAGAGCTGCACTAGCCATCCAGAAATAAAGAAAAATAAGCGTAATCCTTACCACGAAAATTGGGATGATAACGTCCTTCATGTCCTAAATGCCACTTCCCTGCAACAAAGCAATTGTGAATATTCTGAGAGGAGCGGTGCTAGCGTACATCAAACGTACAAAGCAAGGTTTGCTCTAAGGTGCGCAGCTGCGTGAGTGTGCACAACATTGTGCAGTGTTCCTCCTCTTCAACACACCCACTGTTTTCTGCCCCTTTGATTCTGGTCATGATGGAACCCTGCATGCAGGGCAGGCGGGGGAGCAAAGTCATGGGAGGGGTGGAACCCTGACCAGTGGGGGCTGAAAATAAGAGGGGACATTTATACCAAGAACTGGATACAATACTCAGGTTTTTTGTTCTTTTACCAGAACAAGATATACATGGAATGGCAACCAGTAGGACTGAGGAAGAGGCTGGAGTTCCACCACCCAATGCCTCTTCTGCCTGCCAAACCAGACCAGCCTTTGAGTTAAATTTATTGGGCACCAGGTCGTGATACATGTGGAACAATCCATCTTCCGCACACTCTTTCTTTTGGTTCTTGTGATAACATCGTTCAAAGGCAGGACCAAGGGAAGGAAGGATCTAGCCAGGAAATACCTAACCAACATTCCCTGCAAGTCATGCCCCAGAAGCAGGCAGTGAGATCTTGCATGTAAATCAAATAAACATCCACCAAGGCCAGCAAGTAACTTGTTCTTTTGTTTACTTGAAAAGAGCACACACATTTCTTCTCCTGTCAGTGGCGCATGACACACATGACGAGCTAAAATGGCTCCCCAGAAGCTCCCGCGGGATCTCACATGCTGACAGCAGTATAAGACTTTTGGCTCTTTGAATTTGATGTGGGGAGTCCCTCATCTTTGGGACCTTGTGGGCAGAGACTGGACGATTAGTGTGAAAAGATTAGCACATTAAATTAATTGCTAATCAAATTTAAAAATAATAATTTGAAAGGCAGGTATTTAATAGTTAATTCTAAATTTGTGTTTCAAGTTTATATTTTCCTGACCACCTTTTAGTCTAAAAGAGTATCAGAATGCGACTGAATTAATACAGTTTTAAGTCCCCACAGAGCTCTGAAACTCACTGAGTTGGCCTGCTCACCCTAATTCTCAGCCTGGCAGGATAAAGTGAAGAGGCTGACAGCTATGTCTACTGCCTTAAGCTCACTGAAGGAAAGGTGGAATAGGCATGTAAATAATCTACAAATATCAGTAAACATACATACATCCAAACATTTATTAAGTAACAAGTTTATAAATGTATATTTTAAAACCAGGGTTAGATCTGAATAAAACCCTAAGTTATTTTTATTATTGTAGTGGACAAAATCACCTATCATAGCAGTGAGGTAGCCAGCTTCCTTTAGGACTTCTGCTAATGTCGTCTCATTCAACGGGAGGCCCCCCACTGAGGTCACAGCAAAATTGTGGGTCACTCCATTGCGAAGGCCAAGGCGCCCTGTAAGCAGAGAGGCACGCGAGGGGGAGCAGGTGGATGCAGCTGAATGGAAGTCCACAAATCTAGAGGAGGAAACAAATGTCCACTTATGATCAAGATACTGCTTTCTTTTCTTTGCTAAACAAGTCACCCTAATGCTGTCAAGTGTTCTCTACCTTCAATTTTAAAGTCCAGTCCCTTATTTTCCCTTCTTCATTGTTTTTCTTTATCAGATTGGACCGCAACCACTTTCAACCACCTCCTCTCGACCTTCTGATCCACAGGAGGATAATGCACTTTTTGCAAAAAAATGACCACTTGAAGTAACTTTATTAAGAGACCGCTGAGCCTGCTGGCCAGAGAATTCAAGGTGTCACCATCCAAGACTCTTAACTCTTGCAACCTCTCCTTTTTATCCCCAACAGCCATGCCCTGGTATCTGCTTTAACCAGAGCTTGGAAATAACAGGTTACATGTAAAGTAGCAGCTGTAACACCGTACCCCTTAGAGTTAGAAGGGCGTTACAACTGTCTTTCCCCTGCACCCCCACCCCACCCCAAAAGACAAATCTCCATTAATAAAAATAGAACTGTGAAGCTGGCAGGGACCCTATGGATCATCCATCTCCTGTCAAGGAGGCTCAGTGGGGGAAATCTTACTTCCAGCTTCTGGCTCTACCACCAGAAACCTAAACCACTGAGTTATTCAGCAGTTGGTAGTATTGCTACCTTTAATCAATAAGGAGATAATTCCCTATATTGTCTACTTGTTACTTTGGGGGAACCAAAAGTGCCTTGGAGGCATTTGGAAGAGATTGTACTAAATACAATCATTTAGATGCCTCCTGCCTCCCCCCCCCACCAATAAAATTAATAAAAATAATGCAAAGAAGGTATTTTTTCCAGGTTTGCAACTTATTAGCTCATATTCTCTTGGCAGAGCTGCATGGTCATCAATGGTGGGGATGTCATCAGCCATGGATGTTAATCTCTAATTTAAAGTTTCCTATCCTTCTCCCCTCCAGTTCAAAGGCTCCTCAGGGATCCTTTTGTGAGCCAGAGACTGACTCTGGGAGTCTCAGGATTGAAGTGTGGGGAGAAGAGAAGCCTCTAATAATCCAAATATCGCCCATCACTGGTTCATCCCATGACTTCATGACATATGATACGCATTTCTAGCCAGTTTCTGTTACAAACAGAGTGACAAAGTCCACACAAACCTAAACACGCCCTGAGAATTATCAAAACAAGTGCTCTCCAATGCATTTTCCAACTTCATGCTCTGTGGGTAGGGTCATCCTTCAGTAGAAACCAGACCTTTTGGTGGTGTTACTTTTGTGCTGCTCCTTTCACAAGTGGAGAGCTTTATCGTTTCCCATCCTTGTGACATTTCCAGTCAGGCTGGAGTGTATCATAACATTTCCCAGAAAAAGCCATCCCCTTAACTGGGTAGGTTCAAAACGAGCCTGCTTTGGTTATGGAGCGTCACAGTTGGCATTAAAGACTCTGCGATGCTACTTGTCCAACAGATGCAGTATGTCATGTGGGCATTTAAATGGAGATGTGGTTATCAAGAGAGTGGCATGGGTAATTGATTCGAATGAGAACCCTGAAGCCTCTGATCCCACTATAAGGGCATGAGGACAAAACACAGGCTGAACATTCTCAGCAATATAGCATTAGGTAGCAAGGTGAACATTTTGCATTGTCTAGATAAAAATAAAAGAGGAAAGACAAAAAAAATAGAAAACAAATATGTTGGGGCATCTTTGCTATGCTTCAATGTGAGCTTTCACGAATACATCCGTGTCTTCAGACATATAATTAGACCAAAACCAAACCACAGATTATATACAGGGTAGGCACAGGGGAATGCTTATTAAGACTAAGCAAATTAATCCAGGGAAATCCAGATTTATTGAGTTGTACTTCACAGGGGAATGTTTGCATTCCCACCGTACAGTCACACTCTTACCATCCCATAAAGAAGGAATGAAGGATTTGCCTTCTGTTGACTATTTCTCCCTTAACATGCCACTCCTGCCCTCCCAATGTGGGGTGTGCCCCATTTCTAGCAGCTTTTCTGCCCCCAGACAAAGCCCTGCTGCTTGGTATCAGATAAGGGAAGAGCCATGGAACGACGAGCACCCCTCTTTCTGTCTGTACGAATGGAGAAAAATCATTTGTCAGGATCCTCTCAGAGAAAACTTGATGTAACCAACACACCCCAAACCAATTCTTGAAGTATCTTTGAAATTTAGTTTGACTACAGCCCCTGAAACTTCAATACGCAGCCAGCATGATGTTGGGATTTCTCTGTTTCTGACTCTTAACACCCACTCTTACCCGGCGCTCAGAAGAACTGCATAAAAGTACCCTCCCTAAACTGAAATGGCCAAACCAAGCAGATAAAGAAGCTGCAGAGCCTTAATTCCATGCAAGCTTTTGTTCTTTTTCTGTGCTCTCCGGAACAGTTTTGAAGAACTTGGCCATATTGAGGAAAGGTGTACTAGAATCAGCAGGCAGAAAGCTGGTTTACCCAAGTTGGACTTTTCAATCTGCCCCTCTCTCCAGGGTTTGGTTACATGCCACCCTGTTGAAGAAAATGCATTCAAGGTGGACGTCGCTGAGTAAAAAGGTGCAAGCCAAGCAAAACAGACGCCCCAATCACTCCTGTTAACTCGGCTCCCTGGTGTAACAATTTGCCTGGACAGGTTTTACAAGCCAGTGCTGACGCTGTTTAAGAAATCATAAACGTTCAGGGCCTTAACAGGCTCAGTCCATCCTAAAAACACAGCCATTAATTAACAGCCAAAATCTAGGCCATAAAATGTTTCTCTCTTGGACTTACGGTCATAAAGGAAGGCTTGAAAAAGTGACTCAGAAGCCTCGGGGTAAGATGCAGATGTCACTTTAAAAAAAAATCTCCCCCTTAGTTTGCTGAAATGCTGAATAGCATTAAATAGATGAGAGGTGTTGTATTACAGTATATAGGTAAAGGTGATTTTCATCCCTAAATGCCAGTGTATCTTTGGGATTCAACTTCAAGCCAGACAAGACTGAAAAAAATCAGAAGAGGGGTGACTGCAGATATGACTTGAATGTTGCATCAAAACACTAACGTGTGTGTTATTGCCTTCCGTTCTGGACACTAGACAACCTTTGAAAGAAGCCTCTCGCCATGTCCTCAACCCACACTTTGAGCCTATGCTCATTTACTGAAAATAGTGGCACTTTCCAAATTCTTTCAGAACCAAGAAGAAGTACCTGGGGACTTGAATAATATTCTTCCTTCACTGGGTGCTCAAACGCCTTGCTCTTTTCATCTCTTTAAAACAGATGCATTGGTCCTGCTGCCCTCACAGTGGCAGGACCAGAGGTGGTTTGTTTCCCGTGCAAACCTTATTTCCATTAGAAATCAACAGGAATTAGAACATGAAGGGTGCTCCTTATTTGCATGTACTATACATATATTTATTTCAATAATGTAACCCTCCCTTGATCCTCTTGAGAAAAAAGATAGGGTACAAATGTTTTCAATAAATAAATAATTGGAAAAAATCTTTGTGTCTAACTTTGAGTCAGTGTAAAATGGGTCAGGGCATTGGGATGAATTTATTTAAATCTTCCTGTTCAAACCCCCCCCCCATATTACTAATGGCAACAGTCCCAATCCCAGTGGCAGCAATCTAGCAGTGGGTTTTGACTATTTAAACTCCCTCCCCCACATTCTGAAGCTCCCAAAAGGGAAGAAACAGTAAGCTCTATTGGAGCCTCTGAAGCTGAAACATGGGGATAAGAATCTTTAAATTAATTATTTCCAGCCTCTCAATCTGGTTCACACTGGAAGAACTAGTGTAACAGAAATTTGACGAACAAGTAATCCTTGGCAGGATGCCGAGTTTGCCTAGTTGAGGAGAGGTGGGGGGGGGGAGGCAGAACATCCCATTCCGATGGCCCAGATTAAAAACCAGGTGGGCAATTTTCCTCTGAGAATTATTTGCTCACTTGCCACTATACCTCTAATGGTACAGTATCATGCAGCTGTGTGAAGCTACTTTGGTATGATCACCATTGGTTTATAGTGAACATGTCAACATACACAGAGACATAACCTTTGGAAGACTTTGGAACCTGAGCTGGCTTATCTTCCTTTTCCTTCTCCATACTTTAATTACAGTGGTACCTCTACTTAAGAGCAGCTCTACTTATGAGCAATTCAACTTACTGTAAGAGCGGAAAACTGTGTTTTAACTGCCACCTTACAAATTGTAGATGCAGTCTACTCTACTTAAAAAAATTTAATTTTTTAATTTTTTAATTTATTTTTCAATTTTTAAGATAGGGTACCTCTACTTAAAAGTTGTTCAACTTAAGAGCATGCATTTGAAACAGATTAAATTCGTAAGTAAAGGTACCACTGTATATATTTCACATTATAAACCTCAAGGGATGTGCCTGTGGCATTTTGAAATACCTAGAAAACCACAATTGCAGGAGATGCTAAGTTTGAACTTAAAGTTTACCTCATGCCTTCCATCGCCATCTTATCCAGGCTAGGGGTGTCATTTCTCAGGTTCCAGTTGGCTCCAAGATCTCCCCATCCAAGATCATCAGCTAAAATTATTATGAAATTTGGTTTCTTGTTAGCTGATCTGTTCACACCCGGAAAGAGGTCTGGATGGTAGCAGCAGAGGAATCCAGAAAAAACGCTGGCCAGGACCAAAAGCAGTGCTTTAAGAAGCAGAATATCCATGATATCAGGTATACAAAATGGGGAGATGTCTCATGGACATTAGCCATTAGGCAGAAATATTCCCATCCGATAAGATTCCGTTTCTGTTTTTTCTTCAGAGGTAAGGTGAGTATGTCATATCATCCAGAGCATCCCCACATTCTGGAAGGAAAGAAATTGAAATTAGAAAAGTTCATAGAATCATAGAATCATAGAGTAGGAAGAGACCTCAAGGGCCATCTAGTCCAACCCCCTGCCATGCAGGAACCCCATCACAATATTTCCGACAGATGGCCATCCAGCCTCTACTTAAAAAACTCCAAAGAAGGAGACTCCACCACCCTTTGTGGCAGTATATTCCACTGCCGAACAGCTCTAACTGTCGTGAAGTTCTTCCTAATGTTCAAATGGAATCTCTTTCCCTGTAGTTTGAAACCATTGCCCCAAGTCCTAGTCTCTGAAGCCATGGAGAACAAACCTGTTTCCTCTTCAATATGACATCCATTCAAATATTTAAACATAGCTATCATATCCCCCCTCAGCCTTCTTTTAGAGAGGCTAAACATTCCCATTTCCCTAAGCCATTCCTCATAAGACATTTCCTCGAGACCCTCAACCATCCTGGTCACCCTCCTCTGCACCCACTCGAGGTTGTCAACATGCTTTTTAAACTGAGGTGCACAGAACTGGACACAGTACTCCAGGTGGCGTCTGACCAGAGCAGAATAGAGTGGTACTATCACTTCCCTTGATCTAGGTTCTGTTGATGCAACCAAGAATCGCATTAGCTTTCCTGGCCACCGCATCACACTGCTGACTCATGTTCAATTTGTGGTCCATCAAGACTCCCAGAGTAGGAACAGCTGATAGAACATGCCTTTAGACCAGTGTCCTCCACCTGGGGGTTTTCAGGTGTGTGTGTGTGTGAGTCAAGTCCCCTTATATGTGTTGTAGAAAGGTTCCTCCCGCACATGTGTGCTAGTTGTGTCCAACTCTAGGGGTGGTGCTCATCTCCATTTTCAAGCCAAAGAGCCAGTGTTGTGCAAGTCCGTAGCCATGTGGACGGCACGGCTCAATGCATTTCTGCACACGGAACACTGTTTATTTTCCTGCTTTTTATGGTGGTAAAATGAGAGTGTGTGTGCCTATCCATGAAAAAGAGGCCCTTTGGGGAAGAAAGAAACCTCTGCTTTCTGAGAAAGGATGACTTTACCCCACTAAAAAGGGCCTTCATATGCAAACATGATGGGAAGGGTACCTGGTTGTTTGGCTGTTTTAAAAGGGGGTCACAACTCAAAAAAGGTAGGGAACCACTGCTTTAGGCAGGCCTGCCCAACAGGTAGACTGCGGGCTACTGGTAGCCCACAAAGGGTTCAAAAGTAGCCCGCCGGCCATCGATTAAAAAGTGAGGTGATAAGTTCTCCACCCTCCCTCCCCCATCTCAAGGACCGCCACTGCCCCAGCAAAGTTCTGAGTCTGCCAGCCCACTGTTTCAGACAAGTGGGGCAGTTCAAGGCCCATGGTGCATTGAAATCTGTTCCCTCCAGGACAGATTAATTGGTTTTCAATGCATTCATATGGGAAACTGCTGCTCTACTTACAAAAGTTTTTACTTAGGAGAATGTGCTCGGAACAGATAAAATTTGTAAGTAGAGGTTTCTGGCGTAGTAGCCCTCAGGCACTTTGGGCTGGAAAAAGTAGACCTTGGCCTGTTCAAAGTTGAACAGCCCTGGCTTTAGGGAAAGTGGGCATCAGATTATATGAAGCCACTATATTCACTCAAGAGGTTCATGAAGCTGAAGGCTGTTGGTGCTTATGGAGATGGATACCTCTATTCTGTCTGCACAGAGAGGAAACTGCCAGGAATTCCCAGATTTCTGCTACACTTTTAAGACTTCTGCCTCTTTCTTCTCAAGTTATTATTCATCTATTATAGTATACTTTTACACTGCACTGTCAAATGGGCCTTGCCACTACTCTGGGCAGGTTCTAGCAGTAAAACAAATATACAGTGGTACCTCTAATTATGAGATTAACCCCATTCCAAATGCATGCTCATAAGTAAAAAAAAGAAAAAAAAATTAGAATAACATAAAATAATTGTAAGTTGAAAAGACCTCATCAAAAAGTTGTAAGGCAGCTGTAAAAATACCAATGGTTTTCCGCTCTTAAGTCAAATTGCTCGTGAATAGACCCCCTCATAAGTAGAGGCACCACTGTACAAACAAAAGCCAAATCCCAGCCAACCCCAAAACATAACGATATATCTACGTAACCTAACAACAGATCTAAAAATCAAGATTGCGGCAATGGAAAAGATAACGGATACAGTGTATAACCATCAAAAGAAAGCTAAGAAACCAACAGCTATAAAGGGAGAATACCCTGAAAGGTCTTAATGAAAGGAAACATTTTAATTGCTTTCTGAATATCAGGAAGGAAGGGGCCTCCGCAGGTACAGCATTCCATCAAGAGGTAGCCACCACAGAGAAAGCCCTGTATCTTATCCGAGACTTCCTGGTCCCCCTCAGGGTGGCCACCTACTGCATCCACATCCGGGAGGCACAAGTGACATAGGAAGTACATCTTAGGGTGAGGCACACCAATAGGTAAAGCCCAAACAATTGAGAGCTTTATAGACCAGCATTAGTGCATTGAATTTGGCATGGAAGCAAACCAGCAGCCAATGCAGGCGAGCCAGGATTGGGGAAATACAATGCTGCTGCATTTTGTACTCGCTGGAGCTTCTCTACTGTCTTTGAAGGCAGCCTCATGTCGAGAGCCTAACCTTGAGGTTTACCAATGCACAGACACCAATGTGTGAACTTGTCTTATCAGCGACATCCAGGCTAGGCGTGTAATCTGTTTAAGATAGAAAAAAGGCCGGTCTGGCCATGGCTGAGATCTGTTGCTTTGTTGAGAAGGTTGGCCCAAGAAGCAGACCCAGATTGTGAACCTGCTGTTTCATGGGGAGTGTCACCCCCATCTAGGCCAGGCAAGAGACTTCCCAGGCAATCAGGAGTCCGGCACCTAACAACAAGCTCTCTTGTCATGATTCAACCTCAGCCTGTTGGCCCTTATCCAGTCCACAGGCAAGGTCTGACAGGGTCTGCACAGCTTCTCTAAAGTCACTTTTAACAACCCTCCTTCAGCCAACTCTGGGTGGTAAGGAAGGAGAGGAAGTGCAGATTCTTTGGACACTAGCGTCCAGCTCCAGAAAAACAACAACCCATAAATTCCATGAAAATCAATGAAAAGGGAAGTCACCAATTACAGTACTATACACTCTTACATATATTTATTGGCCATGAGCACACTTAGGAGAAACCTCTAAAACCCTGTAGTTTCATGGGCCTAACAGATAACTAATAATCTACTGTCTATAGACTAGGAAGGTCATGTTCAATCAATTACCCATTCTCTCCTTTCGACAAGAAAGTTGCTTGCCCACTGAGATGCAGCACATGCCTAAATGGAAGAGGAGGAGAATCTAGCAGCTGTTTCTCAAGCCATCTAACCTCCTACTGGCTGGCAAACCCCAATCCCTGCAGGACTCAACAAGTGGGGGTATCTTAAGGGCCAGGATGTTTGATCTGCTGAAAGACTAGGCCTGAGCAACTTGGAACCCCTTCTGTAGAAGGTCTGCTTATTCCATTTGGCCAGACAGCTCTTCAGCTGGCTGAGGAGCACGGTCCCCTCTACCCTTGGTGTTAAGATTTAAACCAGGAAGGGGCTGCATGCAAAGGATGTTTTCATTGTACTGTCAGCCCAATGATGAACACATTTCCTACTTCCTTTTGAGTAACTATTGAGATAGCCTACAACTATTTTGTTGTTGGCTAGTTTTTTTTAGTGGGCTAACAAAGGCATCACTTGCTCCTGAATTCGTACTGTTTTGGAAATTTATTGGATCATCTTTGCTTTATTATTATTGTTGTTGTTGCTGTTGTTGTTGTTGTTGTTGTTGTTGTTATTATTATTATTATTTTGGATGACAAAGGGAGATTCTTTGGCCTACTCCACTGCCTCTGCTGAGAGTCAAAAATAAATCAAAATTAAGGTGGAAGGATTGCACCACACTTCATCAGGCACTAAGACAGAAGTTTCAAGTGCACGGATTGGATTATTTTATATATCCTTTCTCACTCACGTAACAAGATGAATACTAGGAGTGGGGGTGTGGGGGGTCACACACAAAGAGGCATCTGTTCTTCCTAATCACTTCCACATATCAGTTACAGAAACTCTAACCCATGCTTGATCTTTCCTCTCTTGTTATTAGGATCTGAAGGTTATTAGAAAAGTAATTTTGGCTAGATCTGCAGCAGGATAAGAATATATGATATACAAAGACCAGGTCAAGTAGGAGCCGATGGTCTTTGGGCAGAGAGCAACAAGGGCAAACAGAGATGACAAGCATCAGGTTTTTAAGGTAGGCCGGCATAAGAACAACAACTAGTGTATAGATTGCAAATTCAGATTTTATATAGAGCACACAAACTAAGAAGCAAGCCATCTTATGATGGTGCATCATAAGATGGATGACCCATAAGATGAAAAACCTGTAAGAGGAATGAAATTTCCAGAAATAGGCATGTTTTGTAAGAGAATTTTCCCCCTAGGGGTTAAATTCATCTTACGAGGTACCATTGCAGATCAGGTGCTGCAGACCAAGCAGTGAGCAATACCCGATCCCCCCCCCCCGGCATCAGGTGGACTTTCTGAGGGAGCAGCAGGGGCGGCGGCAGGGCTGGGAGAGGATCACTGTGTCCTCCCTTCACCCACCAACTCAGTGGGCAAAGCTGGGTCCCAGTAATCCTTGCCCAGCTCTGCTGTTGCCACTTCCTTTGACTCGCCTCCATTGCTGGGGCTGCTTGCCCCAGCAATGGAGGGAAGCGGTGTTGGATCGCAGCCGCTGCCACTTACCTTGTAAACAGCCTGGGCTGGGTGAGAATCAATGGGTCCCTGCTTTGCCCACCAACTCAGTGCCCTGCTGCCACCACTTCCCAGGGCTCGCCTCCATTGCTAGGACTGTTTGCGAGGGAAGTGCCAGAGGATCAGCCTGGGATGTCAAACAACCCAAGCTGGAGGAGGATCAGTGGGGCCCTGCTCCAATGGGTGAAGCAGGGACCCATTGATTCTAGCCAAGCCTGGGCTGTTTGTGAGGGAAGCTTTTCCCCTTCCCCAATCCAGCAAAGAAGAAGAAAAGCTCCCCCTCCTTTTGCTGGTTTCACCACAAAGGCTGCTCCCACACAGCCAACAGACAGCTTGGAGCTGTCAAAATCCGCTGCAGGGGGAACAGCCTTCTGCTGTCCAGTGATTAAGAGGGTTTGGGACAGTCTTATCCTAGGAATGCACTGAAAACCTATTCATCCATCCCCTCTGGAACAGATTAATTCATTTTCAATGCATTCTTATGGGAAACCGTGTTTTGCAAGATGATTGTTTTGTAAGACAAATTGCCTCATAGAACGAATTAAATTTGTCTTATGAGGTACCACTGTACAAAAATTGCAATTCACATTTCGAGCTACTAATTGATTCTCATGTTGCCAGCCCAAACCAAGTCAATAATCAAGGAACCCAAGGCCAATAGAGAGGTCAAAGGCCAGTCTTCATTTGCTTCTGGCAACTGCTGCGAGGTGAATCACAACATCAACTACTGTGGCATTTTCAGATGTCTAGATAAAAGGCAAACACCTTCATTTAGTGATTTATGAGATAAACAATTGCTATGTTCCAAATTCTCTAGTCAAAATGAAAAGATCACTTGGAGGCCTCGTTTGTATTCTCTGCTTCTGAACTTGAGAGCTAAGCCAGCATTTATTTCTTTGACATCAATGTCTTGAATCATGTATGCTAAAAAAAAATACCAATTTCTACTTTACACTAACATTTTAAAAAACATAGATTTGTCCATAAAAGCTCACATAAAAATATACTGTTGGCCAGGTAGTCTATCAGGTGCCACAACTTTTTTGTCTTCTTTATTATTATTATTTTAAATTTTGATTTTGCCTGGTACACAATAGCAGTGGCAATTCACAAGCAAGTTTAGACCACTTTATTTTCCAACTGTTCTGTGACTGTTGTTTTGTAGTTAAAGGCGGTTTTGCCATGCTTACAAAACGATGGGTCTCATTCAACCCATTCTTATTCTGGAATGCATCCCTACAACTTCAGCACACCCCAAACGTGCTACATTCTAGATAGTTGGAACACCCTTAAGAGCAAAGCAAATGGTATTAAAATTCTAGAAGATGTGATTTCTCCTTTAAATAAGAAACAGATGAGAAGTCTTCTAGATTTACTTCTCAACAACAAAGATAAAGTATATGTCATGAGGATAATTCGTGGAAATGCATTACAGTGGCACACCATTTCTATTACGTTTTCTTACACAAGGCTATGCCCCTAATTCTTCTCCTATCCTAAGGCATAAAATCTGCCCTCACATTTCAAGTGCTTGTTTTAATGGGGCTAAAATTTGGAAACAACTACAGTTTACTTTGGAAAGAAAAACTGAGCAATTTCAGAGGTATTGAAGTCAACGTCTTAAGAAGCAGGGAGGCACCCATTGTTGTGCTGTGTGTACACCATAATAATGAAATATTAATAGAAGCTGGTAAAGGAATTATCTCTGCAATCCTAGTAACCTTGTAAGTGTGTCCTGATCATAGTACATTTGAGAGCTGTCTGTGTGTGTGTGTGGGGGGGGTGTCTGTGCCAAAGAGTTATATAATCAATGCCCAATGCCAGCACATCCAAGGCAGTTTATCCAAGGGAACAGTCTGAATGGGCTGCCGGGCTGCCACCGATGTATGACGCAAAGGACCTTCTCTTCTGAGGAAATTCCTACAATCATCTCAAGAAACCAGCCATGAGAATGGCATGGGTTTTGCACTTCCTGCTACACCAGCCACAGGCCACAGAAGCATGTCTTAAATCTGAAACCCAGGTTTACACACCAGAATTGTCAAGAAACTTTGCTTCACTGGGTCTTCACCGATTTGAATTTGCCAGAGAAGTCTTCCTCCACAACTCCCAAGGCTTCAACACCTTATCTAGAACACTGGCGTAACTATGGAGGGGCGGAACAGTGCATTTGCCCCATCACTTGCTTGGTGCTACCTGCACGCTGTGCAGTTTGCACCGGAGGAGAGCCTTGTCTGGGAGACTCCCAAAGAGGGTGTGAGAAAGAGGGACCCTTCTCCCCCTCCCCTGATGTTCCCCCAGGATCGGGCACCCTTTGCTTGGTGGGTGAGACACAGCTGGGGGCAGGAGGGGGCGCAAAAACTGACTTTGTCCCCGGGCACTCCAAACCCTAGCTATGCCTTTGACCAAGAATATCTGTGACAGTAAAAGTTAAATATGTCATATGTGATTGTACATTTTTTTCTAGGAGACCATTTTTGTACAACACGCACATGCACACATACATACCATCCAGCTGGTAGCTAAGAAATTAGAGTTGAATGTCATAAGAGCCATTTGACAACCTGATGAAAACTGGACAAAACCGACTTCCTTCTCAGGGCTGAAAGCTCTTCCAGCCACCAGCGACTGCCTAATCTGCAAGGACAGTAACAACGTTATCAGAGGAGGACACTTGAAAGGAGAAAGAGCCGGCTTCAATATCAAAGACTGGAAGACACTGTGAGTAGAAGCAGTTGGGAGGTGGATAGAACAAGCTTGCTGAGTCCAGCTAAGACCAGTATTATGACAGATGTTTCCAGTTGTGTATCAATGACCTTGGGGAAAGAATGTGCAGCTGAAGATACAAAATTGGTCGGGTCAGTCAACACAACAAAAGGAGGAGGGGGAAGGGTGACCTAGTTAAAAGAGGGGCATGAGTAAATGGTTGAATAAACAAAACAGAGAACTCTGAGATAGCACAGAGAAAGGACAGAAATCCCAAGGAATGCCCCCCTGCCGGTCAAAAACTCAGAAGCGGACTCTTCTTAAACTTCCCTGCCAAGTGGTTTCTCCAAGACTGGACTTCATGAAAGAACAGGTGTGGCCCTCGTGAAAACAACTGCAGTTAAATATACCCGTAAAGAGCACCTGGGCATGGGATTCCCGTGTCCCCCCTTCCACACACGCACATGTGATGTCATCAAGATACTGGCGAGAGGGGTTGTGGAGAAATTGGCTCTTACGTTCACTCTTGGTGGAACTGTTCCAACTCGTTTGGGACCAAGAGTAAACCTAAGAGCCTTGTGGCAGGATGGTTAAACTGCAACACTGTAGCCAACACTTTGCTCACCACCTGAGTTCGATAACACTTTGCTCACCACCTGAGTTCAATCCCAAGGGGCTCCAAGTAGCCGGTTCAAGGCTGACTCACTCTTATTAGTGAAATAACTGTGCAGGCCTTAACACCTCCTCAAAAACAAACAAACAAAATCAGTAGTAGACCACTGGGTCTATTAACCCCCCCCCCCAAAAAAAAAAAAATCCTCCATGATTCTTTTAAGCACAGAGACCTGCCTGGCTTGTTACTGCTGCAGTTTGAAAAGACTAAAAAAATCCAAACAATCGGCAAATGGGAAAACAAAGTATGATCATTAGTTTTGTTAGAAAAAATAACAGCTCTAATGAAATAGTCTGTGGAACCCACAAATAATCAAAGGTATTTCTCCCTCTCTAAAATTAACACCAATGTATCAGTACATACTGCCAACCTAGCAGTTCGAAAGCATGTAAATGCAAGTAGATAGTTACTGCCATAAAAAATGGGAAGGTAAACAGTGTTCTGTGCAGCCATACCGGCCATGGACTTGCACAACACTGGCTCTTTGGTTTGAAAATTGAGATGAGCACTGCCCCTAGAGTAGGACACAACTAGCACACATTTATGGTGGGAAACTTTACATTTACTTTTTATCAGTACATCCAGGCCCACTCATCAACCCAAGTTAATCTATGGAATGATACATCAGGATTAACTCTTGTCCTTCTGTTTCCTTTATTCCGGAGTTACAATCTGTCACTCCCATTAATTGCTACCAATATTGTAAGCTATCACCGCTCCTTCAACTCACACGATCTTCAATATGGCGAGTGACTCCACTTGGCCGTCCAACTCTGTCTACACCTATAATCTCCCATAGAGTTTAACCCTGCCCACCTATTCCTGAAGGTGCAAAGTTGGATAATTAGGGATAAAACCAATTGACTTTCAGTACTTCTTGTGCCATCGAGTGACAAAAAAAAAAATTCCACTTGAATTTTAGCAGTACCCAAAGGCTTCTCTCAGAAGTAACTTGGCAGATTCTGCTCTTGGTGAGTGATCAGTCTGAGCCAGCCTGAACTTTTGGCAAAGTACTCTGTTTACCCTTGGGATGTGTGTCTCATGTGGCTTGCAAAACATCACTAAGCCCGCTTCTTAGTGGTGTTCACACTCTGCTCCACCTATCTGAAAGGGCAAAAGAGATTCCTGGCTTCATCTTGTACCATGAAAAACCCTACTACATTTTACAGAGCCAGAAGAGCTCCAACCGTGGAGTAGAAAACCCAACCCCCGACCATCTCCAAGGCAGAAGCAATTCATGTCATTGGGTCCTCTCCTGCACCCATGCTGCCACGCTTCATGTTCACCCATCCCAAAAGAGTATGGCATTTATTTGGTAGCGGAATAGCTCCACCATTTTCTCACTAATCTTTCCTAGGCTTACAATTGCAATGTCCGATATATCAAATCCCAGGAGCCAATTTATGGCAGCAATCCAATTATTCCTGTCCAAAATCCACACATTCAATTATTCTAAGCCCTGGTTATAAACTGACATTACAATTAAGTGTGATAGGAATAGCACTATTCTCAATAGTGCTGGCCTGAAATCAAGGAAAGTAACGCACAAGCAATAAAGCCAAACATAAGCAACAAATTTTGTGTGGGATACTGATACCCTTTCTTTCCTCCAATACATCTATGCAGATAACTCTCATCCCCATTCCACTTTATCCTCACCAATCTGTGAGGTAGTTCATCCTACAAGAGAGCGAGTGACTGGTTCAAAGCCACTCTGCGGGCTTCATGATCCAATCACAATTCCTAGCTCAATATCTCAACCAACCAATCACACAGGTACAATATGATAAACCAGTTATGTCAGTAAAATCTGTACTGTATGACATATAGGAATAATGTTAAATAAATTTAACTAGGGGTATGTCCATCAAAACAAGTGCAAGGAAGCCTACAACCACACCGAGATCTGCTCTGCATACTAATATCCAGCTTTCCTGGCCTGGCATCAGAAAGTCAGTGTAAGTAGTCTCTGTGGTATATATATTCTTATCAAAAGTCAGTAACACATCTTAGGAAGAGCAAAAGAACAAAATATACATAACTACATTTAACTACACTGGAGCCTGGTTTCCACATTATCTTAAAATCATGAATGTGCTTCCTTCCCTCACCACAAAGGTGGATGTCTGAATTCAGGAAATCTTTTCCTCATGACAGTCCTCAGCACTATCGTGGGTGGAAGCTACTAGAGGACATCAGCAAGAGACAAGTGAAAGATGATCTATCACAGTGGAGTCTCCAGTACAAATTACTGTATTTTTCCATCTATAAGATGACCCCCCATGGATAGGATGAGCCCCACTTTTCCAACCCAAAACTACAGTTTCACAGCCTTGGATTACTTCTATGGATAAGAGGCCCATCGATTATTAGTCTAACAATTTTAGACCACAATATAGTCTTATACATGGAAAATACTATACTTCAGTCAGGGGTTGATGCAAGGCTCAACTAAGGTAACCTCAGACCAGCCATTACTCCCTTATTCAGTCTCAATGCCTGATTGGCAACAGGGGAGTAAGAATACTTTCCTTCAACACAAAGCTGTGGTAAAGATAACCAAGATATTATATGTAGAGATGGGCACGACTCAGGAAAAATGGTTTTTCGTTTTTCCTTTTTTCGTTTAGGGGTCCGTTTCGGCTCATTTCCGTTTTCGTGAGCTAATTTTCAAAATTTTTCGTTTTCGTTTCATTTCGTAACGAAAACGAATTTTTTTTCGTTTTTCCCCATTTAGTGCCATTAAATGCTTTTGCTGCAACGAAAAACGAAAATTGGGTCAAAATTAGTCGTTTCGTTTCCATTTTCGTTCCATTTTGGAGCCAATTTTCGTTTTTCGGTTCGTTGTGTAACGAAAACGGAAAACGGAAACGGAAACGGAAATTTCGCTAAGTCGTGCCCATCTCTAATTATATGTGAACCATGGTGGATGCTTGAAAGAGGCTACATACATTCTAAGAGTTCGGTACCAAATCTTGTAGTTTCCAGCTTGCGGCATAGGTGTTGAGTGAAGGGAACCATTCATACTCAGGCAAGTAGGAGTGAAGGAAGGTTTGTTTATTTAAATATCATTGAATCCCCAGCAAAAAGTAAAAAAAATATGACTGTTGGGAAACACTAGGATTACTAAAATGACCAAAAGAATAATTGTTTAAACAGGCAGGTAAATGTTTTCACGGAACCAAGGATTTCAGCAGGTGTAATTCTGTCACACGTGCCACAAATGCTGAAATTCTTTCTTCTACACAATTACAAAAAGTACAGGACTCCTGTCTTCTTTTGCATGTCCTTATCTGCCATTCTCTTTGCGATTCAAGTTAAAATGAGCAAAACAAGAGGCTGTCCTTTTGAAGCAGCTGACTTGCCATCAAGTAAACAATGTGAAACAGACCAACTGTTGGGAACTAAGACATGAAATAGATTCAGTGCCTCACAAGATCTTCCTACCGAAGAGCTGGAAAACAGCCCACATCATTCCAACTAAGAGTAATTTGTGTCCCTTTGGCACAGGCTTTTGATTTCAACACAGACTTGCCCCTGTGGTGTCAGGCGTACCGAGTAGGCAAACAAGTCTAAAAATGAAGGGGTGGATCGGCTCACTAGGAAGTTGGTAACCAGCAGCTCAAGGAGCAGTAATTTAAAAGCAAACTATTGTCATTAGCTCAGAAGGGGAGTCTCGCTGTTTACTGCACACTGTTCAAAAAGGTTCGTTCATTTGTTTATGCTGTTTTTATACTGCCTGACCCTCTGGGCAGTGTACAGAAACTAAAGCAAAAAAAGCATAAAAACACATTCTAAAATACAACTATTTTAAAAAAAAATCAAAGACAAGTGGCAGGAAACCATCAGAGAGCGAAGAAGGTTTGGTGAGTGAAAGCTATTTTCATGATTACTAGCAGGGTGGCTGATGTTTTGTTTCCCAAACTACAAGCAATTCCCAGGCATAGACATAAATCTTAATGCAATATGCCTGCTTAGTACTGAAGCCTCATATAGCTGGTCTTCCTCATAGGACAGTGATGGCGAACCTTTTAGAGACCGAGTGCCCAAACTGCAATTCAAAACCCATTAATTTTTTTGCAAATGCCAATACTGTAATTGAATCTGTATACAGTTAACTATGAAAGGGTGATGTCGAGTGCCCACAGAAAGGGCTCCGAGTGCCACCTTTGGCACCCGTGCCATAGCATCACTGTCATAGGACTATACACATGAGTCACCTCCAATCTGCCAAATCCAGGTTTTCTTAACATCACCACATAGAAACACATACAGCTTGCAGCTTGCACTCATACACAACATGGCCATCTATTGAAGACTATGCTTGGCAGACATACCTCCTTGGTTGGTGTCTCTGCATACACAAAAACACACCGTACAAGGAATGAAGTAACATTTGTTAAAAATGCACGCTGCAATGTGCCAATACGTATTGCTTAGTCACAGCAGAAGAGACCACCATCATGCTGTTTTGCATAAGAAGCTCATGGACACTGCTGCTGGGATCACCAATAGCCCATGTTCTCCAGTAAAATGTATGCACAGTGACAGGCACTTGTTCAGGCATCAATTTTCCGCCTTCTTCAACAAACAGCCCTAGAGAGAAGAAAAAGAAGTGACCTCTCCTTTTATTTTCCAGAAATAAAAAGTTGGACTTCAGGGACACGTTACATCTTTTCTTTTTAATGTGGGACCAATAATGATTGAATCTAGCCAGGAAGATTGGAAGAGCACTTTTCACCACAGAAGCATTTGTGGTGCACAGTGGCTTCCGAGAGTCAGGAAAAACAGAGATGTTCTGATCAGCCATCTTGATGACCCAGGAGACTGAGAGAGAGAGAGGGAGAGATGAGACTTTGGCACTCATAGGCATGCAATTTGATCATTCCTTCCTTCAAAGCCAGACAGTACTTAGAGCGGGGAGTTTCGCATATCGACCAATTTGGGGAAGGCTGATGCTATGTGATGAAGATGCAGGAGTGGGAGGAAGATGTATGCTATCCCCACTCACATAAACATTGAGACAACCTGGAACAACATTGTAAAATACATCTGGGAATATATTTGATGTGCTATGCAGTTGACAAACCCTCCTATTTAGGGCTTCTAGAATTGTGTCTTGCTAAAACTCAAATTATACAGCAGTAGTCTTTTCCCAAGAAAAGCCATAATGAATTAAATAATCAGTTGATTTATTTATTGTTGTTGTTGTTGTTGTTGTTGTCACAGAGGATGCTGTGGCTCCCCCTCCATTCCCCCACCCCAAGACCAGGAATCTTGGATGGAGCAGATGTTCTTATGTAATTTGGAACACACTAAACGTCACCTGGCAGGTTGCATGAGCACTCCATAAAAGTGCAGGTACGGTAGGACCAAGAGGTAGTTCCAAGAGGATGAAGATAATTGGTTGGAGAAAGGAAATAAAAAGGGAGGTGATCTATTTAAGGAGATCACCTGCCCTAAGAAGGAAGTAAGTTATTGTAACTCCTTGAGAGCTGGAAACAAGAGCATGCTAAAATTCACTGCTGATTGTAATGCTCAAGTGACAGACTTTTGGGAGGGAGATTAAGCAGAAGGTATAAAGGGGCACAGTCCATTCCTTGATTAGACAGTGCTCCTACCCAGTGCTGGGCTTAGCAGAATGACTACTGCTATGCATGCCTTGTATGAAATGCAATGAAGATAGCTCACAGTGGATCTTTTGGGGGCCCAGGAGAAGGGAACAGAAGGGAACAGCTGGCTCCTGGAAGTTCACAGGGTGGAAAGGAGACCTCCGTCAAAGTCTCTGCAGTTGATGGGGAACTAGTGGGAAGGATTTACATGCGCTGCTTAACCAGCAAGGAGCGGGAACCTTTATTAATGGTGGGCAAATATGTAGAGGCTTAGCTGAGACAATAAAATTTTCTCTAGGAACACAAAGCTCTGAATATTGGATTTGGCTTGGCAGAAAGGAGAGAAGTGAGAAAACTGGGCTCAAATCTCGACTCTGTCATACAAATAACCTGCCTTGCACAATGACCTCTGCTCAGGAACTCCAGCGTTAGCAGACCGGAACAGACAGAGAGACACACCTTACTGTAGAAATGTTGCAGCAATCACTTTCTGTAGATGTGAACTGCAAGGAGGTTACGTAACGGTTGTCCACCGGTCTAGAAGAAAGCTGTGATAACCAGGCTTGCTGAATATTAACCAGCAGGGGACATCTTCAGTTAAACATCATTTTTGATCACTCACCCTTAGTCTGGTACAGCCAATGAAAGCTAGAAAGAAAAGAAAAGCTAAGGAAACACCCGTAGAAAACAGTAAGATTGCTTTTTTAAAATGTCACGGAGGAGAGTTTTACACCAGGGGTTCTAGTGAGACACACAATTCCTTTAAAACTGACTACTAGCAGGACAGTGATATTTATAATCTGCAAAAAATATTGTTACAAATGTCCCACTGTGTGAAGACTTGGCTTCGAAAGAGCAATGAAGAGTTCCTGCTCCAGCTAAGGGGTCCACAATTGCTTTCACAAGAGGGTCAAAGGTAAGACCCACCTTTTTGGCAAGTACAGTATGCTGTAACCCAAGGCTTGCCTAGATTAGAGACATCTCTGAGCAAAGTCCCTCTCGATACAATCAAGGTGAAAAGACGAGTCCATCCTAAGTACCCTGGAATCTGTCCTTCATTTAAAAAAAAAAAACGTTTAGGGGAGGATGAACTGCAACTAACCAGAACTAAAGGATGCATAGGATTCTGGTGAGTTTTAGACAGCTGGGGTCTGTGTTAATTTTCTTTGAAATCAACAGATGGCTTCTAAATTTCCCTCTGCTTGGTGCTCTAACTATAACACTCTGCCTAATCAAGAGGGCTGACTTCCCATATGCATGTGACTGGCCGGTCAAAACACATTCCATCGCTTTTTGGGGTGTATTTGCAGCCCTTTCCAGATTTAAGTAGTGGCAAAGATGTTTTTAAAACATGGGAACTGAAAGTGGCATGAGCTCTGAGGCAGGCGAGCCAAAGGAGCCTTGGCACCTGCCCTCCTTGGCAAGGTGGTCTCACAGACCATAAACATAATTCAAATCTAGAGACCGTGTTCTCTCTCGTGCATGCATGGAGCCCGCCGTGCCTGTGAATGGACTTGACACTTCTCCAGTAGCCAAGGAATAAGCAAAGAGACTTGAAAGGTTGGCAGGAGTGTCGTATTGCATGTCCACCTCTTCCTTCCTACCTGTGCAACTTGGACTAATTCTGGGTGCCGAAAGATGTTATAAAAGGGAATAGCAAATATTTCCATAGTACAGTGCAGCAAAATAACACCGGGAAGCCACACATACACGTATATGCGTGTACAGAGATGTAAGTGCATGCCTCTCTTCCACGGCCTTAACGGTACACGGAATGAGATCGCAATCCACAATTGTGAAAATGATCCAGAACTTACTGCAGTCTAACTTTCTTTCTAACCTTTTTTTTAAAAAATGTGCTTGAATTCTCTGCTGCTTTTTGCTACTTGGGCCTCGTCATTGAGACAGGGACCTGCGCAGCTGCCTTTCCATCTTCTGTCTCTGAAAGCTCACCAAAGGAATCTTGATGAGCTAGCAGAGGGTAAAGTGGAATTTGGGCAACTTGGGCTACTTGCCCAGTGTGCCTTGGTAGGTAGCCAATACAGTTTGAGGTCATATAGGCCAGCTTGGCAAGGTTAGTTATTAGCTTTTTTTCCCCTCCAGAAAACAACATAGATCCTTGGCTTGAGGGAGGGTAAAAATCGTCTCCAAAATTCTTTCTTAGCAGGAGGGATTTAAGACTTTATAAATACTGTATCACAGTCTTGGCTTAAAATAATGTTGTGTAGAGTTCTCCCAGTGGGGATCTGCCTGGCTTGTCACCCATCCGGAAACTGGGGAGTAGCAGAAGTCATTCACTCCGCACTGCTCCTGCATGTCTAAACATTTAGGAAGTCTCTGAGATCCAGACTCCTGTATCGACGACGTTAACCGTGGGGTAAGTGTGTGTGTGTGTGTGTGTGTGTGTGTGTGTAACTACTACGGGGAATATTTGCTTTATAACTACTATCGCCATCATCATTCATCAAAAGAGTGTGTTGCTTTTCTGCCTTTGAGGGTGCCCAGCATGATCCACAACAAAGAAAGAGATGAAAGCATACTTTAAAATAAATATATCAAAGGTTATTTTTAAAAAAAACAATTTTAAAGCCAATATTCTTCTTTAAAAGTTTGTTTAAACTTCTTTACTCCCCCCTTTAAAAAAAAAGAGAGAGAGAGAGAGATCAAAAGCAACACTAACTGTCTGGAATCTTCTTTTGTGTCTGGTCCCTGTATTTCATGCCCCTATGAAACAGCGCAATGTGAGATGCCTACTGTACTGAAAGAGGCAGTGATGCGACTAGAACGATACTATGCAGAAAGGCTTGTGGTGTGCATGCTTGTCTACTTAAGCTTCTTGGGGTAATAATGGATGCACAACTGGGGCTTTCATTGAAGTGCTCAAAAGTTGCAATGAGGCTGACAGGGGAGGCTCTCAGCCATTTTAGGGCCCTGTAAGTGGACCCTCGTATAACAAGTGGTTTGTTTCACAGAAAATTCGCTTAAAGAAAAAAAAAATTCCAGAGACAGGGGGAAACCGCTTAACAGAATTGCCTATGGAGTGAATCTGTACAACATAAAAATAATTGTGATTAGGGATTAATCCGTTTTCAATGCATTTCTATGGGAAATTTGTACAAAGGAAAATTTGCTGAACAGAATTGATTCTTTTCTACAAGGTACCGCTGGTACATCAAAGCTAGTGATGGCTGTATGAATCCTTGCTTCTTGACCTCACAGCTGAGGAGGAACTACCAAATCTCTCCCTTTGCCTTGTTTTCCATTTTCCATTTCTGTTTTCTGGCAGGACCAATACCAGGATTTTTGTGCAGACGGCATAACTTATGCAAAACGGTGTTGCTTAATGTGTAGCCTGCGTAACTGAATTGTAAACTGCCCCAAGTGCTTTAAGTACTATGGGGTGATATACAGTGGAACCTTGTATAACAAACAGCTTGTATAACATAAAATCTGTAGAGCATAAAAAATTCTGGAGATAGAGGAAATTTGCTTAACATAATCGCCTATGGAGAGAATCCGTACCACAGAAAAAAGGGATTACTCCATTTTCAATGCATTCCTATGGGAATTTGTATAAAGGAAAATGTGCTTAACATAATTTCATTTGGAATGAATTAATTCCTTTATACAAGGTACCACTGTATAAGCAGAACACTTTGATTTGCTATATAGGGTGGGGTGGGGAATCATTCCACGTCTTGCTTTTATGATGGAAGTGATGCATATCAAAAACTCACTGAGGAAGTATCGGAACACAATATAAATGAGATAAGAGCAAGGATTTTAACCCAGTACTCTGAAACACAGACTGTATATTACAGTATCTCTGACTTCATTCCAAAGCAAGGTCCTGGGACTCAGACAACTTACAACCCAAGAAATATCTTCATGAGCTCATGGCTCTTGACTTCAGTTCTACATGGCATCCCTTGGATTCAATCAGAACTGTATTAAAACACAACTGGAAAAAGATCAACATGTCTGAAAATAATAAGAGAGAATCTGGTGTATATTTTGAGATTCCCAAGGGAATTAGCTTTCCTTTTTAAAATGACTAAACTAAATATCATGATTATGCAGATAACTACATGAAAACATTTTGGCAACTGCTGCAGCATTTCATACGGGTGGAAGAGGAAGAAGTACCTATATCAGGAGATCCATTCCCCTGACAATGTTTCTGTGCTCAGTCCAGAAATGCAGAAAACCACAGATAAGTGGGAAGTTCCCCCACGTCTTGAGATGTGTATATCTGCTCAATAGTTAAGGTTTTTAGAGAACCAAGTCTAGGCAGACAACAGAATACTTCTTATCCTATCCCCCCCCCACCCGCTTCTCTCTGAAATGCAATGGAAAGGTCCCCACTTAAAATCAGGAACACAGAATAGCGGGAAGCTAAACAGAAAGGGGCTGTGGCAAAGGGCCATTCCTAGATCTCCTGCACCAACCCATTCTGGTGAGAGGCGAGCTGAAAGAAGCATCACCCTATCCTCCAAACTGGACTGCTGCAATAATAATTCAGAGTAGAAGTATGCAGTTTTTAGATTATAACTTCCCAGATTTCCCCAGGCAAAACGGCTTGGGAGTTCTAGTCCAAGAAGGCAAATCTCCAAACCTGTTTCAAAGCGGAAAATGTTCTGTTTATAGGCCACCTCATAGTGCTTAAAGATTTCTCTGGCCAGTTTACAATTTAATCATGCAGGCTATATAATGCCTCTTCCCCCCCCACCTGATCTACCCCCCAGCAGCTGATTTTACTGATCTGGGAAAGAGGGCCTGAGTCAACCTGGAGCCACATACCTAAACCTTTGCACCTTCCAACCTCCCTCCGCCGCCACCCCGCCGCCACCACCACCACCAATGTGCTAGAAAGCAGCAGTTTCACTATGCTTTCAGTAGTCAAAGAACAGAGTGTCTGCAGAGGTGCACATACATTTGTTGTCCTTCTGAAGAGCCTTGTGGCGCAGTGGTTAAACTGCTGTACTGCAGCTGTAACTGTGCTTACAACTTACTGTTCCATTCTTCCAAGGTCAGTAAAATGAATACCCAGCTCAATGGGTGGGTGGGGGTATTAATGTGTAGCCTGCATAATTGTAAACTGCCCAGAGAGTGCTGAAAGCACTATGGAGCGATATATAAGCAGCACACTTTGCTTTGCTTTGCTTTATACACTGGACCCTCGTATAACAAACGGGTTGTATAACATAAAATCTGTACAACATAAAAAATTCCGGAGATAGAGGAAATGTGCTTAACAGAAGCGCCTATGGGGCAAATCTGTACAACATAAAAATGGTCATGATTAGGGATTACTCCATTTTCAATGCATTCCTATGGGGAATTTGCATAAAGGAAATTTTGCTTAACAGAATTTCACTTGGAACTAATTAATTCCTTTATACAAGGTACCACTTTTCTACTGCTCTTCTAGAGTCAAATGTTCACTTCAGTTTTGCAAGAAAGCCCTTAATTTTAAACCAGATTCAGAGGTGAGAGAAGTATGTTTGGCTCTTTTGGCAGGTAGTGCCAATGGTAGTATCCACCTGGATAATTTAACTGTCTGGAGACTATCTAAGCAAACTATCTTTTAAAAACAATCTAACAAAAAAAAACCCTCCTTATTTCTAACCTCACGTTGCAAATAAATCAACATGAAGATCTACAAATGAGTGACATTGTGGGGAAAGATAAAACTGAATGTTGAGCTTCAACACTCCAGTCTGCAAACTGGCTTCAACATGATTTTACTGGAGTGTGCCTTATAGCTCAGAGAGTTAGATATCTGACTGAAGGCTGGAGTTTGACTGAATAGAGCCAGCCTGTGTGGCCTTGGGCAAACTGCACGTTCCCTGAGTAACCCCAGAAGAAGGGGATGGTCAACCACTTCTGACTCTTCTCTACCTGGAAAACCCTGGAAAGGGTTGCCATAAGTCAGAATTGACTTGACTGCACATTATGGCTATTCTATGTCTTATAATGTGTCCTAGGCGCCTGAAGTAGGAGCTGGCAAGCCACTCCAGTATTCCTGCCAAGAAAACTCCATGGGCATGGGGTCACGAAGAGTCGGTCATGACAGTAACAACGCAACACACACACACACAGGAGAAAGAAGGAGGCATCTTTTTCCCCCCAGGGATAGCGTTGGTAGCAGGAAATGTGGAAGGACGCAAACAAACCAGCGGAGAGGTTCCAAACTACAAGGGATAGGGCTGTTTTCAGCATCCACACTCCCGGGCAAAGTGCTGGGTTCATTTGGGTCCCACTTTTCTTGATGCTTTTTAAACACACAAACAAGCAAGCAAAACAAAACCCTGAGAACATTTACAAGCTTATTTCTCACCTGAAGCTACTAGCTATTGATGATGGTGCCATATCATGTGCATGATAATTATCAGGAAAGGTGAATCCATAGATAGTCAAAGTAGGGTGTGAATGATTGTGGGTGCCTGTATTCTTAAAAGACAAATGGAACTCCATAAAAAACCATCATTCTGAGAACACTACTGTACTTAGTACAGGCACTGTATAGGTGGCCAACTAGAGTCCATGGTTATGATAAATGAACAATACAGCAGTAGACTGTGCCTGAGTTGCCTAGCAAGAAAGGCAACTCACTCAGGCACAGTCGCGTGTTCATTCGCGAATGAGGAAAGCGTCTCAAGGCTGTAACCAGTTTGAATCCAAAAGTGTCCAGCAAATAAGGTTAATCAAGGTCAGAAGAAAAACATTTACACTACTGTGATCTCAATTAATCAGCACCGCACTCCCCTCCATAAGGGCTCCTTAAGCTTTGAAGAAGCAGTTTCCATAACAGCTCAGGAGCCCCATGGCGCAGTGGTTAAATGCCTGTCCTGCAGGTAAAACTATGCTCACGACCTGGGGTTCAATCCCAGGCAGCAGGCTCGAGGTTAACTCAGCATTCCATCCTTCCGAGGATGGTAAAATGAGTACCCAGCTTGCTGGGGGGGCGGGCAATGTGTAGCCTGCATTACTGTAATCAAAAACTGTAAACCACCCAGAGAGTACTTGAAGTGATAGGGGGCAGTATATAAACAGAACACTTTACTCCACAAAAGGGAGAAGAACCTATAGGCCTGAGAACAGCACGGGGGGGGGGTATACCTTACATCCACAAGGTAAACATCTATTTCTTCTCTCACTCAAAAGCAGCTCTTCACCACCTTAATCCCAAACTTTCTAGTCCTAAATCTAATTATTTATGCAACCTAGAGGTTACTCCTCCCCAACAATCTCCCTGCTCTGAAGACACCTCCTCCCATTTTCCTAATATTATCATTCTTCTCAACAAGGCTAAGTTACTACCTATTTCCAAAAACAATGAATGGAGTATATTTAATTGTTAAATAGTGATTCATTAAACCAAGCAATGTGTCTGTGAAGATTCCCAGTCATCCAGGCGGGTTTATCTGGAAGTTGAGTCATGGCAACTGGACTTCTTTTTCTTGAGAGATACAAATGTTTCGCTGCTCATCCAGTATGATGAAGCTGTTTGGATGGGGAGCAAAATGTTTCTATCTCTCAAGAAAAAGGAAGTCTAGTTGCCATGACTCAACTTCCAGATTAAACCAAGCAGTAATGACAGGGTGTCCATTTTGCATGCCTTTGAGAAAATCTGCTTGTAGCAAATGAGAAAAAATTTCATCCTCCAAGTTGAAGAAGTTTGCTATCTGATCTAATTTCACTTAAAGTCTCTTAGTGGATTCTTTGAAGGTTTTTCTCCCCCCTCTCTCCACTTCTCTTTGATTAAACAAATACAAGTTCATTTTTGATCAAGATGGCAGAATGTCAAGTTTCCATAGGCTACAAACTCAGGACGCCAAATGAAGCAGGGCTTAATTGACTAATGCCAGGCAAAATTAAGCATCACCACACTTGGCAAGAGGGCAAGAGAGTCACAGAGTAGAAGTACAAAAGGCTGTGATTAAGTAATAATAACAAAGCTCAGGAATCCAAAGCCCTGAATTACAGCGAAGAATGTGTGTGCTTTAAACACACAGGAGTCTGGCCATTGCTGGTGAGCTTTGAGTGGCGACTGATAAAAAGAAAAAACAAGCCTAACCAGAACTTGGTCCTTCAACAATGCCACAGCACTTGCTTCACAGAATGAAACAAGAAATTCAGCACAAGCACAAACAGAGAACGTATACCGCGTCATGCTTTTTGTTTAAAGTGCAAATAGCTTAGCAGGCCAAAAGGTGTTCTTTTCCAGAAGCTGAGCAAACAGTTGAAATCTGCCTGTGATTTTTTTTAAAATGCAACCGTGAAACTCAATAACTGGGGAGCTAAATCCCTGTTAAGTCAGATCAGAACCTAAAACTCATCATTCCAGACTGGTCACGGTCTCTCAGCAGGAAGTACATTTCTAAGGGCTTACAGATATTATAATATAGTGGTGTGGAGCACTCAGAGAGGACTGGGTAGATCTAGGTTCAAATCTCCAAGTGGCCCTCAAGAGCACTGGTCTATTTTCTTAGCCTGGACAACCTCGCAAGGTTGCTATGACGATGAACTTGGGGACAAGGTGTGGGGGGCAGGGGCAGAAAACCAGGAACACTGTTTGGGTTCCTAGGAAGAAGGGATGGAAGTCAATGTCAATTAAATAATGTGTGTGTGTGTGTGTGTTGTGTCGTTACAGTCGTGACCGACTCTTTGTGAGTCTATGTCTATGGAGTTTTCTTGGCAGGAATACTGGAGTGGTTTGCCAGTTCCTACTCCAGGCGCCTACAGCATCTGGTATTTCCTGGTGGTGTCCCATTGAAGTACTAACCAGGGCTGACCCTGCTTAGCTTCCAAATCAGGCGAGATCAGGTGTGCTTAGGGCATCTAAGCAGCTGTAGGCGCCTGGAGTAGGAACTGGCAAACCACTCCAGTATTCCAAGAAAAATCTATGGACATGGGGTCACGAAGTGTCAGTCACCACTGTAACGACCCTCTCTCTCTCTCTCTCTCTCTCTCTCTCACACACACACACACACACACACACACAGTAGTTTCTCAGCGTGTTTCAAAAGCAGGGATTTTTAAGAGACCAGGCCTTTCCTGTGGAACGCTCTTGCCAGAGGATAGGTTTGAAAAACAGCATGTTATACCAAGGGAAGACTGAAATCCCAGCAGTGTCAAGGACTGGATCAAGACTGGGCATCTGCAGCTCCCTCTAGATAGAGCACCCAACCCTGACAACCAGCAGCTCAACTACCGGTAATCCAAATTTGGGGCCGCAACCCATTACGGGAAGTGCTGCTCGAACGCTGAAGGATCAGGTCCCCAATTTGGGAGCGTACCTGTATCCAGCCTGGCTGAGTGCTCGGCCAACTCCTACGAACAGAAGGGCCTTTGTTTAGCTTCGGCTAGTGCCAAAGGGAAAATCCTGGATAAATCAAATCTGGCCACGCTGGAAAATACAGTCAGGGCCTAGTTAGGTTACTGAATTGAGCTGTGTGAACTAAGCCCCTGAAGAGTGTCAAAGAACAGCAGCTGCTAAAAAAAATGCAGCACTCAGATTTGCTCATTGCGTGCATGATATAAATCAAATGATTGTGGGTTTTTTTTTCTTTAAAAAAAATCACAACAGTCTTATGCCAATTTTGGAGGCTTCCAATATGTTGCTGGTTTATAACCTACCAAGTTTATAATGGCTTAGGACCAGAATAGCTGAAAGGCTGCCAAGAGGTGTATGAACACATCCACAGATTATGAACATTTTCTGAATTGCTGCTTTATCTCTGTCCCTAGCAGAGTTCAGGTTGGTCAGAATGCAGGATAATTTCATCACCTTAGCTGTGGAATTCCCTTTCCATGGAAGGTGAAATTGATCTGTCTCTGCTGAGCTTCAGGTCAGCAAAAAGAAACATTCACCTTTTAGTGCTTTTTAATGGTTCTCACTCTCCGTCTCTTGATTTTTTTTAAAAAAAAGCTGGTTTAAATCTGGTTTATTGGCTATCTTTGTTTTAATGTTCTACTTTGTGTCTCACTTTGGGAGCCATGGTAAGAATGGGAAAACAACTTATGTACACACATTTTATAAAGAAATAAAATAGACATGATGCAGATACACAGAAGAACAGCATCAAGGTGTTTCAAGCGTGGCTTTTTCCTGGTAACCATTCATAAGTAGTTACAAAGGTTTAAGGAAGTTGCAATCAGAGTTCCCTGTTCTCACATAAAACTGATGAGATATTAAGATCATCTTTGGAGATGATCTATCTCACTCCATTTTGAGAGGTGTCCTGCATTATAGGGCTGTTGTTGCCTTAATTTCCATGTTTTGTCCTTCACTTCCAGAAGAAAATTGGAGTGTGGGTTCTCTGATAAGCCTTATAAAGCAAGGCAGTATTTGTTGCCTTGTCTTGGTAAAAATGCATTTGTATAAGACAAATGTCTAAGAAGGGTACATGAAGATGCAGTATATTGTGTTTGCTTTAAGAAAATAATAGTGTAAAACAGCGGTACGTAGTTAAATAGTTAACAATTTTTCCCTTTGGGAAAATTGGTGTGGTATATAAATTTAAAAATAAATAATAAATATGACATGTTTTAAAACTGCAAACACTCTTTCAATACAGAACAATGTGGTCCCATGATAGAACTGCATCCAAATGGAGTTAGCAAAATCACTTACATGTTCTAGCAAAATGTACAACTTACTAGCTTGTGTTTGAATCAGAGTGTAAATCAGGGCAGCTCACCCTAAGACAGTGATGACAAACCTATGGCACGGGTGTCAAAGGTGGCACTTGGAGCCCTTTCTGTGGGCACCCGACATCGCCCCTTCATAGCCACCTGTACACAGGTTAAATTACTGTATTGGCAATTTGCAAAAAAAAAAGTGAGTTTTGAATTGCAGTTTGGGCACTCGATCTCTAAAAGGTTCACCATCACTACCCTAAGACAAATTCTTTATCACCTGCCTCTTCTGTTCTCTGTTATACTAACATTGTTACATCAGAGCATTGTCAGCTGCACCATCTTCCTCCGCTTACCTCTGGACTGCCTTGTCCTGTCCCTGGTAGTGCAAATAAAAATGCAGGGACAATTCAACACCCTGACAATGAACACTTTTAGTAGATTCTAAGCACTCCTGGGATCAGTGGAACTTTCTGTAGAATTACAGACCTATCCTAGTATACCCTGTTATTTCAATTAGACTTATTTTCAAATCCTGTGGAATCTACTATGATTCATTCCAAGAAAATGCCTTCGAAAAAATAAACTTGCAAACAGAAGTTGTTCCAAGTATTGAATTGTTTTTCTGGGGACTCTGAACCTCCCTTCTACAACATGCTGCCCATCGAACATTTTAGACAACAACTTCCACCAGCCCCCACCAGCATGGGTCAATGGAGAGAAGTAAATGAAGTAGAATTTCAGAATATCCAGGACCCTTAAGATTAATACTATTTTAACTGATCAAACTTTTTGGAACACCCTAAGAGAAAGAATTGCATCATTTTCCTCTTCACTTTTTTTTTAAAAAAAGTCCTACACATACAAGGCACATCATATGAAGTTGCTTTATGGTCATCTTTGGAGCATTTTTTAAAAATGCACAATCTTTTTTTTTAAATAATCCTTCCTGTTAAACAAAAGCAACAATTTATGTAAATACTTGTTTCAAGTGTCTATTGCCTAATTGCACACCTCTCCAGTTATTGTAGGCCAACTACAAACAGCCTTCTATTGCAGCCATTCTACATTTCAGTACACCTTCTCTGTCCACGTTGATGGCGTACAACTTCTGACTGAGGATCATGTGTCTGAGAAGTACAGTAACTTCCACCTTGCGCCCTGGCCACCCTGAGGCACACTCACACCAGCCATTGAGGGTGGTTTCAAGCCCTCTTTTTGTCTCCCTAGTAGCTAGAGGAGGAAAAGGCAATGTCAATGAAGGTTCTTCATTCCCACTTTCAAAAGCGGGGCTGATCACAGTAGGAAAATGTTGCAGAAACTCAGGAAGGGAGACTCGGAAGCGCTGAGGCCCCGGGGGTGGGGATGGGGCCGAGAGGGAAACACCAGGCTCCCAGCGAGGTTGGATGCTAGCCGCCGGCGGTGTTCCTTAAGGCGCGCTGCGAAAGCTCCACCAAACTCATCCGTGCTCCTGGCTGCAAGAAGGGGAGTTCAGCTTCCGGGATATTACGAGCCTCTAAAGCACACACGGCGTCGGCGGCGTCACTGAGCCACACACCCAAACTGGCAGAAACCTGTTTTACCCGGATCGGCTTTCGAAGCAGCAGCACAAGCTCGAACCTGGGGGGAAGGAAACGCACGCGCGCGCGCCGCCGCCGCCGCCGCCCCCGCCACCGCCCCCGCGCGGGGGGGGGGGGGGAAAGGTCCAGGAGGAACGCGCGCGCGCCCCGCTAGACGGAATCCAGCCGCTGGGAGGCACTCGCCCGGGATCCCGTCTTTTTTGGGAATGCCTGCAGCCACCAAGCGAGGACGGCGATTCTGGACAGAAACGCGGACAAAGAAAAAGTCCCATTTGGATCGCGGGGAGGGGGGAGGGGAGGCGGCGGGAAATCAGCCCTGCGAAGGTCCATCCAAAAGTCGCTGAGTCACCGCTCTGCGTAACGAGTCTCGCCCTCCACCCTCGCCGCCGACACCGGCCGGCCTTTGCGACTCCTTGACACAAGGCGCCGGTCTGGAAGCGTCCTGTTGGCCGAGTGCACCCCCCCCCCAAGTTCGGCCTGCGCCACGGAGCTCCACAGAGAGGCTGCTCTGGAATCCGGGGACGGAAAGGACGGGTGGTTTCGATGCCCTTGGGGCCCCCAGGACCTCCCGGGAGCTCTTGGAGGAAACGTGCAAACCGGCAGCTTTCCAAGGCTCATGCCGGCACGCTTGTTCAGGGACGCCTGAGAGCGCGATTTCCCGGCGAAGGTTTTTGCCCCTGGAGCAGGGGCAGGGGCATGCACGCCTCTTCCTCCGCTTCCTGTGGCTTGGGCACGGCGGCAGAAGTCTGCAGACCGCGCGCAGAAAGAGGCGCGTGTGGGTTTTGATGTGTCAGCAGCGGATGCAGTCCGTGGGAGATGAAAGGGACCAAGGAAGGGGGTGAGTGGGTGGGTGGGTGGGTTGGGTACAGCTATCGAGAGCATCCCGGCCAGTGGGAAGCGGCTGCGCCCTGACGCTGGAAGATAAACGCAAAGCCCGGCCAGATTCCGCAAGGCTGCTCTGCTCTCTCTATGCCGCAGTTTACCTTACATGACCTCAAACAGGACACCCAACTTCCCGCGGAGGAGACGACGGGCGCGTTCCTCGCGGATAGACGAGCGGCCCTCGGGCTCTCCTCCTCCCTTTTAAATACATGGATTCCTGCAGTAACCGAACGGGATACCCCTCGGTCTGCTGGGGGGCAATCGGTTCGTGCAGCAGCAGTCTGTGGGGGGAGCAGGATCGGGTAGCACCCACTCAAATCCTCCTGAACAGAAATCAGGCCGGAGACGTAACGTTTCCAAAGACTCCGAGGAAGGAAGGAGGGCATTCTCTGCCAAAAGCATGGAAAGGGAAATCCCCATGTTGGTGTCCACCCCCACCCCAAGACGACAAAGTACACCAATTTCTCCAGAAGGGGCAAGGAGATCCCGCCCCACGAATTTACAGCGGCGACACTAAAAGGCCAGAGAAGGCTTCCTCTGGCTAAAGAGTCTTGGCCTGGCTCCCCAAATCTGCCTTTCCGTAATGTGACAAATGAACGCAGAGGGAGAAAAAAGCTTTCCCTTCAACGAGTACCCCAGTCATTGTGAACTTGTAGGGACGGAGGGACCCCCCCCCCACGGGATTGGCGGTGGGGTGGGACTAACGTCCTTAAAAACAAACATCCAGAAGGTGAAGAATTAATAGTTTTATGGGGTGCAGCAATGGTAGCCGCGGACGTGGCAAATCTGGGGCAGTATCCGAAGCCGTCCCGAGCGCGCGCGCGCCGGGCTCCCTCCCGCTTTCTCCGTGCTCTCCCTCCTCCCTCGCGTCCTTACTCAGTCCGGCGCGCACCCTGCGCGCTTCCTCTCGGAGCACGCGGAGGCGCCCGCCGGCTCTTCTTTTCGTGCGCGTCTTTCCCCCTTTCCCCTGCTGCAATTGCAAAAGCCGAACCCGGCGCGCACATGGCGCTGCTGAGCCACCGCGCGCGCCGGGTCCGCCGGCAGAGACCGGCTCGAGCCGGTATAAAAAGCTGAGCTCGAGTAGGTGAACAGAGGAGAGAGACGGCCACTGCTGCAAACGGGACCGGGCGGGAGCCGGGGAGAGAGGCAGCAAAAGGCAGCCAGGGCGGCGAGAGAAGGAGAGCCGGGGAGGTGGCCTGGGGAAGAGAGACGAGGCCAGCCGGGGCTGTCTGTGGGGAGCTGGGGGGTCGCGGACCTCTGAGAGCCCCGGCGCCCACGGAGCACCTCGCTGGCCATGGGGCAACCTTGGCGCAGGCAGCGAGAGCCTCGGGCTGGCTGAGGGGGGCGGCTGGCTCCTCTTCTCCCACCCCACCCCCGCTGAAAGGGCGTGTGTGCTGGGGAGGGGGTCTGCTTTAGCCACAGGCCCCACCCCCTCCCAAAGGGGGCGCCAGGGATATATAAGGCTGAGGCGGCCGCATCACCCCTCGCCGTGCCTCGTGGAGCCGGGGCCGCCGCTGGTGGGGGCCGGGGGTGGGGGACAGGGGCCCCGGCGCGCGCGTGGAGTCTCCGGGCGCAGCCACCTCAGCATGTCGCTGACCAGGTCATAGGCCAAAGCTGCACTTCTCTGCGGCTTGGGGGAAGGGGAGTGCTTTTTACCTTCCACATCTTCCTCCCCAAGTTGCAGCAGCAACATCATCTACTTTACCTGGTAAGTGACTTTTTTTCTGGACGCTGAAGTTTGGTTAGCTTGCTGGCGCCCCACCCCCACCCACCCCCCTTTTAAAGTAATTTTGCTCCTTTCCCCCACTGGGAAGACCCCAAGAAAAAGGAGAGAAAGATGAAGCCCACTCAAGTGTGCCTTTTCAAGTTGCAGACAATGATGGAGAAGCTGCCTGTTCACTTATTCTGCATCACAGGGAAGTGAATTGGGGGAGGTCCTAGACCCCCCCCCCACTCCCGCAGTCGTCTGAGCCAGGAGAACCTGATGTTTTCTCCCTCAGAAGTCTTCCCTTTTATTTGTGTCTCCCTCACTTTTATTCAACTTCGCTGGTGGTTTGGTTTGGGGTGGGTGGGAGGCGTTTTTGTTTGGTTGGTTGGTTTTTGTTTTTGCAACACTTGAGACCTGCACCATCTGCACTGCAAGAGGGCATCAAGGTGCTTTAAACCGGACTGAGGAGAACCCCGTGGTGCAACGTGGCCGCCAAAAGTCTCTTCCTGCAGGCATCCTCATTGCAATTCAACAAAGCACCTTCTCACATGTGGCTTAAGTCCCATGCTGCAATCAAGTCTTCTTGAGAAGCAGACCTGGGGTGCTTAAACATACCAAGTGTTCTGTTGAAGTGCAGTGCTGTGGACAGCACACATAGCACCGGATCCCTCCTGACACTCTGCAAGAAGGATCGAACTGGTATCAGACCCTGTTCTGTCCGGCTGAGTTTAGAAAAGGTTTGATCAAGATCAAGATCAGATTATCTCTGCAGGTCATGGGATATGCCAAGCAAAGCACAAAAACGCCACATGGTTCTTTGGATAAAGGATGGTTTAAGCTGGTCTATGTCAGCTTTGCAAGACACTATATCTTGTCTACTCGCTAGTCTCCTATTTGGATTCCTCGAAACATGAGAATTGGGGCATAAGGCTGTCCAGTCCTGTGGTTTCATAAGCACCTGCGCATTGCAGGCTATACTAGAAATAATAATTGCTGCTCCTAGCTAGAGTATGTTTGTGTACAACCAAACAGTGCTTGCCTACTGTTTACTTACAATGTTCATAAGAGTACCTTTGTATTTCATGATCTTCAAGGCACCATCACAATGGCTTTGCCTTGAATTTCATGAATGGATAAAATACTGTCTTTCTTCACTCTTTAGCAACTCAGTGGGGGGAGTCTCCATTCTACATTTCTTAATCCCATGTTTCGGTCTTTAGTTGATATAAATCCTATTCTAGTGGGGTTAATTTTAAAAGGCAAAACTGTTCATTCTTAAATACTGCATAGCTATTAGGAGATACTCCTAACGTAGTGGCTGACCACTCCCATATGTTTTAATGTATGCATCTCAAATAGACATTTGAAACCCAGAACTCCAGAAAGCAAATTTCACTAAACCCTCCAATTTAACACACTGATCTCAGTGGCTGTTTCAGTGGGCTTTAATTACAGTGAACTGTATGTACAGTTAGTTAGGCAGGCCATACCATGACATTGAATTGGCTCCTGATCTCTACCAGTGCAACTAAAATATTATATTATACTGTACACATGGGCGTATCACCTCTTGTTAAACCTGAATCACTTGTGAGGACTATATGAATCCTCCCCCCTCAGGGCATGCAGATAGAAGTCCAAAGAGTAGATCTGATATTCTCTCTCTTTCTTTCTCTCTCTCTCTCTCTCTCTCTCTCTCTCTCTCTCTCTCTCTCACACACACACACACACACACAGAGGGAGAGATACAGAAATGAATGGAGAAGAGTGATGTTGGCTGTGTTGTTCACACAGGAGTGGTGAAGTCTTTATTCCAAGACGAGAATATTTCCTGCAAGGAGCCCCCAAGCCAGTGCCCTGCTTCTCTTCCATTTTTCAGAACGTATGACAGAGTAGCCACATAGAGAAAACAGCCTGCAACAGCCATGTCTTCTGTACAGCATGCTATGACAATCTACTAAGAAGAGGCAATTTTATCTTTGATGTGTCAAGATGCATCACAGTCCGTGATGAACCATGTGCTTCTTTAGGAGGTGCCATCCACATAAACTGCCTATTAGATGATATTTGTTCGTGGCATTGCTTTAGTGAAGACTCTAACTTTAGTAGCTATTATTACACACTTCTCTTATCCCAGGGTGGCAAACTGCAAAATTACATAGGGCTAATTAAATTACACAATGCCTGCAGTATGCAGCGATGAGGTCGTTCTTTGAGAAGTCTTGAGTACTTCGGCAGACAAGCAATCGGTTTGTGATTAAGAACAGTTATAAGAAACTTTCTACAATGTGAAATACTCAGGCTTCTGCTGTAAGAGATACGTTTCATCTCACAGTAGTGTTATAATTTCTTGCTTATTTCAAACAGCATGTTAGGCCAAGTGAGTTGTAAACATATAAAACTGCTTTAGGCATACAGTATTTATTTATAATTCTAAGATCCACTAGAGGGCAATTACTGGATCTGGATCGAAATAACCCAAGCTTTGTAAGAGAGACAGCATAAAGAGCTATCCCACATAAGTCTGCTAGTTTTGATGTTTTAGGCTACTGATCACTAGATAGTTCCATTTAAAGTTCCTGACCAAGCAGCTTGAATGCACGCACATTAAGCACCCAGGCTGTTGCAATTTTAAAAGCAAGAATATGCAAACTCATCCTGCTCGTGGTTTATATAATTTTTCAGTGATGCAGGAACCACATGGAACTGTCTGATAGCTAGGGTACAGCAGGACCAAAGATCCATTTGCTCTAAGGGCTGTTATCTACAGAGTGAAATTTCACAGAGCCTTTGAGTTTGTCATGGCTTTTGCCCACCACAAAACTGTCTCCCACTGTATTTAAGTCAGATGACTGATCCTTAATTGCTTGTTCCTAAATGGAAACAGCTGGTTTTACAAATAAATACATTTTCTGGTTCTTTATTCAACTAGTCCAAACTAATCATAAAAGGAGAAACTTCTTTTAGGGTACTATATTTAACCTTGAGGCAGCAATCCAATGTTCACTGATTCCATACTCTGAATCCTATAAAAGTGCAGCAACTTGTTGTAGTGACATACCATCCTAAGCATATTTAATGGGAAGTAAGCCATCAGTGGTATTTCTAAGCAGAGCGTGTTTAGGACAAAAGCTTTCAGTATGTCCTTAGAAGACATTTTCATATTTATTTATTTACATAATTTTAAGCCACCCCCACTACCAAATTATATCCCCTACTTCTTCTTCTATTCTAGATCAAAAATGACGGTCAAGGCAACCAGAATGTCATGCACCGCTCCAAATGTTTATACTCAAGTGCCTGACGGAGGATGGGGCTGGATTGTAGCTTTTGCCTTTTTCTTCATCGAGGCCCTAACATACGGAATTATCAAGTCTTTCGGAGTCTTCTTTACAGATTTAGTGGAATGTTTTGAGGAAACCAACAGCAGGATATCTTGGATAATCTCAATATGTGTTTTTGTACTAACGTTTACAGGTGAGCATACATTAGATTTTGAATTGGGGAAAAAAGGGGTGGCTTTCCTGATTGTTAGAGCAGCGTTTCCTATATAACTACCCAAAGCTCCTACTTCAGTGTTGGCAATCTCTAAAAAGAGGGAAATTGCCAACAGATTAAGATTTTTAAAACCCAGCTATAGTCAGGTTTCTTAATTTAGGGCTGGCCCTGCAAATTAAAGGATAACAGGGCTCTTATCAAATCACAAGGACAGTTACTCTTGATCCTTTTGGACATTAAAAGAACAGATGTTGAGTGGCATAGATTTATGATTTTAGTAGAAAAAAAGCAAGAGGGGGAAAGGAATAATTGAAAAGGAATTGAAGAGATTAGTAGGGTAAGGGCATGGAGAAGAACAAAGAAGAAGAATGGCAGATGCAGATCAGATGAATTGCTGAGTCACCATCTATTGCTTGGTTTGCTCCAGATCTACTGTGATAAGTGAGAGCTTCATAAAGGCAAAGTTCCTAAAGCCTAAACTCCCTGTTTGGAACAGGAAAAGCTCCACCCAGTGAAGGAGCTTTTCTAAATGGTAATCCCAAGTAAGCCAATGCAGTTTGCCAGATAGTTCATACAGAAAAAAACTGATTGAATGGATTTTGAATTATTAGGACAACAATCTACATCTTCCCATATTTATGTCTTTTTAAATACAAAGTTGCTGAGGAAGACAGCACATCTTCCTTGATGCTATTAAATATCAACACCATTATACAGTAACCCCCTGCCTACTGCTGGGGTTAGGGACCCGACCCGACCTGCAATAACTGAAAATCCACGATATGCGGATGCAGGGTCAGGTCAAGAATCGGGAGCCTGTTCGGGGCCTCTTGTACTTACCCCAGGCCTTGCACTGACCTGAATGGGGCTCTGACAGCCTTCCCAGGCCATCAGAGGTTCCATCAGTGCTTCTTGCTGAACCGGAAGTGACCTCCAGATTGCAAGAAAGCACTTTTAGGGCCTTCAAATGCCTTTCTGGGCATGTCAGAGGACTCAGAACTGCTTTTCTGTGAACTGGAACGGGCCTCCCAATGGCCTTCCTGGGCCCTCCCGATGGGCCCAGGAAGGCCATTGGGAGGCCCGTTCAGGGCAACACAAGGCCTGGGGTAAGTATAGGAGGCCTGAAACAGGGCTTTCCCACTTACCCCAGGGGTTTTTTTTTTCATATACTGTGGTCCCATGATATACCGGCACTGCAGCATATGAACCATGAAAGGGCGTGGGGTTACTGTATACAAAACCTATTTGCTCAGGTAACAAGCAAATCCAAAATACAGTAGAACTGCAGTATCCACAGGGGAATGCTTCCTTGGGCCCCACCCCCATGGATTCTGCTCCATAAAGGCAGAAGTATTGAACACTATACATTTCATGATCTCTGGTTCCCTGGAGTGGCCAGCTCTGGCAAATACACCTTAGAAAATGCACAGAAATAGATTTTTCTGATTTCCAGGCAGCAGATTAAGTGAATCAGCAGGTGCTGGTTCCACAGATGGGGGGTGGGGGCGACTACTATAAGAAAAGGCCAGTCAGGTACCTCCTGGAAGCACATGTTGGGAACTGCTGTGAGAAGTACAGAAAAAAAGGTAACTCTTCCTCTCTTTGACAGCTCCTCTTGCTACAATACTGTCTAATCGATTTGGTCACCGTTTGGTAGTGATGATCGGAGGGTTACTGATCAGTACTGGAATGGTAACAGGCTCCTTTGCACGTAGTGTTGTCGAAATGTACATCTCGATTGGCATAGTCTCAGGTGAGTTAAAATCTCCCAACTCTCTCAAAAATAATTATCTAACTTCGCTATGTAGATGTTTCTGTTCAAGGCTGGAAACAGGCTGTTTTTTGTGGAACTGCCTGGTTTTACTCTGTGACCCGAGGTATTAGTAACATCATGATAGCTAGAATTACATTTGCAAGCTCATTTCTTGCTGGCAAGGCATCTATTGAGATACTATTACTAAGAATGCTGCCCCAGTGCATCCCAAAAATGTGGAAAGTTGTAACAGCTGTTAATGAGAACTCAACAAATGTGCCAGGCTTTCAGCAGCAAGTTTTGCACTGGTGGGTTGTAGGATCAAAGAGAGTCGTATAAAAAATTATAAGAGCTTTTGCCTGATGTCAGCATCTCTTTAAGTTGGCTCATACTAATTTTTGTCTTTTATGTCACTTGTTCACAGGCTTAGGATACTGCCTTACATTTCTCCCTACTGTTACCATTCTGTCACAGTACTTCAACAAAAAGCGTTCATTAGTCACAGCAGTGGCTTCTACAGGAGAATGCTTTGCCGTCTTCTGTTTTGCACCAGGTACTCAACCACACTTCTGGGGTTTTCCTATAATATACTTGGGCTGAAGACACTTTTTTTACACTGAGGAACAAGTATTAAATCTGAGTGTGGTACTGTGTTGGGGGACCACATACAAGGCCTGGAGTCGAACCATCATAACTGGCGTTGTGTTGTCCGCAGTCCAGTGCCTCTACCCTATCCACACACACACACACAGAGAGAGAGAGAGAGAGACTGATTCCCTTCTCATGAAAATAGCATAAAGTAGCAAGAGGGAGCTTCTAATCAGGGATAAATTATTCACTTGCCCAACAGTGATCAGTCATAGTCCAACACCATCTCTCTCCCCCGCCACCACCACCAACACACACATGCATATGGATTCTGTCACAGTTGGAACCTATGGAGCTGAAAACAGTCACTGTGGGTATGCAGGGGAAGAGGAACCCTACATAGAGTTGTGCACGCATGCTTGCATGTACTTTAGAGGAAACCTTGCAAACAAACCCTAAAAATATGGGATTTTGGAAGGGTCGTTATTGCATCAATCAAGGCTGTTCAAATTCTAGCAAGTTTACCTGAAGATATTAAGATGACATGTACTTTCCCACAGTACTTTCCCAAGTTGGAAAACTATTTTGTCTTTAACCTCTGTTGCCCTCAACTATATCAAGTTAAGAGGAAGCCTGCTTAAGTACTTGTGAGCATTTAAACTCATCCTGTTATGACCAAGGATATATTCTTTTTTTAAATCAGCTATTAATAGCATTGTGAAAGGAGAAGGCTTGCAGTTGATTCCCCAGGGAAGCCACACCATGTGTCAGGGTTGTGTTGATACCTCCAATCTTCATTCCTTAATCTTAAAATGTAGGGAACTGCATGTTGTGCAAAGTCAATATGACTTCACTGAACAGAGACCTTTACAAGACCTTTTTACATCTTGGGCCCTACTTCCCACACCATATGACTAAATTTGAGCAAAACATGACCCTTACAGTTACGTCTTATAAATCTGTAGCATGACACTTCCACTAATGGATATATTTTAATTTCTCCTTTCTGTAGCTATCACTGCTATGAAGGATCACATTGGCTGGAGGTACAGCCTCTTGTTTGTTGGGCTGCTACAGCTTGGAACTATTGTTTGTGGATCACTGCTGCGACCCATCATCATCAAACCACAGGAAGTAGTGAGAATACCACCGTCGGAAGAGCAGAAGGAAACAAAGTACATGCTTGAAAACGAACAGACACGCACCTCAATAGATTCAATTGACTCAGGAGTAGAATTAACTACCTCACCTCGCAGCGCATCTGGAGATGCCAAATTAGAACTGAAAAGTGCAGAAGAACCAAAAGAAAACACAGAGATGCTCATAGAAGCTAGCAACACTCCACCCAAGGAACCAAAAATCCAACTCATTGACTTTTCTGTGATGAAAGAGTACAGTTTTATCTGCTATGCACTTTTTGGTTTATTTGCCACGCTAGGATTTTTTGCTCCTTCCCTCTATATAATTCCTCTCAGCATGAGCCTCGGCATTGACAAGGATCGCTCTGCCTACATCCTGTCAGCAATGGCAATTGCTGAGGTCTTTGGCAGAATCAGCGCTGGCTGGGTCCTCAACAAAAAACCTATCAGAAAAATCTACATTGAACTAATCTCTGTCATTCTACTGGTCATCGCTCTCTTTGCCTTCCCTTTTGCTTATGAATTTTGGGGGCTCATGTTGTGCAGCATTTTCTTTGGGTTCATGCTTGGGACCGTAGCAGGTACACACATTCCTATGTTGGCCGAAGATGATGTGGTTGGCATTGAGAAGATGTCGTCTGCTGCAGGGGGCTATATATTTATTCAAAGTTTATCCGGGTTGGCTGGACCACCGCTTGCAGGTAAAATTGAACAATATCAAAGAAATGCCATTTATTATTGATCCCAAGGATCATGCGTTAACTTAGTAATGGCATATGCTAGCAGAGAAAAGCCGGTTAATGGAACAAGTGCTTCCAGATGAACTAGAATAAACTGAGAAAAGCATGAAATAGTTGTATATAGAAGCAGTAAAAGGAAGCCTTGTGGCGCAGTGGCTAAATGCCTGTACTGCAGCTAAAACTGCTCACAACCTGGTGTTCAATCCCAGGTAGCAGGCCTTCCATCCTTCCAGGATTGGTAAAATGAGTACCCAGCTTGCTGGGGGGGGGCAATGTGTAGCCTGCATACAGTACTGTAATTAAAATTGTAAACCGCCCAGAGACTACTTGAAGTGGTATGGGGCAGTATATAAGCAGAACGCTTTGCTTTGCTTTGCTTTGCTTTGCTTTTTCCTGGAGAGATGTAAAATTTTGAGAAGCTTGGGTGGAGGGGAGAAGAAAAACCTGTTTCCCCCCATTTTCCCTAGTTTTTTCCCCACCAATTTAAAATTTCTAGAAATTTTACATCTCCCTGAGGAGGTAGTGAACAAGGGGCAGGGGGGAGAAGGTGGCGGCAGGATAGAAGCTCAGCAAAAGTAGAATGTTTATAAACCCTCTTAACTTTCTTAAAGAACTTAACCCAATGACTATCACCTTTCACTAAGATGAAACAGGTTTATTTATTCATTTAAAATATTTTCCCCCCACCACCCCCTTAAAAGGACCTAAGGTGGCTTACATCATTAAACACTGGAAATAGTTGCCGTAAGTCAGAATTGACTAGGCAACACATGATTATTATTAATGTACAAGGTAATTTACCTGAATTTCTATATTTTATCCCTCACAACCCCATGAGATAGATCGTTGCTCTTTTGCAAGAGGGAGCAAATGCGGAGTGGGAGCAATGGCTGCCCAATGCCATGACCTGGACTGAAGTAATGCTTGAGATCAGGTTTCCAGCACCAATCTTGGTCTCTAGGATCACTACAGCCCAATGGTGGTGAACCATCAGCACTCCAGATGTCTTGGACCACAACTCCCACAGTCCTTTGTCACTGGCAATACAGGCTTGGAACTCTGGGAGTTGTGGTCCAAAACATCTGGAGTGCCGAAGAAGTCCGCCATCATTGGGCAATAGCCCATACGGTCCCCTGTGGCTTTAAGCAGAAAGCCATCTAAGAACAGGGATAGAGACAAATTCTTTACAAGCAAAATGTTTTTTAAAAAACTGAAAAACACAAGGCATTTTTTCTTTTCCTTAAAATGCTCCATTGACAGATAGATCATGGTATATAATGTACTTTTTTTAAAAAAAAATTCCTATCCCTCCTTTCCTACAAGGAAACACTGCTCAAAAGAGGTTTGCCTCATCCTTTGGAGAAGCACAAGATAGCACTTGTCACTACACTTTACCACAAATGCCTTGTAGCAGAACAACCAATGGCTTGAAATGAATTTTAATTTACAAGGCTGGCCAAAGAAGTACATTTCTCTATTGGAAATTGGGGGTTTGGGATCAGGTTTGCTTAATTACAAGAGTTCAGGAAGCAACTCCCAGTAAAAAATTCTAGAACTGTTTACAAGCTTGAGTTCACAGGATGTCTGGGCTGAAATCCAAAGAACACTTACTTGGAAGCCCAGTTCACTGAAATCAGTGGGACATCACTTTCAGTTCTTTTGCGAAGTCCCGTGTTCTAAGTAAGGAATGTTTAGCTGCAAATCAAGGGCCTGTGTACTTTGCAACATTTTCTTTTCCACATCTATTGCTACGTAACTCCAACTCCTCCTTCACATGCAAACAGATATATGCTACAAATTCAGGGATATGACACAATACAAGCTTGAAGGGAAATATGAGTTCTATTCTAGTAGAATTTCCCTTGTACGGCTTCTCTTTCAATTGTGTTTATATTAACTTCCAATTCCCCCCCCCTTAACCATATGGAAATTGATTTGGATAAGGTATTTCTACATGCACTATAAACACCGACCTGAAAGGATAAATCAGACAGGGCAAATGGTTTTAAACTTGGCAGACAAAAGGATATTAGCAGGTGAGTCAAAACTTCTAATATTTTCAATATTTCTCCTTCTACTTCAGGTGTGCTAGTGGACACTACAAAGAACTATAGTTCTGCATTCTATTCCTGTGCTGCTGGCATGCTCTTGGCTGCCGTGTTCCTTTCGTTGGTGAGGCCCTGCAAGAAGTTACAGTATAAAAAGAGGGAGCAAAAAGCGCAAGAGAAAGTATCTCCCCCTTTGCCAGATGTACCCGATGACTTTATAGAACCTGATCTTGGAAAACCAGAGGATTCTGTAAGAGGCTGCGACAGCATGGCTTGAATGTCAAAATGTACAACATGTTTAAAGACTGGGAGAGGAAGCAAGTAAGCTCTGATCCACCTTCTGAAAAATTACAGTCTAAAGGGAATGCAAAATCACAAATGTGAACAGATGCCGCCAGGTTATTTTTAGAAATACTGATTAATGTATCACTTTTTGTAAACACATGGAATGCTAAATTCCACTGCACACTCCTTGTCCAGCATGAAGTGATTCACGTTCTTGTATTCCTAATAAGACACAGGCAAGATCCAAATTCTCCTATCAATTCTGAATAATAGGACAAAAACAATTATTATGCTTAAAGATAAATATAGTATGGGCCATGTAACCAGGGCTATCAAATTTGCAAACTTTCTTATGGGCTGCAAAGATCCTGTAGAAGTAATGTTGTTCTATCACTCAACAACAGAAGAATGGTGACACAAAAGTGTTTATTTGGTAAAATACAAGTCATTCTCAACTTCTTAAAAAAAGTTTCCATATCAGATGGAAAGAATTGTTTTTAGATATTATTTTTAGGGAGCGAAGTGTGGTTAGTTTAGTTAGTATATTTAGAGCAGGAGCAAAGAACTTTTGGCTCTAGTGATGATGTTGGACTTGAAATTCCATTAATTCCATCCAGCATAAGCATCAGTAAGGGATGATAAGTATTGGAGTCAAACAACATCTGGATAGCCGTAAGCTCCCATCCTGACCTAGAGGGAATTAATAGAGGTATTTTTTTTAATTGCTTGAACTTCATAAATGCTGGAAAGTTGCAGGCTACCAGTAATGTTTTATGGCCAGTTATTACTTCAGGTATTTCTTGAATATAGTTTACTCCAATTAAAATTATCAGTTTCTGGCTGCAATCCTGTATCCCTCTACCTTGGGAGTAAATGCCACCGAACTTAGATGAACCTCTGCATAGACATGCACTGGACTGCACTGTTAAAAGGCTTTTATTCCCCTTATGGGTGATGAAAAATCAACATGCCTTCATCATGTAGCATAATTCAAAGGTAGCATTAAAGGGTGCCTGGGGACTAGGTCAAATCTGCAAGTTTAAACTTTCCACTGGCTACATCAATGCATGTTGTTAACTCTTGAGAGTTTTTTAGGGTACGGGCAGCAATTCAAGTGTATAGCTTACCTACATCTGCTCTAAATTAACCAGAGTTCAGAACAAAACTTTAAAAAAATGAAGCACCCAGTCCCGTAATGAACTAGACTGTTAGGGGAATACAACTTGAGGCACACAACTTAAGAATGTCATCACTGGACCGTAGCCCAGTTGATAATACCCAGAAGGCAGGGTCCTGCCTTGCTCTTGATTCAGCAAGCATTCCTAGCACAATAGCTATTGTATTAAGACCATATGTGTTGTAAATGAGGAACCTGGGGCTAAATGCATCCCTATATTGGGCAACAAGCATTTCAAAATGAATCTTCTTCTACTGTGTCTGTGATATTGGCTTGGGACAGTTTTTGTACTGAAATGTACAAAAACTGTACATCTTTTGGGTTTGTTCTTATGTTTAGGGACTCGCGTGCCATCATCCATGGGTGTGTGTACAGGGCTCTCCCTGAATTAGACAGAGGCACTCACTGTGTGCATTGGTGCCTCCATAGAGAAGTTGTGTGTGACCCTATGGCTGGTGAAACTGTACAAAGAGCTGCCTCAATCATTAACTCTGTGTAATTTCCACTGGGCTGTGAGCCTGCCACCAGTGATGATCTATGGGCCAAATGTATGAAATCTTGGAGTCTTACATGTATTGTTAATTTTCCATTCACTGGGAATATATTCAGCACAATCCAAAACAAAAAAAAATCACAGCCAAGAACCTAATTGGGCAAAGAAAAACTTTCCATTAAGGAAAAGTCTCTATTTATAGAAGTTTACATTTTTACAATATTGGAAGAGCATTGTGCAACTGCCACAGGCATTTAATAACTGGTCCAAATATTTTAACACCACCACTCTGGATGCTAGTCTTGGTCGCACACAACTTAAGAATGCCATCCCTAATTCCAGGGAAGCATAAAACTCCCAGTTTCCAATTGTATGTCAAGAAAGGGAATTCTAGAAGATGGCAATATATTGGCTATTCATTCACTTTATAAATAGCGATCAAGGGTAACATGAGCTTACTTGCCCCATGTTTATGCATCTTTTGTGTCAGCAGACAACTCAGGGGGACAAAATCAGAAAACAAAAAGGTCTGTTTTGGTTCTGAATACACACAGCACAGATTCAGAAGTCTCTCCATATTTCAGTGGGAGTGGCATTGCATGACAACTGCTCTGTGAAGAAATTTTTGTCCTCTTAAACCAGGCCTGCCCAAAGTCTGGCGGAGGGGGGGGGGCAAATCCAGCCCGTCAGACCATTCTGAGTGGCCCGCGGCTGGCTGGCCTGCCCCTCCCTCCTACTCCTTCACCCCATGTTTTTTTAAAGAAAGTGGGTGGGGCTTGCAGTGGGGTGGCAGGGTTGGGGAGCAACCGGCGCCTGACAGATTCTCAGCCACCAAATCTGGCCCTCCTTACAAAAAGTTGGGGCACCCCTGTCTTAAACATAGAAATGCAGGACAAATCCGTTTGTGATTCCCCAAACCTCTGTAAGTTTTCTCATCCAAACCTGAATCCAGTATTCTTTGAAAGACGTAAAATTTCAGTGTGGTTAGAACTCAGCCTCCTTAACGGAGGCGCTCACTGATCATTTTTGGTGCTTCATCCTTGCAGGTTTAGGGTTGTTAACATCCAAATGCTGGGATATATTCTTAAGATTATTTGTTGAATGTGTCCTCCACTAAAGTTTTTATTTCCCAATTCAGAGCATTATGATGCCTCAAACTCCCAAAAAGAGTATTCTTGTATCAGAGAAATTTCATCAATCCACCTCCCACTGTCTAAAAACTATGGAAAACCATGTTGCAGTTTAGTGTCCTTGGTATAGTTTCAGCACTTTATTGTGTACAGTAGAACCTTAATAAATTGCAGCAGTAACTGGAAGAGACACCGCAACCCTGGAGAAGGAGGTGGTTAGCTTTTTTCGTTTCTGAACGACCGAGTAAAATGAACAAAACATGATGCCTGTGTTCACCAAACTGTGGTATTTATTTATTTATTTATTTAATAGGCAAACCTTTTTAATTGTTCGACACTGTGCTTCTAGCAGAGCAGCAATATGCTTTATAACAGCAACTGAAAAAATGGTAATAAAAGGCCTAAATACAGTACTTTGGCTATGATAACTTGAAGTTAAACTTTGCCAAGGGACATCGTAGGGGTAAAATGGGGAAATCTAGCTATCCTGCAGATTAATGAGGTTCTACTGTATGTTTTTAAAAAGATTTTCAGTACTAAATAATGGCATCTATAACTGACTGCAGCATGAGTTATTGCATATGTAGATACCATATTAGCATAAACGGGAGTGGGTGTCTGTGTGTGCAACAGATCCAAAACCAAGGTTAAACATGGTCATAGCAGGATTGCTAGTTCTGTACTGTAATTAGTGCATTTGGAAGTGCTACCAAATACTGAGTTTTGCAATAAACTTTTTTTAAGGAAAGAGCTTCATGTCTTAATATTCCCTCTTTGTACATAAACCTTCCACATTCACCTCTGAATGGAACAGACCAAAGAAGAAGAAGGACCATGTCACAAACAATTTTGAAAATCCCCAGGGCCCTGACTATGCTGCTTTCCTGAATGGGTTCCAAGCCTTAAATGTCACGAAATGTGTAGAGATTATAAACACATATGAAATACTTGCAAAGTGTTATATTTAAAAGATGGAAATGTAGAAATACGGGGAAACAAAAACAATGAAAAGCATAACCTAATACGTGACTATTTTGAAACGCTCTACATTCTATGGTTGTCATTTAAAGCAGATGAGAAATAACTTGAGCTGAACATGGCATTACCATTGAAGGCAAATTCCTAGCACACAACACCGCAGAGTAGCGTGCACATTTATTCTGACAGGTTTGCTTAAACTGGGGGATGGACAACTCGGTCATTTAGCCAAACTATCATTCTGTTCTCTTTCTGTGACTCATCTCTCTCTCTCTCTCTCTCTCGCACCAACAGAGGTATTTCCTTCCTACATCATTCCACGGATCTTCGTTTCAGTTCTTCATAAATAAATTAATACAAGTGGTCTGGAAAGAGCTCCAAGGTCTGAATTGTTCACCAAATTGGCTACCACAGATTATCAGGTCAATGCAAACTACAGTGGTACCTCAAGTTACGAATTTAATTGGTTCCGAATGCATGCTCTTAAGTCGAATTACTCTTAAGTCGGGGTACCTATCTAAATATTTTTTTTTTGGGGGGGACAAGTTTTTAAAATCCAAAAATGAAAAAAAAATGTAAGTTGAGCAGACCATATCTAAAATTTGTAAGGCGGCAGTTAAAACGCCAACAGTTTTCCACTCTAAAGTCGAGCTGCTCTTAAGTCAGGGTACCACTGTAATTACACTGAAATCAATGTAATATTTTACATTGAAATTATCTGCATTAAAAGTTAAGAAATAAACCTATAATAAAGTTGTTTCAATAGTCCAATCAAGGCTTTTACAACTACATTGTAAGGATTTAATCTTAAGAATTCCAGAGCTTTCCTGATCATGATTCAACGTGCACATACTGTATCCTACATACATTATGTGTATATATGCTAATGAGAAATGTAGGCACGGTGCATACATAATGTAACCTATAAATCTAAGGTTATAGATAAATAATCTGCAGAATGAAGCTAAAGCAGAAATAACATATAATGTCCTTGAACCAATCCTGGTACAATCTGACGTAGCTGTTAATATTACCACTGAGTAACAGCTATATGAATTTTTTCTCTAAGCATTATTTGTTTCCCTCATTAGAGGGATCAGCAAGTCTCCACTATATACCCAGAAAACATACGTGGACATTTGAGCTAGCCTTCTCCTACTCTGTCGTGACCAAGCGCTTCTTTGTTCTTTGAGGACACCAGAAGAGGTTTTTTGCAGAAGAGGTACGAGTACGTAGTCTTCCTCTGTATGATGCCATTCAAACTGGGCCAGGGTGCTCCCTCATGGAGTACCACAGATACACAGAGAGAGAGAGCTCCTTCTGCTTCTTCCCGAGTTGTAAGGGAAATGGCACTTGAGCAGGGGACTGGCCTTCTAGCCCATACAATCCTCTTTCAATGCCCGTAAGGGTCTTCTGATATGCAATGGGATAAAAACCATGTTTCTCTAACAAGGAGGTGAACTCTCCCCCATACCCCCAGTGAATGTACATGACTAAGCCAGGATTCAAACCCAGCTTTCTCCTCAGTATTAGCCGGATATCCGCATATCAAATTGTAGGACTGAAATACAAATGGGTATTTTCAGAAGTGTGTTGCGCACTCAATAATAATTTTAAATGGTTATAATAGTAACCTCCCCACTCCCCCAATTTTCAGAAGGCCAGCTATGCCAGTCTATCTCTGCAACAACAAAAATACTGTCCTATATTTCAACAAATAATTTTATTTCTGTGTGAGCTTTCATGGATTACAAGCCTCTTTTTCAGACATACAACAATGCGTTCTTTTAAAACCCCAACAAGCGGTTCTAGTTTGCAGCATGAATATTGGTGAAGAGGTGAGGGATAGGAAAGAAAAGAAAAATTTTCTTTTCAAATTTCAAAAAAGTTTACTTGATCGGGAAAAATGCAAATTTGTTCTTCACTTTAAATACATGACAGTACATTGAGACAAAGTTATGTTTTGCTTTCAGAGAAGACACAAGAGACACTTGGTTTTGCTTTGAAAAAGATATATAGTTCCCTCCATGTGATATTCCTGTAAGAGACCTATAATATATTTACTTCCATCTCCACGCATCCCAGCCATAAACAATGCTTTCATAGGGCACAAAAAAACCACACACACACAAATACGATCCTGAAGCCAGCTTACTCCCAGGGTATCCCTTCCCTAACACACCCCAGTTAAGTTTTCAGGGACAGGGGGACTGTCTTCCACTTCTAAAATTAGTGAGAGCTCCTAGTACCTTCCTGGGATGATAACAAGTGCATTAAGAAGCACAAACAATATAAGCACAACATTCAGTTCTTTTTAAACATAACGTTCAATCCAATCCCACATATACACAAACCAATTAAACGGAGGCAATCAGCATTCACAGTCATATCTTGGTTGTAACCAACCTGTTAAAGGGAAAAAAAGGGGGCGGGGAATCCTGATTCTAAAAGTATTGCAAGATAAAATGAAAGATGGAAAGCATTTGGTTGTGTTGCAAATTGTAACTGGTAAGAAGGCCAATTCCCCATTCTGTCTTCAGCTGTAAATGCTGCCCTGGCTTGGCATGAACAAGAACTTTATTTCTTTAAAAAAAAGTCTATGCACTTAAAACGAGACTCTGTTTTTCCTTAAAGCAGAAGGGGGGGAAATATTTTGCAATTGAGACATGCTCAGGAAACCTTCCCTAGACATTGGAGATCCATATACAGTATGTCCCCTGATAACTAGAGACTGAAACACTAGGTTTAAAAATAAACAAGCACAATATTAGTTCCTATTTGTACATCAGTCTTAACCAAACTATTGGATATTAATGTCAGAAAGAGACTTTGAGGGGTCTAGTGGCTCCCTAAAGATCCTCCTTCCTACATCTGAAAACTTAAGCAGGATACACAAGGATACTGGGGCAGACACCTGCTTTAGGGGAGAACATTCTGGGTTGACTTTAAAGAGAATATATTGACTTCCTGTCATGTGCTGCTCCTGTGAGAGATCTAGAAGGCTTTTCTAGAGCCCAGGTGCTGCAGGCGCCTGGAGTAGGAACTGGCAAACCACTCCAGTATTCCTGCCAAGAAAACTCCATGGACATGGGGTCACAAAGAGTCGGTCACAACTGTGACAACGCAACACAGACAGATGGGAGAAGTGTAAAAGAGCCTGGCAGAGTAGTAGATAGAGAAAAACAATGGAGAAGCGTAAAAATATCGTGTACTACGGAATAGCAGCAGCTATAATGGTATTAACGGGTGGATGGAAGGATCAAGAAAAATGGAAATATGAACTGTTCTGGTCCCATAGAAGGGTTTCAAGTGGAGGGAGGGAGGGAGGCGCGGCAAAAAGAGCGTCCCGCCCCCACGAGCTCCGGGCAGGCCTGAGATAAAGGAGGGGGGGGGAGAAAAGGGAGGGGAAAAGCACCCAAGGTTGTCTCCAGCGCCACGCTGGGCGCCGGAGCGATAGGAAAATTCCACTCTCCTGAGGCGGAAGCCACCACGCCGCCGCCGCCGCCGCCGCCGCCTTCCCCACGGCGCCTTCCCTGTTGTAAAACCGTGCCAAGACGGGCACCGGAATGAGCCCCTCGGGAGGCCGGTGGGGCGGACCTCTCGAGTAACCGTTCTCTGGGGTGAGAGATCGGGCAGCGCTTCTTCTCCCCGTTCAAGCTTAGAGCGCAGGGGATGCACCAGTATCCCACCGAGGCGCCATCCCACGGGGCTACGGCGTTGCAATGCAACCACACCACCGCCTCCTCCGTTCCCGCAGAGGAACTCTACCTGCAACGCGCACGCCCACCCTGCCGAGGTGGCCTTCGCCCGGTCTCCCGTGGGCCTCCCAAGCAAACCTGCAGGCTCCCAATGGCCGCGCCTGCCCCTCCCTCACCCGGGACGGCGGCCCCACATTCACTCCCCCCCACACACACACACTACCCGGGCTCGGTCCCGCCCAGCATCGCCCCGTCGCCGCCGCCGTGCAGCTGCTTCGCATCCCCCACCCCTTACAAAAGCCAGAAGGCGCCTCGAGTCCAAAAAGGGTACCTGCGAACGGACAAGACCGCGCTCTTGCACTCCACGGGCGACCAGCTCCCCGCCGCTCGCTCCCATGTGGCACGGTCCCTGGCACGTGTGAACGCGGCCCGGCCCCGCCCCTTCTCTCGGGCCTGAGCCAATCCGGGCTCTCGCTTCGCGGCCGTCTCAGAAAGGCGGATGGCGGCCCGGCACTGGACTAGGCACTGCCCGCTCCTTTGGCAGGCACCCGCCCATGGATGCTGCTGCCCTGCAAGGCACGGCTCTCGCTCCCTGCTCTCCTTGCTCCACGCCGTCCTATGCTGTATATTTTTAAAAAGTGGCCACTTCTTGCAATCGGAACAACGGCACCTCGACCAGTTTACTCGTACTACTGCTCTGGAGTACCATAATCCGACACCCAGGAGTCTCTCAGCAACCGTCTTTCCGATCAGAAGCATAGGCCTCGAAAAGTTTGAAGTTATTGGGTGTGAGGTGGGGGAGCTTCGCAACGACAGAGAAGTCTGGGGGACCAGTACTGTCTTCAACGGGGTTGTTCCCTGACAAAACACCATTTAAAAAATGCGGATTCGAGTCAGTTCTGGGGCCCCTCTGGAATTTGGGGTTCTTAATTCAACCTTCATTACTTTCGTAGATCCATCCCTGATGCCCGCAACCCTAGCCAGATTTGCCCACAAATATGCCATTGATCTCAGCTGGACATCCATAAGTCATATACCTACATATTAGACTGAAAGTAACTGTAGTGTATTTTTAAGCATTAAAAAACTGATTCAGTACTTAAATTTGAAAAATGCTGAAAGCTACAGGTAAAGACACTGTTTTACACCTGACTTTAGGTCAGGCCATGCCTGAGATGCATTATGTGGAAGCATATGGAGGGAGGTGGAAGGAAATGTTTGTGTTATAAGATTCTGCACAGATATTGGTCTTGTGTTTGAATGTACTCACTTTGAGAGCCTTGCTTCATCCAGGTGCAGGGCAATCTTCCAGTTCTGTCACTAGGGATAAGATGTTAACAAGCTTCTCTCATTCCCCATCTCTCCCATACAGCACACTTCATCTGCTTCATGTAAATGTCCTCCTAAGGCAGGGGTGCAAAGATGGATATGATAAAGGACAAAAATGGTAGGGACCTAACTGAAGCAGAAGAGATCAAGAAGAGACGGCAAGAATATACAGAAGAATTATATAAGAAAGATCTGGATGTCCCTGATAACCAAGACAGTGTAGTTGCTGACCTGGAGCCAGACATCCTGGAAAGTGAAGTCAAGTGGGCCTTAGAAAGCATTGCAAACAACAAGGCCAGTGGAGATGACGGAATTCCAATTGAACTCTTTAAAATCTTAAAAGAGGATGCTGTAAAGATGCTGCATATGATATGCCAGCAAATTTGGAAAACCCAGCAGTGGCCAGAAGACTGGAAAAGATCAGTCTACATCCCAATCCCAAAGAAAGGAAACGCCAAAGAATGCTCCAACTATCACACAATTGCACTCATTTCACACGCTAGCAAGGTTATGCTCAAAATTCTACAAGGCAGGCTTCAGAAGTATGTGGAAAGAGAACTTCCAGAAGTACAAGCTGGATTTCGAAGCGGCAGAGGAACTAGAGATCAAATCGCCAACATGCACTAGATTATGGAGAAAGCCAGAGAGTTCCAGAAAAACATCTACTTCTGCTTCATTGACTATGCCAAAGCCTTTGACTATGTAGACCACAACAAACTATGGCAAGTCCTTAAAAGAATGGGAGTGCCTGACCACCTTATCTGTCTCCTAAGAAATCTATATGTGGGACAAGCAGCAACCATCAGAACTGGATATGGAACAACTGACTGGTTTAGAATTGGGAAAGGAGTACAACAAGGCTGTATACTGTCGCCTTGCCTATTTAACTTATATGCAGAGTACATCATGAGAAAGGCAGGTCTGGATGAATCACAAGCCGGAATTAAGATTGCCGGAAGAAATATCAACAACCTCAGATACGCAGATGATACTACTCTAATAGCAGAGAGTGAGGAGGAATTAAAGAACCTCTTAATGAGGGTGAAAGAGAAGAGTGAAAAAAATGGGCTGAAGCTCAACATCAAAAAAACTAAGATCATGGCCACCAGTCCCATCACCTCCTGGCAACTTGAAGGGGAAGAAATGGAGGCAATGACAGAGTTTATTTTCTTGGGCTCCTTGATCACTGCAGATGGCGACTGCAGCAACAAAATAAAAAGATGCCTGCTTCTTGGGAGGAAAGCAATGGCAAACTTAGATAGCATCCTAAAGAGCAGAGACATCACTTTGCCAACGAAGGTCAGGATAGTCAAAGCTAGGGTTTTTCCAGTAGTGATGTATGAAAGTGAGAGCTGGACTATAAAGAAGGCTGATCGCCGCAGAATTGATGCTTTTGAGCTGTGGTGCTGGAGGAGAGTCTTGAGAGTCCCCTGGACTGCAAAGAGATCAAACCTATCCATTCTGAAAGAAATCAACCCCGAATGTTCACTGGAAGGACAGATTTTGAAGCTGAGGCTCCAGTACTTTGGCCACCTCATGAGAAGAGAGGACTCCTTGGAAAAGTCCCTGATGCTGGGGAAAATCGAAGGCAAAGGGAAAAGAGGACGACAGAGAATGATACGGTTGGACGGTGTCATCGATGCAACCAAAATAAATTTGACAAAACTCCGGGAGGCAGTGGAGGATAGGAAGGCCTGGCGAGCTCTGGTCCATGGGGCCACGAAGAGTCGGACACGACTGAACGACTGAACAACAACAAGGCAGGGGTGTCCAAACTTTTTGCAAGGAGGGTCAGATTTGGTGAGGTGTAAATGTGTGGGGGCCGACCATTCAGCCGCATTTGGCCCCCGAGTTGGACTTTGGACAAGTCTCTATAATATGCAATGAGGTAGGGAGGATGCTGCAGCAATGGAGCCGGGGGCGGGTAGGCTGGGCAGGTGGCTGGGGGGATGGACAGAGGCAGGGAGGGCAGGCAAAGAACCAGTTACTTACCTGTAAAGGTGGTTTTTCGAGTGGACCTTTGTAAAGCCACACAGATGGGTTTCCCAGGTGCCCCTGCACCAGAGGTCGGCCTTCCCTAGCAATAGGAAAGTTTGTTAGTCTCCGCCCCCACACCCTGCGCATGTGCGTGGGTGTTCCTGCCTAAACGCCTCAGTTCCTCTTGACTGCCAGTATGACAGGTAAGTACCAGTCAAGGCGTGACGGTCCGAGGGGAGGCGGGCGGGTACTGTGTGGCTTCACGAAGGCCACAATGGAGAAGAACCAGTTACTTACCTGTAAAGGTGGTTCTTCAAGTGGACCACACAGATGGGTGATTAAGAGCAGTACTCACAGGCAGGAGGGTAGTCACGCCATCACGAAGGAAAGCACTACCCTCCCGTAAAAGGCCAAGGCTCTTCTCACGTCCAAAGAATGCAAATCCCTTTCAATCCTCGTGGAAGGATTGGGAAAGAAGGCAGGGAGGATGATGGGTTGGGACACGTGGAATGAAGACACCACCTTAGGAAGGAAGGTGATGTCAGGGTAAGCCACCACCCTGTCTCTGTGAAATTGTAAGTAGGGAGGATCACATATGAGGGCAGCTCACATCTGAGGGCAGCTCACTAGCCCTGCGAGCAGTGACAATAGCTACTAGGAATGCAGTCTTTAAAGTGAGCAGTCTAAGGTCTATGGTGGCAAGGGGTTCAAAGGACGGACGCTGGAGAGCCCTAAGAATGAGGGAGAGTGACCATTGTGGGGGAATAGGTTTCCAATCAGGGAAGGTGTTCTTCAGACATCGCAGGAAGAGCTTCAGGCGCGGATGACGGAAGAACGAGGATGCCGGGGACATCGGCGGTTGGTGTGCGACGATGACAGATAAATGGACGCGAAGAGAAGATAAGGTAAGGCCAGACCTTTTAAGGTAGGAGGTACTGGAGTATCCAGGTGAGTGGTGGGTTGATAGGATCAAACCCCTTGTCTGCCGCATAGAAGAGGAACCTCCTCCACTTGTAGTGATAAAGTTTAGTGGTGGAGGGTTTGCGGCATGCCGCGATGATGAAGTCTATGAGTTCAGTATCCTCCACGTGGTCAGTTGTAGGTGTGGGAGGTCTGGATGGAGGACCTGGCCGGAGTTCTGAGATAACAAGTCCGGGAACAGAGGAAGACAAAAATGACTGCTGGACATCCCGAGCAGGGAGGCGAACTATGGTTGTCTGGGCCACCAGGGTGCTATCAGGATAAGATTCGGTCTTTCCTGAAAGAGTTTGACCACCACCTTGTGTAGGAGGGGAACTGGAGGGAATACGTACAGGAGTCTGTGTCTCCAAGGTAGGAGGAGAGCGTCTCCCAGAGAGACTTGGCCTTTGCCCGCCCTCGAACAAAACAGCTGACATTTTCTGTTGTTGCGGGAGGCAAAAAGATCGATTTGAGGGTGACCCCATTTGTTGCACAAGTGGTTGAACATTGAAGGATGCAGTTCCCATTCGTGGTTTGAGTGTTGTCTGCGACTCAGGACGTCTGCATCGATGTTCTCCTCTCCCAGCAGGTGCATCGCTATTGGATGGATGTTCTGTTTGAGGCACCAGTCCCAGAAGCGGATGGTGAGATCCAGCAGGCGTGCTGAATATGTTCCGCCCTGTTTGTTGATGTAGTACATGGCAGTCGTGTTGTCGATTACCGCCAGTACTACATTGCCGGAGAGGTGTCGGAGGAACACCCGAAACGCCTTGAAGATGGCCAAGAGTTCTAGCTCATTGATATGGAGCTGACGTTCCTGTGGAGACCAGGTGTCGTGGATCCAGTAAGTGAGGCACACTGCACCCCAACCCGTGTTGCTGGCGTCTGTGGTCACTTAAATTGTTGGAAGCGGGGACCTGAATAGACGGCCGGAGAGAAGATTGGTCCTGCTGGACCACCAGGTGAGTTGTGGGGAAGGTTGGGCGGGATGGTGAGCATCTTGGACGGTGGATCCCGGAGAGGGTCGAAGTGGAGCAGGAACCAGTTCTGGAGATATCTGAGTCTGAGCCTCGCATGTACGAGCACAGACGTCATTGAGGCCATGTACCCCAAGAGTCTTTGGACCTGAAGGGCCTGTATTCGAGCTAACGGACTGAAGAGTTGCAGTAGGTTGAAAATTTCGGCGATTCTGTCTCGAGGGGAGAAGGCCATCGCTTGAGTGGAGTTGAGAATCGCCCCTATGAAGGCTACCACTGGAGACGGATGCAGATGGGACTTCTTGAAGTTGACTTGAAGGCCCAGAGAGTCCAGAGTTGTGAGGACGGTGGAAATGTCCTGACGGGCTTTTTCTTCGGAATCTGCCACGACTAGCCAGTCGTCTAGGTAGGGGAAGACGATGATGCTTAGGGTGCGGAGATGTGCTGCAACCGATGCCATGCATTTGGTGAAGACCCGAGGGGCCGTTGCCAAACCAAATGGCAGGGCAGAATACTGGTAGACGTCGTCCCCTACGGCGAACCGAAGAAGATGTCGATGTGCGGGATGGATGGAGATGTGGAAGTACACATCCCACAGATCCACAACTCCAAACCAGTCGCCTCTGCGGAGCAGAGGGATAATCTTTTCCAGAGTGACCATCCAGAATTTTTTGTAGACCAGAAACTTGTTGAGGAAGCAAAGGTCCAGAATCGGCCGTAGGCCGCCATCCTTTTTTGGAATGGTGAAATAACAAGAGAAGAGACCCCTTTGTGAGAGGGCTCTTAGCACTCGTTGGATGGCTCCCTTCTGAAGCAGAGATGCAACTTCTTCCAACAAACAAGGGGAGGGAGGGGTGTGAACAATGTTCCCCAATACAGGATGGGACTTCAACTCCAACAGATAACCGTTTTTTATCACAGAAAGGACCCAATGGTCCGAAGTAACTGTTTCCCAAACAGGGAGGAAAGGACGCAGGCAGATGTCCTGGGGGGTCAGTACTCATCTTAGTGCCTCCTGTCTCTTGGTTTGGAGGCAGAGGAGGAGGGCTTAGGCTTCTTGGACTTTGAAGCGAAGGTGGAGAAGGCGGAGGATTGAGCAGACTTCTCTCATTGGGATCAGGAGGATGACTGTGAGGAAGGAGGCCAGTAACGGTGGCGAGGTTGGAAACGAAAGGGCTGCTTGGGCCTTTGCAGGATAACATTAAGTTTCTTCGCCGTGTCTTGTTTCTTGTGGCGGTCCTCCATTAGGTCATCCGTGGAGGTGTTAAACAGTCCCATGCCGTCAAAGGAAAGGGCCTCGATTTGAGCCTTGTGCTCGTCGGAGAGGCCAATGGTACAGAGCCAAGCATGATGCCTCAAGGTGATAGAGGTGTTAAGCACCTTGGACGAACAGTCAAACGTGTGCTTGGACGTACGCATATGTTGGGCGGCTAAGGCCATGGCCTCCTCGTAGAGGGCAGAAGCCTCTGCCCTCTTGGCCTCCCAGATGAGCTCAAGGAATGGATGTAAATGTGCCAAGAACTCTCTTAGGTACACCCCCATCACACCTTGATAATTTGAGATCTTGTGGAGAAGAGTAGAATAGGAATAAAGATTCCTTCCCATAACATCCAGTTTGCGGCCTTCCTTCGATGGGGGGGATAGGTGTCTGCTTTGTGCGAGACTGCACCTGCGACGAGGCCACCACAACCGAGTTCTGAGTGGGATGCTTGTCAAGGTAGGGGGCTTTGTCATTGTGGACTCTGTAAAGCGCCTTGAGTTTTCTGGAAACCGAGCTAGATGACAAGGATTGGAAAGAGTCCTCCACCATGGTGAGAAAAGACAGGATGAGTATAAGGTGGACTGGAGCAGTCTCCTTGTGACAACACCCTGGAAACAGGATTAATGCATATGCATATCATCAGCCAATCCCAGCAGGAGGGCAGGGGATGGTATGATATAAAAGGGTGGAGCCTGGTCTGAGAGAGTCAGTTAAGTTGAGTTAGTTGAGGGTCTGAGAGTGAGTGCTGGGAGAGAGCACTGCTCTGTTAGAGTTCAGTCAGGCAGTGAGGGCTTTACTGTTTACTAGTTTTAAAGACAGGGAGGCTTGAAGAGTTGATTAAATCTATTCTATGTTTAAGGCAACACATACCAACTTCAGTCATTGTTATATTTATTTATTTTCTCAATAAACTTCATTATTTTTATGTTATACATTTGAGTCTGTCCCAATTCATAAGGTGACGATTTTAAAAGGTGGCAGCATTACCAAGTGAATAAAAGGTGGCAGCATTACCATTTCCATCACAATTACATGTGTAAAAGGGAGGTGTCGTCACAATTTGGTGGCATAGCGGTGGGATGTCGAAATAAACCCAGTTGTGCCTTTGAAAACTCAGTGTGTGAAAGGGGTGACGTCACATTCCTCCGAAGCAATGCGGCTGAAAATATGGCAGACCCTCTTAGGCTTGGGTTGATGGATTGGAAGGTCGGTGGTTTTAGCCATCCAAACCAAGAAGGCAGCGTAATATCGCATTGACTCCGATGAAGAGGGAGGAGACTTCTCTTCTACCTCTGAATCCGGCGATGTAACTAGATGGACCGAACCCGAGACTTTGGATTCAAGGTCAGATTGCTCCGAATCATCTGACAAATCTGAGGGAGAGCCGGTGGGGAGTTTTTCAATCTCCCTAGAGTTGGAGCATTGAATAGACCATTGGCGTCCATCGAACTTCAGAGAAAATGCCAGGATCGGGGGAACCAAAACCGGAGGCACTGGTGAATAATGACGCCCAGTACGGCATCTGTTGTTTGGAGGCTTGCTGGGAACCGATGGAGTCAAGCTCGGATCCGGAGGATCCGTGGCAACGGACATCGATGGTACCGAGAGAGCCGTCGGTGGTTCGAATTCGACGGTCGGTTCCAAAGCCTGCACCGAAGCCGGGGGGAGTTGGACCCACTTGCGGTGCGTCTTGGATGGCTTGTCTGCTCAAGGAGCGTCTGAAGCCCAGGCAGAGGCCATCAGGATCGACGCCTGTGACGATCCCCCTTTCCAGACACTGAATTGTGATGGGAATGGTAA
>JAHTLZ010000010.1:9822660-9841128 GCA_023846285.1 Phrynocephalus versicolor | reverse complement strand
ACCAGATTGATCAGTTTCCCATTCATTTCAGTGGAAAACTGCATTTCGGATAACAATGTTTTCAGTTAGCAAATTGACTCACAGAACGAATTAAATTCATTATCCAAGGTACCACTGTACAGTGGTACCCTGACTTGCGAATTTAATCCGTTCCAAATGCATGTTCTGAAGTCGAACTACTCTTTTCTTTTTGAAAAGAAGTTAAAAAAGAAGTTAAAAAATGCATGTTCTGAAGTCGAACTACTCTTTTCTTTTTGAAAAAAGAAGTTAAAAAATGGAAAAAAAAGAAAAAAATTGTAAGTCGAGCAGACCATATCTAAAATTTTAAAGCAGCAGTTAAAATGCCAACAGTTTTCTGCTCTTAAGTCGAATTGCTTTTAAGTTGAGCTGCTCTTAAGTCGGGGCACCACTGTATTTTGATCCCCAGCAGATCAAAAACCAGCTTTAAATAGGACCCTATAAAGTATATTGTTGACCTGCTCAAGCAAGGGGACAAGTGAAGTGGGAATAAACAGGCTGCATGTATCTAAACACTTGTTTGTACACATCTTCATCAAAGTCAAGATTCATTCTTGATTAAAAGTGTGAAAGCAGACATATGCTTTTTGAAAATTCACTGACACAATGCTAGTTTACCTCACTGTATATCAAATAGTGATTTCCACTTATTGCAGAATCCCTGATTTACAAGACAAATAAACACCACAGAAGTTTGCTGCCAATAAATAATGGTTTGACTCCAAATCAAAATATCCTACCACATGTTATCAATCTGTATCTGGTACTTTGAAGGAAGAGGCAACCCTGGCAATTTGCAGACAAAGGAAAGCCCAATTCAGAAAAGCAGCAAGTATTTATCACAGGATGTTTGGTTGGAAATTTGGAATGGCTCCTCCCTAAAAGTAATGCCTGGATCACTCATTCATCTCAGGCAGGTCAACTGTGGGGGCCGATGCTAAGAGACGCCCAGAACTTACAACAAGGAGTCAGGTCTTCTCCACTATTGCCCCGCAGTTAAGGAACAAACTACCTGCCAACATTCACCTCACCTTCTCACTGAAGATATTTAAGAGACGATTCAAAACCTGCTTTTTTCGATTGGCTTCCCCAACCATGCCTGATGGCAATAACTAACTGCTTAATTATTATTATTTTTTACAACACCTCTGGTTGCGTTTGTTGAATTTGTACTTTTCAGTTTGCTTTCTGTCTTTTATTCTGTTTTTGTTTTAGTTTATTATTATAGCCATTCATTTTTGTTAATGTTTATATTGTTTATTGATTGTGTTTGTATTATGTTTATTACATTGTTGTTTGCCACCCAGAGTAGCCTTCAGCTAGATGGGCAGGATACAAACTGAATAAATAAATAAGAATAAATAAAATTTTAAATGTCATCATGAAATATGTGAACCCTTCATCATTCTTAACCGTAGTTAGTGCACGGTAAAGAGTAGCATTCCTATTAAATATACCTAGAGACCCCAATAGTTTATTTTTGCAGAACATGCAGGCATTTGACAATCCAATCATAGCTTTCTTTAAATGCTTCCACTGGTTTCTGCAAACCTGGTCTACCAACATTGCCGAGTCCTGCTTCTGTGCCATTAGCTCCTTCTTCTATCCATTTCTGTAGTGCCTAAAGAAATGGAAACCCAAATTAAATGTTGTATTCCATATGGTCATATGATTGTTTTAAAAACCCAGACATTTAAAATACAAAAGAAAACAGAACATTCATTGTGATGAAGCCAAGCTTCTAAATCAACAATGGCTTTTTTTGTTTATATATCATACAATAGTTTCTTCTACAGGTTTTAGTTTCTTCATTATTTTACTTCATGAAGAAGAGGACAAAGAGAAAAAGACAAAACAACCCATAGCAACTTTATTACACTAAACTGTCAGATACGAGCATAATGAAATGTTTTCACTGCTACACATGATAGATTTGCGGATTTATCCCTACATGAAGAGTTTTAAAAACATAACTAGTTTTTGAGCAACTCACAATCCAGAACTATAAAATACAGCTTCTACTGGATATACGCTTCTCATAATGGAGCAGAATTGTGGTTGCGAACTACAAGACAAAAAAATTATTTCCTTGCTGTATAAACATATGAGGTAGTATTTTTAAAAAACTGATTTGATTTTTACTGCATACCACCCTATTAATGCAAGCACTAATCAGGGTGTCTGTGAAGATTCTCAGTCATCCAGGTGAGTTTATTTGGAAGTTGAGTCATGGCAACTGGACTTCTTTTTCTTGAGAGATTGAAACGTTTCGCTGCTCATCCAAACAACTTCAACAGCGTGAAAAAAAAGCTAGTTGTGAGTCCTCCATTTTATAGCTCAATTTGACCTCTTGTCACCCTGGTGTGAAATAGGCTCATAAGATGAACAATGGCCTGAATAGGCTTGTTAGATAAACAACAGTCTCAATAGCCTTAAGGTGAACAATGGCCTAAGGTGCCAAAAATCCTTTTAACCTTCTCATGTAGGGAGTGACCAGGTTCTTCTGTGGGGTCTGGGTCTCAGGCTGATCCCTTGTTCTTCTGAGTCGGCACACTGCTTTGTTGAAGGCCCAGTTTGGATATCCACAGGCCTTGTGCTGTTTTCAGGTGCCTGTCTTCCTTCTTCTTGGCTTCTGTGGAGCTGGGGATGCTCTCTGCTCTGCAGTTTAGGGTCCTGATGACTCTTAATTTGTGTTGTAATGGATGGTGGGAGACAAACAGTAAGTACTGATCTGTGTGGGTGGGTTTCCTGTAAACTTCTACTCCCAGGCCACGGTCGGGTCTGATAATGATTGCACAATCCAGGAAAGCCAGCTTGTGGTCTTGGATGCCTTCCCTAGTGAGCTAAGTATTAGGGTCCACTGCATTGATGTGGTTTGTAAAGGCCTGTACTTCCTGAGTCTTGATTTTCACCCAGGAATCATCTACATACCTGAACCACTGGGATGGTGTTGTCCCTGGGAAGGTGTTGAGTGCCTTCTTCTCCACTTCTTCTATGTATACGTTCGCTACAATTGGTGACACTGGGGAACCTATGGCACAACCATCCTTCTGTTTGTAGAAGTCCCCTCTGTACATGAGATATGTGGACTTCAAACACAGATCCAGGAGCCAGCATGCCTGGTCTGAGTTGAGGATGCGTCTTAAGTCTTCTCTTTGAGCCTTTTCACACAACCCCTAAAATCCGCTGGCTACTTAAATTCGGACCAAAGATCTTGGGGGTTCGTTGCTCTTCCTGTGTTCCCACCCCCTCCGCACTTCCTTGCTCCTGTCTGCGTGAGTGGAGGGAGAAAAAAAGAGAGGAAAAAATGCAGGCTCACCTCCGTCTGCCGGTTGAACGCCCCGAGCCCCGTCGTCGTCCTGATTCCTGTATCTTAAAGGGGTGGGGGGCAAAAAAACAACAAACAGAAGCAAGGAGAGCCCGGCACTCGCTCCTTTACATCTGCATCAGGGATTTTCACCCCCGGAGAGCAGGTAACTGAAAAGTGCACTGGGACGCACTTAGGTGGGCGTGGTCGCACTTAATTTTCTGTAAACTCCGGAGCTGGTGGGGAAACAATTTTAAGCTCCGGAGCTGGGAGCCATTTGCCGCGGAGTTTAGGGGTTGTGTGAAAAGGCCCTTTACAGTTGTTAGGGCATCAGTGGTGGGAATGCTAGTAAAGAGAGATGGAACATCAAAGGATACAATGGTTTTGTCTTTATCCAGTTTCAGCTCTCTGACTTTACAAACAAACTCCTCTGTGTTGTGCAGGTGGTGGTCCGTGAGTCCAACCAGTGGGGCTAAGATAGTTGCCAGGTATTTTTCAATGTTGTAAGTCACTGAATTTATATTACTGACGATGGGTCTCAGGGCGATTCCTTGCTTGTGGATCTTGGGAAGTCCATAAAAGCACTGGGTTCCCCAGTGTCACCAATTGTTGCGAACCTATACATGGAAGAAGTGGAGAAGAAGGCACTCAACACCTTCCCAGGGACAACACCATCCCACTGATTCAGGTATGTAGATGATACCTGGGTGAAAATCAAGACTTGGGAAGTACAGGCCTTTACAGACCACATCAACGCAGTGGACCCTAATATTAAGTTCACTAGGGAAGACACAAAAGACAACAGGAAGAACCTGGTCATTCCCTACATGGCTGGAGTGTCTGAGAAGCTTAAAAGGGTTTTTGGCAAATACCACATCCCTGTTTATTTCAAACCCACAAACACACTAAGGCAGAGACTCGTCCACCCAAAGGACCAATACCAAAACACAAAAGGAGCAATACAGTATATGTGGACCAATGCAGTGAGGAGTGTGCAGACCTCTACACTGGAGAAACTAAACAGCCATTAAGCAAAAGAATGGCCCGACATAAGAGGAGTAACAGCTCAGGACCAGAATCAGCAGTACACCTCCATTTGAAGGACAAAGGGCACTCATTCAAAGATGAGGGTGTACACATATTAGACAGAGAATATAGGTGGTTTGAGAGAGGAGTCAGGGAAGCCATTCATTAGAGCATTGAAAACACCTCTCTCAACAGAGGGGGGGGGCTCAGGCACAGTCTCTCTGCCCCTTATCAGGCTGTGATTTCAACAATACCTAGGCAAATAAAAATACTTCACACCTTCACCACCAAGGCCATAGCTAACGACCCATACTTTATGGGTTTCAGCACTTTAGGCCAGGCTTGCCCAATCCATCGACCATGGGCGACTGGTCACCCGTGGGGCCCTCTGAGGTTGCCCGCCAGGTCCCCACCTGCCTCCCGACTGGCTGCCATTGGGGGGGATATTTTTCTTAGGGGACTTTGTGGGTGGGCGGGGCAGCGTGGAGAGTGTGCACGCAGCGTGGGGGACCTCGGTGGGTGGACGAGCGGCCTGGACTCCACTGCCGCTGGCAGCAGCACACGCATGCAATGCTGGGGGAATTTCGCTGCCAGCAGCAGCAGTAGTGCGTGACACAGACCTTGGTGGGGTGGAGGGGGCGGGGCGAGTGTGCAGCGCGGGGAACTCTGCTGCTGCTGGGGTCCTTGGGGGCGGAGGGGTGGGGCGGGGAGAGCATGTGTGTAACCCTGGGGAACTCCGCTGCCGCCACCATTGGGGATCTTGGGGATGGAGCGGCGGGGACAAGCGGAGGGAGGGCCAGTGGGAGGGTGGGAAGTGGTGGTGAAGTCCTCCATTTGCACCCTCCCCGACTAAATGACAAGCGCCAGGTGGAGAAGCAAGGCAAGCGGCAAAGTCCCCCGTTCCCCTCCCTCCCCAGCCAGATAAGCACCCTGGTACCCATGCGGGGCAAAGAAGCAGCCTCAAGGGTGCTCTGCTCACACAGCACCTAATTCTAAAGTGCCAAGCCTTCCCTCTGTCCTTTTGAATTGGTGTACAACGAGCCCGAGTGTGGAAAGCAAGACTTCCCGGGGGTTCTGGAGCCCCTGGCCCCGGCCCTGGCTCTGTGTTTTGTGCGCACGAGCGCTTGCACACGCACGCCCCAAGAGTTGACCATGGCGGACATTCCGAAGCATCAGGTAGGCCACCAGCTGTTCAAAGTTGGACAGCCCTGCTTTAGGCCATTGTTCACCTTCAGACTGTTGTTTACATAACAAGCCTATTCAGGCCGCTGTTCATCTTAAGAGCCTATTTCAGACCAGGGTGACAAGAGGTCAAAGTGAGCTATAAAATGGAGGACTCACAACTAGCTTTTTTCCCCCCAGACTGATGAAGTTGTTTGGATGAGCAGCAAAACGTTTCAATCTCTCAAGAAAAAGTAGTCCAGTTGCCATGACTCAACTTCCAGATACACTAACCAGGGTGGTTTATAGGTTAAAATGTAAAACCCCACAACCCTCCTCATAAGAAATAATATTCTGGCAACATTATACAGAATTATAAACTCTAAAATTCACACAAAAAGAAAAACAAGAAAATAATTACAGCAACCTGGAAATTCAGTTATTAAAGGCAGTCTTGAATAATTCTGCTTTTACAGTTTTCCTGAACTTAAGGAGGGAAGGAGCCTACCGTAGCTCAGGTGATAACTTGTTTCAGAGATGGGAGTTCACCACTGAAATGGCCCAGTTCCGTCTAATTGCCTTTTTTTCACTTCCCTTGGGTGATCACTTTTAGCAATAAGAATTGAGAGGAGCAGGTAAAATGAATAACTGATTTCTGGGAGAGACATCACAACAAGTATCCAGGACCCAAACCATCAAGGGCTCCATAGGTTAAAACCGCTACCTTGAATTGAGCACGGAAACTGAGAGGGAGCCAAAGAAGGTATGCCAAGACTACAGATATATGCCTGAATGTACTAGTCCCAGTAATCAGTCTGGCTGCCACATTTTGGACCTGTTGAAGTTTCTACTGTGTAAGTTAAAGTTCTGGGAACTCTGGTAGCACTGAGGTGGTATTCTAGAATAATTATTATTTTTCTCATGTTATATATCCTAAACCCCCCCCATGAAACACTTCCTATTCCTTTAAAGCATTTGATATTTTGGCAATGGATCTCATAGTGTGGGTAGCCTTATGCAGCCCTGTTAGCTAAAGAGGCTTGGTAAATAACTCTTACGACCATATACCAGATGTTACTGTTGGTTCTATTTGTGACTGGAGGTGGGGGATATCCAAGCCATTTTGGCTGATGACACTGAAGTGTTTGCATAATTTTTTTGCATAGCTCGCTATTTCAAACAACCAGGAATGCCTTTTTCAGTTTCCTGTGCAAAAATCCATGACATGGTATTCATTGCTGCCTTCTAATGTTGGTTCGTAGTGCAAACCCTGGATCCAAATTACAGCAGTTACTGGCATATTACAAATATCCCCATTAGGACACTGTTGAGTGTCCAAATGGGGACTTTTAGAGGACTTTCAAGTGGCTTTAAAGCTAGGGTGGTTTGCTGCTCTCTATGAGAACCAAAACTGCACCTTTCTTTTCCATACCAGTTCCTTCTCATGAGTGGGAAAACCAGGAAAACAAGAAAAGACCCCTCCCATTCCCGGTAGTAAACCTTCTATTAGACTCTTAACACAACAAACTTATAAACGGATTGGTGGAGCTGTGCCTGGCTCCCTCCCTCCCTATGTTTAAAAAGTGCTTTAAAACACTGCTATGTCCACCCAGAATACTGCATGTTACATTGTACCATCTCCCACAGCACAAGGATAAATGTAAGCATGGTATGGGGCAGTATATAGGTAAGCAGAACACTTTGCTTTGCTTTTGCTTGCATAAGGTTTTAGTCCCACATTCAGTATAGAATGCGAGACAAAAAGGATGCACAGAACCACCCCAAATGTGAAGCATTCTGTTTCAGAGTAACATTGTTGTACCTGGTATCTTTCCATAATGTTGAATCCAAGGGCAGCTTGCAGCTTGCGCAGGCAAATGGGACAAAGGTCCAGTGGCCGCCGGTCTGCTTCCTCCAGGTGATTAGACCCTTGCATAACACACTGCAGCCACTGGCAGTGATGGAGCCCAAAGATGTGTCCAATCTCATGAGTCAGGGTCTGAAACACAGATATTTTAGGAGTTTTAACAACCTCACATGCTGCCTAGAGTAGGCATGGAAGTAGCTGGGAGGGTGCTTTCTCGGTTGGGGTGACACTCAAGCTATCCAGCGCTAGCCAATTGTTCCTTTCCATCTCTGAATTTCAAAGAAGGTCCTGCCTCTCTGCTGAGAGCCAATGCCAGAATAAACTACTCACATCTGCAAAGAAAACACCAGAACAAGCCAAAGCAACCCAAACTGACTACAAACAAAATTATATGGTGAATGAACTCTCAGGCTCAATGATTTCAACAGCACTAAATTAGCTTAAAGATAAGAAAATCAGTATACTGTAAACAAGGTGTGAATTTGATGTCCCACCCCACTTGGTGGCCTTGAAAGAAATTTTCCAGGCACAAGAAGATTTTTTTAACATTCTCATTGGATCACTTTAGGTTTGTTTATTTTAACAAAACAATATACTGTATTATGTTCTCAAGATTAGTGAAAATTTGGCCTTAAGTCATGCAAAATTGATATAGATACCTTTAGAATATATAATGCCAGGAATCCAAAGCATACTCACTTTACAGGATCTCAGAAGCAGTTCACTGGTGATCTCAGGGGTATAGTAACCATCAAATACAGAATAATCTGTTGGAGAAGGTTTCTTTGTAGTCTTGACTTTGCCTTTGTAGTTTGTTCTGTAAAAATCACTGTCATACCTGGCAAAGCTGAAGATTCCCATTCCTTAAAACATCAAAAGAAAAAAGAAAAAGAAATCAAAATTCTGCCAAGACCAAACTACTGTAGGACATTGGGATTAAAAAAATGAATGAGGGTGTTGTCACACATCCCAAAAGAACTCCCGTTATACTGAATCTGCCATTATACAAATTGTTTGATAAATTTCCATCCACATCATACACAGGGTAACATTGATTTATTTAGCCAGCCAATTGATGTTTTTCTTCCTCACCAGCATGGCCTTAAAATGATCCCATCCATGTATTGCTCCAACCTTTATTGTTTGAGCATTTGTGAATGCTGCTGTTGATTTTATTCACATTATTGAATTTTGGGGTGGGGGTGGGGGTTGGGTACCATGGCCACTGCATGACCACCATGCTTGTACCCTCTCTCTTTTTTGACTTTTTAAAAAATGTGTATCGATAAATCATTTACTTTTCCCCTTAACTGCGGTTTACTGATGTATCACTTAGCCAGCGTCTCCCCTACTGTACCCGACCCATCATTCCTGCTTTGGTGTGGCATATGAATCTAATTTCAATAGTGCCTTCTGCTGTTTTATATAATTACATACAAATGCACATGCTGCTTTACTGATATACCACTTACAATTTTTAAAAGAAAATTTTAGGACAGTGGGGATCCAGAAGCAGGACAGAAATAGCTAAACCCCTCATGTGACTGGACTGTCACAAGACCCAAACATAAGACCATGGCTAAAATGATTTCTACCCGTAATCAGGCCTTCTCGGTGGCCACCCCAGCATTCTGGAACAAACTGCCTACGGAGATCAGGCTGGCGGAGTCCTTGCCAGCCTTCAGGAGAGCGCTAAAGACCTGGCTCTTCTTCGTGGAAAGCTTCGGTGATCGCTGATCGTACGACTGTGTGTTGTTAGTTTGGTTGTATTGTTTGTCCCAGCCCTTTTTCTTGCCGGATTCTTTTTAATATTTTAATATTTGATTTGTTGTTGTGGGGGTCGTGTTTATTGGGCATGTTGTTTTTTGCAACCTGTTGTACACCGCCCAGAGTTCTTGAGGGAAAGTCAGGTGGTCAACAAGTACAAAATACATAAATAAAAGGTTATAGTTTAATGTTTATAATTTATTTAAATTGTGCATATACTTATATATTAACTGCTACAGAAGCTGTTTTGATGGTACAAATATAAAGAAATTATGGTAAAGTTGTAAAATAATACTATGCTTTTCTATGGGAAATGTAGGTAAACTGAAACCCTAGAAAAACATGAATAATAGCATACTTGAACTTGAATGAGAAAATCGAATTAGAAAGAAATGATGACTGGATGAATGTCGTTAGTGCCTAATGAGGCACATTAATGTAGTCTAATCTAAGGTGAACCCTGATATACAATATACCCTTGACTTACAACAGACGTTTTTATGCCTCCCTGACATTTATGATCACACCAATGGTACCCAATTTCTTCCACTAAAAATCCTACAATTTTATTCTTTCCATGCCTCTTTATATGTGCTACTATTGCTCCCTTGTGGTCAATGTGTGAATAACACTCATAACAAAGACCTCTATGCTATTTTGTGTGCCTCTGAATAAACGAGGGAATTCAAGGAAAGTTCACACTGCCAAGAGGCACAACTATGTTGAACTGTTTAGCAATGCTCACCAACCTTTACAGGTCCAGGCATACAATGTGTTCATACTAGCAACATTTGCTATTATGCCAGCATAGGTCCTTAAAAGGTTCTCCATGATTGACCCAGAACCAGAGCAAAAACAACAAGCTTGAGGCAAGAGAAGGAGAAGGTACAGGAGAAGGTGGACGGACAATGCCTATAGTGAAGAGGAGGTCCTGGAGTCAGAGAGGGACTATCAACCCACATCCCAGGCTGGAGCCGCAGAGCTATTTGATACTGGATCTGGGCCAAGCATGGAACCTGAACAACAAACTGTAAGAGAGAGAGGAGGCTGCCACTGAGGTGAGCATCCTGGAGGAAGGGAGGAGCAAAAGACTTCCCTACAGTTGGAAATCTATAAGAGACATTCTGGAGGTGGCTGGAGGAGAGGTTGCTGATGAGGAGGACAGAGGAAGCATAGACCAGGGTCCTTGTGGACCTCTGCATCCTCAAGGGCAAGGCAGTTTACCCAAGGGGTGCAGTCCTGAACCTTGATGTTGTGACCATCACTGTCAACCTGCACCAGGCCAAGCAAGCCCCATGTCTACTCTAAGATGACACTGGAGGCAAAAAAGACAGAATGAATGCCAGCAGTGCTTTTAGTCGTGGCAGCAGAGGCAGAAGCAACATCAGTTGCCTCCATCCCCACAACAATAGATCCTACTGAGCTCTGAGCCTTCCCCTCTCTGTGGGCTTACAAGCGGTGGCTTCTCAAAGCCCCTACTTTCAGCCTTCCATGCAAACCTCCATTCAAAGTCTGATCCCAATGAACTTGGGGCCCAGAGAGAAGAGAGACTGGTCAGGAGCAAGTGCCATCACTTTCACCCTTGAGGCTGGTAACAAGAATGGCACAAAATGTTGTTGGTTTCCTAATTCCATCTACAGTATAACATCAACATGATGCTGTTACTCCTGTAAATTTCATATTGGTTTAATTATTTTTTTAGGTTTAATATTTGGAATAGTTCTGGTTTAATGGTCACTTTCTCTAAACTCACTGTACTAAAATAATGGACATGAAGAACTCAATTTTTATCCAAGGGATGTTCTAGTAAGTCTGAACAACATTACACACATAAGGACTTCTAGGCAAACAGATAGCACCATACATCATATAAGAGCAAGTTGTTAGAGGCCTCTATGCTGCATAGAGACACACTTCCTAAAACACTAAATACTAGCTTCTAGCCAGCTAGGCAGTGCACACTGAACTGGAAGGTCTGCAGTTCTAGACTGCTTTTTCAAGTTTGCCACAATCATACTTGGGAAAATGTCAACAATTTGTACAAGTATGAGTAGACTGAGTTCACAACAGACCATAATGTGTGCAGTGCTACTCAGCCACATGAGCCCCAGTTTATAAAGCTTTATTTCACATTTCCTTTTGTTCAGCAAAACTCCCTCAAATGGCAAGAAGTTCATCTAGTGGAGAGAATCCTCTAGCACATATATCTGTGAAGATTCTCAGATTTGGACTTCTTTTTCTTGAGAGATTGAAATGTTTCGCTGCTTATCCTCTAATACAGCATTTGCCCATGTTCAGTTTCCTTTTGGTATTTCATAATATTAACATTTATTCATACAGATATGTAGGACAGATGTAGGTGGAGATGTAAGAGGCAGCAAAATCCAATGCCCTGCACAGCTATCAAGAGAGAAGAAGTCTGTCTCCCTAAGTGTTCCCAAAGTGCCCACAATTCCACTCTGTGTTTCCTTGTATCTCAACCAACCTGTCTCTCTAGATAGAATAAATCCACTGCAAGACATCAACCCACCACAGGAAATCACAGCAATAAGTCAACAAGAATTATCTTGCAAATAAAATTCCTCCAATAATATATGGATCTCACATTTGTGAGAAAGTTAAAGAAATCACTCGAACATATTGATTCCACTAAATAATAATAATAATAATAATAATAATAATAATAATAATAATAATAATAATAATAATAATAATAATAATAATAATAATTTTATGCCGCCTTTCTCCCCGGAGGGACCCAAGGATAAAGAATACATATATCCAGTGTTGTTCTCTCTCATGAGAAGGAAAGAACTATTATGTGCTGACCGATAAGAGATTCAAAAGAATACAATTACGATAATCAGAATCAGCATATTTGCCAGCTGAAATGTGTCTTACATTATCAGGAGGTACATTCAATACTCATAAGTGAACTTCTACTCATACAGTGTGATGTAAAGTAAGGGTAAAGGTTCCCTCCGCACATGTGTGCTAGTCGTGTCCGACTCTAGGGACAGTGCTCATCTCCATTTTCAAGCCAAAGAGCCAGTGTTGTGCAAGTCCGTGGCCATGTGGCCAGCATGGCTGCACGGAACAATGTTTACCTTCCCACTTTTTATGGCGTAATCTATTTATCTGTGAGCTGCCTATATGCCCTAAGCACATCCGATCTCGCCTGATTTCGGAAGCTAAGCAGGGCCAACCCTGGTTAGTACTTGGATGGGAGACCACCAGGGAATACCAGGTGCTGTAGGCGCCTGGAGTAAGAACTGGCAAACCACTCCAGTATTCCTGCCAAGAAAACTCCATGGACATGGGGTCACGAAGAGTCAGTCACGACTGTAATGACGCAACACACACACACTATTTATCTACTTGCATTTACATGCTTTTGAACTGCTAGGTTGGCAGGAGCTGGGGTTAACAGCAGGAGCTCACTCCGCTGTGTGGCACCTGGGATTCAAACTGCCAAGCTGCCAACTTTGCAGCCGACAGTTTCAGCACTCTAGTCCGCTGAGCCACCATGCCCCATGATGTGATACTGATGTACCCTGCTACAAATACTCCAGCTCAGGTCCAGAAGGTCTCCAAAGAAGACTGCTGCAATGTAAGTAGGGATTGGGAGTCTACTGCAGCAGTACTATGCATCCTACTGATTGACTGACACTGCTGAAGACAATTTCTGGTTCTCACAATTCAAGCCTGTAGAGAAGGTCACGTGTTCAGCTTTTTGTAACTGAAAAAAAATTATTCAGAGCTACATAGGCATTGGGGTGGAAACATGCTAAGTAAACAAGATTCAAAGCACATTGCTGCCCTCTTCCTTCTACCTAACGGTGCAAATTACAGACAAATTGAACAGCAATTTGATATTTCAGCTGTCAATCCTAGTCACTCTCACATTTAAGATATCTGTCAGCATAATGCTACTTATATGTTTATGAACAATTTTCTAAAGAAACATATGTGGAAAGAGTACTTCTATATTTTTTTTCTTTAAAATTGTTTTATTTTAAGCAACATTTGCCATTTAAATACTTTAACATTAAGGCCACAGTACTATTCTGAAGAGCTCAGTGGTTTACATATCTGGCTGGAGAGGCAGAAGTTGAGAGCTTTTGTTCACCTTGGTGGCCTTGGGAAAGCTGTATAGTTTCAGGGAGCCCCACTGGAGAATGGAATGGTAAATCATTTCTGAGTATTTTATACCTGAAAACCCTGGAAAGGCTTGTCATGGGTCGGAATTGCAATTATTGTTACTTACTTACTCTTCTAAGGGTGAATGGAGAGCAGATTTTGTAATATTCCAGGCAGCAGTCAATCAGCATTTTAAGCTGCAAAGTTTCTGCTGCAAACATACATATGTAAGGTTCCCTGGATGTGAGTCTGAACTCTGAAAGGGGAAAATGTCCTTGGCACTTCCAGGATGTTCCACTACTCCAATAACATTTTGCTTGTACTCCACCTCAGTCACCTTTCAAAACCAAAAGAAATTAGGACAGTGTTAAATATCAGTTTGAAGACATAAACACTAGAAAATACTGTACGTACCTTCAGTCAAGGAGGCTTGCCCGAAGACAAAATTCCAGGAGTCTCTTGGATAAAGATCTATCATAGTGACTCCCACGATGCAGAAAGCATCCTTTGGCTTCTTTTTCTTTAGGTAGTTCAAGAGGTGCCCTGTAGAAAACCACACACAATTCTTTTAGCAGAAGTAAAAGAAACCATACATAGCACTAGCACATAGAAAAACCACACAGAAGCACTAATATGAGCATTTGCTTGCAGAGAGGTATAGCATGCAACAGGCCCTAAGTTCAAACTCTTCCCTCTTCACTTCAAAAAGGCATTAGGATACACGAAATACAGTATCCCTCTGCGGTGAGCTCCTGTCAGAGTAGAAAACACTGGCCTCAATTGGGGTATTTTGAATCTAAGGTAGTTCCATAATTTTATACGTATTAAAGAATTCTTTTCAAACAGCTGCAAGATTATTAGACTCCTAGTCACATTTTCTCACTGTACAGTTAAGAGTTACACAGCAGGGTTTCAAACCTTAGGGGACACAAAAGTAATATGATTTTGAAAATCAGGTTACCTTTTTATTTACCTTCTGCTTCCAATTAGCTACTTCTGATATGTGATCCTCATCTATCCAATTTCCAACAAGAATGTCAGTGTTGCCTTAATACAGCTACATCTTACAACTACAATGTTATTTTAATACAGCCAAAATTTACAGAAAAAAGACAGAATGTATCCCAACTACAGGAATGTATTGGACCAACGGGGCTACACCTGTACCTCATACCTGCATGAATCTGAAGATTGTGAGTATACTCATTGACTCGAAAAGCACAACCTGTGTGTGAAACTGGCACTGGGCCCAGGATTCTCACAGTCAGGCCATAGTAAAAGGCTTCACAGTAATCCTTCAGCCATTTCATGTAGACCTCTGTGCTCACTCTGGAATCTCCAAAAGAACCTTTTAAGAAGTGTAGAAAAATAACCCAGATGGTTATAATTTCAGTTCTGTGCCCAGTCACCCACCACTCCAGGCAAAGGGAAAACAGAAGCACTGTTTCTCAAAGGTACCAGATTGGGGAAGGCCACTCTGGATATGTTCTGCAACTTTTGCAAATGTGCAGGTGTTCTGTAGCACATGTGCCAGGCTTCACTGAACAGACTTATCAATGTAGAAAGAGATCCCTAAAAGCAGACAGCTTCAAAACCACCAAATAAACTAGTTCATATTTAAAAGGAACTTGTAGTTTCTCGTGGGGTATTGTAACCATTTGTTTAATTGATTAAATAGACATTACCAATAGGCTGGACATAAATCTGATTCTTCTGGGGAGATGGTCTGTTTCTGCGATGGTCACAATAAAACTGTGCAAAATCCTGGGTAGGTTCAGGATGCGAGGAGATCCAATCTGACTCAGAATGGAGTGTGATGGGCTTAAAGAGAGTGCTGTCTGGTCGGTATGCTTCACTTAGCAAGAGCTTCTCCTTAGGCTCAAATGTGTCATATAGCCTCACAAGCTGTGCGTCTTCAGAGATCAGGGCTACCTTCAGCACTTCCTGAGAATGTTTAATCACCTTCATCTAATAATGAGAGAGCAAAGAAATCTAGCTGTCACATTCACAGCTTTTGCTTTAAACATGAATCATGACAACAAAAGCAAAAGATCTGTGGCACTTTAAAGACTAACCAACTTTAGTGTACAGTATATTGTTATATATTGTCACCCACTTCCTCAGACAGAGGGAATATAATAATTAGATTTAGACCCACATAGCTCACAGTGGAGGTGTGAGCAAACAGACATGCTGAAACAAACTAGCACTGCTGGACAGCTCATTGAAAGTGTTTTTATGTACAGTTCCCTTTTTCCCATCATACCACCAGTCACCCCTTGCAAGTTTCTGCAATATCTTTCATGAGCAGATTAGTAACAAGCAGCAGCTTTTTGTAGTTTGTCGCTTATTCAGCAACTATCATGCCCTACATGTGCAATGTTCAGCTTCCTCATTCCCTTCCTTTTTTTTTCCATGCCCTCTGCCATTTCACAATCAGCTTCTGCTTTTGGACAAAACCAGCCTGGGAAAGTCTTGTTGCAAGGCCAGTCAGTAGTCAAATTCCATCTAGTGTGTCATGGGTAATTTAAACTCAGTTGAAATAAACAAATAAATAAAAAATCCAGACATGGATGGTCTTGCATCCAATATGATCCAAGGCTACCTCTGTAATAATGAATTGGGGCAAGGTTTTATTAAGCTCATCATCCACCCTCTGTCCCTGCATATGAATATTTGGAGAACATTCCAAAGTGCAGGAAACTAATGGGGTTTCTGACCAATTGCACACACTTTTGCTTTATATATTAATTATATTTATTTATTATTTCCATTTATATACTGTAACAAAGGAACTCTGGGCGGTGAAATCACACTGTATTTGTGATCACACTGCAAAAATACTGGCAAAGAGAATGTTTCACTGTAGTGCTTAAGGCTCTATCTTGCCATCCAAATTTTAAAGCGGTTCTACAGTTATGTAAACCGTTATAAGGGCTATGCCTTTTTTGATAAGAACAATTCTGTGTTATAAATCTGTACAAATGAAGGTCAGTTTCAATTTGTCCATGTCCATTTGGTAAAACATCATGCAAAAATACCTAGACAAACTTTTCACCAAATTTGGAAAGTATGTTTTGGATGGTAGGACTTGAACAACAGGCTGTGCAGCATGCATGAAAATTACCCTGAGGATGTTTGAGGCACCTCCTCCACTCCATTTACTTTCTGATAAATGGATCGATGGATTTTCACCAAACATGGAGGGCATTTTTCCAGTGCTATGACTTAAAAATAGGCTATGTGATGTGCACACACCTACACATACCCATTCCCTCAATTATTAAGCAGCCTACTCATTACCACTAGTTCAAGAAATCAGAACTCACAACTGTGTTCCTAGTGTGAGCAGCAAGGCACATTGGCTAAGCTCTCCCTTTGAGGCATACGCTACTTAAAGATTCATATAGACCAGAACAAGTATTTAATAATTGTAATTAAATATAATTAACTAATAGTTTACTAATAATTAAATACAGTATGGTAATGACATTTTATTGGTACTACTTTGTAATGAATGTAATAAATCAAAAATATTAGTGTTCTATATGGTGATGTAATTACAGTACTTAAAATCTATTTTTCTATGCATTGATACACACAAGATCTGCAAGAGTATTCCAAGAGACTGTATTTTTGTGGTGCCTCATCAGATAGCACCCTGTTGCTTCCTCTGTGACTATATTTTACACTATCTCAAAAGATAATGGTGAGTTTCTTATTATTACCCCAAGTTACTGCACTGGATTCTGTGGCAAATGAAGAAAGTTGTCAAATATGTTAAGGCCAATATTCCACAACCCCAGTAAAGGTGAGTCAAATGAAATGACAATGTTCATAATTACTGTACTTGTTTAAATGGTCAATTCAAACATTTCATTTTTGCCAAGGGACAGTATTCTAGACGCATTTTTATAAGGGTATGTCAAGCATGTGAGGACTGAAAGGACACTACTGTTGGGGGTCCTCAGTTTCCACCAGGAACCCTTTGAAGGTTCAAGCTTTCAGTCTGGGGGGGCACTATGGCAGGCGGAGTCCAAGGCTAAGAAGCGCCCTCCTTCGCTAGCCCACTCCGCCTCCAGGGCCATCATCCTCCCGAAGCCCGGGACACCCGGTCCCGCCTAGGCGGTGGCCGGAAGGCCACCCGGTCCCGCACACCCGGTCCCGCCTAGGCGGTGGCCGGAAGGCCAGTTCTGCCCAAGAGACGCCAGCTGGGCTTTTTAAACCTTCGTTTTGTCCGATGCACAAGTTGTGTCGCACACCCTCGACCTCCCCACCACCACCACCTCCACCACCTCCTTCTGAGCCAAACGTGGCGGTTTCCTCCTCCAGGAACCCAACCACACGCTCGCTCGGGGAAATCCCCACCTGTGACAGACAGACAGACAGACACCCCCCGCCTCCCGCCATCCCCCCCCCCGCTCCGCACCCCTAGAAGCCGGAAATGGCGGCGCTGCGCCTTTCCTGTACCTCCCTTCCCACAGACCCGCCGCCACGTCTCCCGCCCGCCTTCCTGCCCAAGAACACACACGCGCGCACCCGCGTACCCCTCGGCCGGAGCTCCGACGCCCCAGCAGCATCTAAGGCACGCGCCCGCCGCCGCCCCCTCCCTCCGCCTGCCCGCGAGCTTCTACCCCTGTGACGTCACCACGAACCCTGCCGGCCAGACCCCCGCACCACAAGGCCTCCGTCCCTGCCGGCCACGCTACGCCCCGCCCCCTGGCTGTTGCCCGTTGCCGACGCCCTCCCTCCGGCCCTGCGCCGCCGCCGCCACCGCCACCACCACCACGGCCCCTCCTTCCTTCTAGGTTCCTCCTGAATGACAAGGCGGCTCTACGCTTAGCTCAGGACTTTCGGGGACCAAATAAGCTCCAATGGGAGCGGCGCCTCCCGCTTTTCGCACAGATAGGCTTCCGCTTGAACCAACAGTGCTGAGCAGCTGCTGCTGCTATTATTATTATTATACCAGGCACAGTCAATAAAAATATAAAAACACTGATTGGAACTATATAACAGAAACAAGTTTTGACGAAAATTACTAAGTACTGTATTGGTTAAATAATTTTGTGTGTTATTCCTAAGAACGCCTTTTTAAAGCTTTTTGAGATCTCCAACTGCTTTTGATGTGTGAAAATTTATTATTATTATTATTATTATTATTATTATTATTATTATTATTATT
>JAHTLZ010000010.1:9806056-9822650 GCA_023846285.1 Phrynocephalus versicolor | reverse complement strand
TTATTATTATTATTATTATTATTATTATTATTATTATTATTATTATTATTATTATTATTATTATTATTATTGCTGATTTAGTCTGAATCTAGATGTAAGAAGAAAGCATGTCCTTCTAGTGCTCCTCTCTGGACATGATGCCTGCTATACAGTTACAATACCATGTACCATACATATCCAGATGTAACCTGTTGTAAAAGTAACAAAGAAAAGTGCCACACACTATGTCCAACATCCTGTAAATGTGTTTTTAAGGATTTGGTGCAGTCTGTTTATATAATAAGCTCTCTGTGAAAGGATGTTCTTTCCACATAGCAGAAGTAGACTCATTTGGCATTACCGTACAGTACTTGAATTCAGGGGTGGGTTGCTTGTGGCAAGATCATGGGAGTTGTAGTCCAGGAACATCTGGAAGACCACAAGTTTCCCAGCCCTACTTAGACTATGAGTGATACCTTCATAGGCTGCTAGAAGAAAAAAAATTAAAAAGTTGCTGCGCTTTCGGGAGCAAGCTCCCTTTTTCAAAGCAGGTATAGAAATCCAAACATGGCAGGGAATGTAATTTTGCCAGGAGAGAGTTCTTAAAAGTTCACTTGGCAAGATGGACGCCAGGCTTCTTGGAAGGCTCAGGGCAGCATGGTCGGAGGGAGGTGGACTTTACAGGCCAGTTCAAACAAGGCTTCTTCTTGCCAAGTGAACTTTTAAGAACTCTCTCCTGGCAAATTACATCCCTTGCCATGTCTGGACTTCTGTACCTGCTTTGAAAAAGGGAGCTTGCTCTCGAAAGCTCAGCAACTTTTTTAAATTTTTCTTCTAGCAGCCTATGAAGGTATCACCCATAGTCTAGTTTTGCTTTTGTTTTAATGGCTGCAGGGCTCCAAACCTCTTTTTTACAGCCCTACTTACTAAGTGTATTGATAGCCACATTGTTCAGTTGCATCAAAAATAGGTCTTGTGTCATTTTATAAACCAGGGATGAGGAATGTCTGTCACAGTGTGTTCTCATTGGTCAGGCTATGTGGGCAGATGGGAGTACTGAAACAACAACAGCTTGCAGACTCATGTTCTTCATCACATACAATATTAAATACTGAAGTCAGATTGTAAGTAACCGTATGTTTCCTCTCCTTGTGTTGCATTTGGAGACAATGTACACAGCCATTTCAGACTGTTGAGACAGTTGGCTATAATCTACCAGAGGAGCAGGCAACTTGTGGCCCTCCAGATGTTTTTGGACTGCAGACTTCCATCACGTCTCACTATTGTCTAGTAACACCCAAAAGCTCGTGGCAACTGGAGGCAGGGATTTCCTTCATTAAGTCAGTCATCTCATATTTGTCCTCCCTCTTTTCCTCCTGCCTTCAACTTTTCCCGACATTTCTGTTTTTCACAGGAAGTCTTGCAATCTCACTATATGACCAAAGTATGATAGACTCAGTTTATGCTTTTTCCTTTCTTTTGAAAGGTCAGACTTTATCAGATCTAGCACCTGTTTATCTTTTGAGTGGTCTATGGTATCTGTAAATAAAGTGTTCCTCCAATACCATAGTTTGAATAAATCAATTATTTTTCTCTCTGCTCTTTTCCCAATCTAACTTTCATCCCACAATACAAATGGTTCTGGTGTTCGTCTCCATTGTTACATCTTTACTCTTAAGGTTAAAAACATGTACATACATTTGAGGTACAGTGGACCCTTGTATAACAGACAGCTTGTATAACATAAAATTTGTACAACATAAAAATTTTTGGAGATAGGGAAAATTTGCTTAACATAATCGCCTATGGGGAAAATCCGTACAACAGAAAAATCGGATCACTCCGTTTTCAATGCATTCCTATGGGAATTTGTATAAAGGAAAATTTGCTTAACATAATTTCATTTGGAACGAATTAATTCCTTTATACAAGGTACCACTGTATATATGAACAATGTCCCTACAAGCCTAGGTACTAGTTTTAAACATTCTATTGTGATTAGAAGGTCGGAAGAATTATTGGTTCATTTCCAAAAGTAGTAACACAATTAAAACAATACCATTATATAAATGAAGCGTGTGTATTTGGAAGAATCTGTTTTACATATCTTATCATCGAAATCACTTATTTCCTGTGATACATACCCAAAGAAAGCAAACAGAGGTTTTATCACAACTTTTTTTTACCATCTAAGAACCTGTCTACACTGAGTTTTTGTTCCACTTTCCTTGCACTTATGATAATAGTACTGCATCTTGGTGTCCACGCAATACAGGGCAGAAACTAATTTCATTGGAATCAAAGCAGAAGACTTTGCATCTCAGGTTTTTTAAATATACCATTGACACATGGAAATTTATTTTTGTTCCAGTTTGCTGCTGAAGGATCTGCTGACATGGACTCTAGTATTACGTTGCTGCATTCTGATCCATGTACTTTGTGGATGCGTGATTTGATGTTTCCTAATGACATTTTCTGCTGATCAGTTTCCACCCATCCTTACCCTGTGGGTGAATAAAACAAAGGGAGAGAGGAGAGGGTAAAATAAGCTTAGAGGGCAGAGAGAGAGGTAAAAGAGGAGAGTGGTCTTTGTTGAGAGTGAGATGAAAGGATGTATGTATGTAGACAGGTGGTACTGGTATGGCCCAGGGCGTTCCGGTATATGCAGCAGCAAACACCCTCCCCATGTATGACCTGAAATACCAAAGTGATATACTCAGATCTCCAACAAAAATACCACAGAGCACTTTGGGACAAACTCAAAATGATTAGAAACACCACCATTACATAAATAAACCCCAAATTAGAACAGTGCCAGTTTAAAATGCCCAATTCAGCAAACAATACCACATGGATTCCAGTGCAGAAACCCCTTATTAGTTAATTCAGAATACTTTTCAATGGTATTTCCCCTGACCTTGATCTAGGGCAAGCTATATATAATTATATAACCATAGCCTAAGTTTTTGCCTGTTCAATAGACACAAAAAGAATATTAATTCCAGTTACATATGTAAATTTGATTGACTAACAGCCTGTGTAAAATACTGAGACTGGACAATCACATGTTGGATTGGGCCTTCAACAACAATAAAGGATATTTCCTCACACACACTATTACATAATTTGACCACTGTCATGAATTTCCAACCCAGTTTATTCATCATGGAAGAACAGGACGCTAAGTTACTGATGTGTTATAGAAATCTTATTCAGTAGGTGTAGTAGAAACATCTGAACTACTTTATCTATGGGCATTAACACTGCTCTACTGTTATTCCTAGGAATCAGGGAGAAATTGCATTCTCTACCGCTGACTGTATAGTAGTACAGTACTGTAAATGGTATTCTTCTTGTAATATACATTAGTGCTTACTGCTTCCAGACAGTATCAACACAAGTTTATGTCTATTTACAGAGTAAGCTGGGAAAGAGATATAGCTACAAGAAGAAGGGATGCTTGCGTGAACCCCCTTTTGAATTCTGAAAGCAGTGAGCTAAATTACATGTAAAGCAGCACACTGCTGTATGCAGAATGTTCTAAAAATGCAGGGACGACTGGCTTTCTTGACTTAGAAGTGTTGTAGATTAGAGAAGGTTCTAAACTGAAACAAGCAAAACATGTTGCTATTTTTCTTTAACAACCTGAAAATATTCTTAATTCCAGAGGCTATGGACGGAGGGTCAGATGGTTCTGGTTCCCTGCTCTGATGAAATGAGGAACAGCCACAGAGGACTTTGTTGAAACTTCATAGGCATATTGTTCTATTTTTCTCTGCTTATTGTGCAACCTCAATGCTACTTATAGAGGAAGGAAGACTTGGAAAATTTCACTAAACCTATATGTGGCTTTTGTTGGGGCAGGGGAGGGGGGAGACCTAATTTCAGAACATACAGGTATATCATATGAGAGAGAATATAAAACTCTTTCCTAATGCACATGTGCTGGTTTACCATTTGTTCAAATTGCTCTTCTGTCTCAAACTGTTCTTGCTATCTTGTGGATTGCTCTGTTAAAATGCCTCAGTAGCCAAGAAGCAAGACTTTTAAGCAATTTAGCATCAGCACATTTTTCCACAGTAAAAGAAATCAGAATAATCCTCATTTGTGGTTTTCTCTCCACTCCCACTCTTTCAACTTAAACCAGTTTAATAGAAGGGTCCATCTTTTATCAAATATGAACGAGAACCAATGTATGCCCGATGTATGCTTACGATCAGTGATTACATTATCAAGTGAAGAGGCACACATTTTTTGGCTCTTTTGTAGTACTCTGGTCTGTTTGGGGATTTGTGTATCCAAAGGCATGTTTGCCTGATTTCAGTCCATGTGGCAGGAGAGGACAGCCAGATAGTGGACTCACTGGCCTGAAGGTCTGCATAGATGCATGGGTGGGAATTATCCACTGGAATATTCCAAAATATAAGCATATACTGGGGGCAGCCCCCAGTAGATCTGTTTGTAACAGCCAGAAAAATGAAGGATCTGAAACTCTGCTCCTGGGCAGGTCATGGAAGAAAATCTCTGCAAGATGCCTTCATATTCCATTGATATAGTTCACCTCTTCCCTCTCCCATTCCTGACAGAGGATTGTGAAGGTGAGTGGAGGAATACCAGCATTATGGTGGCCTTGTCAACCATGGTTTGCAACCATCCTCAACATGATGAATGGCATTTACCATCTGTCCATGGAGCCAGATTCAATATCCCAACACTATAGGGCAATACTACACCTGGGCTTGGGAAACACTAAATCTGGCAGTGTGGAGGATGCATCAATAATCCAGAGTGTACTGATTGAAGCCAGAAAGCCTTCCACAAGGAAAACCAATAATATAAATGGGACAAGTCTGTCATGTTTGCTATCTCTGTGGAAGAATATTATCATTCCCCAACATTACCCACACCAGAGCAGCATTAGCTCAGTGGTTTCTGCCTTTGGTACTGTGTCAGTTGGCAAAAGGATTGTTTCAATCAATGGCCCCTTGTGACCTATTAATCTTAAAACAGGAACATTTTCTTGACTGCTCTTCTATTGTCCAGACAGGCAAGTCAGCTGTGTTATGTAGTCCCCCTTTTTATAGTTCAGAGATAAAGTAGTTCTTACCACAGATAATGTCTTTTCTCCCTGATGCTGTGTAACTGATTTTTGTATCAATCACCTTCCGACTTTCTTGCCAACTTCTACTATTGATTGACTTGAAAAGATTATTGCACATGTTAGATGCCTATAGAGCTCTGGCTTTCTGTGTCAAGTGGCAAAGCTCTTAAACAAAATAATAAGCTCTTTGTTTACTACCAAAGGAATTGACAGATCAATCACATTTCTCTCTGGATAATATTCAAGTGGCTCCTAAGTACCATAACTTTGGCCTACCAGTTGGCAAGAAGACTTTGTCACATTCCTGAAAGGGACATTATATCAGGATGCCCACGGCCTCCACTGCCTTTTTAAAGGGGAGTATAGATGAAAGATATCTGAAAAGCAGAACCATGGTCTTCAATGATGTCATTAATCAAGTACTACAGAAAGGACATCAGAGTAAAACTTAATGCATCCTAATTGAGCAGTGATCTCGTCAGTAATGATGTGCCATCTCATAGGCCAGTAAGTGAACTTGCTAATCACTCATTAGCATGAATTAGAGACCATGAAGGGGGATAGGTTACTTAGCTGGAACTGTAGTTCTCCAAGTGGTTAGCTATGAATTAATCATCATTATCATCATCATCTTAGAAGTGCAGAGCTGGAAGGAACACTGTGGATCACCAAGTCCATCCCCTGTCAAGAAGGTCCATTGGGGAATTGAACTTGAAACCTCTGTCCCCGCTGTCAGATACCTGAGCTGTCCGGCAATTCACACAACCCTCCCCACCTCCCCTCTGTCACACATTGAGTTTGATACATTGGTGGACATGGGAACTGGAATTAATCATTAGGTGGAGGACCATGTGCTAATAGGCTAACACCTTTTTTCCTAGGTTGGGAGCTCAATACTATCCTCACAAAATCCCAAATCCCAGTAGGACAAACCTTTAGAAATGTAGTATTTAAGCAGCTGTTTATGAAAATTACCCAGACTAAAAATGCCCTGGATCAGGCACCTTGAACTAGGAAAACAGCTATTTTAACTTGCAGCTACACTGGGAAGTCAAATAGGAGACATTCAGCTATCCTGCGACTTGATTTACATTGCCTTTTGTGACTGCATTTAGTTAATCAAATCAAGACCCTGGATTGTGTTGGTGTTAATATTTACACTGACCGTCTGCTGTGATTTGATATGTACTCATTCCACAGCCATACTCCCTTTGACACTGACTGTCCAACGGTGATCTTGGCTCTCCTTTCTTTTCTTTTCCCTTTGGCTTGTATAGCAGTGATCTAGTGCTAAATTACTCTATCTTAAAGTGATCTAGTAGTAAACATGGTACAGTGGTACCTTGTATAAAGGAATTAATTTGTTCCAAATGAAATTATGTTAAGCAAATTTTCCTTTATACAAATTTCCCATAGGAATGCATTGAAAACAGAGTAATCCCTAATTGCAACCATTTTTATGTTGTATGGATTTGCCCTATAGGCGATTATGTTAAGCAAATTTCCCGTTATCTCCGGAATTTTCTATGTTGTAGATTTTATGTTATACAAACCGTTTGTTATACGAGGGTCCACTGTAGTTCATTAAACAAACACTTTGAGGTAACTACGCAGAAAGATCATGGAGGTGAGCGTTCCTACTGTCCCAAAATATGTCCAGCTTAATGTTACCATAATACAACTCAGTCACACACATTTGTCCTTTTGTAGAATAAAACCACACAAGGAGAATTGGTTTAATTATTCCAGCTTTAAAAAGGTGAGAACCTCCAGCCGCAGTGGGAAAAATTCCAGAAGTAAATAGGATTGGGCTGGTCCACATTGGCCCTTTATGTTGTATGATCACCGAAAAACACTTCAAATTCACCTGTACTAATTGCAAAGCAAATCCTAAAGTATTTGACAATGTAGTTGCAGCCTCACCAATGCTTCTACATCATTTCTCTCAATCCAAGGAAATCTGTAGTAATTTTACTTAACAGAATCATGTCAACCAAGTATGACAATGTTTCAATGGAGGACCGTCTAATCCCGTATAATTTGAGTTCTTTTCCAGAACTGTATGTAACATATTGGCTGAAACTATATTTAGTAAAACCTTTTCCCTGGCATGTGTGGATACAGTATTTGTAACATCTGTATTAACTCTCACATGTGCTTCATGATATGATTAGGGGACCACGTCTCAAAATTCAGGGCTGAACCTTTCCCACTTGGGCCACAGGCCACAGATGCTGTCAAAGACATACCAAGTACAGTATTTTAACTGCAGTATTGAAGTTAGAGAGTTTCCAAGATTAACCCTATTGGTAATCTTTTTTTTTAATTCAAAAGCACACTCAGTATATACAGTGAGAATGTATATTGTTTATTTACTGTCAGTAATTTACATAAGGCAGTATTATTGGCCGGAACACCTGCAGATTATGTACAGAGAGCAATGTACAACTAAAGGAGACTTTAACCTATTAGTAAATCAAACCATTTTAAAATTATGACTTAAGACCTTTAGAAATAATTTACTGCCAACACTAAACAAAGGCAAGGGGAAAATTTACAAAAATAGCAGATCCTCTTACTCCCTGGAAAGTTACAAAAGTTATACATATAAAAATGTAAAGCCGCGAAATACACCCCACAATTATACAAAGCTAATACAAATCCCGTTTTCATTGATTCTGTGAGGGTATTACAAAATATACGTTCTACAGAAAGGCTTAATAGAACATAAGCTCTCACTGGTGCTGAAGGATTGGGAAGCAGATTTAAATAAGTGGCAATTATTTGCTTTCAAGTACTAGGTAAGAAGACTGCAAATGGCACTACTATAATGCTGCATAATCCTTAAAAGTCTTAAGAGATGTCTGTGTACCATCCAATAGAGCAAAGATTGTTATATTTCTGACTTCTGAGCAGTTGACTTCAGCATATGAGAAAATGCTGCCACTGCCTGGATACCTAGGAAACCTAAGGTTTGCCTCAATAACCTTGCAAGATAATAAAACAATGGGTTGGGGGGGGGACAATTTGAGAGGCCGTACTTATGAAGTGCTACCACCAACCTGTCAACCCCTACCTTTACTCACAGCCTCTACATTCTGTTTTTGGGATGTTTTATACTGCTTTTCTTCAACAGTGTGATATTTACAGGGAAATCTGGGCTCCAGCAGCCCCAATGTGTACTTGAAATAGGAACACATTTTGCCCAAATGAAGCATAAGGTTGTAGATCGCCATGCGGGTGTGTCTGCGTACACAAGTTACCTTGTTTTTAAAAAAGAAATCTAATTTAAAACATTGTATTTTCTGAACATATAAGTGTAGGCAAGATCAATTAGCTTGTAACAAAGATTACCGGGTTAAACATTTATTTTTTAAAAACAATTTTTAAACAAGTCTGCCCTGTATTGAAATAGCTGCATCTGAAAGTATAAGATGTGGCCAGCATTTGTATTTAGAATGTTTGGCATTCTTGGAGTGGATTTATATGGCAGACTAAGCCAGACCTGTTAGCAAGATACTATTTTTTTTAGTAACTTCAGTTTGCACTATTATGGCCGAAAAGCCCTACAAGCCTTTTGGACTGTCAAAGAGCCAAGAAGAATAGGAAGACTGTGTCACAATGTCTTACTAGGTCCCCAAAGCTGATGAGCAAAGCTGATGCACAGGACACTGCAACTGGATTTTCCGTTAATTACTGAAAGGGTTCTAGCTTTACAGACCAAGGGTACACTGTGGAAAAATAGGGTTTTACTAACACTGATTAGCAGAATCAGGGATAGGCAAGAAACCAGAAGGAGACTGTCCTGGACAAGAGGCTGAAGGCAAGATTACATATTCTATGATTCTATGAGTATTGGTTTGGTCTGTACAGTGATTACTCCAGATCCAGAATCTCCCCTAAGGTTTCTGATATGAACTGAGATTTCATGAGTTATCTTATCTAGACATTTCATACAATTGGATACTAGGCACATGCCTTTTGTTTTCACATGAAAAAAATACAAAAGAGTCTCTTTCACTTTTATGTTTTGTTTGATTACCGAGACCCTCTTAAACATGATTCATATTAATGAAAGATGTGTACCCCCAATATTGCTGTTTCCTTGTCTTTCCCTCTTTTGTTTAACCCTTCTTTCACCCTTTGTCAAACTGCTCAGTAAAATTTCATCCAATAGTGTCATGAGGGCTGCTGTCTGCAGTCAATCAGTATATCGGGGGTGGGATGGGGGGAGAAAGCAGAAACAGAATCTGTAAAAGGGTGTGGACTGGCTGGAACCCAATGAAGAACTTTTTTTCTTTATTTCAGACACTCCTTGTGAATGTGTGAACTCTTACTGCTCTCTATCTTGGATTGTGCTTTCTACCTCGTGGCGGTGGTTAAAGGCCTATACTGTAGCTAAAACTGTGCTCATGGCCTGGGGTTCAATCCCAACCTTCTATCCTTCCGAGGTTGGTAAAATGAGTACCCAGCTTACTGGGGGTGGGGGTGGGGAATGTGTAGTCTGTATAATTAAATTGTAAACCGCACAGAGAGTGCTATGAGCACTATGGGGTGGTATATAAGCAGGATAGTTTGCTTTTGCTTTGCTTTTACCTGGTGTCTCTGTTTTGCATCCATTTCTTTTTGGGTGGAATTTTTAAACCTTTAAAATTATTATTTTTATTGTTGGTGCTGCTGCTGCCACCAGGCACCCTACCTGTGGCAGGGTGCCTCCTTGGGTTTATTTTTTGGATCTCCACTACCCATGCTAATTTCTTTGGGGATTTCCCACACTCCTTTGCTCCTTTCCTTGATTATTTTTGCTGCCTGTTTGCTAGACTCAAAGAAAAGCCATGGGGAGAATCTCTCCATATTCTATTAGTTTTACTGGAGGTGGGGCGGGGCTTCATAATATGTTACTTGTATTTGCTTGCTTTTCTTAGTTTTTGGGAGAGAAGTTAGTATATGTGAGGGGGTTTCCCATTTGATTTTCAATGTTTTATTTGATTAATTGACCCTGTATATATCCTGTGAGCCTCACAGGGCAGTGGCTTAACTTCTGTACTGCAACTAAATTGTGCTCACAAGTCAGGATTCATTCAGCCTTCTATGCTTCTAAAGTTAGTAAAATGAGTACCCACCTCATGGGGGGGGGAGAGCAATGTGTAGCCTGAATAATTAACTTGTGGGCGCCCAGAGTTTACCACTTAAGGTGAGGTGGTATATAAGCACCACACTTTACTTTTTTTGTTTTAAAGATGTATAGTTTGGCTGGGGGGCTGTTTTGTTTGTTTCAGGATTGCGTGGGCCTGGATGGAGGACTTTGAGGCTATGCCAGTGTGGGTACCTGCATAGGTTTGATTAAAAAAATTTTCTTATGTACAAAGTAGATTGATTCTCCATTGCCTTGCCTTTGCTTTTTTTTAGTAGTTCTTCGGGGCTTTTAGCCTAGTGCCAGGAAACAGGAATGGGAAAAAACACACACACACAAATAAGCCAAAAGAGGTGGCCCCTTTCATGTAAATAAAAGGACCAGCACATGAAAAACGGCAAAATGAATGAGGTACCTCCTAAAAGAACCTAACTTGAAACAAAGATGAATTTTTTTTGCCATGCATATCCCTACTGGGTACACATTTCCTACAATGTCTTTTTTTAAAAAGCATCCTTGGAAGGTTATGCAAAAAAATAAAAAAAAAAAATAAAGACCTGTCAGAGAGGCTGCTGGGCCTATTTCTGTCAGATGTTGTAATTCCATGATACTGCAGAAGACCTACAGAGATAAGGAAAAGTGCCCGAGTCCCTTCTGTAATTCTACTTGGAGCTTTTTCCCCCTAATGCTTTTTTTATTCCAGAAAGCTTTAGGAAAATGAGTCTATGACACTGTGGCACATATGGTTTGATATCTATACTGATCATACATGTAAAATCACTGCAACGTTCTTAGTTTCAGTCACAAAACATTGACTTAGCATCTGTCCTTGTATAATGGAAAAGTGGACACTCCTCCATTAATGCAAGTTCTATGCCCTTGTTAAAAATATTTAAAAAAAAAACACCTGAATCAATTGAAACAGCTTTGGTTATCCTTAATTCTTCACACAGATTTAAAATTTTACATATATATCACAATTTGTTGGCATACAACAGGAGGGAGACTCATTAAAAATAGGTACTGTCCTTATCTATATACTACGTAGTAGACAAAGGTCTAGCAAAAAGCATTTTAATTGCACAATATACAAATTTTAATAAAATTCTGACAGAACTAGAGTATGAGAGAAATGGTACCCCACAATATGCATACTAGTTCACTTTACAAAATTCCAGACTCAGTGATAGTATTTATAATTTCCTGATATGTGTGGAAGTGAAGTGGCCCTCCACCCCTAAAAAGGCCACTATCAGGCCAACTGGCATTCATGGAAAGGCCACAGAAAGGAAACATTAATGAAGAGGCACTTCAGGGTAAACAATTCTTCATTAATTAACATCATTTACTGATGCTGGACTAGACCCACTGAAGAATTGAAACAGCTGAGCCTATTCTATTAAAGCACTTAATTGGCACAAGCTCTTAAGTTACCTGAATCTACTATGTGGAAAAATAAGTTTTCTGTATGGCAATTTTGCTAATTGACCTCATTCCGCAAAGATTACCATCTTTCATTTCACTTAGCATGTGAAAGCAAGTGATGCACTGCCTTTGGCCTGTGCAACAAAAAGGGAAGTTCTGCTATTAACCTCTAATCATGTTAATCATTCACACAATCATGGCAGTACAGCATTAAAACAGGCTAAATGCTAATTCCTCTTGCAGAACTTTTCTTTCAAGAACAGCATTGATAAGGCCTGTGATAAAGTTTACATATAAACTAGGATGTCTCAAGTAACTAGTAGCATACAGGCTTTTAACCAATTCCTGAGAGGTCAAAGTATTACCACCAGCATTCTCAAAACTGAGATGAAAAACTATTAGTCAATAAATTTATTTACAGCAACTGTTTACTTGCAAGGCTGAATTGCTGAGGTGTGCAGCTACTGAGACTGAAGGTGGACTCCTCTTTTAAGTTGACGGGGAGGGGGACAATGTCCCATGCCTGTGATATCATTCAGTTGCTTTACTTTATTATTCAACAAGTTTTGCCGTTTTGCTAACAGAATGGCCAGTTCTATGTCATATACAGCTGTGTTGCCACACAACTTGAACAAGTCACATCTGACATCTATAAACACTGTCACTGTTTAGCAAAACAAAATGTGTGCCTTGATTCCTGCAATACCCAAACTAAAAGCTCTATGTTATCCCGAGAACATCCTTCAACAATGGCTTAATTCAGAGCAACTGACAGAGGCTTTCAAAAGCTGCTAGCAGCTGTGTGTTTTAAGCCTATTTAGCTTCACATTCACATGATTTAGTCAAACTGTACAATCTATCATTTGCCAATCCAGACCAGAAGTCTGTACAATACTCATTTTGATTCAAATTAGGAGTGGTAGTGGAACACAACTGTCTTCCTTTCTGGTACCCTTTGTGAGCACCCACAATTGGTATGGAAATGGAAACATCTGTAAACTTCAACTACAGCTTAATTACTGGATAGAGCAGAGCTGTTTGCCATATACACTGGATGGTAGTGGTGGGTCAAGCTTCAGCAGTCCAGAGTTATATCGGATCCCTTCTATAACCCCTTTCACATGCCAAACTGTTTTAAAATTTAGCAAATTTTTAAAGTAAATGGTGTCAACCGCATGTCTATATGTTACTAGATGTTAGAGGAGAACAGGCTTTATCAGTCTGAAGAGATGGAACAGGTTAAAATTTGAAGTTAGTTTTTTTAAAAAATTGTAGTCTTTAAAAATTAAAACCAATTAAGATGAAGTTACAATAGAAAAGATTTAAGTCTGAATTTCAACAGAAACTGGCAATAACTTGAACAGCAGCAGCTTTTCGCCATACATCCTGAGGTCTAACAAGACCAGTTTTTCCCCCTAACTCCTGCTGTAAACTGTTAACACAATGTCTTTTTGCGCATCACTGTAGCATGAGCTGCTTGAGGTTGTCATGAAGGATGGTATCCTTAACATCACGAAACACAAGGCGGATATTTTCTGTATTAATTGCAGTGGTGAAATGGTGGTATAAAGGCTTCTGCTGCTGGTCCCGGCGTTTGGTACGAAAACAATCCACCAGGAATTTCTGGACGTCTGTTAAGTTGTGGGGATCTCCTTCAAACTCTGGGAAGTAGTCCTTGATGCTCACTTTTTGTACTTTTTCCTCAAGCAAGTCTGTCTTATTTAGGAACAGAATGATGGAGACATTGCTGAAAACCCGGTTGTTTACTATAGTTTCAAAAATGTTCAGAGATTCTGTAAGGCGATTTGTTAGTCGATCTTCCATAAGTACCTGGTCAAATTCACTTGATGACACCAGGAATAGTATTGAAGTGACACTGTCAAAGCATTCAAACCAACGTTTTCGCTCTGACCTTTGGCCACCAACATCAACCATCTTGAAAGGAACATTTTTAATCTCAAAATCGTACTCATGGATCCCTTTAGTAGGTCTTCTTGCCAACAGAATGTCTTGCTGGGAGGGAAGGTAATCCTATGCAAGAAAGAACAATATCTGAGTTAATAATGTCATCAAGTATGTTACTAAAATTGAAAATGAACAGCCACAGAAGAATTAACATGAAAAAAAGCTGTTCCCCTATTACAGGCATGTTCAAACGTTGGCCCTCCAGATGTTTTGGACCACAATTCCCACAGTCCTTTGCCACTGGAAATACAGGCTTGGAATTCTGGGAGTTGTGGCCCAAAACATCAGAAGGGCCGAAGTTTGGACATGCCTGCTCTATTATATAAATGTTTTAAAGCCTCAAACTGGGATATGTGTATAAAAATTAGGCAAAATGTCAAAAACCAAAATAATGATAATAAGCCATTAAAAAGCATCCAAATGACTTAAAATGTATCAGGGCTACATAGGTTAAAGGGCTCCTAACCTTACTGAATGTTATCTAAGTTTAGAATATCCTTCAGGAACTATTTCCAACAATTCTGCTTAACAATCAAAAAGATACAGAGGTTTTGATTCTGGAACATTCCACTGGATCATCTGCGCATACACAGAGCATCAGTTGTGGGAATACACAGAAGCCACAATGAAGTAACAGTGTTTACTTCCAATTTTTCAGCAGTCTTTTAGAATTTATGAACATTTGTACAATTCTGATAGGAACTGTGGCCCCATAGATATCAGTGTCAACCATAACATGGGAATATGAAAAAAATTGCATAGGAAAATTATCAAGGTATTAAAAAGGAACCTAACTTTTCCATTCTACCTAGTAGAATGACACTTAATTCCTCCTACAAATTTTAGGAAAACCATGTCATATCTGAATAAATCTCCTACCCCTAACCTGCATAGTGGACCTATACACTTAATGGAAAGACATGACTAATTCCCATTGGCTAAATGTGCAACCCTTAGCCACTGAATGTTTCTCTAATGTGCTTAGAAAATGTAAATAAAGAAATGATAGCATAAGTAGTCTAAACAATCAGTATAAATAAGGTAAACAAACACTGGATTTGTTTGAGTATTTGCAGCTTCTATGGTATACCCCAGGACTCTTGGGACTGGGGCTCAAATCCTCACTTGGCCAAGGTAATTTGCTTGGATATTTGCAATGGTCGAACTGCTCCTTAAATAGCTCACATATCTTGAAAATCCTGTTTGGGTTTTTATGGCAACTTGAGGGCATGTACTGTAACAGCAATTTAGAGCAGATTTTTGGATCCACTCCAATGGTACAGATGTCATCTGATCTATACCATAACATAGAGGGATGTCACCTGTGTAAAACTGTAGTTAAAATTTATAAGAATTAAGTTTATATATATTTAGTTTATCTATATACATGTATATATTTTCTTTTTATTGTTCTGTTTCAACATAGGTAACAAAATAGATAATCTGATAGGCAAAGCAGAAATTGTCAGGTACAATTTTTTTAACAAGTTAAATTATTTTGTAAACAAAAGAAATAACTGCAACATGGACTATCGAAATAAGTAATACCTGTCATGTCTTCTCACCATTATCTTGAAAAATGAGGAAACTAATTTTCAAGAATTAGAAACTATACACAAAGTCATCTGAAATTTCATCTTCCCATATTTAAGGGTGCTTTAATAAGCAAAATTAAAGAGTAAACTTACAGGCTCTCCGAGTTTATCCAAGTTATCCAAAAAATACTTGATTGATTCCCCCTAAAATTAAGGAAGAATTATGTCATTAATTTTTCAGTTATTTATACCAGTTTAATACAAATGTATTTTAAAATAATTGCACCTCAACTGTAAGTAGGAAAAACAGGGTTTAGCAAAATATACAAGATTTTCATCAAACCAACAGTTCAATTTTATCTAAAGAGTTAAACATACTACTTTTAAGGGGCCCCACTACTGGACCATGGCCAACATTACAGGTCTCAGAGGCATCAACAGTTTTTCAGTTGTGCTTACTAAATATAAGAAATAACTTTACGGCTAACAAAGATTTTAGAACTTCTGCATAACATTACACTCACCAGTTTAAACAATGGTATCAGGGACACTTATGAAGAAGAAATGCATATGAATAATTTCTTACTTCAATAAGTGCAATTGGCTCTAGGCAGTAGCAAGCAGAAATTTCAACTTCTGAAGACCAAAATCATCAGTAAGAGCAGCAGACAGAATTTAACGTTTATCAAATCGTCACAGGCTAGTCTAATGATGGGTAGCTTCCATTTTTTTCCTGCAAAACTACTGTGTTGTCAATTACTGATAAAAGGGTTTTAAAATATATTTATAACTTAAATAATATATATCTGACCTGTGCTCTTGCGTGTATTTTGTGTCTTTTGTAGGAAAACAATTAAACCAGCATGAATTACCGTATGTGTCTGTCTATAAAATGCTGTCATATATTAGACACCTCACACTTTTAAGACCCCAAATTAATAAAAATAAATCCTCCTTGAGTTCTCTTCCAGCCCACCCACTGCTGTTTCCTTTCCTTTCCATGTTCTGAAGACTCCTCTTCACTTTGCTTTCTTCATGGATTGGAGCATTCTTTTCAGCGGGGAAAGGTTTGGGGGTTCAGTAGCCCTTTAAGTAGTACCTTTCCATGGTGAAAAGAAGGTTCCAATCCCTGCAAGAACAAAGCAGAGTACTCAATCAAGTACTGCCGGAGAGAAAGTGAAACAGCAAAACAGCGAGGTTAGTTTGATTCTTCTCCCCCCACCCCCTGCTTTTCCCCCCACCCCCTGCTTTTTTCCTTCTTTGCAGGAACATTTGACTGCCCTCCTCTCTGCGATGCAATGTTTCCTTCCAGTACAGACAGCATATTACTGGTGCTGGTTCCACATTCTTTGTCAAAAGAAAGCTTGCACTTTGACCTAATATTTTTAAACATAATACAGTATCCTTTACGGAAACGTACAAATAGTTAGGTATATAGTGTGGTGGCTTGTACAC
>JAHTLZ010000010.1:9794673-9806046 GCA_023846285.1 Phrynocephalus versicolor | reverse complement strand
AATAAATAAATAAATAAATAAATAAATAAATAAATAAATAAATAAATAAATAAATAAGGGGATAGGCGATGTACTAGGACTCCGGAGACCAGGATTTGAATCCTAGTTCACATCAAAACTCACTGGGAGTGTGGAATGGGTGAAACCTTAACTATCTCATGCCTTGAAAGACCTATTAATAAGTCACTGTAAGTTCGTTCTGACTTGTTGGTGCATAACAAAATTATTTTGCTATCTAGAAAGACTGCTACCAGGCAGCAGTCTTACAATGAATACTGAATGATTCCTTAAAAAATTAATGATATTAGAAAGAATACAAGCAAGGTTCCTGTTAAGCTGCACAGATGAGCCCCCTCTGCCCAGGGCTTCTCTTCCCCTATGCACCTGCAGCAATAGGTTTTTTTTAAAATTAATCACAGTGGAACCCACATTGGGAGGGGTCTTGTGCACATAGACAGCCCAGTCCAGTGGAGCTGAAAGTTATAGGGAACACTGAGTACTGTACAAGTGTCCTGCAATAAACTGTTACTGTGTATTATCCCATCCTATGAAGTGTAAATCCCTCCATATAGTGCATTTCTCTTCCATAATTGCCAGTTCACATTTTATTGTTATGTATTATTTATTTATTTATTGGATTTTTACCCCACCCATCTTCTGAGACGGAACTCTGGGTGGCTTCCAAAAAACTGAACAAGTCAGCGAACAATACAATATAAAGCAAACAAATTGGACGGCAATACAATAATAGACAACAATATCAATATAAAACAGCATTCTAAGACACCTGAGGCATCTTGGCATCTTGACAACTTGGCATAACAGTCATAGCTCAGCAGCAATAATAATCGGCGAACGTGTAGATGGCGAGGGAAAAAAAGAATTAAATTGCGCCGCCAAAAGCCTCATTAAAGAGCAGAGTTTAATGCTCGGCGAAAGGCTAACAGGGACTCTGCTGAGAGCACATCAGGTGGTAAGCTGTTCCAAAGGGAAGGGGCAGCCACCGAAAAGGCCCGGTTATGGGTGATGGACTTTCGGGCCTCTCTCGGGGTGGTGACCCGGAGCGAGTGTGCTCGCGACTGCTGAACTGGACGGGCCGAAGTTGATCGCTGGGCGATACGCTCTGACAGGTAGTCCGGGCCCAGGCCATGGAGGGTTTTATAAACTAAAACCAAGACCTTGAATCTGATCCGGGATGCAACGGGCAACCAGTGCAGGCGAGCCAGAACCGGGGTGATATGGTCATAACGACGCACACCTGCCACCAGTCTGGCTGCCACATTTTGTACCCGCTGCAAGCGCCGGAGGAGAGTCAAGGGCAACCCCATGTAGAGAACGTTGCAGTAGTCCAACCGCGAGATCACCAGCGCTTGCACCACTGTTTTCAGGGAGTCGCCATCTAGATATGGGCGGATATGGGCAATTTGACGAAGGTGGTAAAAGGCGGATCTGGACACGGCAACCATCTGGGCTCCCAAGGTGAGTGCCGAGTCCAGAACCATGCCCAGGTTCTGAGCCCTATCCGCCAGCTGGAGGGAAACCCCATCCAGGCTGGGGAGAGGGCCTCCATATCCAGATGGGGAGCTCCCGAAGAACATCACCTCGGTCTTCTCGGGGTTGAGCCTGAGCCTGTTGACCCTGGTCCATGTCAGGACCGCATCCAGACATCGGTCGAGAATCCGGACAGCTTCCACTGCAGAGGTAGAAAAGGAGAGATAGAGCTGCGTGTCATCAGCATACTGGTGACAGCAGACTCCAAATCTCCTAACGACCCCAGCCAGCGGCCTTACATAGATGTTGAACAGCATGGGGGAGAGAGACGAGCCCTGCAGTACCCCACAAGGGAGTATCCACGGGGCCGACAGCTCTCCTCCATGTTGCACATACTGGGGACGGCCCTCCAGGAAGGAACGGAGCCAACTGCGAGCAGTGCCTCCGATTCCCACCTCGGAGAGCCGATCCAGCAGGATACCGTTGTCGACGGTATCAAAGGCCGCTGACAAATCCAGGAGAACCAACAGGGTAGAGAAACCCCTGTCGGCCGCCCAGATTAGGTCATCTTGCAGCGCGACCAGAGCTGTCTCGGTCACCCGGCCGGGCCTGAACCCAGACTGGCATGCGTCAAGGCATTGGTGGTCCTCCAGAAAGGATTGAATCCGGACCGCGGCCACTCTCTCGATTACCTTGCCCATGAAAGGGACATTGGCAGTCGGACGGTAATTTGCCAATTGGTCCGATGCCAGGCCAGTTTTTTTGAGAATGGGCTTAACCACCGTCTCCTTCAAGCGGGAGGGAAATACCTCCTCGCTGAAGGAGGCGGTGGCGATGACAGATGCCCATTCCGGCATAGTCCCTCCGGCTGCTTTTATTAACCAAGAGGGGCAAGGATCGAAGGGAGTGGACGCGGGCCAGCAGTGGGCGATTGCCCTGGAGGCCTCCAAAGAAGAAATAGGCCAAAGCTCATCCAGGCAAGGAGAGCGAGGGGGTGCAGCAACTGGGGATGGCGGGGAAGGGCTAGTGCAGCCGGAGTCAAAGCTGGCACAGATGGCCTCTATTTTAGATTGAAAGAAGACTGCAAAATTCTCACTACTGAACTCAGTAGGAGGAGGCCTGACCAGACTAGGATTGGTGAGGTCCCGAACTGCTTGGAAGAGCTCCGCCTGGCGGTTCGAGGCCTCACCAATTCTCAATGTAAGTTCCAAGCTCTGAGAAGCACTGAAACGTTTTAATTTCTCAATGAACTGCTTGAGCCCCCACTCCACCTCCAATCTTAAAAAGAAATTTAAAATGCTTTTCTGTCATTCTATCTGCTTTGGGGTTCTCCTGAGAAAGCTAATACATACTCATTTATTTCATCAATTTTCTTTATTATGCCTAAAATCTTATCTGACTAATGTTAATACAGAAACAGTCTGAATTATAAAATCACTATGTTCAGAAGAGCATATTTAGATTCTGTTAATATCTTACAACACAATTTAATTTGACGAATACAGGTATGAAAAACAGCCTTAGGAAATCATGATCTCATACGTACAATTTGCTGTTATCCAACATTATACTCTATAATGATGCTGCAGTCAATGCTACCATTAAATATTTCATTCCAAAATGACCAAGAAATTTCCAGGCCTACTGCAGTATCACCAAACCATTTATAGAATTAATATGTAAATCCAAATAGGCATGAATGAACATGACTAATGTTGAAATGCTTTTAATCTATCTATATTTGTGTGCTTTAAGCAAATTAAAGTGGAACAGCAATTTTGTGGTAGCACACCATACCTTCTCTCTTTAAATCAGAAGACTGAGCCTACACTTGTAATTATGCAAAACTGGTCTCCATGATGAAACATCTCTGTCCTTAATACAAGTGCAAAGACAAAGGAGCTCAGGTCTGAAACTGTGTATAATAACTATTCTATGTAAAGGATGTGAAAAATGTAACTGTAGACAGCTGTTGTTTCAAAACAAAAGCATTCTATGGCATTGTTAAGGACAACAGATTCATTGGATGGAATCCAGTTGTTTAGAGCAATAAGGCACACTAGATTAGGTCCAACTATATGAGTGAGGGTTTGCTGAGTCAACTCCTCCATAAATTTCAATGATTCAAATGTCTTACTCTGGTGCAACTTAGTATGCTCAGTAACATTTCAGGTAATGTGACATACTGTATATTGCATTTTATCAGTGCACGTTCCCCAGTAGTAGAGCTCATAATACCCCCCCCCCCCCCGAAGAAATAACAATAGTTTTTTTTTCCAAAAAGGTGAAATGGATTCTGGCATAGTTATTTGATCCTAAGTGTTGGTTTTAAATATGCAGTCCTCGGGTTTGAGTCATATTACATGGCTCTCTGAGAGGAGATTGTACTGATTTCACATATTCAGTCTGAAAGCCTGAGTGGATTCAAGTAGTCAAGGGAGCGTGCATGTAAGTCCTGCCCTCCTGTTCCCACCCTATCCAGAAAGGATGTGAACCTTTGTGTGTTTAACACAAATGCCTGCACAATCACTGTGAGTGCATTCAGGTGGTGCATTTACAGCATTTTGATGACTTGCAGCTCTATTAAGAAAGACCTGATAATTCCATATTGGAATTGGAGTGTCCTTATTTATACAGAAGCAAGACTAGGCTAGGTGATACCTTTTACAGGCTACTAGTAAAATAACAAAAAAGAAAAAGAAAAAGAAAACACTGAAAACTTTCGAGGGCAATACCTTCTTTATCAAAGCATGGACCAAAAGTCCAAACATGGCAAAATATGTGGTTTGCCAGGAGATAAGTTTTAGATGTGAAGTTCTTGGCAAGATGATATTAGCCAGGCAGTCTACTTAGATGAGGCAGGGTAGGAGCAGGGCTGTTGTTAAAACTACATCTGAAGTGCAGGATTGGGTTTCACACCCTAGCTCTCCAAACAAAGGGCCGTGGGTCATGCTCTCCCCTCCATACCCCCTCTCTGTTTGGCTCTTTGATATATAAAATCCCTGCTTGGAGTGGGGAGGGTTGATGCAGAAAACCCATTTGCTTCATTTGGGGATCAGAGTCACCCCTTCACCACATACCAAGAAGGCACATGGACCATCGACGAGTAGGACAAGACTGCAACCTCTAGGTAATAAGACTTTTCTTTAATCTGGTCCCATTTGGCTTTACCTAGTGGGTTCACTAAATTTAAGCCCTATCCCTGTGTACAGATTTCTATAAATACTTGGCTTTTTGTGTTACTAGCGTCAAATGCAGAAAGATTCTTAAATATAGGCACACAGAATGAAATGGCAACCATGTCAATACAGGCCTAATTTGACAAGGGATAGATTTCAGCAACTGTTGTGCTATTTATGAAAAAATCTTAATCATTCTATACAGACATGGTGCTGTCTCTGATCTCCAATGTTTATGGACAGAGAATTAAATATAAATTGAACAAATAAATAAATTAAATAGGCTAATGCAATGCAAAATGGTAGCCATCCATGTGAGCAAAATGCATGCAAACTGCAAACCAATATTTCCAATGATAACGTATTATTATGAGTCTTTCCCCTCACAATTGCAGAAAATGTATGTCAACGAACAACTACAACTGTATGGGTATAAGCAAAAGCTTGCAAATATGTAGTCTGCAGCTGAATGATAATAACCAATATTGAGTCTAATCAAGCATTCTAGAAGGTAAACATCATTGATTTTCCATTCTCACAGACCAACATTTATTGCTTTCCAAACCTAACAGACTCAGTATATGCTTGCTAAAATATTTTTATTTTTATTTTAGAGTATTTTTACCCTGCCTTTCTCCTTGGAAAAGGACCCAAGGCGGGTCCTTTCCCCCCACCTCACTTAGCTAAAAAACATTTGTAAACTTTCTTCTATAGGTAGAGGAAAACTCTGCACTTGAATTGTCAACTGATATTAACTTGATATCCAGAGAATTGTTACGTTCAACTTGAAAAGGTTGCACTACACTGCATTTCATCTGCACCTTTTGAAGAGGAAGAAGTCAACCACTCCGTAATTTTCTGAGGTCACAAAGATATTTGTGGTGAAAGAGGGAATTGAGTTGAGGTTTCTTATAACCAAGGATACCAATAAATGTTGAATTTTTAAACCGCGTGGCAAACCATATTCTATAATATAAAAAAGAGAACAATTTGGGCAAACATTTGCCACCTATTTGGCACAAAGCCTAAAACCTCCTCAAATTCATGTATGGAGTGAGATTATGTGGGTTACATGGAAGATATACATAAATTGCCTTTTCATGTCTTTCTTCGGGAAGATTGTTAGATCTCTCAGTGTTCTAACCCTGTAATTCACAATAAAATATGTTTATTAAAAATACAAATAAGTTTTATTGCCAGTTTCATAGCATTAAGGTTCAAAGACAACAGCTACTAGGATTCAAGAAATCTGACTCTATGTACCAGGAAATCTCAATTGCCTTCTCATACCTAACCGCAGAGTTTTACCACCCCTTGCAGTTACCACTGTGGAAAACATCCTCCAAAGTGTCTTGAATACAGAACTGTTCTGTTTATTTACTGTAATGCACATACATTAGGTTTATTGTACTTAAATATCAGCTTATAGAAATTAATTTGTTGGAAGGCCAGTCTTGCCCAGGCTCTTCAGAATGCAGACAATGACAACTTGAATCTCTTCAACTGTTTCCTGTGAAAGACTTAAATTACAGCTCTCAGTTCAATATGCTGCATGTTGCTTCCTGTAGTCAACAAAACTTTAACACTTGGGGAACTGAAAACTGAAAATTCCTGTTATGTTATCTTTGCTTGTAAGAAGAGTACAAGACAGATTTAAAGAGCTAAGTACATACTGTATAAGAAGATATTCCATGCAATCTATTGTTCTGCCATTTTTTCACTGCTTACTAGTCGCCTTGCTCCTTAGTGAACCACTGTGGCCCCAAAATTCAAAGGTAATAGCAGAGGATTTGACTCCAGTCTTTGTTAAACGCAGTTCAGTACACTGAATGGTTTGTATCTGGCTCTTCTCTCCCTCTCTCTCTCTCTCTCTCTCTGTCTCTCTGTCTCTCTCTCTCTCTCTCACACACACACACACAGAGAGAGAGAGAGAGAGAGACCATCTCCCCACTATTTTCTTTGAAATTGGCTATAAGCCTTATCCAATGTAGCAGCAGCTACCCTTTAAGAAACACCATTCAGTAAACTGAAATCAGACAAAGGTAGTCAGTATACAGATTTTAAAACTGTCACAGAAAATGTTACATAATTTTAAGTATAACATTGGGTTTATCTGGAAGTTGAGTCATAGCAACTGGACTTCTTTTCCAGTTGCCATTTCTCAACTTCCAGATAAACTCAACAGGATGACTGAGAATTTTTACGGACATAACATTGGGTTCTAATGCTACCTTGATTTATGAGCATAATCCATTCCGAAAGAATGCTCGTAAACTGAAACACTCATAAATCAACGCAAATTTCCCAAAAGGAAATAATGGAAACGCAGATGATTTATTCTGGGGGCCCAGTTTCCATTATTTCCTATGAAGAAATTTGCTTTGGCAGGGAGGCCCAGCGCCTGCAGTAGCCAAGACCCGCAGAGAGAGCTGGAGGCTTTTTGTTATCTATCTTCAGCTCCCGCAGGTGGCCCAGCAGGGAAAAGGATGCGTTGGAGCAGGTGACACAAAGCCAAACCCACAAAAGTGGGGAAAAGGCTTTTCCCCGTGTGAAGGGCCCCCACCGCCCCTCCATGAGGGGCCAAAGAGCAGAAGTGCAAGAGTAACCAACAAAAGCCTGGCCATCAGTGCTGGTCGAGTCCAAGGCTCTCAATTTATTTATTTTATTTATTTCTTACACTTATTAACCGCCCGAATTTCCCATAGGGAACTCTGGGCAGTGTACAGACATCACCCAACAGTGAGTACCCAAATACAAACAAACCCCAACGATCATAAACAATCAAAACCTAACAAATACAATAATATATAAATACAGTATAAAACACACACACACACACACACACACACACACACACGCACACACATACACACACACAAATGACAAAAAAAGCATTACGCCACTAACCAAGACAGAATCAGAAGCTGAGGCTGATATGCCTTCTCAGACCACACCCAGAGTTCAGCAACCCCAAGTGGGGTACTCCACATTTTTCAAGGAGAAGAAACTACCGCCAAAGTCCTGTGGGTTCTGGCTACACCCAGGGAGTCTTCCACTGCCCTTCAGGCAGGCTAACTCTCTCTGCAAGCACTGCCCCTCCCAGGCGATAAGGGAGTACAGTAACCCCCTGCCCTTTCGCAGTTCTGTGGTCCTGCTATATTAAGGGACTGCAGTATATGAAAAAAGCCCCCCTGGGGTAAGGGGTAAAGGCCTTTGTAGGCCTACCCGAGGCCTCAAAAATGCTTGTTGATCTCGAGGTCACTTCCAGTTCACCGAAAGTCACTACCTGTTCATGCGGAAGCCCTTTTGGGGCCCAACAGGCCCAGGAAGGCCCTTGCAGGCCTGTTTGGGGCAGCGCCAGGCTGGGGGTATGTACAAGTCCCCATCTAGGCCCCCCAGGCCCGACCCGACCTCCAGCTGCATATCACAGATTTTCAATTATCGCGGGTCGGGTCTGGTCCCTAACCCCCGCGATAGGCAAGAGGGTCACTGTACAGTGGTTTCTTGTATAAAGGAATTAATTCGTTCCAAATGAAATGTGTGTGATTCTTTTGCTGGCTGGGAGTCACCCCACTCTCAGCCAGCCTAGCCAGAATGTCCTCTGAAGAAACCTGTTCACCATGAGCCAGCTGCAGTCCCTTTCACTCTTTTCCCTTACCAGGGAAATAGCTTCCATAAGCCGCTGGAGAAGGGGAGGAACCTGGGCCAAGGCTTCTCCTCCTCAACTTCTTTGCTTACCAGCTCCGTGCTGAAACGCCAAAGCTGCAGCCCCTCTGGTCTGTTGTTGGGCTTGGGCTCCTTCCCAGATTACTCTTCTTGCAGGGAGTCTTGTCCTACCATCTCCTGGATTCTTTTTTTAAAGTTTGTTTTATACTATTTTTTTATAAATTTAATAAATTAACATCCATAGCATGACAAAGCAAATTAGAATTATAATATAATACCATACCACAATTCCTTGACCCCTGCCAAAAGTCAGTGTTTCTTCTTCCTGTCATGGGAGGCTGACCACTCAGATAACCAGCCACAGCTTTCTCACACCCTGCTCAGGTACCTGAAAGCCAAACCTACCAAAGTGGAGAAAAGTCTCTTCCCCGCTTTGGTGGGTTCGGCTTTAGGGAGCCTGCTCCAAAGCCTCCTTTCCCCCACTGGGCACCCTGCGGGAGATGGAGATGGGTAGCAAAAAGCATTTACTTGTACTACTACAACATGCTATTGTCAGTAAATACTCTTGACCCAAGAGATTTTTTCCCCCATGGCCATTTAGATTTTGCAGTTCCTAATTTATTACAAAAGTTACTGTACATTCCATTGATATTTGTACAGCAGGGATGGTGGATATGTTCCTTTGCAGATGGTACACTGCAGTTCCCATCAGCCATAGTGAGGGATAATGGGAGCTGTTCTCCGGCAACATCACAGTCCTCTCTTCTGTGCTGTACTCTAGGACTGCAAAATAGTTTTACATGTCTTTGTTGTTTAAATTTAAAAAGGCCCTCTGTCCTCTGTCTGGAATTCACCCAGTGCCTCTGAATGCTTATGGAACATCTGCTCCCTTATCAAATTTGTCAGTGTCATCCAAGGCCAACCTCAGCAACAGGCCCCACTCTTTTCTCCAAATGAAAGATCTAAGTAAACTACTGATGTCCTCTCTTAAGTATACTGATTCATGATCAGCAAGTATTCCATTTTCAGAAGCTGCATTTAGACAGCATGTAGTTCTTCCTGTAGTCTTGTGATCAACTGAAGAAGGTTTAAGCAAATATTTTAGAACAGTTAAAACAACCGTTAGTTTATGATGAATTGTGAAAAACACTTAGCCTACATCTCCGATGACACATCCAAAACAAGATCAGACTGTCTCCTTAAAAATGCTGTATTATTTTACACAATCTTAGCCTATTTCCATTTGAGTCAGACATCTGGCAAATTAGTTATAGAATCTAGTTTCAGTTTGTAAAATATAACAGCTGCATCTATTTGCACAGTGTAAACTGATTAGTCTTCCTCCAGGAAAGGCAAAGGTTTAGAAAATTACTTACAAATGGGGAAGACTCAAATGCTGAAATGCTTCTAAGAAAAGGTTCCTTGCAAGTGAACAGCAGAATTAAGTTACAAATGCAACTTGTGCTACTACTGTTTCTGGAAAGTCTGATCTAATCTGGCAAGAAGTACTGCCATCTGATAGTCTTTGAAACAAAATCCATATCAAATGAAAAAAAAAAATTCATAGTGGATTCAGCACATTAAAAAGTATTCCAAATACATTAATTCCTAAGCCATTAATGGAGCACATCTAATTTAATGTACAATTTGTGATGACTTTGAGAGCAAATATTGATGCCACTGTAGTGCAGTTATACAATTTCTTATTTGTGTTTGGAAGCAGATGTGTTAGAACACATGGAACTACATGCACTATTCTAGGGAAGAAATATCAACCACATGCAAAGATTTGAAATGTTTGCCAGAACTGTGAACCAGCCTTGAAAACAGGCTGGAAATTTACTTAACTATAAACATATATATTAGTCTACATAGTAACATATTCCTACTTTTGGAAATATGAGCCTATATAGAGCCTAATGAGAAATGAGTCTTACCAGTCCAGAAAGCACTTGAGGCAATTTCCTCATTTATGAAAGGAGAACCAAGATGAAGGGTGCACACATGGAGATAAGAAATGCTGGTCTGCAGACTTCTGTTTTTCGGCTACATTTCCTGAATTCTGCGCAGTAACGTCTTGGAGAAGTTAGGAAGTTGGAGTCTAAAAATACTGAAAGTCCTACCCCATGCATGCTACTCATGTTTCTATAATACGTATCATCCATTTTCTGGGTCTCCTAACAGATCGTAACAGATCATTTTCAAAGCAGATCTCAGAGATCAGAAAGGAGGGAATGGTTCTTCCAGCAAAAGACCACATACTCTCTAGCAGAAGGAATTTGTACTTGTGCCTTTTTACAGCAAGAATCTTTGAGTTGGGACTGCCCTATTAGTATTTTCAAGAAAATTCAAAGGCTTATTCTTATACCTGTACAGTGGTACCTCTTAAAACAAATTTAATTCATTTTATGGGTCAATTTGTTTTAAGGAAATTTTATCTTATGAAATATGGTTACCCATGGGAATGCATTGAAAATAGATTAATCTGTTCCAGAGGCTATGGGTCACTTCGTTTGATGAAAATTTTGTTTTACAAAATGCGGTTTCTCATAGGAATGCATTGGGCACAGATAAATCCATTCCGGAGGCTAGAATAAAGACAAAAATAACCAGTTTTTTCCTTGGTACATGCAGAATGGGTTTTTATCTTGTAAAGCATCCCACAGGGAATTTTTTGACATGAAGCATGCCTATTCCCAGAAATTCTTTACTTCCTATGAGTTTTTTGTCTTACGAGGCATTTGTCTTAAGAGGTACCACTGTTTATACCTACTTCCTTTACCTTTTATGAAAGAAAAGGCCTTGAAAACTATTGAAAACAGGGAGCAGCAAAGGATTTATGAGACTAGTAATCTCTCTCTCCATTAGGCTATAGGGTTCCCCTGGGGGGAAAAAAAACCTAGTTTCTTACTACCATACATCTCCCATGACCTTAGAAAGTCTCACCCACTATCCTCCTCTTTAGGCTAATGGCCAGTGGTGCAGAGAAGGACTTGCTGGGCCACAGGTGTGTGTGCTGAAACTCCTCTGGTGACTT
>JAHTLZ010000010.1:9781063-9794663 GCA_023846285.1 Phrynocephalus versicolor | reverse complement strand
TGTATGTATGTATGTATGTATGTATGTATGTATGTATGTATGTATGTATGTATGTATGTATGTATGTATGTATGTATGTATGTATGTATGTATGTATGTATGTATGTATGTATGTAAACATCTGTTTTGCTGACAGCTAACTAGAAGAATCTATAACTTCCTGCACTTGCAACTGAACAGCAGGCGAGTCACAAAGTCTGCAGCTTTTCATTTAATTCTACAATTTAGCGAAATATGTGACAGAAGCCTGAATATATTATAAATATAACTGTAGAGAAGAGGGTAGCCCGAAGACCCACCTAGAAGGAGTGCCGCCCACACTGAAAGCAGAAGACTGGGAAGAATGGAGGGAGAAACAAAAGAGAAGGGAAGAGGCCAGAAAAAGGTGCCTGAGGGAAGAACAGGGGAGAGAAGGCGCAAGAAGTTGAAGAAACGCTTCACATTGGAAGGGCGGAAAAGGCGGGAGAGAAGGAGGGAGGAAAGGCAGGAGGAAAAGGCCCGCCCAAAATGGAGGAGGTGGGGTTTGGGAGCATAAAAGTGAAGCCATACATCCTATCCACAGGTTGAGAGTGGGTCTAGATGCAAAACCCAGACACGCTAGAATGGGAAAAGATGATGATGCCTCATGCTGAGGCAGAAAGGTACCGGCGACGAGCACAACGGGTCAGGTCTTCTTATTGGCAGGGCTGTGGAGTCGGAGTCGAGGAGTCGGAGGAAATTTTGGGTACCTGGAGTCAGAGTCAGAAGTACAGTGGTACCTTGTATAAAGGAATTAATTCATTCCAAATGAAATTATATTAAGCAAATTTTCCTTTATACAAATTCCCATAGGAATGCATTGAAAATGGAGTAATCCCATTTTATGTTGTACGGATTTTCCCCATAGGTGATTATGTTAAGCAAATTTCCCCTATCTCCGGAAATCATTATGTTGTACAGATTTTATGTTATACAAGCTGTTTGTTATACAAGGGTCCACTGTACAAAAAACTTAGGAGTCGGAGTCGGAACATTTATCGGAGTCGAGGAGTCGGAGTCGGAGGAAATTTTGGGTACCTGGAACTGGAGTCAGAGTCAGAGTCGGAAGTACAAAAAACTTAGGAGTCAGAGTCGGAACATTTATCTACCGACTCCACAGCCCTCCTTATTGGGGTGAACGAGAGGCCCAGGAATAAAGAAACTGAAGGCAATACGAAACGAGATTGCACTGGACAATTGGGTCACTCGTAAAGTCGAAGAAACTTTACAAGAAGAGAAGAGACGCACCGGTAAATATTCCCTGGTCTTGTTTAAAAAGCCACAGCCCAAAGAAGACCACTGGAAGATACTATTTAGTATTTTATATAGTATGCTGTCTCTTTCACCCTTTTTTAGTATTTGTCATCCTTATTGTTTTTAGCTTTCAATACTATCTTTTAATCATATAAGCTATCTTGGGTTCTTAAGGGGGAAAGGGGGGGGATATTTCAAACAAATAGCTGATTGACCCTTGCCTCTTTAAGCCATGAATGCATTTTGCTACAGCCTACATTTTTTCAATATGCCTCCTTTCCTTTTTTCTGTATCTTCACCACCTTCTGTGGCATTTTAACACCAGAAAGTGTAGCCATTCATCATCTTCTTTACTGCCTCTTTCAGACTCCATACGCTGTTTCTGCCACCCTTTTCTTCAAACCTCATTCTCCTGTCAGCCTTCCCTCAGAGTCCTCATGTTCAGGCCACTGAAGACTTTATACCTTCCTTAAATTTCAAGTTTTTCTTAAATTTCAAGAAACCAACTGTAGGGACTCTGGTCTTTATCAGTAACAGGCTCACACAGAAATCAGTCAGTCAGTCTTAAGAATGTCACATTAACTTTGTTTTTGTTATACATCCTTTGTTCAGTCTATTCACTTCTCAAATCTCTTACAGCTCCTTACTGCCTATGAAGATATAATCTATAAAACAGCTTGCTCTTTCGTTGCAGAATAGAGTGTAAATTACTCATGACTGAGTAATTAAATATTTGATGTTACTGCAGCAGTTCAATCACTGTCATTATGAGTTCTCTTTAAGCCCAATAATGGGTGCTGCATTTCACAGACGTCCTACTCTTAAGTACTATACATTTTCCTATTTTTACCATTCCTTCCTTATACAGAACTGCCATCTAAAATGAGAGACTGTACTTTAAATAAAAACATTGCAGACCTCCTATTTCAACTTTGCAGAGCACCTAGTCACTATGTATTGATATTAAAATTCAAAGCAGAATTCATACAAAATGAAAGAAAGCTGATAGAGAAGCAGACAATTTCAAGTTACAAACAAGTTTGGAAGGCCCTCTGCATTTACAGTAGCAGGCTGTTTTTCATGCCCTTCTGTCACTGGCTACTTTATAAAAACACGACAACATTGTCTTTGTATGGTATGCATTCCTCCACAAGTTAGAAAACAATGAAGAAATGACTTCATGTTCTAATCCCAAGCAACCATGAGATCATAGAGGAGAGTGCTGCAAAATTAAATGCAAAAACATTTGTCTCTTAAAAGCAGATAGACAAAAAGCTTACAATCCTCTGAGTTAAATACACAATTTCTTGCATCCAGCAGGATCATTTCCCAAGTAGATGTAAAATTTCCAGAAACTTGTGGGGGGGGGCAATTTTTCCATATGGTTTTTTTCCCCTAAGGCTTTATAAATTCTGGAAATTTTGCATCTCTGCTCCCAAGTGCACTTAACTGTTAAATAGAGAGAGCTTCAGAGCGATTCAATCCATTTACTGGATCACATGTCTTCCAGTTGCATCACTTTTCAATGGAGAGAAGCAGCTGCTTCAGGCATGAAACACAAAGTCTGAATTCCAACTAATTACACTTAATTAAAATTATTATCAACAATGTTAGAATATTAGCATCTGAGATCTAGTGTAGCAAATTGGACATCACTAGACCTGCACTTACATGAATTAAGTTCATATGCACAGTGAACCATGACATTCCCAGCACTTGGGCCAATTACATGTTCTGTCTAATTATCTCACAAAAATATTACAAGCATAAAGTGATACTATTACTTATATTCCACTAAAGAAAGACAGATCTGTAAGGAATAGAAAAATAAAAAAACTGAGTATGTGAAACAACATACCTCTTAAAAACTGAAAATATTACATACCTCATAAAATATGCTACAAAGAAGTTTAATTGGGTAAGTACAAAAGGGGATCCCCCTCTGCCAGAAGTACACCAACAAATATGTAGCAGCAGCTACATCAGGATTGTATCATCCTATTTTCATCCCATCTCAGAGGTTAAGAGAACAAGGAGAAGAAAGCACATGACATCAAGGAGGGGAGCAATTACTGATAATACTTCTGAATTCCCTACAGAGGAATTCACTCACCAGTCCCCATTGATTCAATTGGGCTATTCTTGAGTGATGTACTACTTATAAGCAACAGGGATTTGGCCACTGTTGAAAGCTGGCAAATGCCCGTCTTTCAAAAACAACCACTACCACCACCACCTAGTATTTCACTCCAAATTAAAAAACACACACATGAAATAACAGGAAAAGGCTATAAAACACCATTTATAAATATCCTACAAATTGTACTAGATTTGAGTCAGGGAGACATTTAATAGATATCTATGTCCCTAGACATTATTCATATTTATATTTTATTTTTAAGATGATGGTTTCTTTAAACTGGATAACATATAAAGCCATTGGAAGATCAAAACCAGATTAAGCGGCATACACGGTGAAGAAAAATTGACATAACTCGATGCTCTTTGCTTATCCCATTGCAATGTTCCTCCCAGTTCTAGAACCCATCTGGAGCCCTAATCCACTACCAAGAAATATGAGGAATTCAGAAATCACAGAGGGCATTTAAAAATATCTTTTCCTCTTGACATGGCCAGTCTCCCAAAATGTGGTCAAGCAACCTAAGTCTCAAAGACAGGCAAACATAAGCACATCTGATGCAACAGTAATACAAATACAGTAGGACACCAGTATCTGCTGGGGATTGGTCCCAGACCTTCCTACGGATAATGAAAACAGTGGATAAAAGAGAAAACCGAAATCCCCTAAAAATCCCCTAAAACTGCTATTTTGTGACAGTAGCTTGCTTTAAGGCTACTGTTTTGTGACAGTACAGTGGTCCCCCGCCCTTTCGGTTCACGGGACTGCACATACCCAGAAAGGGCATGAGGGAGGGGGGAAAGCTTGGGGGCTTTTTAAACCTTCCCCCCTTTCCCCAAGCCCCAGGCTCCAGCTGACTGGTGCTGGGGTGGGGAAAAAGGTTTTTCTCCCCCAACCCAGTGCCAATCAGTTGGAGCCCTGGGCTTGTCTCTGGAGGTATCGCAGGCCGCTTCTCCCCACCCCCTTGGGGTGCTGGCAAGCGGCGCACGATGCCAAAAGGGCTTTCGGCGCAGAGCTGAGCACTCGGCTCCATGGCCAAGAGCCCTCTTTCAAGATCACCAGCTGCCCAGGGTGCTGGCGAGTGGCCCGCTATGTTTAAAATTGTGTCCCCCCACCCGACCTGCATCTGCATCTCGTGGATTTTCAATGATTGCGGGTTGGGTGGGTTGCTTGCTTTGTGGCTGCTGAATTATTTATTTAAGTTTTTCTTCCGTCAACCATGGATAACTGAAACAGTGGATAATGAATCAGTGGATACGGGGGTCCTACTATACAGTTGCAGAATGGTCCTCAATATCTGTTCAGTGCATCTTTGAGATACCCTCAATGCACCACTCTGCATTGCTATCATTTTGTTTTCAACTAGCTTGCTCAACCATACCCTGTTCAGAGACAAGTTTCCAACCAAATTTTGTTCACATCTTTTTCTTTTCTTGCTGCCCCACTGCAGAAGCATATCTGTAAATTCATGATAAGAACATGAAGCCTCAGTAGCAGGGTGGATAAAAATCAATGATTTTTAAAAAAATAAATTAAAAATCGGATTTTTAAATTTAAATCAGTTTTTTAAAATTTAAATGCCTTTTGAGGAAAAGTCTTTCTAAAGACCATGTTCTAATTAAGATACATTATAGTCCAAAAGTTATTAATCATGAAATAAGTTTTTAATTACGTAGCATAAGGCTGTATTAGTCCATTCACAATGTCATGCTCTCCCAGAGGTTCCTGATTATTTGGGGCAATTTTCTATCTAGAAGATATTAAGAAAGATGCTTGGTTTTGCTATTTTCAGAACTGTGCATGTGGATTTGCAATTATAACATGCCTCCTTCATAGCAAAAATGTTATAAACATCAGAATTGAGGAAAAGACCTTAATCCCATTGTTCCTCTGCAAATCTATGAACACAGAATCAACAACTTTACCTTTTAAGTGCTACGTTTCAAGAAGTTCAATGAATAGGTTGTTTGGCATGGAATAGGTCTGCACAAGGAGTAAAAATTTGAGAGGGAGGAACAAGCAGTAAAATGGAAGTGAACTTTTTGAGCACAGTGCTCCACAGCCTGAGGGTTATCATTCTCATTCTTTTCCTTGAAGAGAAAAACCTGTAATGGCAGCAGGCCGTAAAAGGGACCCAGTTTGGGAATATCTAGAGCAGTAGAGTAGTGGCCAAATTTTGGCCATCTAGATCAGTGGTTCTCAACCTGTGGGTCCCTAGATGTTCCTGGACTGCAACTCCCAGAAGTCTTCATCACTAGCTGAACTGGCCACGATTTCTAGGAGTTACAGTCGAGGAACATCTGGGGACCCACAGGTTGAGAACCACTGATCTAAATGTTTTGGACCACAGCTCCCAGAATTCCAAACCTGTATTGCCAATGACAAAGGAATGTGGGAGTTGTGGTCCAAAACTTCTGGAGGGCCGAAGTTTGGCTGCCACTGATGTAGACCAAGTCTACGTTTCTTAAAATATATTTTAACCACATCAGTTAACAAACATTGAGGTTTAAGCAAATACAAGTATACATATTGTTATATAATGTTATTGTTTTGGTTATACAAAACTATTTACATTGTTATTATTAAGGTAATGATTATTTTTCTCCTTCCAGTAGAGTACAACAGAACAGTTGTCCAAATATGAATAGGTAAAGTTTTAAACTGGAGATAGTTCACCTTGCAATAATTTCATACTTATCTGTCTATGTATTTCTAACGGTATATAACCACCAAACCAATAATTTTCTGATATAACTGTAAAACTAATCTGAAAAGTTATTATTTTAAAAATGAAATTTTCATTGGGTTGTAAATATTAAGGTTAATACAATTCCAGCAAAAACAAGTCTTTATGTAGAAAATCATGATTTAAATTGAGCCTTCCTGACTAGTGATTTAAATCATGATTTAAATCAAATCCATCCTGCTCAGTAGTGTAGCTCTGTACTTAAGAGGTGGACTATGAAGGCTGCAAAGGCCACCACTAGGGTTAATTTTCCACTGAAGCATTTATCCAAGGGCAGGCAAGTGACAAATCAGAGGGCTACAAGAGAACATGTAGACAATGTTATCTCTACCCTGCTTTTCTATTTGAAGAAAGAAGCAATCTGTAGAGACTCAAGATTATTAAACACCTTTTCCTGTTTTTCATTCTGACGAAAGGGTTACAATTAGTGTCTCACAAAAGTAAACAAGATTTAGAAGTATGGTGATGCTCCAAGAATTTCCTGAGATTCTATATTAATATGGTAGAAATGGTAACAATTCTTACTCAAGCAAGTTATTGGCAAGTCAAGGAGATGTTTCTGCAGTTTCATTACAGTGCCAGTGATGAACTACAACAACATCCTCCTTCTCTATCCTGACAAGGAAGGACTGTATCTTCAGATGTTCTAGACCAGTGATGACCGAGTGCCCAAACTGTGATTCAAAACCCACTAATTTTTCGCGAAGTGCCAATACAGCAATTTAACGTGAATACAGGTGGCTGTGAAGGGGCAATGTCGGGTGCCCACAGAAAGGACTCCGAGTGCCACTTCTGGCATCTGTGCCATAGGTTCACCAACACTGTTCTAGACTGTCATTCCCTGGGAGCAGCTGAAGGACACTAGATTGTGGAAAGCTGAACTACAGCTTCCAATATTTTAAATACTAAAAGTACATGTCAGATTATTCAATATATTTTGGAAAAAGAAATAGCTTAAAATACATGGGCTATCCTAATACAGAAGAACTGCTGAATCAGTGGGATTTGGGCAAATCAGCAAAACTGTTTATTAACATACCTATAATGTGCAAAAAAAGTCTATTTAAATTTCTAATTACAGTATATCCAGTAGGACCCCTGTATCAGTGGAGGATTGGTTCTGTTATCTAAATGGCTCTGTGGGTTTTTCTTTTTTCCAAATGAAATTAAGAATATTTTTACTTGCTTGCTGGGGGCTGTTGAGGAAGGGGCTGGCTGGAAGGCAGGAAGGACGGAAGGCAGTTTGAGAATCCCTCCTCTGGCCTCATCAGCCAACCCAGCCCTGATTTGTACAATGATGCAACTATGGAAGGTCGACAAGTGGCTTGGTAAAATAGTGGTGGCATAACTATATATAATAACATAGTGTTTGGTTCTCTCTAGTGGCCATTTCTGATCATTTCATCTTGAAAATCTATATTTCTATGCAATTTCATTTAATATTTTTAATATTTTCAGATTTTGGGTAACTGAATACACAGATATGGATTCCCATGACCCAGGAGTCTTACTGTACTAAATTTTGATTGCATTCAATTTCAGTCGTTTCTCTCCCTATCAAATTCTGTTATATACAATAACCACTCTTATTGGTGGTTATTGGTAGTTATCCCAGAAAGAGTATTCTGGGATACTGAAGTATTCTCAGACTGACTTCTGCTGAGTCACCATTTCTGATGACAGATTTGTCTGTTTATCTTATTGCACATAAATTGTTCTATTTGTTCTACATTCAATGTAGAAAGAATGCAGACAGCAACAACAGATAGAAGACAGTATGTATCATATCCAAATAATATTTGTATGCTCAATACTTTGGAAGCATGGCCACTGTTAATAAAGCAATTATCATCTGGCAGAAATCTTGCTGCTCTGTTACATATGCAGAAGGAACACACTGCAATTCACAGACCTTTCTTGCTGGCAATAACAAAATCCCCATTCAGATTTTCAAGCATGCACTATGTGGCATGGCATGCCAGGCCCCAAGAATCCAAGTATGAACTCATTACTCACCAGATGGAACTGACTGAATATTACATTCAATGGACATAACAAAGCAACATAATTTCAGCCACAATACCCTATTTCACTGGGTCTCCACTCCCACCACTATGTACATTGTATATATAAACCTATGGCTCCAATATTACATGGCCACCATCATTTTAGGGATTTTTCCACATACAACTGATATTACACAAGGTATGCTGGGCAGCCTGTTGGGAAACACACCTCTTGGAAAATAGCAAAACTGCTTGCACAATATTAGCTGTGGATGGGATACCCAAAGCAGGACACTGGCCCATATATTCAAAGAAGTAGACTGTAAACCAGGGGTGGGAAACTTTCCACCTCCTCAATATGTTTTGGACTGCAACTCCCAGAATTCCAAGCCCATATTGCCAATAATAAAGGACTATGGGAGATGTGGTCCAAAATATCTGGAGGCTTGAAGGCTCCCCCACCCCCTTGCTGTAAACCATGAAAGATCCCATTATAATAAACCAGATAAGGGTGGGTAAAAATCAATGATTCAAAAAAAATATCAAAACATTTGGATTTTTTAAAATTTAAATCAATTTTTGATTTAAATCAAATTTTATAAAGTGTAAATGCTTTTTGAGGAAAAATCTCTCTAGAGATCATGTTCTAGATAAGATACATTATAGTACACTTCTTCTTTCAGTTATAGACAGGTGTTGGTTATGCAGATTATTTTCAGTAATTTTATAAATAAATATTTCAGTAAATAATGTATTAGAAATACTGTGCTGCTATTTGATTAGGAAGGACCTGAGTAAACTGGGTCTAAGACCTCTGTTGTTGGCAGCTGTCCACGAGAAGCCTTATTTAAATCAATCACTTAAATTAGTCTTTTTGCTGTGAAGTTAAATAAAGATTCAGATCAATCCATTCCACAAACATCACATAATTGTCTGTACAATGCTTGCTATAACACCCAAGGTTGATTTTTTTTTCTTTTCACTTACTTTCTTCCACTGTTGTTAAGAGGGATTGGGGAATTTTACTTTACTATGGATACAAAAATATGCAAAACATTTTAAGTGATTTTAATAAGATACTTTGTAGATTGTGCCACTGCTAAAGTCTTAAAGTGCATTAATGCTTAAAAACTGCAATTGATCAAAATTCACATCAACTGTTAAATTTAAATTCCAAACCATCACATTACTGGAGTCTCAACCAATGGATATACAAAGCACCTCTGTTAATTAAGTCATCTCTGACTTGTCCTATATAACCATGATAAGCCCTAGTACCTCATTTTGATGGTTCAGTGATCTATAACAACAGATACATCTTGGTCCTGGAATTGAGCCTTGACTGTGGGCACTGACTTTTCTCTTTGTCTCCTCATCACCTTCACTTCCTCTTGTGATCAACCTCTAATCTGGATGAATAAGGAAATGGAGAAGGGATTCTGAAAACATCTGAATCATACCCTTCAAGGTGGAGCTAATGTATAACTTGCACTTTCAATTAACAGCTATCTCTATAAAGCATTCCAAATTCTGAGCGGTACTAGATGATGGACTTCTACTGGGAAAACAGTGAAAATGAAGAAGCAGTTCTCTCATACTTTTGTAGCGACTGCACTCCTTCAATAGTTCTGGAAGGTAAATAAACCCTCTAGAGTTCATTTTTTAAGCTGTGTGGAGAACTGCTATTGATAGGTAAAGAAAACACAGCTTTGAATTTGAAAGAACCTAACAGGACTGTTGGCAAGACTTCTTGGCAACTAATTAGGTCACTAATTCATAGGTTTGGCATAAGTCAGCAGCAAACTGACAACATGTAACAACAACAACAGAACTGCAAAGGGAAAGTAAATTACATTGTGCCAACACTGCATCACTCCCATAACAATGGATTTAACCCTTTGTATCCACACACTGCGACTTCTTCTTTCTTGGTCAAATTCCTCCTCCTATGGCTTGGGCAAACCAATTTTTAATTGCAAACCAGCAACCCATGGTTTGTTCTTGACTTCCAAGTTAGAATAGTTCTGTTTTGAGCAGCAACAGATGAACACTAGTTTGCAAGGCCAACTGTGTGCCACAATTAGTAACTAAGAGAAGTAAACCTTCCAGCGTAGAACTTTTCCATATCACTGGCAGAAGTCAGAGGTGACATGCTGGCATGTAACAAGAAGAACTTTATTTTAAAAAAGAAAATAACTAAGATATTTTATAAAATACTGAACTATTTCCTCTTTATCAATAGAGGTTTACGAACTAGCCTTCCAATACAAGCAGCAGTAATACAGAACTCACAGGCACACATGCATGTTATCCTAGTAGCCTCAATCTCTGAGCATAGGCTTCATTTGTTACTATATAGCAGGAGCAATTAGAAGCTAGAATGAAGCTTCTTTTTTCCTAGCAGGTAGGAGGAAGCAAACTCTCTTTATCGGCTCCTTCTCCTGCCAACAGCTACCACTAAGCTGAATTTATTAGTCAATATCTTAACAATGTTGTCATGTTTATAATCATAAACTAAAATACTTTTAAGCAAACTAAGCTGTTTTAAAAATACAGTAAAAATACAGACTTCCTGGCAAGTATTAAATACAGTTGTTGCCTCGCTCTTCATAAACTTGATTGAGATTAACCACAATCAAGATTTGGAAAAGGAAGGATATAAAACATATTGTGTGTTGCATATGATCCTCTTATCAAGAGGCTGTCATATTTGAAGGTCAGGTCACTCATTCATCAATCCCAGTAATGTAAATTCTCTATCTTAAAGAATCACAAACACTGTTCACCAGGTATTTAGCCATAGATCTTTCCCGTCTGATGCATGAATAAGCAAACTGATAAGCAAGCCCTGCAAAACTGAATAGTGACCAATACTAGATACTACCACTAATTCATTTTTCCCCAATAACAGCTGCTACTTCATATTTCCTTTTGAAAAAGTTAGATCTAACATCAACCACTTATCTGAAGGTCTATTTTTGCATGCATACAGGAGGAACAAGCGAGCACAATATGCAAACTCAGCATGCAATAATTTCATAGGAGTTTCTACTTATTTCAATCAAGTGCACCATCATTTGTCCTGCAAGAAACTGCAGCAGCTACTACACTTGCCAATGAAAAGCAATAACAATTAAATAAAGCAAAGGTCCCTGCTAAATACAACAGTAGAGGCCCATTAAATACAAGATAACTGCTCTGCCTACACAGCATTATACACCATGTGTGCATTATGTTAAAGCATTCTCACAAACTATTTCTTAGTGAATACATGAACATATACACTAAACTAAGAACTAAAGATTAACGGAACAAGTTCCAGCATATTAGTACATCCTATTGTTATCCATGACAAATTCACATTACCTTGGCCAAATATTGCAGAAATGTATAAAAGCTTGAGAGTGAAATAGAGCTTTATTTCTAAAAAAGGGTACGTAAAAACCAACAGTATAAAGAGAAGTAGCTATGCTAATCTTCAGAAACAATAACAAATATATTTTGTATTATCTTTAAAGACAACTGACACAAAACACAAAAGCTACTTTCCAATCAGTCAAATCAGTTATTAATTAATTAATTTTCTATGTTCTCTTATCTAGACCAAAGCATACAAGATTCTACAGCATCACAAGCACTACTCTAAACTTCGGTGTTAAAATAATGAATGTTATCACATTCAGATGCACTGGAGTAGTAAAAAGCCACAGCTAAGCAACAGCTTCAGTTATAAGAATCCCATCGTATAATTCCACATAAGAACTAATCAAAGAAAGGAAAACAATCAAACTAATCAGTACTCTGAGGTGAAGAGTGGCTAGCAGCCTAAGTTTAGAAACCAGGAAGGTTACACTGTATAAATCAACTTCTGGTGAAGTCTATAAAGTAACAAGATGTCTCAATAAAGTAACAAGATGTCATTACACCAGAAATAGAAGCAGAGGTAAAATTCACAGTTGAAGTATATACACTTTGCTGAAGCCACCCACAGAAAGTATTAATGCTCCTATGTACATAGGGGAAAGGGAGGAGAGCTTTACACAGGCCAATATTCAACAGCTAGGAAACAATGGAACAAACCAACCAAAGTGAAACTCAGAAATTTGCTAACAGCTCCCTTCCTGCCGCTACATATCCTGGAGCTGATACCTAAACATCACTTGAAACCACATTCAGTGTTACATGGGTTGGAACATAAACACAAAACAGATATCACTTGCAATAAATTTAAGAGACATGATATTTTAACATCAGAATGTTAAACATTTGTTGTGGTTTTCATTAGCAACCTAAGCTGAGGCATTTTAAGCACCCCCTCCCTTTCTTGTTTATTACCCTGGATGAAAAGGCTATATGCCAAGTAAGCATTTTTCTGTTTCTGCAAAGGGATGAGCTGCTAACATACATGAAAATGTTTAAAAGAGGCAATGATGCATTTGTTCAGTTGTTTTCCTTAAAATAAACATCTGAAGTGAATTTTGTTGGTGTCCAACTATGCTTGCTGATGGCACCAGCTTGAATCCATCAATATCCCACGTAAGACAAAAAGTCTTTTTATACACACAACCCACTGCCCAATTTGTCTTCCCAATGCAGCTCCACATATTACATGTTTTGTCACTAAGAAGTACAGTATGACCCCCACATCCGCTGATTCGCCAACCATGGATTCGGTTATCCATGGTTCGTGATCAGCGGGGGGGGGGCAAGGAGGGGGGAATTAAAAGTAAAACTTATCACCCCAATGCCTGCCACCCTCTTCCTCCTCCTCGCTGCCACCGCCACCTGCCAGGCACTTGGGGGGGGGGGACTCACCCGGCTGACCAACTGGCCTTTGAATTTCCAGGCCAGGTCCCAGGTGGTGGAAGTTTTGAACTTCCCGCTCAAAAGTCTGAACTGCTGCCCGGGACCTAAGTGGGAAATTCAAAGATGGTTAGCTGGGCAGGTCTTTATAGTCCCCACCTCAACCCTCCAGAGAGTGCCTGGCCAGCAGTGGTGGCAGTAAGTCCCCCCCCCCACTACCACCAGCCAGGCACTCTCCAGAGGGGTGAGGTGGTGACTTTAAAGACCAATTTAGACAACAGGCTTTAATTTCCCGCTCAGGTCCCAGGCAGCAGTTCAGACATTTGCGTGGGAAGTTCAAAACTTCTGCCACCTGGGACCGACCCAGAAGTTCAAAGGCTGGCTGGCCCATGGCGGCGGCGGCAAGGAGGAGGAGGAGGGCCGTGGGCATCAGAGCAGTAATTTTTATTTTTTTATTTTTCCCCTTTGTCACTGCCACTGGCGTGGGCCTGCTGGCCAGCGATAAGGAGAGAATAAAGTTTTTTTCTTTTCCTTTTCTCCTTGCCACAGCCGAGCCTGGTGGCAATGATAAATTGGGGGGGGGGGGGAGACTTTCTTCCCTCCTTGCCATTTGGGGGTGTCGGGGCAAAAGCT
>JAHTLZ010000010.1:9745077-9781053 GCA_023846285.1 Phrynocephalus versicolor | reverse complement strand
GAGACTTTCTTCCCTCCTTGCCATTTGGGGGTGTCGGGGCAAAAGCTTTTTGCCCTGACACCCCACCACCCCTATCACTGCCGTCAACATGGATAAGAGTGTTTGCACTTATCCCGGATTTCACTATCCACGGGTGGGGGGAGGCGGAACCGATCCCCTGCAGATATGGTGGATCTCTTATTAGTTTCAGATTTTGCTGACTGATGGCATAGGGCAGGAAAGCTTAATTGTGCCAGCTGAGTTCTGTTACTTCTTTGGAAATTGTCCATTATTTATTCTTGCAAACAATGGGAGCTGACCAGAAACTGCTTCCTGTATTTATTATACATGGGAAAGAGAGAAGCTGTAAATATCGCAAGTTTACATTTCACAACACAGTGGTGAATAGGTATGGTAGACGTGGCTTGCTTCATGTGTAATGTGAACCCATTATCTGGTGTTACGTCAGGAAGCATCTTCAGATTAACAGGAAGATTTTTGTACCTCTGCAACCCCAAATCTGTGAACACTTTATCTATCCTCTGCATGTGGGCAGTGCTATTTTCTACACTAGGGTTAATGTTCTCAAAAACTGAGATCACTACTAGTGTAAACGATGATACAAGAATTAAACAAATCCACGGCAGGTTGAACAACTATTATCTTAAAATTTAAATTAATTAAATCTGGCTTTTAGATAGTTGAATACATTTTGAATTTTTTAGAAGTAAAAACAAGGAGCATGAGAATAATACACCAACAAAATCTAAAAACATGGAAAGCTTATACTGTATGCAAACAAATAAATTTTGGAGTTTCCAATCTGAAACCTTTTCTACAATGGAAATTATTGCAGGTGTATTTTTAAAAAAAGATTGCCAGCTTGCAACATAGCCTAGATCAGTGGTGGCAAACCTTTGGCATTCCAGATGTTTTGGAACACAATTCCCAGAATTCTATGCCTGTATTGACAATGACAAAGGACTGTGGGAGTTGTGGTCCCAAACATCTGGAGTGCCGAAGGTTCTCCACCACTGGACTAGACAACATTGTTCACCACCCGAACACTATTCTTAGAAGTAGATGGAATTTATCCATAGCAAAATAACTGAAAGCAAATCCTGTCATACTATGCACAATCTTTCCTCCCCGACCATCTAGAAATGCATTTTTAACCACATTCAGATACACAATGACATTTTCTTGTTTACCTTGTTCCTCGAGTTCCTTTCAGATCCTCAATCTGCCTTTAATCAGATATACATGGTGCACATATCATTCAGAACATTTACTAACTATTGCTTTTCCTGGGCAGGGCAGGGAACAAACATATTTGGGGAGGGGCAAATAGGAGAACACCTCTGAAGAATTAAAAAACAAAAGTCCTCTTGCACATTATGACATCTAGATTCAAATTCAAAGCTCTACGTTAATTCCAGAGATCACCCAGGTGGAAATCAACTTTCCTGGATTGCTTCTTACATACACATTTGTAAAATAAAAATTGAACTGAACTAGGTTGCTTTTATTAATCTAAATGACACAATAGTATTCTTGGCTTTAAGTGGGGAGGATGTTTTTTGTTTCAAGAAGCAAAGTAAGAAAGTTCTTGATGTTGTTAGGGGATTGGTTTCCAATCATTTTGCTAAGTGTAACACGTCATCTGCTTCTCGGAATGCTTGATAACTAATTAAGGCATTTATGTTCACGTCTCTATTGACACTGTGGAGCTATGAAATTCAGCAACCTTCGGTCACTTTTTCATTCAGTGTAGCCCTGCTCAACAAGTATTTGTTAGAACGAAATGAGGAAGAAAGCCATGGACAATATGTTCTGTCTACTGGGGAAAAGAAGACTACAAATGTCACCAACAAATTAAAAAACAAACACCACCACAATATGAAACTGCTAAGACTACCTCAAGTAAGTCTGGCACTATGAATTTCCACAACCATACAAAAATAACCAGCATTTCATTTGCAGACATCTTTTTAAAAGTCCACTTCAATGAAAGCAGGAATATTAAAAAGCATACTTCTTACCAACTGAAATTCTCTGCGTCTGTCATAGGCATGCTGGATGCCACTATCCTCCCACAAGGCTTTAACTGCTGGAAGGTACTGTAAGAAAACCTTGGTCTCAACCATCCCCTGCACCGCAACTCCTGAGCGAGTATCAAAGGCCATCAGCTTGTCGCCATGTATTTGGTTACCAGGATTTCCCCAGGGAATATGAAGTTTCTCTCGAGCATCCACAAGAACTCTTACACCTTTAACAAAAAAGAAAATACAGCTTAGTTAAGTTTGGCTAGTGGCATTAAGAGTATAAAATAAAGAAATAAGGCAAAATAATAAAATTTCACATTTATGTATTTCAGTCCAAATGTCACTGTTAATCCCTGGATTATAACCAGGCATTTAACACTGTCTTACTCTTGGGTGATGAAGCAAAGAACATTTGCAAAAGGAGGCTAAAGCACAAAGGAGAGAGGAAAGACACGCAAAAATTTATGAGATTCATGTTATAATTTTTCAAAATTTATAGTTAACAAACAGGTAGTAGCCATGTCAGGTACCTGGGAAGAGGAGAGCAAACCTCTCCTATGAAAGTGTAGATATAATATAATAGTTCCTGCAAGCAACAAATTTTGTTCTGAAAATTAATCACCTGTCGGTCTCCTTCCTGAGGTAAGTGTGTGAACTTTTACTATTGTGCCAGCATCTCTTCACTGGCCTATCTTAGAAAATCCACTGCATATACAGTACTTTATTGCAATACATGTTCAAAAATGCATTTTCAGCTTTAAATAGCTAATTGATCATATACATACAGTGGTACCCCAACTTAAGAGCAGCTCGTATGGGGCGGTATATAAGCAGAACACTTTGCTTTTGCTGCCTTACACATTTTAGATATGGTCTGCTTGACTTACAAATATTTTTTGTATTTTTGTATTTTTTAACTTATTTCCCCCCAATTTTTAGATAGGTACCCCGACTTAAGAGTAGTTCAACTTAAGAGCATGCATTTGGAATGGATTAAATTCATAAGTTGAGGTACCACTGTATATATACATACATATATACCCCCCACACACATATATATTCTGCATTTATTGCTTGTTATATTTCCTTCAAATGTAGTCTACATACTGCTCAACATACCACATACTCTTCAACTACTAGGAATGGATGACAATAAAACAAAGCTGAATAGGTTTAAAATACTGTACAACCTTATGTCCTACCAAACATTGCTATTTGCAGCCCAAGCAAGTGGTACCTCTATGTACGAGTGGCTCAACTTAAGAGCAAAAAACCATTGGCATTTTAACTGCTGTCTACAACACACACACATTTACAAATTTTAGATGCAGGCTGCTCTACTTACAATTTCTTTAATTTTTTATTCATTTTTTTATTTTTTAGATAGGGCTGCTCTACAGAGTTGTTCAACTTAAGAGCATGCATTTGGAACAGATTAAACTTGTAAGTAGCGGTACCACTGTATTTCTAAAGCTGGGGAGTGGAAAACAATCTGACAAGCAGAAACAACCAACTAGCTTCTACACTGCTCACTTCCACATCATAAAACAACATAAAAGAAGACTAAGTAAGGGTACAATTGCAGCCATTACTGGGAAATTTCGGGATAAGAGATGGGCATGAACCATCTCTTCAGTGTGGCGCCCACACAGCTGTTTTGCGGGCACTGTGCGTTTTTCTCTTCCTCCTTTTCTGGATGACTGCCTACTCACCAACAACAACACACTTTCCTCCTTGGGTGACTGCACACTCAGCGGCACCACAGCAGGATTCCCTGCCTGCCTCCTCATCTGAGTGGGTGGCAGCCAGAGGGGGCAGAGGAGGGACGTACGCTGCTTCTGATAAGCAGGAGATCATCCAGAGAAGGTGGGGGGGGGGAGAAGTGTTGGTACCCACAGAACATCTGTGTGGTGCACTGAGCCAAGCTGCCAGTTCATGCCCATATCTACTGAGATTGTATTTCCATTACCTGATCCTCCTCCCCCTCCATTCTATTATTAGGAACCTCACAGTGCAGTGCTTAAACTGCAGTACTGCAGTGAAGACTCAGCTCATGATTAGAAGTGGACATTAAAGACTGATTCAGCAGAGATCCCAACAAGTGTCCCACGGTTCTGAGCCCCATCTATTCTGAGGGGCACGCATTTGGAGGCAGTACCCAGAGGAAGTGGGGCAGGGAAGCTATGATGCTGCCTCTAAGTGAGGCTCAGACCTGCGGAACACTGAACTGGCGGGGCATGCTCATCTCTACACATGACCTGTGTTCGATCCCAGATCAAGGATGACTCAATAATTCATCCTTCTGAAGCCAGGAGGGTGGCAATGTGTAGCCTGCATACTCAAACTATATACTGAATAAAGACAGCTTTAAGCACTATGAAATCAGTATACAGTATAAGAACACTTATTCTAGTTGCTTATAAACTTCTCAGTGTATATCTGTATAAACAGGACTAGGAGGTTCTGCTCCGCTCTTTTGAATACTTCACTACAGAGTACTGTACTCAGTATATTGTTCACAATACCTCAGGCCACCAGTTCAAAACTTTCTCCTCCCTGTCTTTACAGCAGAGTACAACGGAAAACAAGTATGTCAGCCTTCATGCTGTAGCTTGGTGTCAGCCTTTCCACCACAGCAGAACTACCAGGAGCATGTGCCTATTTTCTTGTCAATTCTACATCTTCACTCTCTTCCATTCACTGACCAGCCAGGCCATACAAACCATTAGCATTATAACCACTGCATGAGCAGCACTACTGGGCACCAATGTCCACAGTAAACACAACCACCAGATTCCCTCTAGTCTAACGAGACCCCCGCCACAGGGCCAAGCTGCAGGATGCAGAATCCTGGCTCACGGCCGGTACCGATTCACCGACTCCGACAAGGCCCTCCTCGGGCTCGTCCGCCCCACAGACCCGGTTCAGCCCCCTAAGTCGTCGTCCCCCCTCGCCTCGCAAAGGTCTGCGGGGCACCTGCTCCTCTCCACCCATGACGGGGGATGGATGGGGTCGGGAAGGGCATATCCCGCAGCGTCGGTCGCCCCGTCAAGGAGCAGCTCCCGCGTCCCGCCCAAGGGAGGCAAGGAGCCGCCGCCGCCCCCTCCCACCGCGAAACGGGGCCCAGCGGCGCAAAGGGGGGGCGACTCGAAAACTCTCCGGCGAGGCGCTCCGCCTGAGAAGGAAAGCTTTCCGCGGGAGGGCCGAGAGTCTCGGGGGGCGGCTGGAAGGCGACCACCTTTGACTCGTCGCCCGTCCTCAGGGGGCTGTAAAGCCCAGGGCCTGCCTCCCCTCGACAAACCCCCCCTTCCCCGAGCCTTTCCCACATATGCCCGGTTCCGACTCCCGGCTCCTCCGCCCTGCCGGGGACCCTTCCCCACCCCCCAACCCCGGCCGCTCTCTTCGGGCCAGGCCAACGCCTTTCTCCTCCTCTCAGCCCGGGCCGCTCGGCAACGGGATGAGCGGGCGGGCGGGCGGGGCGGGCCGCCCTTCTCCTTTTCCAACGGCCTCTCGACCTTCAGGGGCCGCCGACGCCCCAACGGCCAGCGCAAGCGAGAGGGGACCCCCCACACACGTCGCCTCACCCTTGATGACGTTGCTGTAGATGGTGGCGCGGAACTCTTCCCGGGCGGGCCGGTCCCAGTCCTGCCCGTGGATGATGCGCATCTGCTTGAGGAAAGTACTCTTGCCGCTCTCGCCCGCGCCCAGCAGCAGGATCTTGACCAGCCGCTTGACGTAGGTCTTCTCGCGGTACAGGCACTTATCGATCTCTTTGGACTTGCGCTGCTGCTCGGCCTCGCTGCTGGTGAGCAGACAGCCCGGGAAGCAGCCCGACAGCGGGGACCTCGACGGCAGGAAATCCGCCATCTTAGCGACGACTGCCAGCCAGGGAGCGGCCGCCGCGGCCCTGCGCCGCTCTGCGCCTGCGTAACCCGCCCGGAAAAGGCCGAGCGGGCCCCGCCCCTCCATGGCGGCCGTATGACACGAGACGGCGCCGGAGAGGGCGCCACGTGACCTCTGCCCAATCCGGAGGCGTGTTCGTACTCCTCCCCCCCCCCGTGGTCGCGCGCCGCCCCTCCTCGGCTGCGTCCCTCGGCGAGAGAGCGCCAATTGCTCCTCGCGTTCGCTCGCTTCGCCTTCCGGGGTCTTTTGTCGCGCAACGTTTCTCGAGGGACAGTTCCTGCAAAAGTTCCCTGCGGCGCTTTGTCCCGGATATGCTCGTCGGTTTGCCCTTGGAGATGAGCTTTGGTTTACCACCTGCTTGTTTGCGCTTGTTGCATTTATTACACGTTTGTTCGAGTTTCTTCAGAGCACGTGCAGAGTGCAAGGCGCTCCTCCCTTTGCCTTACCGAGGGCAGGATTTCCCCATGTATGGGTGACGTCCCACTGGGGCTGAATATTGCTACTGTACTTCCCTTAAAAAAATAATTACCCAACGAAGAAGCGCTGCGGATCTCCCCATGGCGGGGAGACGAGCTGGACATGAACAATTTGTGGTTGGTTTTACTGTAATTAGGACAAAGAGAGAGCTGCCTCGATGCCAGGAGCACATCTGATCTCGCCTGATTTCGGAAGCTAAGCAGGGTGGGCCCTGGTTTGTAGTTGGATGGGAGACCACCAGGGAATACCAGGTGTTGTAGACGCCTGGAGTAGGAACTGGCAAGCCACTCCAGTATTCCTGCCAAGAAAACCTCATGGACATGGCGTCATGAAGAATCGGTCATGACTGTAATGTCCTGATACACACACAGGACAAGGAGAATAGGATCCACTGGCCCCAGTAATAGAAACTTTAAATAAATCCATGTCTGAATGTAATTTTACCACACCTTTTCTAGAAAGCTACAATAGTGTTCTATATGAAGGCGTTATATGTAGACTTAACACTCTTAGTCTAAAACTCCAGTTCATCAGGGGATTCAGCTCTTATTCCGTCCACCCCCAGCCTTAACAGAAAGGCAGGTTTTGTTCTTTATTTATTCACATCTCGTGTTAATCAGCACACAGATACAAGAATGATAGTGTAATCAACAAGTGAATGGCAACTGTGGCTGAAGTAGTGAGCAGTATACATTTCCTGCATTTCATTGACATCTGACTGTGCTTATACATACACACTTATAATTCAGGGCTGGTGCATCACAGGTTGTTCAAGATATATTCAGAAATGACTCTCCTGAGCAGTGCTAACAAACCTTTAGTTTGTGTTGTCCCTGTGGTTGTCTTGTGAAAGCTGTTCCAATGGGTATTCCCTCCACTGTGCCTCCTTGTCCGGCGCTGGACTTAATGATTCCATCTCTGCAGTTCTAAGATGATGGTGATGGATGGATGGATTCTCAGTTCTCCATGAGGAATGGGGTGAGGTACCAGATGCTTGGAGAAGGGCTAATGCCCCTATTTTCAAAAGGGGCAAAAAGGAAGAACCTGGAAATTATAGACCCATAACTCTGACATCAGTCCCAGGGAAAATTCATGATCATTAGGCAAGCACCTAGAAAACAATGTAGCAATAACTAGGAGCCAACATTAATTTGTCAAGAACAAATCCTGCAAGACAAATCTGATCTCTGATCCTCCCTGATAGACAGGAAATGTTGTAGACATAGTGTATCTTCAGCAAATGTTTGACAAAGTTCCCCATGATATTCTAATTAGCAAGCTAACTAGGTGTAGACTGCATAGAACAATTGTCAGGTGGATACACAGCTGGCTACAGAATTGTACTTGGAGGGTGATGATTAATGGCTCCCTCGCACATTGGGAGAAGGTAACAAGTAGGGTACCCAAGGGCTCACAGTTCAACATTTTTATTAATGACCTGAATCAGGTCAGGGAATGCAAATCGGATTTGCAGTTGACACAAAATTGGGCGGAAAAGCGAATGTCCTGGAAGACAAAAACAAAATTCAAAAGGAATTGTTGTACATCACAAGCTAAATATGAGCCAGCAGTGTCATGTGGCTACCAAAAAAAAAAAAGCAAATGCTATTTTAGGCTTCATCAATAGAAGCATAGTCTCCAAATCTCATGTGGCATGAATTCCCCTCTATATAGCAATGGTTAGGCTTCATTTTGAGTACTGTGTCTTCTTCTAGAGATCACACGTCAAGAAGGATGCTGGCAAATTGGAAACAAGTTCAGAGGAGAGCAACAAGGATTATGAGGGGGCTGGAAACCAAGCCATATAAGGAAATACTGAAATAACTGGGCATGTATAGTCTTGAGAAGAGAAGATTGAGGGAAAATATGATAGTACTTTCCAAATACTTGAAAGGCCGTCATGCATTGGAGGAACTTGTGCAGGACACACAACAGTGGGCTCAAGTTACAGGAAGCCAGATTTTGGCTGAATATCAAGGAAAACTTCATTAACTGTTAGAGCAGTACAGCAATGGAACCAATTACCTCAACAGGTGGTGAGTGCTTCGATGCTGCAGGCCTTCAAGTGGCACATATACTTTGAGCTGCATTCCTGCACTGAGCAAAGGGTTGGACTCATTGGCCTTTTAGGCCCTTTCCAACTTCATGATTCTATATGATTCTTCTCATTTTCCTTCCTTACAGTGTTATACAGAAGTCAAATGGCATAGCCAGAAGATAGCACTGTGCAAGTCAGCAGCCCCAGGGTCAAGAAGAGGTTTTTCATGGACAACTGAACTGACACACAAGCAAACTCTTGTTAGTTAAGAAATCTCCAGAGAAAAATAAGTTACTGAAAAAACAGTTTTGTTGGAAACTGTTCCTGCAAGATGATACTAGCAGTATGGGATGACACTGCAGAGCTCTGTACAAAAGGCCTATTGCTTAATTTTTCCAGCCTGTATGAGCATTTCACCAGATTTCCCCAGCAAGATATATCTCAGGGACATAACTGTATTCCAGCTTCCTTTCCCCCATTCCTGTGAGGACTATTTTGCAACCTGCTCACTCCTTTCCAATTTTAACTTTGATAATACTGACATACGAATGCATTTGCTACATGAAAAGAGACTTGCATTCTTCATCTTGCTTTCTTTAATGAACTATTTCTGTTCATTGTTGGCAGGATATGAAAGTCACGTGAGCAAAAAAAAAAAAAACCTGACAAAATTCACAATAGCTCTTTTCCTGAGCTGGTAGATATATTGAAAATAATCTTTTTATTTTTGACAGACACGTCTTGCATAAATGTTAGCTCAGTTCTGTAACCATCAAGGTATTCTTTTTATCCATTTCTTGTTGTGGTTCATACATTAAGACTGGCGTAGGCAACATGCAACACTTCAGGTGCTGAACTACCATTCCTGTGACCCTTGGCCATGGATGCTGCTGATGGGAGTTGCAGCCCAACATCCATATCAGAGCAACCAAGGAAGTGCTGACTGTTTTACTAGGAAACCCCCTTTTAAAAATAAGCATTGTGAAGCAGCATTGATTGCGGGGATGTTTTTAGAAAATGAGATTGGAATGAGCCACTCCAACCTACCTTCATTTAACAGACTAAAGGCGGCTTCCTCTTGCAAATGTTGTCCTCAGGTAGGGATGACTCCTGTCAGAACTTGCCTAGCAGACTCCTCAGGTGGTGCTAGAAATGGCTCCCATCACCCTATGTTTAGGTCCTGACAATGGAGCGTCTCCTAGCTGGATGTTGAACATTCTGGCCACCTTAATACCACCTGGACCTAGAGATCTGCCCAACAATCCTTTTCTTCTTCCTCCATCTCCTCCAGAAATCTCCACCCCCTCAGTGCTTACACCAGTGGTCTCCAAGGCATCATCCGCATCCACACTTACCCATGCCCACGTTGACAGGTGATCTGTCAGGGTCAGGAATCTTGTCTTTACTCTCAGAGAGGTGGAGAGCCCAATGTTGCCAGCAGAGGGATCAGGGCCAGTCCAAAAAGGTGCCTCATTTCTTCACACAGGTTTTCACAATTAGAAGTGGTGAAAAGGGCAGCAAAAGTAAGGATATTGCATTGGTGGCAATGGAGAAGGACAGTATATTCTTTCCCCTGGACATGCCCTTGCCCCTCCTGTAGCAAAGCTGTTTATTAAATCATGCCGGGTATGTGGTCACAGCAGCCCTAATTTCAGATCTAGGCACAGACAGAAAGTGTATTTCACTAACTTGGCCGTTTTAAGGAGGAATCAAGGAGAACAAAACCCACTGGCTTTTACAGCACCTTCTTAGGATGTTGAGGGGGGTTTTCTGCTATCAGCTGCAAAAAAGAAGAGGAAATACTGTATAAAAATAGAGTTCCCACCTCTGCAAACAGCTGCTCTTGCTCTTCTGGTCTGCTTGCAGTGCTTGCACCATTCAGTCTATAACTTGGCTTTAATGTTTGTGTTGCTCCACTCACAGGAATGGGGATTTTACACAGGGAACAGGAGAAACACACATGCCATGACTGACCCAGCCAAGGATCATCCTGGAGTATTGTCAAATGCTGGGTGAATTGGCCCTGATTGGTGTGTCCTTTATCTGGGCACAGACTGGGTCAGTGTCTATCCCTACTCCCTACAGTTCAGGTGTAGCAAGAATGAAGAAACTGAGTAAACGAAAGAGAAAAAGGAAGACAGATGCTAGTGGATGGGACCGGTGAACAAATATTTTTGCAACTGCATGTGCTATCTTCTGGATAAGCCATTGTGATTATTTAAAGGGGAAACCATGAGCAAGAAAGGATGAAGAGTACTATGAACAGTATCCGGTTGCTAGTTTCACCTAAAATCAACCCATTATATTTAATAGGATCAATGAGATTTACATCAAAGTTGACTGAACAGTGTTATGCTTTACTGGGGCAGTACCCTGAGCCTATGGTCTCTGGTGGCACAGAGGAAAAGTGAACCTCAGACGTTCTGGGTCTTGTCCAGCATGCTGAACCATCTGCCAGTTTTGCCTCTTTCAAGACAAGCCGATCTAAACCTCTGTGTTCTATTCTGTATGCTCTTGCCTTCGTTATGTCTTGCTTAATCTCCCAGCAACTTGACCTTGATGTTCCTTAGACAGTTCTAGCTGTGAATTTTAAATACGTGTTTGTCATGTTGTACGCCGCAAGTGTCTGTAAACAAGAATGAAAGTAATTATAGTAGGCCATGGTATACGAATATGTACTTGAGGAGGTTGTTTAGTATTTTCAGGCAATGGACATTGATGGGTAGAGGAGTCCTACTGTAATAGCTAGTCCAGGTCAAACATTGCATAGTCAGAGCCAAGTTTCAAGGAATGATTAAGAGCAAAAGGTGAGAGCCAATAGTAAGCCATAAATGAAGTGCATGTCAATCTAATATAACGAAGAGGGAGCAAGCAGGAACAGGTCTACAAAAGCCTGAATCAACAGGCAGGATTTCAAGGAGGATTAGAGCAGAATATGGTATCAAATTTTGTTCCTAGCTTTGATGGAGCTGGCGATAGGTATTTCACCTTGTCCTGAGACACACACACATTCCAAATCTTCAGCTGGCTCTAATCATTTCCCGCAGATATCTGACCTCGAGGGCGCCCAGATGGCGTTCCTTGTTTTCACTGTTCTTACATCTGGGGTTGCCAGCATTATTTAGGGCAGGGGTGCCCAAACTTTTTGTAAGGAGGGCCAGAATTGGTGGCTGAGAATGTGTCAGGGGCCAGTTGCTCCCCGACCCTGCCACCCCACTGCAAGCCCCACCCACTGACCCATAAGCCCTACCCACTTACCCCTTGCAACCCCACCCGCAGGTAGGAAGGTGGGGACCAAAGGAAGCACAGGGGAATGTGTGGGTGAAGGAGAGGGAGGGAGGGGCAGGCCAGCCAGCCGCGGGCCACTCAGAATGGCCTGATGGGCCTGATTTGGCCCCCGGGCCGGACTTTGGGCAGGCCTGATTTAGGGCCACAAGGTTCTTTATTCATCAGGCTGATATCATCTCCTGGATGCTCCCTGGCAAACACAGGACATTTATCAATGTTCAGTGCTTCTGGGAGTGGGCTGCCTGCTAGGTCTACAAGGTGCTCCCCAGGCCTGGTCACCCCCCTGCTGAAGCAAATCATCCTCAGGTTCATCCTCTAAAGATATTGGCCAAATATATGAATGTCACTAGGATTATCTCTGGAAAATAAAAAGATAGCTTCCTTTATATTTCTATTTCTGAAATTGCATAAAATAAAAGAGAACACACATTGCTGGGAAGAAAACAATGTAAGCTAGGAAAACATATACAGTGGATCCTCGTATAACAAACGGTTTGTAGGACATAAAATCTGTACGACATAAAAAATTCCAGAGCTAGGGGAAATTTGCTTAACAGAATCACCTATCGGGTGAATCCGTACAACATAAAAATGGTCATGATTAGGGATTACTCCATTTTCAATGAATTCCTACGGAAAATTTGTATAAAGGAAAATTTGCTTAACAGAATCTCATTTGGAACGAATTAATTCCTTTATACAAGGTACCACTGTATCTCCAAACTTGTAGTTTTCTTCTGAGTTACTCGTACATGTGTTTGTATATAATGTATAGTTCTACCTTGAAGAACAATCCGTCAATTGCATTGCAGACTGCCACATGTATTGACAAAATCCTAGCTACGGCTGATTTTTCACTGTGTTTCTTGATAAATCAGAGTTTGGAAACATTACTTCTTTGAACCAAAACATACAGAATCTGATAGCCCTGTTATTACTATTATTAGTAGTAAAGCAGAATGGGGTCTTGGGTGATAGATTCTTAAGTCCATAATTATAGCAGATACAATATTGACTATCTGAACAGCATGGGCTAATCTTCATGCTGGTAGGCGTTGTTTTGAACACGTGATTGTTGATGAGTAGAAGTCTCTCCCAAATGAATTTTGGTTGAATACCCGCTACTCCCCCAGCGCAGCTCTTTCCACACCTCAGTAAAATTTCCCATTTTGTCCTCTGCATCCTATGATGCTTGGCTGGGGAGCCAGGTTAGGCATTTAATCTGACACTTGGTTTTGCATTCCCATATTTTGCTTTAGAAGAGGTAGCTGGTCAAGTCTGTGCTAGCATTATCAGATAAGATCAAAGTAAAAATAAAAATAAAGGAGACAAAAACCTTATAGATGGCTGTATTTTAATGTGAGCTTTTGTGGACAAGTCATTCTCAGGGATAGTGCGTCTGAGCAGTGGGATATGTCCTTATTTTGCTCTGTCATGAGTGATTACCTCGACAAATAAAGGCCCAAGGGTCAGCTTTGAAACATGAGTCAAGGATTCAGTGTCCCTATAGTTGTTTGTTTGTTTGGAACTTTTTTTAAACTTGGAAAAGATCTTTAAATCATATTTTATCCAGCCTTTGAGAGGTCCTCCACTAGTTTGCATGAGGCTCATATTGAGGGCTGGGAGTCTTGTTCAATAACCTGATGGCCAAATCCCACTGGTAATTTACATCAGTGTAAGTGCAGTGTCCTAAGCACATCCAATCTCGCCTGATTTCGGAAGCTAAGGAGGGTCGGCCCTGGCTCATACTTGGATGGGCAACCACCAGAGAATATCAAGTGCTGTAGGTGCCTGGAGTAGGAACTGGCAAACCACTCCAGTATTCCTGCCAAGAAAGAGTTGGTCACAACTGTAACAACACAACACAACACAACACAACACACACGTGCAGTGGTGTAAACCACAAGGGCAAAGCGCTGCTAAACAGCAAGTCCCCCAAGTGTATTCCCTGTTGCCTGTCACTTGCATGACTTGACGGGTAATGAGGAATATGAGTGGTGACTCGGGAACTAATGGCATTTGATTGTTGCAAATACTGTAATGTCATTGCCCTGACACCTGGGTAAATAATGCCTAGAAATCTGATAGGGAATAGGACAATCCTTCAATTTTCATTTGGGACATCCATCCTATCAGCTTCCTTTCCAAGGGCAGAGGAGCTGCTTTTTACTTCCCAGGGTCATCCAGGAAACAGGAATACCTGGAAAAGCTGCTCCCTCTGCCCCAAGCAGCCTACCCCTTTGCCACAGGACTCACCCTGAGGGTCAGCCCATGGTGTTGTCCATAGGTGGTGTGTTTTCAATAGGTGCTCCTTAAGCTGAAATCCTCTTCCAGCTGGAGAGACGCCTCAAACGAGGAGAAGCAAACGAATTCGGGGACTGCAAACATATTGCACAGTCTGCATTCTGTTCTTTGCACCTGGCTTTTTCGGAAAGCAAAAACTAGAATGTCACTTCAGGATGATGATGGGCATCTAAAGAAAAGAGTCCTCTTCAGACGGACATTATTTGGAGTTGGAAAAGCCTCGCTGTGTTTGGGAGGAGGATTTGTTGTCAGTCTGTGGGCTTGGCGGGGCCCAACCTCCGAAGAGTGGGGTGGGGTGGGCTTTCAAGCCTGGAGGGAGCCACTTCTGCCGTGACACTCGCGGGAGAGGCGCGCACAGGCTCCCCCTGCGGCGGCTCCTTCAGCCCGGCGCTTCTCGTGAGAAGGACGCGAGTGGGCTCCCCCTGTTGCCGGCAGGCTGGAAAGGCCCCCGAACTCATGCAAAACAGGACGTCGGCGCTCCTCGCTGATTGGCTGCGCCGGGGCAGCGCTCGAATCCAGCGCTCGCCTTCCTTCGGTAGGCTGGGGAGTTTTGAGTAATGCAGTTTACCTTGAAATCGGGAACAACAGCAGCAGCAGCGGCATCTCATCCTCTTCTATTGGTTAAGGCTTTGTGGTGGGGGGTTTTCGTTTAATTCTTCTGTGGCTTTGGGCTTGACCGAGTAGACCACGATGACCATCAAGCGTGGAGATCAAGGGCAGCGTTACAGGCCAAGAATGGCTTTTCTGAAAAAGGTAACAACAACCCACTCCCCGGTTTGCGTCAGACTCGGTTTTATAAATGAATGAGCAGGAGTGTCTGAAACAGGAACTCTCAAGACAGATTTAAAACACATGTCTTTTCATTTGATTGGTGCGTTGGAAAGAATCTCCAAGTGAGAGACAGCCTGGTTATCAGATGGAATGGTCATCTTTCCAGCTATTTTTAAGCGATTTGTTCAAATAATCTTGTAATTTAGTTAATCCAGGCTTCAGGGGGTGTTGTTTCCCTTTCCTCTCTCCTCTCCTTTCCATACAGAGCGGTTAAGCGTAAATAGCTTGGCTTTCCTGGGAATCTCCAAAGGAAAACAACCTGTTACGTAGCCTTTATTTACACGTTGGAGCTGCTTGAAATAAACCTGAGGTGGAATTGGTAGTTGAGACTAGAACATACTGCAAACGTTATTCCCTTTTGGCTCATCAAAAGCCTTACTTCACCTCATTCATGGGCGTTTTTAGTTCAGATGTTTTACATTTGTGCGCAGTGTATCATTTCATTTCATTGATTTGAGGACCACTAATGTTACAGTTCAAAGAAGTAAAAGGTATCCTTTGCCTAACAATAGTTGGGCAAAGGATTCTAATCCTGTTTCTAATCCTGCTTCAAATTGTAATCTAGTTAATTTCGCTCCCCTCCCTCCCACCCAGAAATCGTTGGCTGCTTTAGGTATAGTCTGTACCAGTCTTGCATGCTTACGAAATTAATCCAAGACACCCACTTCCCCTAGAGCGGTATTCACTATCCATTTTATACAGTAATTTATAACCCTAGCCTCACCCTAAACAGCACAAAAGGTGGAAAAAAACTATCCATCAACCCCCATCTTCCAGGGGCAACTAATTCATATTAAATTATCTTGAGTGTTTATGTATTTATTTGTTAGGCATCCTAAATGGCAGATTGATGGTTCCTTTTTTTCAAACCATGATATTAGATCCATTATCTCTGCCTGTTCATAACCTAAGGTGATGAGACTGTACATGCTTTTTATAATTGACTAAAGCTTATAGACACCATGTTGACAGAAAACTATGATTGGCTTTAACTATCCCATTGCCTTTTGTGAGCCATGTATGTCAAAGTATTTTAACATAGCCAGTATCTGAAAAAAATGTCCAACAGGCAGCATATTAATCCAGTTTTTCTCTTCTGAGTGCTCCACCTTTTCTTGGCTATGCCTTATCCTGGTGAATGGAATTAGCCGAATTCCCATTGACATGTACAAGCTGCTTATTTCAGGATTCTGTGTGACAGCACAACATATACTGTAGGCACACACTCACATCTTGTATGTTTGGATCAGCATCATAGAAGTTGACAGGAATGGGAATAAAACAAAAATTGTGAGTGAATGTGAGTGTATTCCATGCCGCAGTCTTGGTCACACATCCCCAATACCTGTATTTTTCATGCTTCAATAGAGATACCATGATAGTCATATGGAATTGCCGGAATGCCTTTAAAAAGAACAATTAAACCATGTTCTGTTTTGATGTATACCCTTGTAAACATCATAGAAGGCAAGAAAAGTATGTTTGTAAGAAGCAAGAGATCAACTTCTGAACTATTCCACTTGTTACAGGAAAATGCATTTATTGAGTTTTAATAATAACAAGAAGGTCACAAACACAATATACGGTACACATTTACTAAAATTGATTACGTATTTAGAAATGTTCAAAAGTAATGGCAAGAGAGTGGTTAGGTTTGTCATGATAAACAGCAGGTACTCATACTTGTGAGTCTTCATCGTTCACCTCTCTGATATTTAAAATGAAGTCACTTAAGTCTCCTTCTCCTTGTTGAACTTTAATACTACTACAGTACTGCAACTTTACTTGCTAGTATATCCTGTCCCTAATTTTTAAGTTACTTAGTCCCATATCTCTTTCCAGAATATTATCGAGGGTAGGGATGGAATTAATGGTGAAGTAATATTCCTGCCATAATAAAATTAAGGCTGTAGTTGGAACTAATAGCTACTGAAATGGGGGTTACTTCTCTGTTGATAGCACTTTACAGTAAATTATGGCTTAATTACAGTAGTCAATACTAACTAAAGTTAACCTGTTGACCCTGTTATTGAATGTTAGAGCAATATTTGTACAAAAGGTTTTGTAATTTAGATTAGAAACTGACTTTGGACCTATGCTTTAAGTGAATCATATTGTAAGCCTTGCAAAAAAAAAGTGTCAATAAAGCAGGATTTGCCAGGAATCCTAGGTCAATATTTTGAAAAATAATGAAAGGAGACTTTGAAGTTTGGCTTCAGTTCAGTGCAGGTGTAATGTCTATTGAGGGTGAGAAGGGATATTAGTTGTACTCTCTGGGAAGGTATTCCATAATGTGATATACTGTAATATATGACACTCTAGGACATGGTAAGATTCTGGGAGGACAGGCAAAAGAAGAGGATGTGTGAAACACCAAGGCAACTGCAAACCATGTGTTTTGAAAGGGAGATGTGACAGGTACACACATGTCTTTGCACCTTGTCCAACCCAAGACAGAAGCATCTGACAGGGTGCAACATGTAACTGCTGATTATTTCATTGTAGACACTGCTGGTCACAGGGTGAAAACAGTGATTTTCTTTGATGGAACTGTCAAGTGGTCACAGCTGCCATTGGAGCATTCCAGATCAGGCCTCAACATGTTTGCGAATTGTGGAAGCACTTGGAGAACACATAAGTCCCTGATGTTTTTGCATGACTGATCTGCACCTGGAAGATGCCAGTCTTGACATATGTTCCACATGGCTTTTGGCTGATTGTCGCAGTGGCCAGGTGTCTTGCTAAATGGTTTTGGAAGTACTGCACTCATCATAGGTCGAAGTGAAAGATTTCCTTTTTAGCATTTGAAACTCTTTGTGCAAAAACTCAATTAGTCCCACTGCAGTGTCACACGGTGACTCCCAAATGAAATGGAATATCTGCCTGACAAACTCGGGAAGGAGAAGCCAGCAGGGGCAAGATGGGAAATGAAAAGAAACAATGGAAGTGTAGCTGGAACTGGGGTGTGAAGTGGAGAAAGGCATGATAATAAAAACGTGAAATTTTGAAGTGGCTTTAGGGAGAAATTGCCAGTTTGAGCCTAAGAAGAGAGAGACTAGTGAACATTCAGTGAATTCCTTAACTATTTCAAACAAAGTTTTTTTTTTTTAAAAAAAATCTTTCTCATTTGTTAGACTCAAAACCTGGAAAACTGTTTTGTGGATTCCTGGAGTTATAGTACAAAAAAGCAGAACTTTTTGAAGCTCTGATTAGAATTTGAACCAACACAAATGTGGTCAGTACTAGGGCGCAAGCCCTGTGGCGTAGTGGTTAAACAACAGTGCTGCAGTCAAGCCTCTGTCCACAGATTGAGTTTGATCCTGACAGACTTAGGTAGGATGGCCAAGGCAGATTCAGCCTTCCATCCTTCTGAGGTTGGTAAAATGAGTACCTTGCTCACTATGGCAGCAAAGGGTTTCTTCTATAATTATCCTGTAAACTGCCCAGAAAGTGCTCTAGCATTATGGAATGGTATATAAACCCAAACAATAAACAAAATACCATATTTTTCTATCTCTAGGATGCTCCTATGTATAAGATGACCCCCAATTTCCCCACCCAAAAGTACAGTTTCACAACTCTGTGGTTCTCTCCTTGACTTACTTCTGTGTATAAGATGACCCTCCATTCATAGTCTTAACAATTTTAGACAAAAATATAGTCTTATAAATAAAAATACTGTAAATAAATAAGGCCAAAGATATAACTAGAAGCATTGGAGAATTCATTTGAAGAACACAGAAAGACAAGAAAAGCTACTTCAAAAATTAAATGCTGGGACAAGGCTGACCCTCTTTTTTATGCTTTTCTTGATGGCAGTAAATTACATAGAAAAAGGATGGTACATTTTGTTGAAATAATTATTATGTTTGGGCTTGACGTTTACTCCAAACTGTAACTCACAAGGGTAGCTATGTGTAAGTTCTGTGTTTTAGTTCAATAGGTTCCTTATGAAAAGAAAGTGATTCCATTTTTCTAGTACATGCCTTAATAAATGAAAAAAGATAGCATAATTATAATAAGTGTCAAATATCTGAAATGCCAAGGAGTAAAAAAAAAAGTTCATTAATGACCCACATTCTCTTGTTTTTATACAGTAAACCCCCACCTATCGCAGGGTTTAGGGACCCAACCTGACCCGCAATAATTGAAAATCCGCAATATGTGGATGTTGGGTCAGGTCGGGACTGGGCAGGCTCTCTGGGGGCTCTTGTACTTAGCCCAGGCCTGGCGCTGCCCCAAACGGGCCTGCAAGGGGCTTTCCGGACCCCTAGAGGCCCCAAATGTGCTTTCTAGTGATCTGGAGGTCACTTCTAGTTTACCGTAAGTCACTTCTGGTTTGCACGGAAGCGCTTTTGGGGCCTCTGATGGGCCTGGGAAGGCCTTTCCTCCTTACCCCAGGGGGTCTTTTTTTCATATACTCCGGGCCTGCGATATGCCAGGACCGCACTATATGAACCTAAACTTTGTGAAAGTCCTTCTGTGCTTTCTGTGAATGCCAAGTATCATTGGAAATTGGAGGAACAAGGAAGGCTGAAATTGTCTTAACAGCCTGAAATTTAATCTGGGATTTTTTTCTGTGCAAATACAGGGAGCAAAAGGAAGGAGAATATAGTGAATTATCATTTAATAGTGGAAAGACTGGTGCTAATGTATATGCACATGTCCAAATCCAGCAAAGAGCCAAATGAATAATGTAGGATAGATCCCAAGGCAATGAGGATCTATGTGGCTAAGTGGGTAAAGAAAAATATTTGTATGGCTGGATAGTCTGTAGGCTTGTGTAATTGCATTTACCCACTGACTGTTGTACCTTTGTAAGTTAATTTCTCGCCTGGTTCCACTCAAATTGCAGCTTGCCCAGTGTTGCTGGACTACAATCCCCATTGTCCTCTGCTTGCCAGCTGTGTAAACACAGCTGATTAGAGTTGTGGCCTGACAACCTCTGGAAAAGCCTATGTTTTCCACTCCAGTATGAGCTCTGGCTCAACATGCCTTTGTATATTCACTCTGCTGATAACTGTGTTCCTTCCACTTGGAACTACGTCTGCAGGGAAGTTGACAGCAGCTCAGGAAGAGGTGCTGCAGTCTAGATAGTTATTTCCTAAGTGAAGTTTAGTGTGTGGAGGAAGGCTTCATGCTTATTTGCATGCAACCACTTGAGTGGTATCAGTGCAAACTGTCAAGGACTCGGGAAATGCCCCGACATTAATACTGTATGACATTTAGCAAGGGCACATTGCAAAGGGGTGATCTCTGATTCATGAAGAGAGCCTCTGAAGGTATCCACAAAGGGCATCCTGTAAGCAAATACAAAAGAGGAGTCAGTCAAATTGCATTTTTTTTTCAGACCGAGAGGGCTGTCAATGGGCATGAACACATTATATGTTCCTGGGTCCAGTTCTCTTGCCAAATGCAACAGCAGTAACAAAGAGAAGACCAGTGTCTTTGCTAATTACGTTCAACAGCCCTTCAGACACCACGGCTAGGGGTTTTACAAAACATATCGGGAAGTCTTGAGCAAGCAGCCACTTTTCTCTTGAGAGGATGAGAAAGACCTGTTGAGTTACCATCAGGTCTCCCCACTGCCTTCACCATGGCTTGTGGTGAAGGCAGTGGGGAGCACCCAGTAGAAGTTCGCTAGCTAATCAACATTGTTCCCTTTGATATACTGTACAATATATTATTTCTTCAGTAACCAGTTCTCCCCCTCCTCTGTGGGGAAGGGGAAGTGACAGGTCTCTGCAGTGCTCTTGCTCATTAGGCAGAGGCAAGGGGGGAATGTGTCATAGTCCTTACAGAACTGCATGAGAGGATGGGACTGTACAACCATGAAACAAAATGGATGAATTAAAAGATTAGAGATTAAATATAATGAAAACCTAAGTATTATAAAATTTCAAATATCAACAAATTTATTTCATGGATTACAACCTGCTTATTCAGAGACAACACAAATATAGGGGAGGTGATATCTTTATTTAGACCATTAAAAACCTAACATACAGTGTCAGTTTTCTTGATTAGGAATAACTTCTTCAGGCATGCACCAATCTTTCCTTGTGGATAGTGCAGAAAAATTATAAACGAATGCCCCAAAATTTTCAAGGCAGAGGTCTTTCAGGAATATTTCTTAAGGTGAGCTCAGAGCTGGCATCAGTCAATTTGGGGCAGGGGGTGTATGTTTAAATGCTTCACTCCTGGTACCATGTGGTTCAAATTTTCCATTCAGCCTCCAAAGTAGGATGTAGTCCCTTTATGTACTCAGACTGAATGTTTGATAAAGGTATCTCCTCTTTTATATTTGTACTGTGTAAGGAGCACTTGGTTGTTTTCCTTCAGAGTTCTTCCGGGTCCTTCTGTCATCTGAAACATGGCCGAAATCTTATTGGATTTACACTGCACAAACTGGATTACAATATGTAATCATCTTGCAATGGATATCTTTAATTTAATTTAAAGCTCCTCTCCCCTTCTGAGAGAGAGAGCAACCAACAAGCGAGGTTATAAAGAGTGTGCTGTCTGAGGAAATCAAAAATACAGAAAATACCACTAAAACTGAGGGTGTTATAAAAGGAATAGAGCAGCTGACAGTGCAAGATGAGGAAAGTATGTAGATGATAAGAGACATATAGGAGGAATGAGCAAAAAGGGTGAATGAACCAATAGCAGAGGGTTTTTGGGTAACTGACACTTCGGAGGACGAATGGAGCGAAGAGGAATATGTGGAGGGAGGTTTAAAAAGAGACATGGTAGAGAAAGCCATTCAGACAGACAAGTACATAACAGAAGAAAGATTGTTCCCCATACCACCTAACAAACTCTTAGAATGAGTAGTAAAATATTGTACCTAAGACTGAAAGTGGTCAAGGTGACAATTCAGGATGGAACAGTGGGAGAACGAGAGTCCCATTAGGAGTGTGGGGAAAACATCCCTGTTGCTGGACATAGTGTTATGGTCAAGGGTACCACAAGTTAACTCCCTCACTGAGGGGGAAGCATTAAGAAGTTCGGATGAAGATGAGTTACTGTTGTTAAATTTGAATGCTGATAATGTTCATGTTGTGACCAATTGTATGCCTGTGAAAGAAGAAAGAAATGAACCAGAGCCTGTATTATTAGAAGAAAATAAAAGTTTATTTGTTTTGGAAGAAATGCCTGTCTCATATGAAGTTAATAAAGCGGAACCACCAAATAACATGTGAGAACCCTCACACCTTCATGTTATAAGGGTCCATATTTTTCCTTGTTGAAGCCTCTGAGAACCTCAGGACCGGAAGAGGGGAGCATTTAATGTCAGAAAATGGCAACAACAACCAGTAGCAATTTTTCCAATTTTACAGGCTCCCCTCTTAGTTCTGAAGCTCCCAAAGGTTCCAGGGATCCCTAGGGAACCTTGGGGTAGGTGGTATAGAGAGGAAACCATTGGGTATTAATCCACGAAAGCTGCCTTGCAGCAGTTATATTAGTTGGAATTGCCTTTATTCTAGTATTAATAGATATATATGCTGGGAAGGAATCACATGTTAAGAGTGTTCTTGATTGTATCAAAACAGAAGGAAGGGCAAGCAAAATGAAAGCTCCTCTGTATCTTCAGGGGACATCATGGGGTTGTTGTTCCTTTTAACATTTTCTTCTTTCTATCACCTCATGGGTTCTGAGCTATCTGCGATGAATCAGGAAAAAGATCTTGGTGTGCTGGTGGCTAGCTCAATGAAAGTGTCTACTCAGTGTGTGGCAGCGGTGAAGAAGGCCAATTCCATGGTAGGGATCATCAAAAAGGGGACTGAAAATAAAACAGCCAACATTATAATGCCATTGTACAAAATGATAGTAAGGCTGCACCTAGAGTATTGTGTACAGTCCTGGTCACTGCATCTCAAAAAAGATATAGTGGAACTGGAAAAGGTGCAAAAGAGAGCGACTAAAATGATTACTGGGCTGGGAGACCTCCCTTATGAGGAAAGGCTAAAACATTTGGGGCTATTTAGTCTGGAAAAAGGTGTCTGAGGGAGGATATGACTGAGACGCACAAAAAAAAGTGGATAGAGGGATGCTTTCCTCCCTCTCACAAAATACCAGAACTAGGGGACATCTGCTCAAATTAGGGTTGGGAAAGTGAGAACAGACAAATAGAAATACTTCTTTACCCAGTGTGTTAGTCTGTGGAATTCCCTGCCACAGGATGTGGTGATGGCATCTGGCCTGGATGCCTTCAAAAGGGGATTGGACAGATTCCTGAAGGAAAAGTCCAGCACAGGTTACAAGCCATGATGGGTGTGTGTAATCTCCAGGTTTAAAAAAAGGGTACTTCACACCCCAGATGCAGGGGAGTGGTATCAGGAGACAGATATCTATTCTCATGCACTCCCAGAGGCGTTTGGTGGGGCCACTGTGAGATACAGGAAACTGGACTAGATGGGCCCTTGGCCTAATCCCGCATGGCTCTTCTTATGGTCTTATGTTTTTAACACCAGTGTGGCCACTGTGCCACACCAGACTGAATCACTGAAGCATGGTTTGTGTCCCTCTCTACAATAGAATTAAAGGCCTCTTACAAAGATGTGTGGAGCAGAAGTTAACTTTTTAGAATCGGAAGACCTCTTGCTAAGTCCTTTGTGTTGTGAATACCAGGTGATGTTAGAAGTATCCAGAAGGCAAATGTTTTTGCATAGGTCAAATGTTCTTGTAGTAGCTGCTGCCCTCTTTGCTACATATCTGTATATCACACATGTTCCAAATATGAAGCTGATATAACATAGAAAGAGAGAAAACCACCTATGCTAATTTCTAATAGCTGGGTGAAAACCAGAGGCTCTAATTGTCAATGCAGAGCTGCTCCCATATCTGTTATCTGCAACTTGTCAGGAAAACTCTCCTCAATTTGTTTACATTTGGGGTCACAAGCCTTTTCATTCATCTCTGTTCTGTCTTGAACAGCAGGCAGGCACTGCCTCTGAACACTAGGGAAACATGAACAGAATTATGCAGGTGTGTTTGTCTTTTCTGCTTATTTCCAGTGGGCATATTAGTGGGGAAAGAATGATGGGCTAGGTTGGCCTTTGGCTTGACCAGCAGAGTAAGATCCCCTCCTGAGGCATTCAGTGGAACCATTCAGAGATTAACCTGGTTTCAGTGCCAGTGAGAAGACCAGATATATCTTTGTTCCTATTAACATCCCTCCCCCCTGCAATCATATTTTTTGTTGTAAATAAATTCTGTAAATAAATACATAGCTATATGTTGGAATCCTGTTTCTCATCACCTCTTCTTGCTGGAGCTACTGCTAGCAGCAAAACACTCTCTTTGACACAAGCAGCTCCTGTTTGACATGTATGTGTCCACCATAAGATAGATAGTTGGGGTGATATGTGAGCAAGGCAGCCCCCCAAGCTCGTCCTGCTATGGGATACACAGAGGGAATAAGGATAGGAAGGAATCTTTGGTCATCGTCTTGAGCATCAACTTCCATCATGGCTAATAGCCAGGGACACCAGGAATTTTAATTCAAAACATTGTGCCAATGATTTCCTGCTTTTGTAATATGAAATCTAATCTGAGAAACAGCTTGACAAGACTTCTTGTTGCTCCCTTCTGTTTTCACCCTAAGTTATTTGTTTCTTCCTTCTGTTTCACTCTTAAATATGTTTCTTCTAAAATTTGCAGCTTGAAGCTCTCATGGTGGAGATGCAGGATCCCAAATCTGGTATCAAAATGCACACCCAGAAGGTCATGGTTGCCAGCATCCCACATGCTATGACTGGTAAGTATGAATGTAGTAGGCAATGGAAGATGACACCACCCACACAGTTCCTCATATGAAAACATTGCCTTGGTATTTATAGGTACTGTATTTCTCTACATGATTTTTATAGAACAGACACAACCATCCAATTTCCCAGTTACAGCAAGGCATGTTCAGGGCCATTAAGACTGCCATGTTACCACGAAGAGAATAGAAAGAGTAACTTTTCAACCTACATCTGTGTCTATAAACTATAGTTCTTTTTCTCTCAATGCTAGTAAATAAGAAATAGGCAAAAGGCATCACTTTACTCCCTTGGGCCTATCATTTACAGGCTGAAGCAACAATTGTGTTCTTCTTCTTAGCCTTCTGTTGCCAGTGGAAAGTAAAACATGAGTTCATTCAAAGCAGTCTGAAGGTTTGCCCAGCAGCCTTTGCTCCTTCTTATTTCGTGTCGATTGGTGCCACTTAAACAGATTGAGATTTCTGTCCACGCTATCCTATTTATTGTCTCAGTTATGAAAGCAGCTCTTTAAGAAATGTATTGCCAATCTTCCAAACCCCCTTTAAAGTGAGCTTGTCTGCTGGACTTCTTTAGTAAATTAGCACTAAATTGAAAAGGGTTCATGGTTGATCCTCCTCTGAAATCAGCTGCCTTCAAAAAACGTGTTTTTCACAAGCTGGAAGAAACTCTCTAAATGATGATCTTTTGTATGTTGATGGTTTCTCATTAATTTTATTGGAGCAGCACCCAATGGAAAACTTCTAACTAGAAACGCCTTGCCATTTGAACTTGCTCACTGCTACAATGTGAAACAAAACATAATATACACCCAAACCCATACCCACACACACTTCTTGTAGTTGATTTCTAAAAGCACATAAAAACACAGGTTTGTTGTTGTTGTTGTACATTGGTTTAAGCCTTGAGTCATCTGGACAGTAGGAAGCTAGTGTTGTGAATGCACATTTTATGCAATATGTTTTCTATCCCAGTAAGCCCTCAGAAGCACACTGTAAACACCTTCACCTGCTAAGAAGAATACAAAGCACAGAATAAATACCGGCTTTTTCTTCTTTATGTACCAAACTGTCATCACAGAAGGTAAAGCAGTCTTTCTGGTAATTTGAAAACAGTAATACCAGTTGCAAGCAAAATGTTTAACAATGGTTCACTGTGACCTCTCACAGAAGAACTGTTTTATTGGTTTGTTCCAGGAACTAAGTGAGGGAAATTACACACTGTGGTAAACAGATTGGATTCATTGGAGGCTCTTTTCCAGCAAACTTAATAAAATCTGTAGTCCAAGGGTTAAGATTTTCTAGGTTGTCTGATATTTCTCCCTGTAGTTAGAGATACTGGGATCCTGATTGTAGGAATGGTTCTGTCTTTTTTTTGTGGTGTTTCAAGTGGAGTTTTAGAAAATTGAGATGGCTGGGTCTTTAACCCAGGGATTATCCATCCAACCAATGACAGTGGGAAGACTCTAAAGTACTAAGAAGAAGGGAAGGATATCTGGATTCCCTCTATCAAAAGGAGTGGCAGCTGCAATCTCAATCTAGAAGACATTTTCTTTAACTTCAGCCCTACTTTAGACCCCAGATGATTTTGAACTATCAACATGTCTGCCAAATTAATATACAGACAGGCACATTTAACTTTCCCTTTTCCTTTGGTCATTAGGAATATGGCAGATCAACCAAATTCAACCAAAAGCAAATGCCTGCACAGAGTTTCATTTTAAACACGAATTCCAAATTTCATACAAATCAATAGACTATGAACAGAACGAGTACGTTTTTCCTTTAAAAAAAAATTGTTTTGTACCATTATGTGTTTGTGTGTGCATTCATTTTTACAATAAATGCCCAGCATGAAGTAAATACTTTTAAAGGCAGTTGTTCCCAGGCATTTGGGAAAGTCAGCATTCATGTGAATGGCATCAGAGGTTGGGGGGGGGGAACCAATAGTTTTACAATTTTTTGCATCTTTTGCAGCCAATAGAGTCCAATATTCTGGCCATTAGAGGAATCCAAAAATAACCTCCCATCAGGTCAGCATTCACTGATCTTTGAACTGATATAAACATCTACAGCCAGTCTTATCTCAAATACAGCCTCTCCACTTTTAAATCATGACTGCCTTTCTCCAGGCTGTGAAACGTATTTACAGTCCTGCTAGCACTGTGTTTTGTGTGAGGTGGGGTTACACTGATGACTGAAAATCCGGTTTCTGTGTCATTAAAAAAATGGGGGGGGGTGTTTGGAAATCTCAGGACACATTTTCCTCTTGCTTGAACAGTAAAAGCTCTGCTCACCAAAAGATTTTCGTGAGGCTTCCCCAGGATTATGTAAAGAAATATTACCCTCTTAAAGGAAAAGAGCTGGGGCAAGCTGGGTTGCCCAGTTCAGGTCTGAGTGACAAACTAATCTTTTAATGTGATCTATTTCAGGAAGCAGTCAGGAGGGATAATTGCTCTAGGCTGCTGGGACACGTCTAAAGCAATCAGTCTAAAGTCAGGAGAAGTTACACTATTATAATCCTCACCTTGACAGCATTTGGAGATGAAGCTTATTAGTATGTGCTCAAGGAGTGAGTGCACATCTATAGTCCTTGCTCTGTTGATGGCATCTAGTTCTCATATGATCTAAAATACTATGGTCCCTTTGAGGCATAGGTGCCCCTTGGGGGCATATAGGGGTACCCACCACCCTTATAACAACTTTAAACATTTTTAAACACTCAGACCATTTTTCAATTTTAAAAACCCTTTGAAGAAAACATCATATTACATCACCACCGGATTAACTTTTAAAGGAAAAATACCCACTTTTGCCATTTCCTCCCCATTCAACCCCACCTCCTTGGGAATATGGCCATAAGGGCTGCCTGCAAATCTGGAAAATGATCCTCACTCCTGCCAGGGCTTTTTTCTTTTCTTTTAATGTACATCAGTTCTCATCCGAAATCCTGTTCCACATTCACACAAGTGGCATAACTTTTTGGAAGCAAAATTTTCGATGTTAACATATACCGTATTTTTCTGTCCATAAGACTCCCCCATGTATAAGACGACCCTCCACTTTTCCAACCCAAAATTACAGTTTTGCAACTGTGATGTTCTCTCCTTGGCTTACTTCCATGTATGAGACGACCCTCAATTTTCAGTTTAACAATTTTAGACAAAAATATAGGCTTATACACGGAAATAATGCTGTATCTCCGATGTTATTTCTTGCATACTGATTTGGTGACTTGATGTGCCAACAGAGAAAGCCACAGAGCTTTCTTAACTTATAGGGATTCACCTCTCAACGTTATGCAAAAAAAGTTTGCATGACTGCAGGACAAAATGTCAGCTAAACTGGAGCAATGTCTTTTGCGGTTGAAAATATCTATTGGTTTCCAACTGCACCATATCCCACCCCGCCCCAACTATACATTTGAGGTCTAACTGGGCACTGAGAAAAGTCTGACTCTTGCTGAGATCAAACAGCTTTGCCCTAAAATAATGTTTCTCAGTGTTTTCTGTATTAAATCTCAAAATTCAGTCATCAAAGAACTTGGGTTCCGCCAGTCATTCTGCTCAAGAACTTGGCTTCCTGTCATGTTAGAAACAAAAAACCCACTGTTCCTAAGAAAGGCATTTAGATGCTTGCAAGCATTCTGTGATTGTATTTGTCCTTTATGGTAAATTTTAAGGACATGAAACATTGCAGTAGTATTACTGGAAGTAAAGAGAAGCAAACCAAAATAATACTTTGGCTAGTAACCCTGCCATTATCCCACTACCATTCAATACATTACAAATTTGAATAATGAGTAGAAATTTTGCATGTAAGGTTAACTGTCATACATGAAATGATCATTCCTTAGCTGTTTTTATATAGATCTTGGTCCCACCTGGACTGTTTTTACGTCTCCACAGGTAGTACCTGCACCAAGGGTTAACACCTGTTGCCATCAACTACTGAATATGAAGTAAGATGGCACAGCCAGGGAGGGCTTAATTCCAAATTAATTAATAATGCAAATTAAACCGTTGCCCAATACTTATTAATTTTATTTATTTATTTTTACAGCCTATATGCCACCCACTACCCAAAGGTCTCTGGGCGACTTACAATCAAAAGAATTTAAACAGTTTGAAACATCAAAATGTCAATAAACAATTAAAACAATGATAATAATACTTGCAGACAAATTAGTTAATATGGAGTAAGAAATATGGCTAGGCTTCAAAGGTGTGTTAGGAGAACAAGGACAGATCAATTTGCTCTAGTTCTGCACCCTTTGCATGCTCTTGGCTTCCTCTCCAGAGGGCTCAGCTCATGCGCCACGTTAGGGGGCATGATGGGACTCATGGCACAAGAAGAAGTCCTGTGGAGGGCAGAAGGGAGCACAGTACGGGAGGTGGAATTGCTTCCTTCTAGCTCCACTTCTGTGAGCACAAGAGTACCATTGGATACTGGCCCCTATTCATGTCACTGCATTTTCCCATCTACAGTATAAGATGATCCCATGTATAAGACACTTCCCACTTTTCACAACTGCACAGTTCTCTTCTCAGTTTAGTTCCATGCATAAGATGACCCTCAAGTTTTAGTCTAAGAATTTAAGACAAAAATAGTCTTGTACATGGAAAAATAGTCTTTTCAAGATTCCATAGGAGCAAATAATTTGGGGGCCTAAAACCAGCCATTAGTCCAGTATTAAAGTAGACCAATTGGTTATATAGGACTTAGGTAAGTACTTACTTACCAAACTCCTATTGATTCAATGGGTCTCTATGGTTGGGCGCAACCACTGGACTTAGACCTCTGCCTTTGTTATTCCCATTGAGTGCTGGCCTATGAAGTCTCAGTGTTTTTATTATTTTTCATTTTACGTTGCAACTAACTCCTCTAACTTAATTGAACAATTTCTGGCTAGCTCTGTCTTTCTTTTAATGCAATGCAATGCAATAAAATAAAATAAAATAAATATTACGCTCTCAATGAGTCACCTTGTCAAGAGAACACAACTCAGTTTCCATTTCCCTGACACTGGTTTATGGTTTAGCTTTTCAATTGCCTATCTCTGGAGTGTTTATCTTTAAAGAAATTATGCAGCTTAAAACATACACACAGTGAAGCAGCAGCAGGAGGTTTTTTTTTCTTTCTTTCAAGGAAGCAAATTTAGGTCATTAAAGACACAACAGTTGCTCTTCAGGTGTGTAACTCATGCACATGTAAGCAGCTCAGGGTTAATATCAAGCCAAGCATAAGTTGTGATTGAGAAGCTTGCAGGATTACCATATTTCTCCTGGAGAAGGAAATCAAGTCACAAGGCATGTTCTCACTCTAGCATTCTTTACTTCCGGCTGTCATAGAGGTTGGTTTGCATTCCTTCTGGTACAGTGGTCACTAGTGAAGCATGCCACAGCATGCTAAAGTCTACAAGGTGGTAATTCAGTTTATATTGCCATATGGTATCAGCATTGAACGGCCACCTATTCTGTTCCATACACAACAGATTCATCACTTAGTTTCCTCTTGGCTCTTTCCTAACTGGAAATTTCCTATATGATTTTAATGACCAGCTATTACTTAAGCAGGGATTTTCTGTCAGGGTTTGAAAAACCAATTGCCTCACCATGTTGTTGTCTTCTAATTGTCCTTACTGGCACAAGCTAATTACAGTAATTGTATTTCCTCTATAGATCACATTTTCTCTAAAGAGCTCATGCAACATAAATGGCTATTTCACTATCTATTTACCCTCAAAACAACTCTCTGAGATTGGTTAGGGTGAGTCTTGGCCCAAGGCAGTCTGGAGCTTCTCCATTCTGCAATGCTGGCTACCCTAACCATACTTTTGATATATGGGTTCTACCTGATATCAAATAGCTTTTATCTACTGTTCTTTGTTGGAGATGAATCTGAGGTGGCACCAACCAGTGATATGGGGGAGAGTTTGAGGAGAACCTCGTTGTTTTGGAGTGGAGGTGGAGCAGGGTTAAGAAAAATATATGGAATATAGCACACTTAAGAGCATTATTTATTTATTTATTTATTTATTTATTTATTTATTTATTTATTTATTTATGGTCTGCTGTGTGTGTATGATGGCGGGGCAGAAGGGAAAAAAAGGAAATTAACTGTCGCCAAATGCCTCAAAAAACAGCCAGGTCTTTAGAGCTTTTTTAAAGGCAGGCAGGGACTGTGCAAGGCACAACTCACTCGGGAGATGGTTCCAGAGGGCAGGGCCAGCCACAGAGAAGGTGTTGTACACAGTATTTGAGCACCAGTTGCTGCAAGAAATTGGAATGAATAAGGTGAACCAAAACACTGATTCAGAGATTAGAGGCAAGCATTCATTTTAAAAAAAGAGCATGAAGGGGTTTCAGAAAAGAGCATTGTATCCTATGGCACATAAACACAAATTCCTACTAGAGAAATTAGTGATTGGTAGCAAACCTGTAAAACTTTATCAGAGTTATCAACAGGATAAAAGGGGTGTATATCTGATGTGCAGCAAATTCATTTTTGACACCATCTTTCAGTTCCTTCTAAAACCAAACTGTCTTCAGTCTGATAAGCAACTGTGGTTATTACATGGCTGCATATAACCAACAAAGAGTGCAGTAGCACCTTAAAATAAGACATTTATTTTGATATAAATTGCAGCCCACATCATCACATGTCTGGGTCTGTCTTTCTGCCAAGGCCTGTATTTAGGAGGGATGGACAGAGTGCTGAAGTCAGAACATGAAGATTGGAATTTTGGATGGTTTACACAAGGTGCTATCATCTTTGCATTGCAGGTTCTGATATATTACAGTGGATTATGCAGCGCCTACAGATTACCAATGAAGGTAAGTAAGGTCGTAAAACCAGCTACTGCCTTGGCAGGATCTCAAAATGTATCAGATACAGCACAATAAATCCAAGGACTCAATGGATATATACATGTTCGGTAAGTGATTCATGGGGTTTACTCTTAGGGCCTGTAAACATGGGTATGTACATTGCTACCTGTGATTGCTGATGGTATAGTTTGGTTTGAACTAAATTGTACCATCAAGTTGAAAGGCATATCAAGGATATAGCCTGTGCTGAATAGAGTTACACTTCCTCTGAAAACACACGTGTACAGCTTGAGGGTGCTCCTGGCTTCATTTCATCGATGCCTAGGTTTTGGTGGTGCCAGGAGTGCCTTTTCAGAATTCAAACTAATGCACCAGCTGTTCCCATTCCTGGAGAGGTTTCATTTGGACACAGTGACCCATGCCTTACTTGCAGCCCAGCTGGATTACTGTAACCTGCTGCACATGGAGGTGCCTCTGGAAAGTGTCAGGAAACTTCAATGGATCCAGAACACAGCAACCAGGTAGCTGACTGGCTGGTTACAAGGACCACATAACTCACCTGTTACAGCAGTTCCACTCACTGCCAGTCTGTTTCTGGGCACAATTCAAAGTACTGGTTCTAACTTAGGTAAAGGTAAAGGTTCCCCCCCGCGCATGTGTGCTAGTCATGCCCGACTCTAGGGGCAGTGCTGATCTCCGTATTCAAGCTGAAGAGGCAGTGTTGTGCAAGTCCGTGGCCATGTGGCCGGCATAGTTGCACGGAAAGACTTTTACTTTCCCGCTTTTTATGGTGGTAGCTATTTATCTACTTGCATTTAAATGCTTTCGAAATGCTAGGTTGGCGGGAGCTGGGGTTATCTGCGGGAGCTCGCTCCGCTGCGTGGCACCCGGGATTCGAACTGCTGAGCTGCCGACTTTGCAGTCAACAGTTTCGGAGCCTTAGTCTGCTGAGCCACCACACCCCATTATAACTTATGAAGCCCTAAGTGGCTTGGATTTGAGGAATCTCAATGACTCCATCTCTTTATGAACCTGCTTGAGTGTTAAGATAAGCACTACCATCTTCACCGGTGTGTTGGTTAGAGACACAGGAAGGGGCCTTCTCTGTTGCTGCTCCCAGACTTGGGAATTCCCTGGCCCCAGCACTGTCCTCCTGAAAACAAAGGACCTTTCTTTTCAGGCAAGTGTTCCCCAAGTGTCTGGCTAGAAAAGTGGGGTTTTAAATGGGTTGCTGTACCTTACTGCTTTGAATGTGTCTTGCTTTTGCTTATGTTTCTTAATATGGTATTTGTTGGATGCTTTTAAAATATTTGTATACTTACTATTTTTAGCTGTTAAATGTTGCTTTTTAAATGATGCATGCCAACCTGGGTCCATTTTAACAAGAAAGGGGTGTGAATGAAGAATGAAGATAGATAGACAGATAGATAGATAGTCCACACTTGTTTCTACTTAGATTAATCCATCATGCCCTTTTAGGAGATGTCTTGCTCCTTTCTGGCACAGCACTAGGGCCTTCTCTTTCTTTTTGGTAAGATTCAGTGTGCCCCTAATTATCCTGTTGTATAGCCCGTGCAGAGGCTAGTTTGCACCTAAATGGAGCTACAGGTAGCATTAATTAACAAGACAACCTTGTGATATATTAGGTGGGTGGTAACATTAAAGGAAGGATGGAGAACCCCCTTCTCTGTTTTCATCTCTGTCTCTTTTAAATAGTTCTCGAAGGGCGCTTTTACACGACCCCTAAGATCTGCTGGCCATTTAAATTCGGACCAGAGATCTTAGGGGCTTGTCGCTCTTCCTATGTTCCCACCCCCTCCGCACTTCCTGGCTGCTGGCTGCATGAGGGGAGGGAGAAAACAAAGGAAGAAAGACCGTGGCTCACCTCGGTTCTGCCTCGTTCTGCCTCTTGCTCTTGCCCTTGCCGGCTCTTGCCGGGGCAACATTCCAGTAGCTCTTAAGTAGCTCTTAAAGGGGCAGAAGCCAAAAAACAGCAAACAGAAGCAAGGAGAGCCCCGCACTCACTATCGTTGCACCGCATCAACGAATTTTCACCTCCAGAGAGAAGGTACTTGAAAGGTGCGCTGGGACACGCTAAAGTGGGCGTGGTCGCACTTAATTGCCCATAAACTCCGGAGCTGGTGGGGAAACATTTTAAAGCTCCGGAGCTTGCAGCCATTTGCTGCGGAGTTTAGGGGTTGTGTATAAACACCCTAAGTGACACAGCAAAAGTCTAATACTATGCATGGCTTTTGCATTTCTCTTTTGATATTTAAGAACAAGAAAATAAAAGTCACTGTGGCCACTGAATGGCAGCCATGGGCGAAAATTGGGGGAAGGTGGAAGTTGACTCCATGGGCTTTGGCCCCACATGGCAGTGCAGCCATGTCCCAGTTGAACTCCAACTGAGGAGAAAGGCAGGGAAAAGGGAGGGTTACTTACTTTCTGTGTCTCCGACCTTCACTCTGACATTTTCCCCTCATGCAAGTACCACCACCAAGAGCTTGCTCTACTGTTGTCTCTTTACTTGTGAGTAAACTGGCGATCCACAAGTTGTGTGGACCCTTCTCCCAGAGGAATAAGCATCTCCAATGTGAAAAGAATGATTGCTCAATTGAGAGACCACATAGAGTGTACTGATGATGCTGATGTCTCGAAAGGCCCTGAGTTGGTACAAGCAGCTGGGTTCTGGCCATTGCCTTTTAAATCAAGGCTTGTTTCCAAATGCCTGGCTTTGCAGCGTGTATACCCATGCAGTCTTTTGCCCTTATGTTTCTAGAGGCACTGAACCTGGGGTGCATGATTGTCAGATACGGATACGTCTACCCACTCCAGGAACCAAAGAACCTCACACTCAAACCAGATAGCAGCCTCTACCGATTCCAGGTGAGTGGAGTAGCAACCAAAACATTAGAAAAGGAGCCTGCTACTTGGCATGATTTAGAGTAGGGTGGGGGACATGTGGTGATCTAGGGGTTTTTAGACTGCTGCTGCCATCAGTCCTATCAGTCATGACCTACAGCCTTGGTTTAGACCAGGCATGTCCAAAGTCAGGCCCGGGGGCCAAATGTGGCCCATTTTCAAATTTAGAGTGGCCCACAGCCGCTTCTCCGCACCGGCTCAGCCTGGTCACACATCCTCACCAGCTGGCCCTTCCCCATACCGGATGGAGATGTCTGCTTGCAGTTTTATGGTTTGCTTGCCCTCCCTACCTCTGCCCATCCCCCCAGCCACCTGCCCAGCCAACTTTCCCCCAGCTCTGTTGCTGCAGCATCCTCCCTGCCTCCTTGCATGTTATAAAGACTTGTCCAAAGTTCAGCCTGGGGGCGAAACGTGTCTGAATGGTCGGCCCTCACACATTTTCACCTCATCCAATCTGGCCCTCCTTGCAAAAAGTTTGGACACTCCTGGTTTAGACCAATAATGATTTTTTGCTTGCACCTTTCTTTAGGAGCAACTGAGTGTTTATAACATTTCCCACCAAAAGGACCTGTAAAGCAGTGGGCCTAAAATAAGAGATAAGGCTATCTCAAAGATGCAACAACAGTGCAGGAACAAGTACAATAACAAGATCAGTGCTTGAAAGATGAGTAAGAAAGTAATCCTAAAAGAAAATAATAATAAAAATATGCTACCCAAAGGCAGATACTACTGCAATCCTTCTTAAAGTAAATTATTGAGTTTTGTGTGGTTCCATAGCAAAAAGTGGGGCAGTTAACAAATCACCTCCAAATTCCCCTTACAGTATATCACAGAAGTGAGTACACTCCCACATATTTAATAAATATTTTAGTATATCTTTTCATGTGTCAACACTGGAGAATTGACACTTGGCTACAATGTAAAGCAGTGAGTATACGGCTTGTATAACAGTGTAAATGTGCTGTCCGCTCAAAATAGCGCAACACACAGCCATTAATGTCTGGCAACAAAAGTGAGTGCACCCCTAAGTGACAATGTCCAAATTGGGCCCAAGTAGCTGTTTTCCCTCCCTGGTGTCATGAGACCCATTAGTGTCACAAGGTCTCAGGTGTGAAGGGGGAGCAGGTGTTATTGTTCTCACTCTCACGTTTGGTGTTATCACCCTCAATCTCTCATACTAGTCATAATGAACTACCTGAGGATCTGAAAAAAATGAATGGTTGCTCTACATCAGTGGTTCTCAACCTGTGCGTCCCCAGTTGTTTCTGGACTGCAACTCCCAGAAATCCCTTCCAGAACAATGAGTGGTGGAGGCTTCTGGGAGTTGCAGTCCAGGAACATCTGGGGACCCACAGGTTGAGAACCACTGCTCTACATAAAGATGGTCTAGGCCAGTGGTGGTGAACCTTCGGCACTCCAGATGTTTTGGACCATGACTCCCAGCATTCCAAGCCTGTACTGCCAATGGCTAAGGACTATGGGAGTTGTGGTCCAAAACATATGGAGTGCCAAAGGTTCGCCATCACTGGTCTAGGCTATAAGTGGCTTGTCAAGTCCCTGAAACTGAGCTGTAGCATGGTGGCCAAGACCATA
>JAHTLZ010000010.1:9688427-9745067 GCA_023846285.1 Phrynocephalus versicolor | reverse complement strand
TGTGGTCCAAAACATCTGGTCTATCGAAGGTTTGCCACCACTGATATATGACAGAGAAAATCCTACACACTTTTCTCTCCAAACCTGACATCTATTTGCCAAGGTGAATTGAGCCAAGTATTTCTTACCCTCGATTTTGCTCACTTGAAGCCTAAATAAAAAGGAAGGTTTCTTTTTCATTAAAGCAGGGCTGGCCAATTTCAGCCTCTCCAAGAGTCATTTTCCCCATCTCCTGGACACCAAGTTGTATACAGGTTTAATAAGATTGCTGCACAGCCGCTGAATCTAGAATGCCATGGATTTTTACCACAAGATCCCTTAAAAAAGGAATGTCCTTAAATATTTGTTTGTTTCTATTTTTAATATTTAGCCTTTCTCCCCACAGGGAAAATATGCTTGAAAAGTTCAAGAAAAATGTTGTAGCAACACAACTGTACAGTATTCTATTTAGTGAAGACCAAAGAACTCCTAAGAAAACTATAGCTTTGCAGCTTACTTTCTGGAGTGGAGACTGGTGCCTACTACCAATAGAACGGAAAATATTTTTGTTAAACTATAACTCGCAAAATCCCCAAGCCACTTTCATATCTAAATTTAGACATACATAAATCTTCTTGATTCTGCAACAGAATCCACTATGATGAGCAGGGTTTGTCCAAGATGAAAGTACATGTGAAATATTCTCCTTTCACATACCCTGGGTTTCCCCCTATACCTCCACTGCCATCATGACTGCAATTGCTATTGCCTTCACCATGTTTATGGTGCCAGCAGACAGGGACTTGTCAGGAAGCAGCATGGGGTAGAGACACTGAGACTGGACCTGTAGCCCTTCTCTTTAGAAAGCTATACAAATGCTTATAATTCAGAGCTTGTCTTTGAAAAAGCTGCTGTTTTGGGGTCTTCTTATTTGTCTGTCAAAGGGGCAATTGCCCATGTGTGGTTTTTTGCAGTTGGGTAAACAAAGTTACTTTTGGTTTCCTCTTCTCATCCCCAGCCATCTACCTAGCCAAGAAAAATATTAAAAGAAAAGGAATTCTAGAAGAGTATGAAAAGGTAGGAAAGTGTTATTCATTGGTTCAATTTTTATTCCACCCCAACTGCTACGGAATGTGTTCTGTTTCCTTGTACTGTACAAGCTTTTGAGTCTACATCTTGCATCATGCCTGTGACCAAGTTTCTCAGTTCCCACTATGAGTACAGTATTTTTCCATGTACAAGACTGTCTCCCCCCCCCCTAAAATTGGTGCACTAAAATTGTCTTGTAGCAGAGGTTAAACTGTAATTTGGGGTTGGAAAAGTAGGGGTGTCATTTTATACATGGGGTGTCTTATAAATGGATAAATACAGGTAGTTTGCCAAATGATTTTTATCAGATCATACATGGGAATCTTATCATTCGTGGATGGCCCAGACCAATAAGATCTTGAATCAATATGGCTTGGCCATAGAATTTCTATTCAGCTCCAATGAAAGTCATCACATCTTTACAATACAAGTAGTAAGATATTGATTGGTGAGAAGTCTAGATAGCGGTCAGATTTCCAAAACTGTGCCTTTTCTTTCTTCATCAGTCAACTATGTAATTAACAGACTTATCTTTCTAAATGGAAATTGTCTAATTTTAGCATAGTTTACTGCATACTCCACAATCAGACAATGAACATAGACTTGAGTCCAGTTAGTACTCCATCTTCAATATATCCTCTGAATCAATGGCATTTATCTAAGTACAGTACTGAGCTATTGCTCACCAGTGTATTGAATAGAGGTACTTTAATGGGAACTAGGAGTAGGATTTAGGCCTTAGCATTTAGAACTGGGAAATATGATAACACAGCGTAAAAGGGATGCTTATGGTTTTGTGGATTTAGAGAAACAGAAGATGTTATCTGCTATGTACCGCAGTCTCTTCTGTCATTGAATGAGTCACATAAAATGTATATGTCCAGTCAGCCATTTGTCCAGAAAAGTTTAACCTCATTTATTTGTGAAGCCAGGGAGGCTAGAATCCCTTCACAACCGGATGAACAGCAGATGTGGCTGACAGAACTGGTAGGATAAGGTTGGGACATTGCCTGTAACTATTATGCTAGATCATAAAGGCCAGTCAGTTGGCTAAATCAGTGGTAGGAAACTGTGGCTCTCTGACTCTTGTTGGATTCGGATTCCCATGAGCATGGCCAGGTGGTAGGGGAGAGAGTTGCTGTAGTCAAGTGTCAGCTAAAAGACTGCCTGCTTCTCAACCTTGCATTAAGCCAGTGGTGTCCAAACTTTGGCCCTCCAGATGTTTTGGACCACAACTCCCACACTCCTTTGCCATTGGCAATCTAGGCTTGGATTTCTGGGACTTGTGGTCCAAAACATCTGGAGGGCTGAAGTTTGGACACCCCTGCATTATGCCATTGATCAGTGGCCCTGCAAGGTGAGAATGAAACTGGAACTGCAAGTTGTAAGAACAAATGGCTTGCCCAGGATAGTGGCAACCATGCCTTGTCATCATGTCATCATGTGTGGGCCTTAAGTCAATGGGCCTTAAGTCAGCCAACGTGTTTCCTTGCCTTTTCCAGCCAATAGCATGTGGCGGCAGGGGGTGGGGGAAGCACAGTGCATCCTATGGAAGCAAGAATTAAATGACAGAGGAAGAACTCAGTGAAGCCCATCTTTGGAGTAGGGGAGGCAGATGGGAAGTGTGTGTGCTCAGGACGTGTCCTCAGGACTCGGTTGTGGAAAGCCTACTTTGCATTCAGATGGTCTCAGGCTCAGTCACTGGTATTCCCCTAGTAGTAGGTGGAGATGAAAAGGAGGGCTGCCTCATATTATGGGAAGCCCCTCCCCTTCCGGGCACACAGTACGGAGAACTAGATTGACCAATGCTGTGACTCAGAATTAAGAGCTTCTACTTTGGTAACTCAGCAACCGAGCACCGAGATTAGTAACAACCCTTTGTTTCAGACAACACGTAGTTCCGTTTAAATAAAACTGCTGCTGCTGCTGCTGCTTTTTGACATCAAAGAAACATCTATCTTCTAAAATACATCTGTTAAGAACAGATGCATAATTTTAAATATACACCACTGTGGTGGTTTTTATGAATAAGCAATCTTGTGGCGATGGAGGAGGGGGATCTTATCAATCATTCTAAAGTCTTTTATGCATTGTGTGCTCAGTCATGGGCTTCAGCACTTTATCATGATCTCTCCTTTGAAAGCAAACACACACACACACACACACACACACACACACACACACAAAGAGAGAGAGAGAGGGGGGGAGAGAGGACATCTTCTGCCTTTTCACTATAACTGTTGTTTCGCCCCACCCCCCAGGAACATTATAACGTGTTGAACCAAAAAATCAACCACAAATGGGACTTTGTTATCATGCAAGCCAAGGAGCAGTACAGGTGAGATGTTTCTCAGTATTGTTTTCTTTCTGATTTTCTCGTTTTATTTAGGTTTTCTTGGGTCAGCAGTCAGCTACTGTCAGGTTCTTAATGAAAGAAGAATCCCACCCTTCTCCCAAAATAGGAACTATGAAAAGTTGTAGATCAACGCCTTTGTTATTGCACCTACTCATTACAATACTAGCTTCCATTCTGCACCTGAGTAACTCCTTTGGTGGCAGTTTATGTGGTCTCTTCAAAGTGTCTAAAACTCATTTTCCTTTCATTTCCATTTCTTTCCCCCACCCATGTGTTGTTAATGACTGGTGCCTGACTCTGAAATTCATATGCAGGAAACTTTTTCTTCCTGATTCTCTCTCAGTAGCAGATTTAAGTTGACGTAGAACAGTGGTTCCGGGTTTTGCACAACCCAGGTGTTCTTAGGCTGTAAATCCAAAAATCCTTCAGCACCAGTGGTGCTGGCTGAAGTTTCTGGGAGTTGCAGTCCATGAACACCTGGATTACCCAAGGTTGGTTGATGTAAAATACTATCTTTGGATAAGAGCTAGGAGTGCCAGCCTGCTCTAAAGTTCATCATGAGAACATTCAAGGTGGCCTTAGGCAGGGACGTGGGGAACATTTGGCCCTCCAGATGTTTCTGGCATTGTCTCCCAAGGTCCCTTACATTGGCAAAGTATTCTCAACCCCATATCCTTTGCTGTAATAGAGGTGGACTAATACTCAAAATAAACTACATCTGCACAGGTTGCTATAAAATTACTTATTTGCTGTATGTAAAACTTTTGTATTCTAAAGAATTATCTAAATGCCAATTACTGTACTGCTTTTGCCAAAGACAGCAATATCAAGATGCCATGTCTCCATGTTCAGCCCTCTGTCCACTCCATTATATTGGCTGTCTTGCGATCTTTCTGTAGTTAGCCCTACCGTTGTTGTTTTTTGGGTAGTTTCAACAGTCTCTTTGTGGGCAGAGGATAGGTTGCAAGTTGCAATTCCTCTCATATTTTGTGGTCATTACTCTCTGTCTGGGTGGGCAAAATTTAGCACTCCAGATGCAGCTCCCGCCAGTCCTAAGTCAGCATAGTGAGTGGAGGGAACACTGGTAGTTGCAGTCCAACACTTTTCTTAGAGTTGTGGCAGCAGTGAAGAAGGCCAATTCCATGCTAGGGATTACAAAAAAGGCAACTGAAAATAAAACAGCCAACGTTATAATGCCATTGTACAAAACAATAGTAAGGCCGTGCCTGGAGTATTGCATACAGTTCTGGTCCCCACATCTCAAAAAAGACATAGTGGAACTGGAAAAGGTGCAGAAGAAAACAACTAAAATGATTACTGGGATGGGGGACCTCCCTTATGAGGAAAGGCTAAAACATTTGGGGCTCTTTAGTCTGGAAAAAAGGCGCCTGAGGGGGGATATGATTGAGACGTACAAAATAATGCAGGGCATGAGTAAAGTGGACAGAGGGACACTCTTCTCCCTCTCATAAAATACCAGAACTAGGGGACATCCACTCAAACTGAGGGTTGGGAGAGTGAGAACAGACAAAAGAAAATACTTGTTTACCCAGCGTGTTGTTAGTCTGTGGAACTCCCTGCCACAGGATGTGGTGATGGCATCTAGCCTGGGTGTCTTCAATTAGACAGATTCCTAGAGGAAAAGTCCATCACAGGTTACAAGCCATGATGGGGATGTCTAATCCCCAGGCTTTAAAAAACAGGGTAATTCAAGGGTCAGATGCAAGGGAGTGGTATCAGGAGACATATCTAGTCTTGTGTGCTCCCAGACACATTTGGTGAGGCCACTGTGAGATACAGGAAGTTGGACTAGATGGGCCTTTGGCCTGATCCAACATGGCACTCCTTATGTTCTTATGAGTTTGTTAAACAGTTGAAGGGCATGGTACTGTATTCAAGTGGGAGGGTAAAAATGGGGAAATGATCCATGAATCTAAGCAGCCCAATAGTCGCAGCAACGTTTATTGCAGCCATTCTTGATCACAAGTACTTTTGTCAGCAACTTCAGTACAAATGAAATCCCCCTTGCAATTATTATGGCATTTGGCTGGAACTGCTGTTAGAGATGTATAAAACTGATCACAAAAGAGGAGGAGATTCCTATTTGGGTTTGTAAAAATATAGCTCTCTTCTTGCCTTTTCAGGACAGGAAAAGAACGAAAGAAAGAAGATCGGTATGCTTTGGACTGTCAGGAGAAAGCGTATTGGCTAGTGCACCGGACACCTGTAAGTGATGAATAAGGCTAGCAATGTTTGCTAGTATTGACAGCTGTTTGTCAACTCAAATATCAGAATTATATGTCTCTCAGTACCCGCTGCTGTGGAGCATGGGTAAGAGGGCATTATTGGATAGTAATGTTTGTAAATCACAAACATTGGCCATTTGAACAGTGTATGAACATATTTAAAAGATAAATAAATAAAAGGTACTCATTGTCATAGGCATCTGTTGGGCCACTATAGCAACAGAATACTGGATGAGATAGATATCTGGTTTGATCCAGCCTGCCTTTCCCTCATGTCCTTAATATTTTAACCAAATAAATTTAAAAGAATCTTATTAGAGCAACAATAAAGCTTAATAGGCCATCCTGGTACAAGCTGGTTCTCTGTAGATGTTTTAGGTTTCAGCTTTCAAGTCTTCAACCAGAGGTTATGTGAGCAGTGGATGACTGTGGCCCAAAATATCCATAGGGAAAGACGTTAGGAAAGGCATGTGCCTAGATGCCCTAAGTACATCTGATCTCACCTGCGTTAGGAAGCTAAGCAGGGTCGGCCTTGGTGAGTACTTGGATGGGTGACCACCAGGGAATACCAGGTGCTGTAGGCGCCTGGAGTAGGAACTGGCAAACCACTCCAGTATTCCTACCCAAAAAACTCCATGGACATAGGGTCACAAAGAGTCGGTCACGAATGTAACGACACAACATACACGATAGACCATAATTTATTCAATGAATGTTGAGGCTCTCATACATTTATCCATGTAAATGACCGCACAAAGACACAGAAATAGACATACAGTATCCGAAAAGGCAAAAAGGATTCTACAGCCTGGGTGAGGGGTTTCCTATCAGTCACTGGATCACTCTGGATGACATGTGCTTAGTCAATCTGAGAGCACTGATTGTTACTGTGAGGGAAGATGTTGTGCAGTGTGGGTGTATGGCTTTGCTAGAAATAGAACTCCAGTGTGTTCTAAATGTGTGTTCTAAATGGCTTTCTCCAGTGATTCTGTCATCCAGAGTCTTCCAAGACTGTGAGGCACCCCCCCCCCCTTTAAGATAAAGGGCATGCCTCATTCTTGCACTCTCAAAAGGATTGTTTGCTTATTAGCTATCTCTCTTGATTTTTTTCCTGGAAACTGAGAGTCACAGCAACTTCCAACATGATTAAAAACACATACAAATAAAAGCAGAATACTGTAGGTTATGATATTATAACACAATTATGATACATTAAGCAAGGTTTACATTTAGTATATGCATGAACAGAAATCTCCTGCCAACATCCTATGTTTCTGCATTCAGCATTGATATGTTGCACCTCATACTGGATGAAGGCAGTTTTGAACCCTGGCATGTGTAGAGGCAAAACAGAAATCATCTCTGAGGGCAGAGAATTTCCAATTCAGTGGGACTTATAGGTTCTTTTAGCACCTCAAGCAAAATTACCCTCATATTGTGAGGAGTTGGACTGGAAGACAGCTAGGCCAAATAGCAAGTAGTGCAGAAACGTGGCATCCATTTTGAACTGACAATTCAAGAACACTTAGCCTGGCATCTTCACCCCATATGTGGGGGTAGGCCCTACTGAAATCATTGGGACTTTGAATAAGATAATTTTTGGTGTTGTACTGTGTTTTCATTTCTATTTTATCATTCTAGCTGTGATGCAAAGAATTTTGTTTTTGGAACATCTAATATAAATTGAGCATATAAACAGTAGATTCCTAATAGATATGGGTCAGATTCTGTTTAATTAGTTTCCCACAGCACATTAACTTTACTTCTGGAGCAGACATTTTGGAAACTATTGCTGACAAGTGGGTGAAAACAGCCTACTAGTATTAAAGCATGGTACTGTATTCTTCTTCCTACCTATGAGCAAAGTGAAGAGAGAGTTTGCAGAGGAAGAAGACAGACACTGCACTCACATCCGCTGAGAATTGTGCATTATATCAAAACCTGAGATGTGGGCATTGGGCCATTTAAAATCAGCTAGTAAAGTTTTACCTCAGTGAACCTAAGGACTACAATTGTAATTTTAGCCCCAGCTCACACCAAGCAGCAAAAAAGGGACCATTAATCCAGGGAATTGGCCTCCTCACTACCTGATTCCCTCACATTGATCTTCCATGCCTTGAGGTGCTTTTAGGGTGCCTTTGGTAAATCTTCCATGCCTGAAAAAGACTCCAAGCTGCGTAGGCGGCAACACGAAGCGCCTGTTATTTCCGAGGTCCTTCTGGCAGATGCCGGCGGGGCGTTTCCTGAACAGTACCACACTGATCATAGCATGCCGTATGGCGCTGACACATGCCAAGGAGCCACGTTCCCTAATCCCAAATTATAATCAAAGATCCACTTTTAATTGTGCATGCTGTGTAAGCAGCCAGCTGAGAGCCCAGCAGTTAACAGACCGAGAAGGTATAAGCCTCCGGCAAGTGTCAGCCGGTAATTGGAGCTTTGCTTGGGGGTAGAAAAAATACCATCTGTAGCAAAGGCCTGAGTGCCACAACTACCCCTTTGGTCTCAGTTCATGCTCCCTGCTGAAGCTTCTTTGATCACACCAGAGTTGTGCTTGGATCTTTCTCTTTCTTGAGCAGTTTCCTCTCTTTTCAGCCTTTCAAGATAGCACTGGCTGGGGTTTAATTATTGATGTCCAAACTTCAGCAGACAACTGATCAAAACTCAACTGTGCTCAAAAGCAGATGCAACTACAACAGTATCCATCTGTTTGTCCTGTCAAGGCATCCCTTGACTGGGCAGCATTTCCTCTGCACATGATCTACTGTAATTCCACATGCCAACATATTACTAAGACTTACTTACTAACATATCAAATATTCCTGTCATTAGGAAATTTCACATGTGCCATGGTTTCCTGGTCAAGCCACCTTTTTTGCTGTCTCTCAAACTCACTGTTCTCAGTCATCCTGAGATGAGAGCACCCAGGAGAGTCAAAGGTGATGGCAATAGAGATGTGCACGAATTGCGGTTTGGTGGTTCAACTGCAGAGCTATTCTCTGGGTACCCTAGCTTCTCAGCCCTGCCTTTTCCAGTGGGTGCCCACTCAGAAGCAGCAGCATGGCTTCCCAGTTCTGCTTCCTCTGGGCACTTCCTCCAAATGGGCACCCGCTGGAGGAGGCAGGGCTGAGAAGCCACGCCACTGCCTCTGAGTGGATGATCGCTGGAGGAGGCAGGACAAGGAAGCCTGGGGTACCCACTAAACATCTCTATGGCTGAACCTCACCAAACCATGGTTCGTGCCCATCTCTAGACAGAAACTATGAAAGACTGACTAAAACCCTCACTTCCTCAACACTTTGGGGAGGTCTGGAGAATTTGACCCAAAAAAGAAATTCCCCAGGCTAGGCATGGAGAAGGAGTGTGCTCACCTGAAGAAGTAGCTACCACCACTCCCACAATCTAAGCCTGCAGAAGAAAATCCCAGTGACTGATGAGACACTAGGACTGGTTTGTAGGACCTTCTATCCTCCCATTAAAAATGAAATACCTTGCCTGAAATGTAGTTTATTTAGATAAAGGGTTAAAAAAAAAAAGAAACCATTCAAGAACATAAAAAGGCAAAAGTTCAAATAGGTACATGAAACAGGTTTTCAAAAGTTAGGAGCAAATGTAGACCCAGACTTACAGCAATGAAGCAGCAAACATACCAGTAAAAAACAAAGCTCATATAACGTAGTTCTACTCCATCCGGAATCCTGTTCCTAGCATATGCAACTAGCATGTTTTAGGGCATGCACAGAATGCAGAATCCTGGCAGAGCATCCAAATGGACTGTGGGTCTAACCCAAGAATCAGAGTTAGTGTTTTTAAGCAGGAGGGAAGTGGAGCTAAGCTCTCTGGGCAGTTTCCTCAGTCTTCTTTTATACAAGTGAATGGGCCCACTCGTCTTCATTTCCTTTCATGGTCCACCAGGACAAAAGGCTGCATTCCAGACAGGATGTCATGTCCATTCCCAGATCCACATGACTCCCTGGAAGGAAGAAGGATGAGTCCTTTCAAGTCAGGTCTGCAGATGTTACTGTCTCTGTGATGTGTCCTCTAATAAAGCTAAGCAAGATAAGAAGGGAGGTTTCTGCTCCCCAGCTCAGTCTTTCCTTAGAAGTGCTCTAGTAGGAGATGATATGAAGGTGTGAAATCCCCGTTTCCACTCTGGCTCTTTGGCTGTGAGGTCAATTTTCTAGGCTCACTGAAAATAATCCAAAAACTGCAGTTCTTAATCTCTTCATAATGGGCAATGGAGGACAAGGTCCTTTCACATTTAATACATAGAACAGGGAAGCTTGCCTATTGCTGCTTTTCTCAGCTGTGTCATACTATATATTTTCTTTTTTGGGAGGAGGGTCCTCAATAAAGTGCCTCTTGGTAGCTTTTGTCCTATCTTGCTGGATTCAAGCTGGATTCTGGAAGGGGGTGTCGTTGACATGCTCATCACTGCCTTAGAGCTAAAGTACGTAAGCAGGATATCCAAAATTGCAGCTGTAACACTTTGGCAAGGGCCCCAAAAGCAGATGTCAGTGGCAACGGGGCCCTGCGACCAGATGGTGCTCAGTGCTGTGGTTAAGCCTCTCCATGATCTTGGTGCACTAAAACCAGAACAAACTTGGGGAAAATATATTTTGCATCAGGAATTGATTGACTTGTAGACATTTGGCTGATTAAACAAATGTGCATCATTTTGCCTGTTGTTGCTTATTTTTACACATGTAAATTGACCATTGTGGAGTACTAAATTTAGATTGCTTCTCCAATTCTTAAAGCTGCCCTGAGAACAGCAGCTTGGAATAGACTACTAGGAACCTTGGTTTCCCACATTCTCTGGAAATGTTACCACATATTACTCCATTTCAAAGTCTTTTTTTTTCATAACCATACATGTGAGTAGCCTGAGTTTTAGAATGAGAAGCTGAGATCATGAGGATGCTGAAGCCTGAAGCTAATGAATGTGGTGTGGTTCCATCACTGCCCTTGCTTGTGCAGGGATACAGAATGTACACACCTTTAAGTACTGGGCAACATTATTTCTAAATGAACACATGAATAAAAGTCTTGCCTAATTAAGGCTTAGATGAGATAGATCTAAATCTTGCTGGATTACAATTCCTGTTATCTATAATAGTTATGCTGGCTGGGACAGAACTGGAACCTAACGACATATGAAGGGCCACTGTACAACTGTTGTTTTAGAACAGTGATTCCCATCCTTGTGTAAGGACTGCAACTCCCATAAACCCTGAGCCAGCAGAGTGGGTGGTGAAGGCTTCTGGGACTAGCTGTCTAAGGACACCTGGATTACCCAAGGTTGGGAACCATTGCATTAAAAGGAATAGAGAGAGATAAATTATATATATTAATGTGCCATCTTGTTGATTCCAACTTTCAGCATCCCTAGTAAGATTTCCAGGGTATGTGGAACACTGGAACATTTAAGGAGTGATTTATCATTGCCATTCTGATTTTCCAGGGCTGAGTGGGGATTTGAACCCATGTCTCCTGAGTGCTGGCTTGAAACTCTATCTACCACACAATGTTGGCTCTCCTTATCAAAATAATCTTCCGTAAATCCTTGTCAAGATTAGTCCGTTTTGCACTTACTGTTTCTACACTGATAGGAAATAAGAGGCAGGAGTGGGAGAAGTTCCCATCCCATTTCAGTCTATTACATTCCCCCAAAAACCCGTGTTGGAGAGCTGTGAAGTATTTGGACACTTGAATGAGTTGCAGGAGGAAAGAAAGTGAAGCAAGTTCTGCTATGCCAGCCCTGTTAGTGCCAATACATTTAGATTTAGGCTACAGAATGTAATGTATTGCTATCAGCTGAATTTAAAATAAATCCTAATATCCATTGTTGTTTGTTTTGATACTTTATAATAGCCAGGGATGCAAGACACACTTGAGTATGGCATAGACCGTGCAACTGATCCCCTTGAAAACAAGGTAAACTAGGTAAGTTTTCGTTCTTCTGGGGTTTTTTTAAGCATTCATTTGATTATATTTTTGAAGTATGAAAATTGTGTTATATATCTTCATTCATAAGTAATTAGAGATGGGCAGTTGCTGCAGTTCAGTAGTTTGGCAGATTGGGCCCACAGGTGCTTGCGGATGCCCTGGAATTTTGTCCCTGCCTGCTCCTATGTGCACCCTTATCAGAAGCAATGCCATGGGCTGCCCTGCCCACCACCTCCTCTGAGTGGGTGCCCATGGGAGGAGGCAGGGTACAAAACACCTGTGGCCCTGATGTGCTGAACCACCGTGAACCATAGTAAGTGCCCATCTCGGTAAGTGATAAATAACTCTTATCCAAGATAAGTTAGCAAGAGGGTCAGTGGCCAGCATAGGTAGGAACAGAGAGCTTTGGCAGACCACTAATACATTACTTACATTTTCCTAAAATGTTGGCACTTGGGGCAAATTTCACTATCTCATGGGATGAGAAAGGAGGAACAAAATCTTGTGTCTTCCCAGAAAGAAAGAAAGAAAGAAAGAAAGAGAAAGAAAGAAAGAAAGAAAGAAAGAAAGAAAGAAAGATTTCTGATTTTTTTTAAAGTTGGGAAAGTGACTCGATCTAGGAGGCAATGATAAATTCATCTCTGGATATAGGTGTCCTTCAATGTTTGGGGCCCTGGGGCAAATTTCTTCCTGGCCCACTGCTATAGCCCTGCTTGATATTAGTCTTCCACACCTAGGTAGAATTCATTCTAATTCTGTTTTAAATTGTAAAATATATTTATAATGTTGTATCTGTAGATGTAAATTAGCATGTGCAATGACATGTGTGCCCTCTTTTGATAGCATTTTTCTGGGGATGTGAAAATAGCCACTCAGTCATCAAGTAATGTGTTCTCTAGAGCCTGATCCAGTCATTACTTAAATCAAGGGTGGGGAACCTCCAGCCCTTCAGTTGTTTTGGACTACACTGCCCACAGTCCCTTATGATTGGCAATATAGGTTCAGAATGCTGGGAGACGCAGCCCAAAACACCTGGAGGGTGTTTACGCCCAGAATGGCTGTGCAGCTAGATGGAGCGGTATATAAACCCTAATTAATTAATTAATAATAAATTGGAGGTTCCCCACTTGAGTCAGGTGTTTTTCACATACAATGAGAAGCATGTGCCAGCCTTTATTGATGCTGAATGCATGTCGTCCAAAGGAGGAACTCTTCACATAAAGCAGAATTATTATTTAAACAATCTGACTTCTGGTTTCTCAGGGGAACTTTCGCCTCTTGAGAGCATCCCACTTCTGATACAGTATTAAATAGATGATGAAGGGCAGAATCTTTAAGAAAGAATTTAGGAGAAAGGGTTTAGGAGATGAAGCCTTATGGAGAACAGACAGAAGAGCTATTAACTGCAATTGGAAAGACACTCCCAGCCTACTTTCATTGCTGAATGAAAAGTAGGTCCTTTTCTGTAAGACCGATTGTACATACATTGTAGACGTTTAACATTAGGCAGAGATAGAGGGAATGGAAAACCAAATCTGGCTGGTCTTAAAAGCTGACAGGTCCCCTGCTGAAGGTGAACTCAATTGGCTTGAAGGCGGATAAAGCACTGCTTACAGCAATTCTTTTCTTCAAACCATACTGTGCTCCTCATTTGGGTAAAGGCTCTCGCCCATTTCAGCTGCCAGAGGCAGGTAATTGCCAGGGCCAAGTGGGCTGGGTTGCCATGGAGACTGTGGAGAAGAGTTAAACACTACACTTTTAGGACATACCTTTTTACTGGAACAGGAGGTAGTGGATCTGCCTTTTTTTTGAAAGGAGAACAACAGTTTATCAGCCTTAGGGAACATAAAAGTGTGTCCCTCTCTCTGTGTGGAGTTATTGAGCCAACTTTTCTTCTTACATGCTAACAGTCCAACAGAGAAGGTTTTCATTTTTTAAAAGCTATAGTAAATAGAAAGCTACTGCCAGTGGAATTGTTCATGCACACAAGCTACATAATTTATTAATTTTTTTTTTGTAAAAAAGGGTGCATCCAGTCTCCCCCCCCCCTTCATGCTAATAAGATAGTGGTATCTTTAAACACTTTAGGAGGCGACTACTCCATTTCCCTCAAGCCTCAGTGGAGAACATACACACCCAATTCTTGTTAGGTGATGATATATAAACTGAAGCTGGAGGTTGATTAAAGATGGTTTTCTGAAGTAAATGAAAATAAATATTTTTGCTATTAGACAGTGCTGTGGGGGGTAATAGCTTTTAAAGAAAGAGCAGCCCTTTTTGCAGAAAGCTAATCTGGTTTTATTTTTGCCCCCTTGCCCCACTGCTGATCTGGGGAACAGAGCAGATTGACTGATCGGTTGTTGGGGAAACTGTGCTTTCCATGACAACAGCTAGGGCAAGAAACAGTTATTCGACTGTTGACTCGAATTGGAAATAGCCGCTCCTCAGCATTTGGCATACTAGTGTGATACAAGATGTCTAACTTCCCCAATAGTAGAGACATGATAGCAGGGCAGGGGCACTGGGGCATACCTGACAGTTTTATTCCAAGTCTGCAAACAGGCAGTCAGGAGGAAAAGTCAGCTGTAATTGTGCATTGGTAAAAGAGGAGAGGGGAAGGAAGGCAAATTTTGTTGGTAGTTGTGTGCCTCCATTTCTTAAGACAAACAGTGTGTCAGGAGATGAGGGTTCAAATCCCCTTTCCGTTATGGAAACTCACAGAGGGTGGTAGGTCAAAACCACAGCTTAAATATCTTATGTACCTTGAAAACTCTATTAGGATCACTGTAAGTTGGGTGCAATTTGAAGGTGCCTAACAAACATCACCATCCTAAAGAAGGTACAGATACAAATTCTCATCACAGCTGATACCAAAAATAAGCTATGGATGCTTGACCCAAAGTATATGGAGGAATTCCAATTCTACTGCTGCACACAAAGATTGGCTCAATGTGAGTCACCGCCTCAAACACAGGGTTTTTGAACAGCAAATAAGCAACATGAAGCCATTCTGATTTAAAAACTGCACTTCCTGTAAGTGCAAGCCAGCATAGCCAAAGGTGTGATGTGTGTGTGTGTGTGTGTGTGTGTGTGTGTGTGTGTGTGTGTGTGATGGCAGTTGTCCACCAACTTCTAGATGGCCTCAAGTTGTTCATCTGTGCCTCTGTGCATATTGTATCCGTATCACTGCAGGTTGTAAGGATTTATCGAAGGAGCGGCATAGGGATTACATAAACACCAGAGGATGTCTGATAGGGCAAATCATTCACCAAAGCCAGTGATTAATTGCAGTCCAACCAATAGGAATACTAATACATTATTCATTAATTTGATGGGTCTCCTCTAGCTGGGAATAACAAGTGGATGTTCGACCAATTCTTTTATCTAAAAAAATGAACTTCATAAATAAAGTATTCAATCTTAGAGTTAGAATTTAAAATAAGGACACTACTACTGTGACTGTTTTTGGAATTTTAGATATTTATGTGTCGTTACATTTTATTCTTTAATTTATTTATTTTTGTGTGTTTAATGTAAACATCTCTGATCCCCAGAATGGAGCAACAGTGTGATTTGATTTTCTAAAAACCTCAAAAATAGAACACCCCAAGGACAATGTCAAGGGAGCATTTTTTGTTGTATTTAGAGAGGCATTTTCATGAGCTACATGTTTATGGGTAGAAAAAAATGGAAAGATCTTGTGAACTTCCTGAATTTATTTCAATTATTTATTTTAATTATTTTAATTTATTGGACATTTTGCTACTGTCCTCAGTGACTTCTTGGATGTGTAGTGTACAGTTGAATCCTTGATTAAGAAAACATGTAGTAACAACCATATACTTGTAATTTGTTGTGTTACAAATCAAATTATAATTAAATAAATGAAAATGTGGCTTATAATAACAACAACAATAATAAAATAACTGGGATGAAATGAATTAATGAATGAACTCTCATTTCTTTAAAAACGATGTCTCTCTCTGAAGTAGGTAATTAATGATTTCCCCCATCTTTTCTTTTCTCTTTCTCTCCAGTCTTTTCTTCTTCAGAAGTATGTATGACCTTCCTGTCTATGAAATCCTTGCTTGAATGTTCTGTAGAAGACCAAAACACTGTAACCTTTGTATGAGTCATTCTGTTATATCACCACTGTTCTCCTTCTAAAACTGTACTGTATGTTTGAGAAACTTCAACCTGGGAAAAAGGACAATGATGGGAATGTAAGATGGATCTCTTTTAATTCTGTTGACTTAAAAAATAATAATGGTAAACCTTTCCTTTCTGTAGATTAGCCATATGTGCTTGGAGGTTGTCATTTAGCTGTTTGTTGGAACCTATAGCAGGATTTGGCTGTTAGCTCTATAATAATTCAATGAATTGTCCTAATGAGTTAGAGGGCCTTTCGTTTTAGCGTCAGTTTTTTGTTGGAGATCCATGTACACTCACAGGCTAGGTGTAGTACTGAGCCCAGTGAAACCTTAACTAAACCCTTTATTTTCTCAAATACAATTGAATAGCTGCTTTTCCTTTCTAAGGGATAGAGTAATGTTTTTCATTATTCTGTCCATCACTTCTGCCATAGAATTTACATACACTGCATATTACAATAGTTTAGTATCACTTTATTTATCAGGGCTCCATTCTATAGAATTTTGTGATCCTGTGAGAGACTTGGACTTTTATAATGTATTTTAATTTGAATAACTAAGTTAGATTTCTCTAGCAGAGAATTTGAATTGCCTCACCAAACAACAAATCCCAGGATGCAAATATAACTGCATAGTGTGCAATGTGCATACACTTGGGGCCCCAAAGAAGGAGCCCTGGGAAAGCAAATGGCAAAGTCCGTGGAAGGAACATCACCAACTAGTCTGAATATTCAGTTTGGGAGCAAATATTTTGTGTGGTGCAAATTTTCCCTTTTTGTAATTGTTTGTTTCTTATCTTCTCATTGTTAGCAGCCATAAGACTTCCAAAAAAGTTACAACACCACAAATAGTGTGTGCATACTGGTAATGAGATAACCAGAATTCAATTGTCAATTCCTTCTTAAGTGAAGCACTGTAAACCATGGCAGCACATTGCTGCTAATCAACATGGTGCTGGTAGGACTATTAATCCCATAGTTCTTTCTGGGAGTCCCACTGTCAGGACTCGGTCCCTTTTGAAATCAGTGTTGTTTTATCATTGTGAATTTCTGAAGGGAAAAAATTGGACACAAATGTTATTTAGAATAATATTCATAGCATAGATATGCTAACCAAAATGAATGGCATGGTAGCAGGAAGTACACCTTTGCTGGTACTGTTATTATGTCTGTTGGGAGAAGACTTGAGTGAAGTAACCAGCAGCAGTACAGTTAGATGTGCTGTTAGGAGGACATTCTGTGGTCCTGCCCTACTTGTAAAAAGTTTAAAGGTGATCAGTTCACACAATAGAAGAGCTAACGACACCCCTCTAGGATCGTTGCTGCCCCTGATTGCATTGAAACTTCTTAATCCCTTCATCACAATACAATAACTAACACCTATTTTCCTGCCTAGGACATGTTTCCTCAACTTTAAAAAGCCCAGTCTCATTCACTCTATACCCCAGAGCACAGAGAGAACTCCTAGTTCCCTGAGTTCCTTGCCTTCTGAAGATGCCAGTCACAGAGTCTGGCGAAATGTCAGGAAGAAAAACTTCCAGAACACGGCCAAACAGTCCGAAAAACTCACAACTATTGGATCCCGGCCGTGAAAGCCTTCAAGAATACATTTAATAGGAGCCTCGAATGGTCCTGAATTCAGTTATAAGCATGTTTGGGTAGGGATGCAGAGGTTAACATTTACTTTAGGTGGCATATCCCAGAGAAAACTTCTCCCTCAGATTCCTATTGATTGCAAGAAGTAAAACACAAGAGTTGCCATATGGTTACTGTGTAAATATTCTGGTGTTATGTCTAAGTTGGTATAAGCAACTAAGGATGGGCTGGGGGACATTTGATCCTCTTGGAGTTGTTCAGCTCCTCTAGGAATTGTTTAGGAGCCCCGTGGTGCAGTGGTTAAATGCCTGTACTGCAGCTAAAACTGTGTTCACGACCTGGGGTTCAATCCCAGGTAGCAGGCTCATGGTTGACTCAGCCTTCCATCCTTCTGAGGTCGGTAAAAGGAGTACCCAGCTTGCTGGGGGGGGGTGTACCCTGCATTACTGTAACTGAAATGTAAACTGCCCAGAGACTACTTGAAGTGGTATGGGGTGGTATATAAGCAGAATACTTTTTGCTATCATTTCTAACCATTGGCCATGAATGATGCCTGGGGCTGTTGGGAGACAGAGTCTAGCAACACCTGAACAGCCATATCTTCCCCACACTTAATGCAGTACTGAGTAAATGGTGCAAAAGATACAGTGCATAGAGGCAAGGGTAGCTACATACTACATACCAAACCAGTAACATTTCCCCAAGGGGGTCCTTTAAAAGGCAAAAGCAGCAAGGGGTGAGGGGGAGTGTGCTTAACTTCTTCCTTCCAACTCTATACAAAAAGGTAATTTTTAATAAATTGTAAATCAGTACTTGGAATTCCTTGGAGCGCAGGAATGGTATTACCCCCAAAATATATAGTTAGGGAACTCCAAGTAGAAAACTGTCTCCTATGTTCAGAATGTTGGGAGGGGAGAGGGAGATGGGGGGAAGAAAAGAAAAAGAAAGAAAGAAAACTAGTATCCAGGTCCTTCTTACACACATATGGTATTGCTAATTCCTCGCATATGGCTGGTTTTGCAAGACATTAGCAGCTGAGCTCTTGGATGAGAATCACAGAAAGGAAAGGGCCCCCACAAAACTTAGGGCTTTCCTGGGAACCTCTGTTGCTTTTCTTCTGTTTCCATAAGCTTATTCCAAACAAAGTCATGGCATGATACTTCAAAGGGAACTGCTGGAACAAACAGCCTGCAGTTAATTTCCAGCTTTCAGTCGCTTGCTGGCTGGTGGATGACACGTAACATCACTTGAGCTATTTAAATCACAGCATAAGCACAGCAGATATTGTTTCTGAGGCTTTTAATTGCAATGTTTATCCTTTGTAATGTGTCAGTTCCTGTCGCCTTCAACGAACGCTGAATGATCTAATCGCTGTCTCCTAAATGAATCTATATTAGCTCCATTAGAAGAAGCCTGTAATTAAATGCATACACATATGTAGGCAGAAAAAGGAGCAGTCAATATTATCTGTTAAATAACAAAATCATATGGCGGGTGGACACAGTTCACACCGCTACGCCCAGACAAGCTGAGTAGATGTTAGTCTGCATTGAGTTTTTCTCGTTAAAGGGGGTGAAATGCTTTGTTTGAATGTAGTCTTCAACACGTACTCCAAAGCTGTTACATTTACTGGTATTTTCCTTCTTTTCCCTCTTGTTTACAGAAAAAAACAATTGATGTTTATAGAAGAGAGGTAATTTATATTTCACTTCTCAAATAAATATTAATCCATGATTGCTATCTGCAATCATAGATTGTAGATAATTGTAGGTAGATAATTGTAAATATCTACCCTCCAGGTAGATAATTGTAAATATCCTGGTATTGCCAGGTAGATAATTGTAAATATCTACCCTCCAATTAAATTATGATCTTCCTGTATGTTCCATAAATGTCTTATTGTAGCATTCCACAGACTGCTCTGGCACACCCGCTCCTATTTGTCATGTTCAGACCTAGTATGGGTTGATATTCTTGTTTTATTTATTGACATGAATGAGGGAAACTACACCAGGCAGATGTCCTTCTCAGGCTCAGCTCCAGTGCTGCTACTATTCTTTGCATCCACGGAGCTAATATTTTCAATGATCTACAATCAGGATTTAATCCCACAGTGGAAAACTTTCAGAAGTTTAAGAGCTGTGCATATCCCCAAATATTTTCACTTTTAAAGCTACCTACATCCTAATTTCTGCTATATTTTTGGCTTACTGAGACATGTTTCTAGGCCAGGTGATGGGCTTTTTCAAAACTAGAAGTGAACAGTTCATCTTCTGCATCCTTGCCTTGGCCCCCACCTTCTTTCACCATTGGTACAATATATTTTCTGGAGTGTCTGAAGCTACTTCTGTGATTGAAACAGATGATACTTCTTCACTAGCCTACTTGCTAAATGATATTCTGGGATCAAAATTATTTAACACTCATTAGTTTTGTTACTAAATACGTAAACCACGACACTAACCAGCAGTTCATTCACTCGGGTCTCTGCTGTTCCACTAACATAATAATAATAATTAAAAACTCTAATTTGCCTTTGTAGATCATGTACTACCAGCAGGCAATCATGAAGACCAGAGTAAAATCATCTGTCTCTTTGGGAGGGTAAGTTCTGACATCCTTTGTGTCCATCTTTAGTGAGGAATCCAGTGTGTTCCATGAGGTGACTTGAGAGCTGGTGTGGTCAAGTGGGAAGAGGGTTATAAAGGTCCCCACTCAGCTGTGAAGCTCACTGGGTGACCATGGGACAGTCAGACAACCAGCCTAGCCTACCTCATAGAGGTTATTGCAAGAAGGAAAAAAGACGAAGAAGTGAGCAATATAAGCCACTTTTTGCTAATTTCAGAAACATCAGTACAGTATATGTATTAAATGAAGGACTAGAAAAAAATTGCATACTGTATAATGAGATTTTATTTTCTATTTGCCAACTGCGTGTGGATGTAATACACCTTCCTTTGCAGAGAAGAAATATTTATAACCAGAAAAAGCCAAGCCTTTGAGTAATCAAGTGATTTTGGGGACATATGTGTGTATGTGTGTGTGTGTGTGTTATTGTTTAGTTTTAACTTATTATAAGAAGTAGTGGGAGGAGAGATTTCTCTGTCTTTTAATATTGAAACAAGGGCCACTCACAGCAGCACAGCGCTGTTTGCAGCTGCCTTGCCAATCTCCACCTCCTTCCCGGAACAGACCTCGTGTCTGGCTGATCTCTTGTTTTTTTTTTTTAAATGTAGATGCTTGCTGAGATTAAACTGATACAGCTAGAAGCAAGTTAGACAAGAAAGACGCTTTCTGCCTGGCACACTGGTTTTTCTGCAGAAAGTTTGCTTTTGATGTGGAAACGCATTGAAACACGGGGTTCCCTCACCTGCAGTCCAAAATGCCACAGTTCAGCAAGGGCAAGAACAAATGGTATTCTAGAATGTGTAATTAGGTTCCCTATAGTCACACGGCACTTCTTTGTAGATGTTTACTGTAATTGCTATTTTGATGCAGTTTGTGGTTCTGCTGTCACACCTTTCGTGAAATAGCACATACAACTACCTGAAGGGGTGAAGTGAGAAATTCCCAAAAGCTGTATAGCAGCAATTGGAGAACATTCCTCGCTATTGCGAAGGCATCATCATTCCCTTTGCTTCGTTTCTATTGTTCTGGTTAAAACATTGACCACAAACGACCATTCTGTTTTCACCCCATATGTTTTCAGGTTAGTGAAGTACAGTGAGCAGTTCCAATCCAATGATCCCATCATTTCAGGATGCCTCCCCAGCAACCCGTGGATCTCAGACGATGTGGATTTTTGGGAGCTCAATGCAAAGCTGTACGTATTGCATTTATTTCACAATTGTACGTTAGAGGGATTGTTGCTTTGTGGTTTGTTTTGTTTTTCAACCTCATGAGCTTCTACTTTTTTCAGAACTTCTCCTTTTTCCCTGCTTTTATGCGTGATGAGTAGGCTTGTCTTGTCTTCACATGGCAATCACGCCTATCCCTCCAACGCATCTCTGACCCACAGTGCAGGTTGCATTTTGTTTATTGATGTCTTGTTCCCTTCCTGTGACACTCTTTTCCTGCCTGATTGTGCAAATAATGTCAGAGCAACAGAAGGGTGGACAGAGCAGAAAGTGTGGTGCCACCAGGCGGTTCATCAGTTCTTCTTTTAAAGGGATGGCAGAAATTAGAAAGAGGCCTCGGACACCTTAGAGACGAGCCCCTTTTATCTGGCAAAAGATTTCATGCACTGTGGCTGCCTTGTTCAGATGCTGAACTCAGGGCAAAATGCCAGTTTGGTGGTTTTGCCACACAGATTAACTCTTGAAAAATTTCTTTCAAGGGATAAACACTTTAAAGGAATAGAAAACAGGCAATCACAGTGGTGGGATTTTCTTCTTCAGTTTCCACTCGAATGGAATATGACTTTCCTTATAAAACAGGGAGGAAAATTATGATGGGAAAGAGCCATACCATGGACTACTACATTTTAAAAGTAATTTGTTGCCGCAGTCTTCTGTTTTGTTTTTAAAAGTTCTATCATGGCACTCATTCAGTTTCCTGTTGCGGTGGGATGGGAGGGAGGTGTATTGGTGCTGGCCTTGCCTAGTGTAAAATACAGCTGGCCAGGCCACAAGGATCCCACTCACAGCAGCACAAAACCCCTTTGGCTATGGTTTGTCCAGTCTCCACTTGCACTTTCTTCCTGGATTGGGGAATGACACAAGGAATGGTGATGACACATTTACCTCAAGCCATACCAGGAAGTGCGGAAGAACAGCAGGAGACCAGTCCCCTATAGTGGTATGAGCAGAGTGTGATGCTTTTAAAAAAATTACAAATTAGAACTATCACCATCACCACCTTGTATAGTAGTTAATCAACAGCGTCTGAGTCTACCAAAGAAACCATGAAACAGATGAGTCAATAGTATGCAAAAGAAATGATTTTGGGGGGCCATTAGCAAATTATTTTGCAAAAGAGGCTTTGTTATGTCCTCTTTAATTTAAACAATAATTCATCACAAGTAATGTCATTAATTTCAATGGTCACTCCAGTTGTTCTCTGCCAATGAAAATCATTGGATACAGTGAAGCAAATCTTGGTTAGAATGATTCTAACACATGCAGTAGCACATAATTGTCAGTTCTTTCACTGGCTGGTCCCCAGCAGCTCATTAGGACATGCTGTAAAGCAATGGAAGAAGCATCTTTGCAACAGCTTGTGTGTCCATTTCAAGATAACAATGTTGAAATCATAATAATGGAAGGACAGCTTGACTCTCCCAGGCACTGATCTTAGAGAGAAACAGCAGCACTAATGGATTATTAATTTTCTGCAGGGTGGACATCCCCACAAAAGCACGAGTGGAGAGATGGGCCCTTAATTTTAGCGAGCTGATGAGGGATCCCAAAGGGCTTCAGAACTTCCAGCTGTTCCTGAAGAAAGAGTTTAGTGGTGAGTGTGAGACTGTGACTGTGTTTGCCCCCACTTTTCTAGTTCTCCTATATAGTGGTGGAGGACACTGCTGTGATACGCGGCTGGCCATGATTAATCCATTTCCTCCTTTTACAACAGATGAGGTGATGTGGGGTACACACACACACACACACACAGAGAGAGAGAGAGAGAGAGAGAGAGAGAGAGAGAGAGAGAGAGAGAGAAGATAGAATTGTTAATTACAATATTTTCATGTGGATTTTTTTTTCTCAAGAAGGTTATCACGTTACTTAGAACATAAAATAGGAACGCAGATAGCATGGAACCATGAAGGAATTGCTGCATTGTATTAGAGGAACTTTAAAACACCCTCCTGTTTTAAAGTTTCTTCAGTATCTCTATCTTGGATGTTCACCAAGAAAGATGAAATAATATGGTCAGAGAAAGTACAGCTCCCATGCTTTTTAATATTTGCGTGGTAGAGGGAATTGTAGAAAGGGCAGCTTGTTATGGGCACTGGCACTGAGAGGTTGGTAGAAGCTGTACTTACATAATTGTCCTCTCCCAGAAGGCTGTTGAAGGTCCTCCTTCCAGAACTGAGAATTACATTGAGTATTGTAGGAGCTGTTTAGAGGATTGATTTAGAAGCTTGAATACAAAAAGCAAAGTGTTCTGCTTATATACTGCCCCACAGTGCTTCATTTCTAAAGTGCTACACACATTTCTAAAAGTGATACTGTTTCTAAAAGTGATGCTGTTTCTTGTTCCCTTTTAATTCAGGGGAAAATTTGGGATTTTGGGAAGCTTGTGAAGATCTGAAGTGGGGAGACCAATCCAAGGTGAAAGAAAAAGCAGAAGAAATTTACAAGTGAGCACAATATAAAGGTTTTTTTTTAAAAAAAAAATGGTCTCTTGTATTAAGCTGTGCTGTTTAGTACTATTTCTACCATGCAATCAAAAATGTAGTTGAACAATACCACTGCTGATATTATCGAGGCAGAGAAGAACAATATTTGTGACTTAGGGGACTCTTACAAAGACAGTTTATATCATCATCATCAACAACAACAATTTGCAGATTTCAGAAATAACACCACCAAACCTACAGAAATGGCAGTACAGTGGCACCTTGGCTTAAGTAATTAATTCGTTCTCCAGGCCATTTTGTATTGCAAAAAAATTATTAAACTGAAACCTGGTTTCTCATAAGAATGTATTGAAAATCCTTTAATATTTTTTTCTTTTTGTCTCTTGATGGATCTTTGTATGTTATTTTGTGATTATCTAATTTGTCTTGTTGTTTTCATTTGTTGTATTTAATTGTAGATTATTTATTTGCATTTATTTAAACTGCCCAGAGTCCCTTCTGGGAAATCAGTGCAGTATAAAAATGCAATAAATAAATAATAAATAAATTCGGGAGGTCAGAAAAAAGGCAACCCGGGGCATTCCATTTAAAATTTTATTAAACCGAGGTATCCTCATTTCCAATAAATTTTTTTCTTAAACCAAGCTTTTCTTTAACTGAGGCATTCTTAAACCGAGGTACCATTGTATTGCCAACAGCATACATACTGCACCAGATACTTAGGTTTTTGGTTAAAATATGTATCAAGTATATAATATCAGTCAATGGTTTTATAATTTTGATTGACTGTGCCTGGTATTTTTAAATAATTATACTTAGCTACTGGCCTGTGGCTGGTGGATACTGGATCAGCCTACAGATGTGTGGTTAACAGTGATGAGACTAAAGGTTGAAGGTCAGAGGAAGAAAGATAAACGAACAAACAAAAGGAAGTGAAGCAAACAAATAAGAGAAGAGGAGGGGCAAGCCAGAGTCTGAAAATGTTTAGCAATAGATTAGTGGGAAAAGAGAGAATCCCTTTAAGCCCTAAAAGCCTCCCTTCCAGTAATGCCCATGTTAAAGAGCCTGCAAGATTGACAACAGGGACAGTACTGATTTAAAAAAGCAAACAGACCCTGTGATAACACTATGACATGGTAAGGAAGCACCACCATCATCAAAGCCCAGCCCGTATTGCCTTCTGCATAGGGGTTGGGTCCCCAAAGGCCAAGGGAAGAGAAACCCTTGGCCGTTCTCTTCCCTCGAAAATCACTGGCAAGATCTGAACCAAAGCCAGCAGTTGCTAACAGTACCTGTCCCTAGGATAGGGGTAATGAGTAACAGTAAAGCGTGCTGCTTATAGAGACCACCTGGTAGTGGGGTGGCTAACAAAATCTTGGAAAGAAAGAAAGAAAGAAAGAAAGAAAGAAAGAACTCTCTGGGTGGGTTTATAACATAATTATGCAGGTTACACAATGCCTCCTTGCCCCCCTCCCCACCCAGAGGGCTGGGTACTCAATGTAGTGACTTTTGGGAGGATGGAAGGCTGAGCCAGCCTTAAGCCAGCTACCTGAGACTTTTGGGCTCAAAATCAGGTCATGAGCAGAGTCTAGATCTGTAGTTCTCAACCTGTGGGTCCCCAGATGTTCCTGAATGCAATTCCTAGAAATCCTTTCCAGCACAGTGAGTGGTGGAGGCTTCTGGGAGTCACACTCCAGGAACAGGTTGAGAACCACTGGTCTAGATCATTGTGCCATGTACCTCGTTGTGGATAATAAACAGCATCCTTCTTATCCAGTGTGTTTTAGAATGGGTCTCAAATCTCAAAATACATTTTATAATGGCTCAGCTGTTGCCACATTTGTCATTTAGGAGGTAGGCCATTGGCAAAGAGATCGCTACATTCTCTCTGTGAAATGCCTGTTGCCTATGAACTACTTTCAGCGAAAGCCAGCGTATCAGGCAAACATGGACATGAGCAACCTTGTACTCTCATATTTTCTTCTATATTGTACATTTCAGCCATCTCCAATTTGGGGGGGGGGACACAATAAGATACTGGGACAAATAAGTTAACACTGATAAAACAGTTGATTTTCAAAAGACAGATATTATAGGATAATCAACAAAGAAAAACATATGGTAATTTATAGAAGTTGGAGTCCCATCATCAAGCAACCCCCCAAAGTACAGAAAGTTTAAAAATGGCCAAGGATCAACTGAAAAGAACATGGAAGCATATTCAGGACACCCTCTCTCCCATGCTAATTTGAGCAACAATTTCAAAATCTTTGGTTACCACTTTAAAACAATTGCCAATAGTTGCTAATTTGCCTTTTGAAATAGTTGCTAATTTGCCAGTGAATAGTTGCCAATAGTTGCTAATTTGCCAGTGAAGAGCATATCACCCACAGATTTTTAGGGCTTGATTTGTAATGTTTGATCTTTTGGTCCACCCGCCGTGCACCAGCAATGCTGAGAAAACATAATCCATCATTGTTGTTGTTGTTTGGTGTTAGTCGGTCCAACTCTTCGTGACCCCATGGACCGGAGCTCGCCAGGCCCTTTTGTCTTCCACTGCCTCCCGGAGTTTGGTCAAATCCATATTGGTTGCATCGATGAAACCATCCAACCATCTCATTCTTTGCCATCCCCTTTTCCTTTTGTCTTCAATCTTTCTCAAAATCATAACCATAACTATAAATTAATAATAAGGCATTTTATTGATGGGAAACAGAATACTTTACTTATATCTTCTTCAGAACTTCAAGAATCTCCCTGAATTCTACTTTACTATATTTCTGCACTTTTTATTTTATTTTAGAACTTTCCTGGCACCAGGAGCAAGGCGATGGATCAATATTGATGGGACTACTATGGGTATCACTGTCAGAGGCCTCCAACACCCGCATCGCTACGTCTTAGATGCTGCACAGACTCATATTTACATGTTGATGAAAAAGGTTTGTCATGTTGCTTATCAATCTAGATTGTCTTTCCCACCTACCCATCAGTATTCCAGTAATTTTTTTTTGAAGCCAATAATATTTTCATCTCGTCCCCAAATCCATTGGGGAGAACCATTGCACTTGGTTTGAAGACCACACCCGTTTCCACATGAGTTTGAAGAAAGAAAAATTGCAGCTACATCTGGGGTTGGATTGGGCCTGATTTTGGAACCTATGTATTCCTACTGTACAAAAGGATGCTTTTATTAGAATTGAAGGCCTTCAGTTGTGAAATGAGAACAAATATGAAAATATGAGGTGGAGTAGAGTTTGTGACCTTTGCCATTTGCCAACCAAATTAAACTGGTAGAATTCTGGATTTCTTTGGCAGTTTCCTAGAGGTCTGTCTACATGGGATTTTTTGGAACTAAATTCTTCTGTGGGGTAAATAGGATCTCTTGGAGTTGGTTACAGGTACGATATGCCGTTTGGTGTGATCCTTGCATCCAAATGGCATATTGGAGCTCAAGTGATCCTGTTTGGTCCAGCTCCTGTCTGTTACTGTGAAAAGGCTTAATAAGTGCACCATTTTAGGACTTTAGCAAGGAGAACACTTCCTCTGCTCCTCAGCAGGGAAGAAGTGGGGAAAAAGTTGAACTTGAATCAGACCATTGCTGATGCACTGCATCGCTTAGATTTATTAGAAAATCTTTGCCTTTTCTTAAAAGGACAGTTAAGAAACTGCTTGCAATGAAATCCCCTTATTAAGCCACTTCAAAATATCACAAATTTTACCCAGAAGATGTCTTAACAGCCAGAAGGCTCACTTTTAGCCTGTTTCCAGCAATCACACAACAAACTAAACCAGAGTCATATTTTCCATACAAAAGAAAAAAAAATGCAGAACCCCCTTATGGGGGTTCAGAAATGTATGGATAGGAATTCTTGGGGGAGGGGCAATCTAGTTCAGTCCAGCAAATACATCATCAGATCACTGTCTTTAGGAGCAAACCATCCCACTCCTGCATTGGACCAAAGATTGGGCTCAACAGCCATGTAGACAGCCTCTACTATATCATAGGCTTCTTGTATTTTTTATTCCAGGCTTTCCTCCCTCTCTCCCCCCGCCCCGAACTAGGGCCTCTTTCCATCTTTGCCTGTAAGAACAATACCAGCTAAAGCAGTGGCTTGAGTGACACAGTAGATCATTAACAGTCACTGAGGAGCCACGTCTGTATAATCGTGGTCTCTATAATCGTACAAATGGAAACATGAGCAGCTCTACACCCTATAGCTTCATGGCACTCCCATATGAGCCACCCTCATCCTCCTAACCTCAACTGGTCCATTAACAGTCAGTCGCAGCTGGGGAAGGTGCCCAGCAAAGGCGGATACCTAGTAATAGCTACTTTACCTAGTAATACCTAGTAATAGCTCCTGCTAATGAATAAGCTCTAACCCTTGAGGGTCTGCAACACAGAGCCTTTAATAACCCCCTTTCCTTATTTGCAACCACAACTTGCTAAAACATACACTTGAAAAGTGGAGGAGAGGAGCTAATGGCCTGTTTAATCTTTCCTGGGGTAAGAAGTTTCCCAACACTTACAGGACGCCTTGGCATTTGAGAAAATGACTTAATAGGCTCCAGCTTGGTTGCGACTTCTAACCACATGGAATTCATTTAGCCACTGGTTTTCAGAAGGCATTCATGCTTAATGAGAAGAAGAGATGTTCCCTTGTACCACTGCATGAGAAGCTCCTCGTTCCCAGCTCCCACTCTCAGCCTCTTTGACTCCTAAACAGCTGTAAGGAGAGATTATGTTCATCAGGATGCTTGTAATCTATAACTACCCGTTTCCTTTCCTTCTCCCCAGTAGGATTCTTATGGTCGTTATTTAAAGTCTCCAGTATATAAGGAAATGTTGTCCAAGGCCATCGTACCACAAGAAGTAGTGAAAAAAAGGCAAGTCATTTGGGGTTTAATTATGGGGTGTTTGCTGTGGATTTAAATGAGGGCCCTAAAAACAGAGTCCCGGGGCCTCAGCAGAAATTACTGAGATTTAGATATTTGTACAATTTAAACTAAGTCTTCCACTAGAGGGGAAATGTGTGGTTTTCCCGCTTCCAGATGCTTAACTCCAGGAAAGGAATAGGTTGGGGAAAAGAACTTGTACTTGAACAACATCTCCTATATGATCTGACTGCGAGCCTACTAATTCTCTCCTTTCGTGGAGACACTTGAAAGCATAGCTGATCAGAATGCGCTACAGCTTGTACTGCTGGTAGTTGCCATGGGAACTATCTTACCATAGCCCAAGTGGAAGGTTCTGGCTGCTGATTTATTGATGTACAAAAGTAGCAGAAACAAAAATAATAAAATGCACAGTGCATCCCGAAAGTGTGCATTTATTTATCTGTAATATCCCTGTATTGCTTCTCATTTGAACAAACCCCTGAAGCATTGTACAGCACCATGAAACACCTAAATAACAAAAGCTTTCTCCAAAGGTCAGGGCAGGCACTTCCTCAGTTTTCTTATAAACATCTTGTACAGTAGGCCTTTCGGCAGTCCTCATATAATTTCCTGTTGTCGTTTTTGTTGTTGTCATTTTTGTTGCTGCTGCTGCTGCTGCTGCTGCTGCTGCTGTTGTTGTTGTTGTTGTTGTTGTTGTTGTGTTCTGTCAAGTCAGGGGTTTCATCTGTTCCATCCCCCAGGACCTTCCGTGGCCAAACAGGAATTCAAACGCAGGGCTTCCAAGTCCTAGTCCATCACACAATCCACTACACTGGTCTTAATACCATCATCATCTTAGAACTAGAGGGCTTAGAGTTAGCTGATGTTGCTCAGTGTATCTGTAAGTTGTAGGTGGTTGTGGACCCAGACACTTGGAGTTCCATTCTGCACTGAAGAAGACCCAGCCTGTGTAGCCTTGAGCAAGCTGCCTACTTGATCCCAAATTGGCCCTAAAAGAAAGAACTGATAAAACACTCCTGAGTACAGTAATACCTTGGTTTAAGAGTAACTTGGTTGATGAGCATTTTGCAAGACAAGCAAACATTTCTTATAAATTTTACCTTGATTAGCAAGCAATGCCTTGATATACAAGCAATGGAGCAAGTCACGTGATCACAAATGAGCCAAGGGTGGCTCTCTTTCCCTTCCGCCACCTGCTAGATTACTGGTGATTGTCTGGAACATTCAGTCTCAGGCAGCCTCCAAAGCAGAGGGAGGAGAAAGGAATAGAAGTCTCCCTTGCGCCAGCCAGGAACATTTTCAAAGGGGAGTGCAGGTTAGGGGTTTATTTTTATTTTTATTTTTATCTAACTTGTTTTCAACGTGCTTATCTTTTCAAACCATTTCTAGTCATGGGGCAGCTGGTTGAGTGTGTATAGGGCTACAAATTGCACTTTATTATTGTCACATTAAAAACACAGAATAAAATCCATTTAGTCCCAAGCAGAGCATATTCCGCAGCCAGGTACCTAAACCGTGGTGTGGACATGGCTTTCTAGCCGACTTCTTTTATGAATTTGGGCATTTTGTGTGTACAGTAATGTTGTCTATGGGACCCCAGAAGGAATCATCTGAGTTTCCATTATTTCTTATGAGGAAACTTGCTTTGATATAAGAGTGTTTTGGTTTACAAGCATGTTTCCAGAATGAATTATGTTCATAAACCAAGGTATGACAGTATTCAATAACTGGGGAACTTGGGAAAGGACTGCTGTAAGTTGGCATCAGCCTGATAGTATGTAATTACAGTATTTATTAATGATTATTGAGAAACAGTGGCCTCCTAAAGCCCCTTGAGTTGTTGGCATAGATAAGGTTTGAGGCTGGGACAACATTCTCTTAAATACCATACATGAAACAATTTGTCAGTAAAGACCACATAAGATAAAAGCTGCCCGAGGCTACTCTGGGCAAGGAAACTAGCAACCCCCTTTTTAATGTGACCCACATCTTTACCACAAGATTTTGTGAAATCAGGTATGGAATGCTTTGTATTAGCCATTGATGATTTGATCACTGCATATTAAGTAAACTCACTGATTCTGTTCAGAGAATTAACTCATGTTCTGTTTGCACTGCTTCTTGATAGCAGTTTTGTTTCTCTCTCTACTATCTTTTCAGAATTTTTTTTAAAGCCCAGAGAGATAAACTCTTCCTTCTGAAAAATAGGCTTCCTTGAAATTCTACACCCAAGGGTGTAGAAAGACACTATTAAAGTCAAATTTAGAAGCACCCTTGGTATGTTTGATCACAATGTACCTTTTGCTCTCCAAGTGTGAGTTCTAGAAAAAGAGCAACAAGAAATATTCAGCCTGTAGCAAAAACTGGCTGTGCTTTGTATTGCTTTGGCTCATGTTTACAATGCCATCAAGTCATCTCTCCCTACCTTCCCCCCTCCAGCAGTTTTGCAACTCTTTTTAAAATGCTTCTTTTTATAACATAAATGATGAAGAATTAAGTTAGTAAACATGCATGACATTTTTACAGCAATAATAAGAAACATGGATCTCTCTGTCAGAACCATAGTTTCATAGACATAAAAGTTAACGATAGAGAACTTGGCTTGCATACTAGGGGAATCTTAGAGATAGGCACCTGGGATATATAGATTTTAAAACACTGTAATTAATTTAAATTCATTAATGCAAGCAGATATATGGGGAGGAGAGGACTGAAACGGCAGACAGTTTCTCCACTGGGTTGCTTTTCTCTCTCTCTTATAATAAATTGACCGGAATGCCTTCAGATATGACTACAAATTCATCCACATAAGTTCAAGCGATGACTCTGTTCAAACTAATGTGAATGCATTTGATTCCAAAAAAGTAGAAGCCCCAACAGTGGAGAGAAAAAAATATCCCCTACAGATTCGGGTGGAAAAACTCTGAGCTGATTCACACTGTCAAGTCAACTGAAAATAATGCAGATCTGTCCAATCCAATCCTAGAGTGTTTCTTGTTACAAAAACCTCAAATAAAAATATTGAAAAATCTACTGCTTGTAAGGAATAAAGATCGGAAGAATGGGGAAGAATCACGGCTAACCCCCCTCCCCCCAAAAGAGAAATTTCTTGGGACAGATGTGATTCTAGTGGATATTGTTAAAATGTGGCTGTTATTCTAATGTGAGGAAAATAACTGAAAAACATTGTGTGCCCTCCCCCAAACAGTAAAAGATTTCATGTCCCATTACTGATTTTGTGTATAACATTCATGTATCATTTCAGAAGCTCTAAAGATAGCTCCGGATGTTAGGTATGTGGTATTGGAAGTATGATCCCCTACTGTGTCTTGCAGGAGGAGACACAGCCTGTTTGGTCTTGTGCAAGATGCACAGTCCCAGCGCGCCCCCAGAAGAAGGGAATAATCAACCACACCTGAAACCCTGGAAAGGGTCACCATAAATGGGAATTGACTTGACAGCAGATAATTATTGTTATTGTAAGGAGAATTCCCAGTTCCAGAATTCCCTTTCATAACGGACTCTTTCATAATCTGTTGCATAAACTGATTATGAAAGGGTCAGTTTGTGCAACAAAATTAAAATTCTAGTTCTTTGGCCACTGGCAGAAAGCTCAATCTAGGATAGTCTTTCAACTTCATCAGCACAATTTCAGTATTAAATATTTAATACAGGAACGATAATTCTAGAAGCCATTGGCTATAGCAGTGATGGCGAACCTATGGCACGGGTGCCAAAGGTGGCACTCGGAGCCCTTTCTGTGGGCACCCGACATCTCCCCTTCATAGCCACCTGTATTCAGGTTAAATTACTGTATTGGCACTTTGCAAAATAATTACTGGGTTTTGAATTGCAGTTTGGGTACTCAGTCTCTAAAAGGTTCGCCATCACTGGGATATAGCATTCCAACACCAGCCTTCCCAAGAACCTCATAAAAAATTACTCCAAATTTACCAAGATGTGTTTGTCATCCACCTGATAAGTAATCTGATACCCTGCAAGAGTGACATGATTTTTTCCTGATATCTTCACTTTCATTTAGGGCTGGGAAGAACTAACAATTAAAGTTTCTTTTTTGCAGTATTCACAATGTGCTGATAAAACACTTTTAAAGGGCTAAACAGACACATTAAAATCATGTCATATAGGTGGCAAAGACCAGCAGTATGCAGGTAACGGAGCACAAAGCTAAAGAAGTGGTGAGCTGCCATCTTATAGCCATGAAAACACATCTCTAACTGGGTGAAGGTTGAAGAGCAAAGGATATATCATTCCATGTCTCATAGTAGGGTAGACCAGAATTCAACTTTCAATTTTGGTAACAGCAGTAATGTGAACTGAAGAGTGCATATTCGTAAAATCACTTACGAGTATTATGTTCTAGAAAAGGGGTTTGTTTGATCCAGAAAGACTTTAAAAAATACATTTAGCAAAGCAGATCTTACTACTGCTAATAGTAATGGCTAATTTCAGGCTTCCCCTTCAGGAAATTCCAGGATGTTTCAAGCTATGCCCCCTTGATGGCCCTCTAGGATCATTTTCAGCTTGCTCATAATTTTCTATAGAACAGTTAATGCAGTCTGTCAGAGAACGCACTTTGTCTTTGCTATTGCACCCATTAACAACAGATGCATTTTTATTTGACAAATGTTTGCTATGTGATCACCAGTTTTATCCAAGTGTTTCCCCATAAGACTAGCCATGGTCTCATTCCTCCATCCAAGCCTAGTTAGGGTTTCCAAACCCAGGTATATGAGTGTTTTGTTTCTGCACATACTGTACATACATGTATATTGTCTTTACTTCATCATGTTCTTTCTGCAAGGGGTTACAGTGTGTAACACTGGTGTGCATACAGTTACAAGCCTATTTGCCATGAAAAGTGTGGAGCACCAAGGCGGATGCTGTGACTATGACACATTAAGTGCCGTTAGCTTAGGATGAATGAGAGATGAAGCGCAAACCCCATCTCATCGGCATTTGCTCTCTGTTTTTCAGTTTGATTCAGCCCCCAGATTCATCTCTTGTCTGTATAAACAAATCAATGAGTTTAAAGAACGTTACCCCTGGATAATTGATTCTGTAAACAGCCGCTGATTACTCCGTCAGTACGCAATTGCTTTGATGTGATTTCCCTCTGTCTTCTACATCCCCTTCCTCTCCAGCCACCTCCTGATATATTTGCTTTTCCCTGTCATCCACCATCAGTAACCCTCTTTTGTTCTTGCCGTCTGTTTCCTTTTAGCTCTAACAATCCATTTGCTCGCAAAGCCCTCCGTTCCAGCCCTAGCCCGGTCATCTTGAGGCAACAGGAGGAAGAAGCCAAGGCGAAAGAGGCAGCGACCAATGTGGACATCACCCAGGTTATGAGCAAACTGGATCGCAGAAGCCAGCTCAAACAAGAGGCCCCGCCTCCTAAGTAGGGCGGCACACTTACGGTGTAAAGCACATTGCAGGGGAAAGATCAAGATGAGTTGCAGGGATGATTGCCACATGTGCGGCTGCGTTTCCTCCCACTGGCCTGCAGGTGCCAGTGGTGCTTCACTATTAATGAGCCCTTTCCTCCCTCCCTCCCTCTCTCTCTCTCTCCTGTCTCCATCCCTCCCTTATGCAGCAGTGCTGTTGCCATGGCATCCAGAGCACTGTCACTTCACAAGCCTTTGCTGATAGAAATCGTAGAACACAGATGGCAAAGGAGTCGCCTTGTGAGCTTCACAGTGACTCTTCCCGTATCAAATGGGCTCGTTTTACAAGCCGAGGAAACAATGTTTTCTATAAACTGCCAGCAACATCCTTCCCAGATCTGAAAATTCAAAAGTCTGGGTGCCATGGCAACTGGTTGCCTCTTCTCTTGCTGCCTACAAGGGATGGGGAGAAGGGGCCTTCTGGTGGGTGGGGAAAATGTGCCGTGAGACACAAGATAGAACAGAATCTGGTTTCCAGCTTTGCAGCTGGAGGTGTAACCGTTGTTGTTTTTCTCTGCTGGAGGAGAAAAGTTCAAGGGCCAAGATGGTGCTCAGATGCTATGAAGAGAGAGAGAGAAAATAATGGATTGTCCTGGACAATCTTCAATAAGGATATACATCTCTGATTCATTAATACAACAGAATAATCAGCTCACCATGATTGTGGCGAAATATTAATCAGGAATAGATTGTATTCATGTTCTTTTTAGGAAAAAAGGCTTGTGAAATGTGTTGGGATTTTAATCAGTATTCGTGAGAGCTTGTCCACAATGGGAAATCTGGCACAGATTTGTCCTTAAAAGGCTCTTATAAATGGTGGTTTATTTTAACTCTTTTTTGAGCCTTCCGTCTGCCCACACTGGAGATAATGTTATGGGCTGTCTTCTCCCATGCTACACACTCACACCCAGTTGACTCACAAGTGTTTTTGCCCACTTTATTCACAATTAAATTTGTGTGATTTACTTGTACGTAATGAGGCAGCAGCAACAGTAGCTAAGGAAAGTTGCAGTGTGAGGGGAGAATGTTGGGGTGGAGTCAACATACCCCCCGCCCGGCCTGCCTTTTCCCCGGGTGACCTGGGGTGACTTTCCTTTGTTTATTTGTTTGTGAAAATATTAAGTGGCATATCAACATGGCAATGCATGATTCTGAGAAGTTTACCATGTTGGTTAGAAAAATATTAAGAACAAAATGAAAATATTAAAAATAGAAATGAAAATAGAAAAGGGACATTCTCCACCTTCTCTTTTAATGAGAGCCTAGTGGTGAAGTGGTTAAACTGCTGCACTGCAACTGTAACTGTCTTCATGACCTGGGGTTCACTCAGCCTTCTATCCCTCTGAGGTTGGTAAATTGAGTACCAAACTTACCGGTGGAGGGCAGGGAATTTGTAGCCTGCACAATTTCTTGTAAACTGCCAAGAGAGTGTTTTAAGTGCCACGCGGCAGTATATATGTGGTATGCTTTGCTTTGGTGTTGTCTGTTTTTTTTCTTTCTTTCAATGCCACAACCTGCCTAATACACCACAGGTTTGTCACTTCAGTTAACACCAGCCCCAGCGTCATTTTGGTGAGAGTACCCATCCATGTAAGCTAAACAAAGCTATTTTGTCTCTCACTGAATCATGCCAAAAAGAATAAATGCCCTTCCACCATGCCAGAGAAGTCTGCTATAGCTCTTACAGGGGAAGGATGGATTGTTCTATGTGGCAACACAAGTGGACATGGTGATTTTCTTTTTCATGATAAACAGTAGCATCAGGGCTCTGTATATCATAAATATATACTGTACCAGTGTGGACAGGCTTTGAGTTTGAAACTAAAGGTTTCTCTAGGTCCAGATTAATATATGTACAGTACGATAGTGTCATGATATATGACATGCATTTAAGATGCTACAAGAAATGTTAGACATCTGCTGTTTTGTTGGAAGAGTTATAATCAAGGTTTCCTTTAAGCTGGGCAGCCTAGCTTCCTCTCTGCAGGGGTTTTCCATCTCCACAACCTGTCACAACCATTTTAATTCCTGTTCTGATGGAATTTGTAGCGGGAAGTTTTTCTCTCATGCATGGCTATGGCTCCCAAAACCCTCTGTGCCTATGGCACGCATGTAGGGTGGGGGTGATGTGGAAGAGAATGTCACTCAGCAGGGACAAAAATTAGAGGGCATGTTGGCTGTAACTTTCAGTTATGTTTCAGCTGGCAAGGGGGTACCTTGGTCATACAGAGGACTGTCAGGTGTGAAGATTCAAATGTCAGTTATTATTAAGAGAATTCCTATAAGGCTTATTGGAGTTCACCAGAACCCACCTAGATTTGTATTAAGGATGTGCTAATAACTGACAAAGGCTGCTTTTACACGAACCCTAAAATCCGAGGCAAAGGGCTCCCAGATGTGGAGCTTAAAATTGTTTTCCCAACAGCTGCGGACTTTTAAAAAATTAAGTACGACTACGCCCACCTAAGCGCGCCCCAGTGCATTTTACAAGTACCTGATCTCCGGAGGTAAAAAATCTTCCGATGCAGATTGTAAAGTTGTAGATGCCGGGTTCTCCTCGCCTTCTGCTTGTTTTGTTGTCCCCGCCTCCCCTTTAACAGCCTGGAATCCCTATGTGGCTGCTCTGACAGCAGATGGAGGTGAGCGGAGGTGAGCCTGCATTCTTTTCTACCTTTTTTCTCCCTCCCCTCACCGCAGACAGGAGCAATGGAGTGCGGAAGGGCGGGAACACAGGAAGCAGGACAAAAACCCATGATCTCTGGTCCGAATTTAAGTTGCCAGCGGATTTTAGAGGTCGTGTAAAAGCGCCCAAACATTTCCCCCACCTAATTTGTAGTCCCAAATGTTCTTTGCTTTTTTATTGTGGAAAAGTGTCCAACTGGCTTTTAGAAAGGCAAGCCTGAGACACGTTCCTACCTGAGGAGGAGAGCTGAAGTCTGCTGCCGCAAAGCAGAGAGAACCCAAAGCCAGCTATGTTGTTTTGGTTTTGGTGAAGCAAAACATCCCACAAGCACCTTTCCACACTGCTAGCAATAAAATAACAAATTGCATCCCTCTTCTAATGGTGAAAATCTGTTCTCTAAGGTGAATAGGGCTGGCCCTATTTCTTACAGGCAAACATAAGGGTACTGGAGTGCCAAGGGGAGAGATTCATAGAGGAAGGCTTGTAAGCCTATTCTTACGAGAGGTTATGTGGTGATTTCTTGAAGCAACTAGTGCAGGATATGGTGGGTGAAATGATGGTCTTATCCCAAATTGCCCTAGTTCTACCCAGCTCTTGTAAGAACAGAAGTCAAAAATACACCTGACAATGCAAATACTGTATAGTGGTGGCTGCTCTATTAGGACAAGTGGAACACTCCCTCACTAAGCTTGGGCTAACTCAGTCACCTTATTCCTAGCTGCCTCTTTACTTTACATAGAGCTAGATAATGGCTGTTACCCTTCACCTGAGGCAACACTTCATACTCGTGTTTGTGGAATTCAGGGATATCGGATCATGTCCCTCCCTTCAAACATTGGCAGGCTCACGTAGGCTAAAATCTTGTTCTATAAATTATGCCTGCAGAGAGAGATGGTGCCAACACCTCAGGGCAGGTTTTTGGTCATTCAAGACCTCCTGTTTCTAAGTCATCACTTCTTCAACTTGTGTGCTATCAGTCCCATTGGGCGCAAGCCATGCAATTCATGGTATAGAAGCAGGAAGTGTTTTACTGAAAATCTCCCTCTGTGGGTGATATCATCATGTTTCTTAGCTGATAGAGGAGCAAGAAGAAGGGAGGATCAGGGGTTGGGAAGTAATGGTTAGCCAGTTCAGATGATGAACATAAGAACAGCCTTGCTGGAACAGGCCCCAGCCCATCCGGTCCAGCATTCTGTCACATTCACACAGTGGCTCACCATTTGCCTCAGGGTATTCCCAAGCAGATGTCTTCAGCTGCTTAAGTTTCCTTGCAAATGGCACTGAGAGAGATCCTGCCTATCTCTCCAACCTGGAGGTGGTCCTTGGGCATCCATAATAATAGCCATTGATACCCTTGTTCTCCATGAACGTGTCCAGTCCTTTCTTAAAGCTGTCAAGGCTGACATCCTGTTGCACTTTTATGCAGGAGATGACTTTTGGAGGCAAACTGCTGTAAGCTAAGTTGTTTTCATCTGTGGCATACTGAGTGGTGCAACTTGGTGTGCAACAGATCATGTTTGCAGAGGTTTCCTGACTTACGGCATTTTGCATCTAAAAGTTATGACTTTGTGTAACAGTTCAACACAGGCTGTCTTTCAATGCATTTAAGGGGTAATTGAACTCTTGGGGACACAGTGCTATCTTCTGGCCAGTTGCTCCTGCCTGTACTGGGTGGATTGCTAGATGTGTGCTCCCATACTTCAAAAGAAAAAGAAGATAACTGCTAGAGTCAATCTCCCCCTTAAATGGTCAACATGAAGTAGGCCTGGGTCAAGAAATATTCAAAATATTCCAGGAGCAATAATTGGAATTAAAGAACATCTAAGTTCTCCCTGGGTTCCTGCCACCCAATTAATTTTTCTCTCTCAAGTTTGTTCAACTACACAGTTTCTATCTTTGTCATTTGATTCATCTGTTTGAATGTTCTTGAAGTCCTGCCCTCTTTGTTACTGCATTTCATCAACTCTTGCAAAGTTATCAGACACACTTTGGGAACCCCTGGGATAGTAGTGAAGTTAGAATACCACTGTCAAAAGATCATGAGAAAATAACAAGAATGTGATCTTAAAACAGTTAGGAGTGATCTTCAATTAGATCAAAGAGGTCTAAATGTAACCCAGAAGCATAGCTATAATGCCAAGCAGAAATCCATAAAAATCTCATGTTTGAAAATGCAACAATGTCTATTATTACTTTAAAACCTTCAGAAACAGCATAATTGTAAACTTACTAACTTCTAATTCCATGCTGTCTTCCTAGTTTGTTATTTCTACAGCAAAGTTTCATGTACATATGCTATTATTGCTTGTCTTTTTTGTTAAATATCCAAGTCAGTCTGGACTTCACTTCTTGTTAACAAAGAAGCAGGGCGTTTCCACTGGAATTTACAAATGCTGCTCCATTTCTTTCCCACCCAGATCTGTCATGTTTTTGTTTCCTTTATTTTCGCTGGTCAAATAAAACTAGAAAGTGACACCATCATTCTCTTTGTCATGTTGTTGCCTGCTTTCCATGTGTCTTTATTTCATTCATGGTTTTTCCTTTATCCCTTTGGTTTGTATCACTTTTCATCTGAAAAATATTGGTGGTAGTATATTTTTAAAAACCTGTAAAGTGAAATGCTTCCTGGGATAAAAAGTATGAAGTTTTGAAAGAGGTAGCCATGTTAATCTGTGTAAAAATCCCAGGCAAAAATAAATTATATGCTATTATATATCCAAAGAAGCTTAAATTCAAATATAATAGACTTTAAGGTGCCACATGTTTTTGTCTTTTGTTGTGCTTTGTTTCTTTGATTTGTGTCTGATTGTCAAATTAAATAACAACAACCACCAAAGTGTTTATTTTTTTATTTTTATTTTTATTCTTATTTTATTTTTACCCACCTTTCTCCTTGGAAAAGGACCCAAGGTGGCTTACAGTAAATGAGGGATAATATACAGTCCAGTACAATTAAGCCATGTTCAGCTATTGAGAACAGGGAATTAAGGAACATGTTACAGCAATAATAAACAACATTACACTAAAGCTACAAGAGAACGTGAGCAGTTAAAGGGAGAGTAAAGTTACAAGTAAAGTTACAAGAGAACACGAGCATCCCTATCCCTTGTTCTCCCTTTCCACTGACCAGGAGCACCTCTCTCTTGTCTGGGTTTAGTTGCATTTTGTTCATCCTCATCCAGTTCATCACTGCAGCTAAACACTCATGTAAAGTTGAGATAATAGCTCCCTTACAGTGCGGAGTTGTGTTGTTGTGTTGTGGTACCTTTAATCCTAACACATGTACTTTAGTGTAAGCTTTTATGGATTAGAATCCATATTCACATACATAGTGGGCTTTGTGAGTCTGAAGAAATTGGTTACGATTCAACTCATACTGAAATCAATGGACTAGTTTAAAAGGTGCCACAACATTCTTTTTTTATTGCTGAAATAGATCAATATATGCGAGCCTCTATTTGTCATGCCAACATTAAGTCTTTCTACATGCCTTCATGGTCAGGTGGCATCTCGTAAAAGTGAAGGCTTAACGAGCTCCTTCAGCCAGCTATAAGTGCAACAATAACCACATGTAAATGATTTCCAGACACTCATCATTTAAACCCTGATCCTAAATGTTCATTTCCATATTCTATGCATTTAGAAGTAAGTGTTACCTCTAAGTGTGCATAAGATTTTAGCTTTGGGGTGGGTGAGAGCAGGACTGGAATTTAAGCTCCCAAGAATTTAACTTGCGTCTCACAATAAATGACTGTTGTCACCTCTCACAAAGTGAATTCGGTATAAGAGAAATAGTAGTCTAAACATTTATTTATACTACAATAAGAACAATAAAATGAGGAATTCAAACAATAACTTTTAGAACTTGTGTGTGTGTGTGTGTGTGTGTGTGTGTGTGTGTGTGTGTGTGTGTAAAGCTTAGTTAAAAGTCTTAGAATAAGATCATAATGGTCAAGCAGAGCTTTCTGAACCATTGTCTAGTATGTTAATTGGCTGCAAATTAAACCTTGTAGCCTGCTCTTTTTTTAGCTTAGAGAAAGATTTTTTTAGAAGAAAGCACAGTATTTAATACTGTAGTTTTAAAATAGTGACCAAAATCCAGGAGGAGGGTTTTGCCTGCTTGACGGGAATGATGTTGGTGGCAGCAGAAGATTCCCACGTGCAAGCTCTTTGTATTCTTTCTGTGAGAGCTGCATACACCTTAAAAACATAACAAGAACCATTTAATCAGCAGCAATAGTGTCTAATTATGACATTACACAGCTGAAGCCTAGGTGTTCTGTTGAGATAGGTTAAATTAAGAAAGCCTTCTTCAAATAACTGCTGGACAGCTTAGTGGTTTAGGTCTCTGGCCGAAGATCCAGAGGTTGGAATTACGGTTCTCCACTGGGCCTCCTTTACAGGAGCTGGACTCAAGGATTCAAAGGGATTCATCATGAAAGTACAGAAAACCAGGATAAAATTAAAAACATTTTAAATACTTGACATAACTTTTCACACAATGTGCTTAGGTACTTTACACAGCTTAATGGATACAAATAAACATTTTGCATTGATTACTGCAAGCCTTAACATTAAAATGCATTAAATAAGTGCTAGGACGTTATTTGATTACATGACCAAGTTAGCACAATAGCATGGACATTTATCCTGCTGCAAACTCCATTTTGTGCACCAGATTTTGGTTCCTATTTGGGCACATGCATGGTTGCACAGGGAGCTGACACGTGGAGAAAAATGGCTGTGTGGCTGTCCTTATTCTTGTGTTTCTTCCCCATCTGGATTTTGGGTAAGATAAACAAATACTGAATATGCTAGACTCAAAATGCAATCATGTCATCCCAACATCATGTCTAGCTAGTTTGTATCCACATGCCTTGTGGTTTTCCATTACAGTATTTCTCCTATTTTGAGCTGTACCCATACTATACATAAATCCTCCTTTTGTCACCTTCATTTTCTCTCACTAGCCTTGATTTATTCATAAATCAGCAAGTTTTAGACTTCACCATGTTCTATTGAACCAGTTTAGCTTAATCATTAAGAGGGAATTAACCTATTCTCAAATGAAAAGTGGTGTTAAATGTCCCAAGGCACGGTAAGACATGGTTTGGAGGCTGCAGTTTGTCAAGTAAAATACATTCTTCCTAGGTCCATTACTTTTTGTAGACTAATCCAGATACTGTAGAAATAAATATGTATTAGTTTCTGCCAAAACTAGAATAAGCACAAATAAAGGGAACATAGTACAGGCCTTACATTTTAGCTTTTTGTTTCCAATCAAACATTTTTCATGTAGCAGAATTTTATTTATTTTACTTTACTTTTTTTTTAGTATTTTTACCCTGCCTTTCTCTTTGGAAAAGGACTGAAGGTGGCTACAGTAAAGAAAGATTGTACAGTTAAGACAATAAGTTTGAGAAACAGGGAACTGAGGGGCATTTTACAGCATTATAAGGCAACATTAAAGCTAACAATTAATAACATAGTGTCAATGCAATCATACAAGGAGAGATATAAATGCAAAGTTATAAGTGGTTATAAACACAAAGTCTGTGTAATCATGTATGGTAGATTCATAAAAAGCCATAGTAGGTAGTAAGGGAAAGCTTACCTAAAGAGAAAGGTCGTTGTCTGTTTTTGGAAAGACAGCAAAGATGGAGCAGTCCTGGCCTCTAGTGGAAGGGAGTTCCAGAGTCTGGGTGCAGCCCCCGAGAAGCCGTTTCATGTATTCCCACAAGACGTACCTGTGAGGGAGGCGGAATGAAAAGGCCTCTCCTCATGACCTTAACACCCAAGTCAGTTCATACTGTGAGATTTGATCTTTGAGGTAGCTAGGACCCAGGTTGTACAGTGCTTTTGTAGGTCAAGGTCAGCACCTTGAATTGTGCCCAATCGCAGTTTGGCAGCCAGTGGAGCTGCTTTAATAGGGGTGTAATGTGGTCTCTGTAACTGGCCCCAGTCAGCAGTCTGGCCACTGCATTTTGGACCCATTGAATTTTCCTGAGACTTTTCATCATGGGTCCCACATAGAGTGCATTACAGTAGTCCAGTCGGGACATCACTAGGGCATGAATTACTGTGGCCAGAGCAGGTTTCTCCAGGAATGGGCATAACTGGTGTACTAGCTTTCATTGTGCAAATGTGCTCCTGGCCACAGCCGTGACCTGGGCATCCAGGCTCAAGGATGAGTCCAGGAGCATCCCCAAGCTGAACACCTCTTTTTTCAGTTGAATGGTGCTCCCATCAAGTGTAAGTTGCATCCCTATCCCCTTTTCTGCCTTTTGACCAATGAGCAGCACCTCTGTCTTGTCTGGGTTTAATTTCATTTTGTTCATCCTCATCCAGTTCATTATTGAAGCTAAACACTTGTGTAAGGTCAAAATAACATCTCCCTTAGAATCCGGAAGTGATGAGAGGTATAGTTGGGTATCATCAGTATACTAGTACAGTAGTACTTAACCCCCAAACTCCTGATAATCTCCCACAGAGGTTTCATATAGATGTTAAATAACATAGGAAACAGAACAGAACCCTGGGGAAATTCACAGGTCAGTGTGGCTGTGGTGTCGAATACTTTCTGCGTTCTTTCCTGCAGGAAGGACTGGAGCCACTTTAATGCAGTACCCCCAATTCCCATTTCAGAGAGGTAAGTCGGGAGGATGCCATAGTCTATAGCAGGGGTCCTCAAAGTTTTCAAACAGCGGGCCAGTCCACTACCCCCCAGACACCAAGTCTGACATTTTAAATTGCCCCACTTGGCTGCAGCCGGTGCCTTGATCATCTGGGCGGCGGGTGGGGGGGAGCAGGAGACCTTCCTGTGGCCCTCCCACTTTGAACTGTCCCACTAGCTAGCACATTGATCATCTGGGCGGTGGGTGGAGGGAATGGGGGAAGCCACATAGCCCACCACTTTGAACTGCCTCGGCAATAGAAGCAGCAGCACAGGCTGGCTTGCTTGCAAAGCAGGGGGTAGGTGGGGGAGGGGTCTGCAGTTGGTCCCGGGGGGTGGATTCAGGACCCTGGGGGGGGGCGCATCCGGGCCCCGGGCCTTAGGTTGAGGACCCCTGGTCTATAGTGTCAAAAGCAACTGAGAGGTCTAGTAAAACCAAAAGGGACACAGATCCCCTATTCTTTTCCTTGCATAGGTCATCTACCAATGCAACCAATGCTGTCTCCGTCCTGTAGCCAGGCCTGAAGCTAGATTGAAATGGATCCAGGTAATTTATCTCATCCAGAAACCTCTGTAGCTGTGAGACCACAACCCACTCAAGTAGTTTCCCCAAGAATGGAATATTTGATACTGGTCGGTAGTTGTTCAGTATCATTGGATCTAGGGAGGGCTTTTCTATCCCCCTTGCATGATTTGGATGGCAGTGCATTGCTTTTAGAATTTCTTAATTGTACTTCTACATTTTTTCTCTACACTTAGATTCTACCTTTATTGATGGTGATTTTTAAAATTCTGTATACCACTTTCTATATAATTGCATACAAAAAAGAAATTTTAAAATGTTAATGGGAAATTTAGCTATTTTTTTTTTTAAAAAAAGCAAAGCAATGAATTGGATTGATGATAAACAGCCTGATCCCATGGGCAAGCTGGCCCTATTTCATCTCTTGCGACTGCAGCAGAGATGGGGCATATATGTGACAAACAGAGCCTCATCCCATTGAAGGCTAAAAGGTTACAAAAGATTCTGGGGGAAATTGGAAAATCTCTAAATTCATGCCGATTGCCACAGTAGAAGTAACAGGGCCTTTCTCTCTGCCTACATCTAGTCTCTGGAGAGGTACTTCACACGATTCAAGCCATGCCACACCTTCCTTCCTCCCTTCCTTCCTTTCCTTCCTTCCTTCCTTCCTTCCTTCCTTCCTTCCTTCCTTCCTTCCTTCCTTCCTTCCTTCCTTCCTTCACTGCTCATATCTGTTGCTGAAACATATCTTCCCATCATTATACAACATGCTCTGGCACACAATATGACGCTTAACTGCCAAATGCTTCTGAGGACAATTAATTGCAGCAAGATGTCACCTTACATGTTGGTGGCCAATTAAGGGAAGGGAGAGAGAGTCAAAATTCCAAAATTGACTCCCAGGATTTTCTGAGACATCAATCTTGGAAAGGCCTTCCATTGCATTAGAGGGATGAGATAATGAGAACATTAAATTCTTGAGTGTTGTTTGGTTGTCTGTGTTCCATCTTCAGACTGTTTGTCACAGGGCTAAGTAAGTGTGGCTGGTGATGGATGCCAAATGAATTAAAAGTGTCCCCTTTTTGGGATCTGGTCTCACATCCTGTAGGGCCAGCCCAGCTCCATGCAGTAACTTAGGATGGAAAAAAACAGTTTATTTCCAGTCTTACCAGTTTCACACGTGTTTGCTCATAATTCTGTGGCATCCCATTCTCATATTGATCTCTAATTCAGAAAAAAAATTAACAAAATTTTCTTTAAATGGTGTTTTTCTCATAAAATATAGATTTTGCTCCTTTTTAAAAATGATTTTTTTCATTTTCAGACAGTAAATTCAAATTAATGTTTTTACATCTTTGAGTCAACATGTGAACTGCAAAACTCTGAGAAGTACAACATTTGACATATTAATGTTTGTCTATTAAATTGGAGAGGATCATGACCCTATTGTTTTGGTTCTGGATATATAGATGATGAAGAATGCTATGATGATTTTGTAAAAAAAAAGTGTAGTTCTTTTTCTAAAAAAGAAACATATATAGGCTTGGCATTTTTTGAAAGTTTGCTGGCCTCACAAATTAAATAAAAATTGATAACCTCCAATTTCCTCCTATTTGAACTGGGTGTTTACCCTTGATTTAAAGTCTGGGATACCCCAAATAATTCACCAAAAGCTGTAGGTGACTGTCCCCATTTGATGGCATAGAACTGCACCCACTCCAATGCAGATTTCGCATACAAGACCAGCAAGTATACCCATAACAATTATGCACAATTATGGGCAAGGTACAGACAGAGGAACTGAGGACAACTGGGGCTGTGGATGCAACAATAAGATATGAGCAATCCCAAATCAACCATCTATTTCTTCAAAAGAATGGGAGCAGCATATCATGTCCTCTCCAATGGTTCATGTTCTCAGACAAGTAATGGCAATAATAACATGAGGTGGAAATCAATGAAGAAATGAGATACACTAATGCGTTCCAGAATAAAACTTCAATCCACGTTACACCGTCGAGAGTAGACTCATTACTCCACAGAAGCTCAGAAAAGCCATCTACAACCCCACAAAATGAGCCCCCAAACTTCTGAACCCCACAACAAACCCAGGTCTTCTACCTCCCTCTTTTACATAGGAAACAAAGCTCACAAGACTCTGAGGCAGCCACAGAGAGAAATTGAGTCCCAGCAGCCATTCCATGATAAGCCACACTATAGGAACCCACTGCAGTCCGTCTTATGACTATTTGTCCCTTGGCAGCCTTTGTTTTTGGCAGACTGCTTAGCAACATGCAAAGAAAAAGGATGTGTTGTTTTAAACCAACACCCATGGTCACATGCAAATATATGATGCCTGTACAGAGCATTTGGGATTGCTCATTAGCCTTACCCTGACCTGCCTTGTAAACAGATGTCTATATGGGACGCACTGGAAGTGGACCTACTATTTCAGTGTCAAATCTCAAAATGTCTTTCTGTGGAACTTCCTTATTTCAAAGCAGGACGAACCCAAAATGTATCAAAATCTCAATGTAGGTTGAAACACCTAGCAAGGATATTTGGATGTGACACAACCATGTTTTATAGAAAAGGGAACACTGCTGCTGAGGATAATAGTAGCAGCTCAGATGTGACAGAAAACATAGTTAACCTTCTGAAGAGGGTCTGAAGCCAGAAATATCTAAAAACGCAGATGCTCTCTAGATGAACACAAAATGACTCCAACTTTTTTAAAAAAAAAAATCCAGGTCAATGTTCAACATTACAGACAACTGACCACAAGGGATGCAAGCAATTATATTTCAAAATATGTACAGTATTGGTGTTGCAGTTCCTATTGCAAGACAGTCATCCACCCATGCAATGGTCTCATTATTATACTGCACTGATCTGTGCACTATCATTGACCTGAGTGAGCCCACAAATGTAACCTTGTGGCTTGAGACACATGAAACCCTACTCATCCAGGAGTCACGGTGCATAATACTTTTCACAGGTCATTTTGGCATGAACCAGAAAATCCACAAAGTTCCTGTCCATGTCCCGATCAGTAAAAATCCAGAAAAAACACACAAAACAAAACCCTTCTTAAATCCATCATTGTTACTAACGAAATATTAAAATCTAGACATAATATTAAATATATAAAATAGCAAAACCACAGGATGAGATCCAAGATTCAAGACAAGTACTGTAATTGTGATCAACTAAGAGTGTGATCACACTGTAAACAGGCTGCAATTTGGATAACTTGTGGAGAAATCTGATGTGACCAATCTATTTCCCAGAAATCACATAAGTCACGCACAATAGTGACCCAGCCTAACCCTGATCCATGGCTGGGGCTACTACTTTTAGGGGTAGGACTAGGGTGATACCCTGCCACACTGAAGGGTGGCTTTAAGGGACATATATCCTGGGAAAGCAACCCTTTTCGATGCCTTTCCTGTCTTTTCAGCATGTGATAGAGAAGGAGAAGCAGCCTCCTCATTGAATGAAAGCAACAGACATTTTGTTATGTTTTCCTGGCACCCCAAATCTGCAGCTTGAGGCAGCCACCTCCCTCCCGTAATAGAAAATCAAAGGCTGCTGACTATTAACTCACTGCCTACGATAAAGGCCAGTAAACGGCACTGAGACATAGTATTAATACTATGATCATTATTATGCCCTTTTTGTCCAGGAAACTGGTTTTTCATTCTCCTCCAGGCATTCCCTTTAAGCCATCTTAAACGTTAAAAGTTCTATGATTCATGAATCAATGCCACCATTTCTCTAGGTCAGGGGTTCCCAACCTTGCGTAACCCATGTATTCTTGGACCACAGTTCCCAAAACCCTTCACTACTAGCTGTACTGGCAAGGATATACGGGAGTTGTAGTCCAAGAATCATTGGATTACACCTTCATATTATATTGGATATATTTTAGTATTGTTTAATGGATACAATTACTGTTTCAGAGATGAATGGAGTATAATATTCAGGCCGCTAGTCCATATAAAAATAATAATCCGTTCTAATTTAGGCAACCCCTTTCAGGATTTTCTCGGTATAGAGTACTCAGAAGTGATTTGCCATTCCAGTCTTCCTGGGGTGCCCTGGGAATGTTCTGCTTGCCCAAGGCTACATAGGTTGGCTCTTCGTCCAGGAGGCACAGTGGAGTTCCTATAGCTTCCTGTTGATGAAAGGGATTCCATGGGAGCCTTGGGAGAGTTGAGACCAGAATTGGAAATGTTTAATATGATATCAACCACAGTGCTTCATGGCTGTAGGAGTGAGGTCATAATGAAATCAATTAAAAATAATTAAAAATCAGGAAAGAGTATATCAATTACAGTATTTCAAAGCAAACACTATTCCACTATGACAAAACAACATCTATTATTCAACTTATTATAGATTTATATGGAATATCTCACTCTGTTTTTAAAAAAAACATTATTTGAAAATCTTTGATTAGCCCCATTTGATTTCCTTATTTGGAAATTTGAATGTGTTGTGCATATGTAAACAAGACAATATTTATTCACATTACACATTGTTTGGAATATGTTTTTGCCAAATTCCAGCAGGACATTTTCTATTCACATTTTTACAGCAGTGTATGAAATTCCAATGACTAGGTTGCTGTGTTGCATTTTGTGTAAATCAGAGAATGACCTAAGGAGACATGGTTTTTAAAAACCACCCATATACCCCAATTACACTTCAACAATCCCCATTGTGACTTTCCAGCCAAAACCAAATAATTTTTCACTGCCTCTGACATTTAGTTTGCCCTTCTAAATTCGTGACCATCTGTCATCTTATTCCTCATTCATCACAGCTGCATCACATATGCATTTACTAAATTGATGTGTGTGTGTGGTTGCTTTTCTTTTCTTTTCAACTATATGTATATAAAAATGCCAAACCCAGTTATCCTCTTCAGAGTAATCTTCAAAACAACAAGCAGTCAATTGTTTGGTTTTAACATTTCATGAATGCAGAACTATACAACAGACATCATGCTCAGTGCTAGGAGGAAGTGCAAGTCGGCCATGTTTGTCCTGGACTTCTAAAAGGACAACGTTCTTGAGCATCCTGTACACATAATATCCTTCATGGGCATTTGCTGTCTGTATGCCTTTTCTTTCTAAGAGACCAAAAAGAAAAAGAAAAAGAAAAAGAAAAGGAAAGGAAAGGAAAGGAAAGGAAAGGAAAGGAAAGGAAAGGAAAGAAAAGGAAAGAAAGAAAGACTTTGTGTTACTCTTTTTAAAAGAATTATCAGGGAGAACAGAGATTGCCACAGGGGACATCTGCTCCAATTTACCTTGATTTGGGAGAGTACGATTATTCTTTTACTCACACTAACTTGGCTTTCTGCATTCTTGATATTGTTTAATATTATCATGTTAGTTTTAGTGTGAATCAAACATTTGTTTGTATATGCCCACCCGTGTGTTTATATACTAAATGAAAATATATTTTGATATTTTATCAGGACCATCCAAATCAATTTTTAATATAAGTGTTAATATTAGTAATATGGGTTTCGTTACAGGTATTTAGTTCCTATATTATGGTGGGGGTCTATTTCCTCTTTTTTGTTTTGTTTTGTTTTGTTGTAATGGTTGTCAATAGTAGTGCTGGTGAAAATGTCTAACTAGTACTCAGGAGACCTGGGTGCATATCTCTACTTGGAAACTCAATGGGGTGGGGGGGGGTGACAGTCGCTACTGTCATAGTGGCTGAACATTTCACAATACATACTTGTAAAGGTTGCCATAAATGGGAAGTGACATGACACCACATAAGAACTATATCACTGTCCACCTCTGTGGAGAGAAAGATAAGTGACGGAGGAGACTTCCTACGATCTCTGGTGGGCTTCCATGTTTTTCGAGGCAAGGAGTAGCATGGCACTGAGGGGGTAAATAGTATGATGGCCCCAAATTAGAAAGCCATTTTCTTTCCAGAACCCACGTTTCCTCATTAATCCTTTTGCCGCTTTTCATGTTGTAAATAATTTCCTTCCCCTCCTCCCTCTATAGCTGCGCCAGGTTAATATTCCAGTTCCTCATCGGGCCATTTACACTGGGAATTCTGATCTTCCATCTCCTTCCGGTACTCTTCCTTCATCCTGCCATGGTCCTTCTCAGTGCTCTGGGCACATCATTTTGCCAAACAGCACCGGCGGTGACTCCTCATCTATCAGCATGTCCATAAACAGCACCTATGCCAAGAATGAAAACTGGGATACTACCCTCTCTAGGTCAAAGCCCTTTCCTGTCAACACAGAAGGGGCTGGGATCTACATGGATTCTGACTCAGGGACCTGCTATATCTCCCAATATCCTGTGAGCTCTGAGGTCAAGCTGATGCCAAAGTCTCGGATGAATCTGTCCCTCAGCAAATTCTTGAAACGAGGATGCCTGAACTCACCCATGTTTGCAACCTTGTCCCCCAAGTGCCTGGTGGTGTCTCATGGGAAAGTCCAGCCACTGGATGATCTGAACCAGCAACTGCAACAGAAGTCCAAAAAGCTGTCCAAGTGAGTATCTCAGTGGGATTGGCTACCTTTAGGCTTCAAAAAGATTTGTGTGCATGTCTCTGTTGGAATAAACAATACAAAATGTCTGTAAAGGGTCTGAACATTGAAAAGTGTTATGTACAAGTGTCATAATTGGCAACAGCTTTCCAGTAAGAGCACAAGCTCTAACAGAGGAACATGTGGCTTTTAGGATGTTGGACTCCAACTCCCATCAACCCCAGGTAACACAACCAATTGTAAGGGATAATGGTTGCAATCTAACATCTGATGTGCCACCTGCTGCCTGTCCTTGTTGTAACAGGAAACTCCACCCACTGGCTCCTAAGCCCAATATATCGGAAACAGATGCCATGACTTGGCTGTAAATCCATATTTTGCTGTGAAATATACTGACATTCCTTTTTAGGTATGCATACACATTCCACAACAAATGTAAAAATACATTACCTTTTTTTTTCAATTTTTATGCTACTTTATGCCCAACGGGATGCTTAAGCTGGCTTACTCTCATTACCACAGAATAGCTCAAAACCATTTCCACATCATTCTGAACCATAAAAAGCTGAATTAAAAACATGTCAGCAGTTAAGGATGCACCAAACACAACACCTGCAGAACAGTATGATACTGATCCATGCCCATCAATATCTGTTGGTGTCAGTCCCGTCATGAACGTACACGCAAACATGCTCACAAAGGTACACACACACACACACACCTGCTGTGGGACAGGGTGGTCCCCTCTCACTTTCACATGCAGAAGCTGACCAGTCTGGCAGTGGGTTTTTCTTCAGTGTTGAGGATGGATCGGCCATTTTGAAGCTGCAAGTTGAATGCCAGTGCAGGAAAGAAATGGGAAACAAGTTTATGCTATTCCCCCCACCCCCACCCCGCACCCAGGCATTGCTTTATACAACCTGCCAGTCAGCTTCTGCTGCAGAGAAGAAAGGTGGACTATACCTGGCTAACACAGTACATAAGCCAACCAAAACCTTAATGCCAAGAGCGAAATTCAGTTTTAGCAGAAAGTGGTATATTCATTAAATGAACGGGACTCGCTGTATCAACACCTGCATAAATTCAACAGGACGTGCAGAGAATGGAATGGAACCTTAATTCTTTTGCTTGGAAACAAGTCACCTTCTCAGTCAAGCCTTTAGAACTAGAAATGCAAGGCATCCCTTTGAATGATTTGTCTGCTAGTTTTTTCACAAGTGACTTGTGGCTGCTGCAGCCACTGATAAGTGGATGTGGTCCACGGGCCCTTGTCTTGATGTCTTTACAACAGCAAAATTTGAGTCCAAAATTCCTTGTTTGTAGACCCTCTGTATTCTCCAGATCTAATTTGGAATAGGGCTAAGCATCAGATTCTGTTGAATTACGAGTTGCCAGCCAAACTGGCCTGATAGAGACTGACTTGTACAAAGTCTGGTCAACTTAAACATGTATTTGTGTCCAAATCAGAGAAGAACACACATGCTTCAGCTCACTGGTATTTTCAGGGCCATTTTTCATGTGCTTTGTGTGCATAGCCTTGAAATGCTGCATATTTACTGCACTCTTTAGGGTCTATCATGTCTCCAAATTTCAAGTACACCCAAACACAACAAAAAAGTAAAAGCTGTCACAGTTTTCCAGTGCAAGTCAACTGGAGGCTTACCAGTCAATCTGGATCTGGGATACACATCCCTCCAACCTGAATCGTGTTACACTCAGGTGCCAAACTGGCCTCTAAACCCAACTGGGGAGCCCATGCACTCCCTTTCTCTAAAAGATATCCAGACTGTGACGAATGTTTCTTTTGCCTCCTAGCTTCTTCCACATAAAAGTGGACGTTCCTTTGGAGAGCAAAATCTACCCCATAGACTCTGAGGAGGAAGAGGAGAACAGCCACTGGGCATACAAGGATTCTGCCAAAGAAGTGATCTGCCCCTGGGAGAATGTGACAGAAGAAGGAAATGCTGGGTGAAATGGAGCATTATTGACTATCAGGAGGTGACCTCTTTTAAAAACGACTGTGTTTTTTTTCCCTAGCCTTGAACCAGCAGGTTTAATCACCCACAGTTTGACTGGTGAATCAAGCTGTTAAAAGAAGTGTGTTGGAATAATAAATGAGAATCGTTCGCCAACAAACTAGGTGGATTATAAAAATGATCTCAGATACACATTTTTATAAAGATAAAAATTGACATTTCTCTTGAACTGTTTTCGTTTTTGTAATTAGCAAATTATCTTCACCAGTTACTGGTATATTCATAACTTTGTAGTATCTTAACTCTATCCTAATAATTTTGCTTGGTTCATTTTTTTGAAACTACTGCCCTTGGTGTTTGTGCTGATTATATTTGTGTTCTGCTTTTCCTTAAGAAAGGCAGAATGTTTACATGCATGTCCTAGTGGTATCTTATCCAGGTACTGATGAAGTTGAACTCTGTTTGGGATTTCAAGTAGGCAACAACATCAAGTGATCCAGAAGTTGACTCATGGCAACCCAGCTTCTTTTCTTGTGAGACTGAAATATTCCACTACTCATCCAAACAGCTTTGTCAGTCTGAAGAAAGTTGGTGTGAGGCTTCCCATTTCTAGTTCACAGTTTCACACCACCCTGGTCTAAATAGGCTTGTTTGGTGGACAATGGCCTGAGGTGTGTGAAAGTCCCATCTATGCAATCCTTCGCCATACATTTAGTCTGGTTTGTTAGCTGTGGCCTTCCTAGTGGAGGTGTGAAGTGTTTCTGGGGATTAGTGAAAGGGCAGCATAATAAGTGGTAGGCAGATTGTGCCTGAGTCGCCCACCTCTGTTGAGAGATGAATTTTCAATACACACATGAATGGCTTCTCTGACCCTTCTCTCAAAATGACCTGCCTAATATGAGTACATCCTCATGTTTGTACGAATGTTCTTTGAATGGAGGTACACCACTGATTCTGGTATTGAGCTGTTGCCCCTCCTGTTCTAGGCCATTCTCCTGTTTAGTGGCTGTTTGGTTTCTCCAGTGTAGAGCTCTGCACATTCCTCACTGCATTTGATCACATATACTATATTGCTCCTCTTGTATTTTGGTGTCTGGTCTTTTGGGTGGATGAGTCTTTGCTTTAGTGTGTTTGTGGGTCTGAAGTAAATGGGAATGTGGTGTTTGCCAATAATCCTCTTAAGCTTTTCAGACCCTCCAGCCATGTAAGGTATGACCAGGTTCTTCAGACAGCTTTGGGTTTCTAGCTGATCCCTTGTTCTTCTGGGCTGGGACACTGCTTTGTTGAAGGCCCACTTTGGATATCCATAGACCTTAAGTGCTGTCTTCAGGTGCCTTCCTTCCTTCTTCTTGGCTTCTGTGGAAGGTAGGATGCTCCCTGCTCTGTGGTTTAGAGTCCTGATGACTCCTAACTTGCGTTGTAAAGGATGGTGGGGGTCAAGCAGTAGGTAATGATAAGTGTGTGGGGGTTTCCTGTAAACTTCTATTCCCAGGCCACAGTTGGATCCTATGATAACTGCACGATTCAGGAAACCCAGGCTGTTGTCTTTGGTGTCTTCCCTGATGAACGTGATACTTGGGCCCACTGAATACGTGATCTGTAAAGGCCTGTAGTTCCTGAGTCTTGAATTTTACCCTGGTGTCATGTACATACCTGAACCAGTGGGTCAGTGTTGACCCTGGGAAGGTGTTAAGTGCCACTGTCCACCTAATAAGCCTATTCAAACCAGCCTATTGTGAAACTAAGGTGAATTATAAATTAGAAGCCTCACACCAACTTTTCTCCAACTGAAGAACTTACTTGGATGAGAAGTGAAACATTTTGATTCCACAAGAATAGACATCCAGTTACCATGGCTCAACTTCTGGATTATCTGAAGTAGTTGCCTTCCGGATAACCTCACCTGGATGACTGAGAATCTTCACAGACACAACATCAGGTGATCCATGAGTCTAGACTTAAGACAGTGATGGAGAACCTGAGGTTCTCCACAAGAGATCAGACAAAAATGCCTGATGCCCAAATCTTGTCCTAGAAAGATGGGTTTGATGCAATGTCATTTGTTAGACATGAACTACACTTTTTCTTCATTTAAGGTTATTGACCATCACAAAATCTTTTGCTAATATTGTGAAAATATTTATATGTACGTGTCAGGAAAGCCTGCTGCAGTGGATGTAGCTGCTGTCATCTTCTTGTTCATGTTTATACATACAAGTTCTGATATATTCAGCTTTGGAAAGGTGTGACTTCTGGTGAAATTAGATTCAAATACAAGATAAATCTTATCTCTGGATAATTACAAGGCTGATGAACTGCTTACAACATTCTGGCTATTCTGAAGTATATAATCTGCATCTCAGCCAAGCCAAAGACTTCTGATTTAACCAATTGGCAGTCCAATCTTGACCATACTGATAATCACTTTTGGTTACCTGCAGAGAACTTTCCGTTGTCAAGATTCTTCACCCTCTTTATTTTAGCAAGACTATTAAGGTGGATCCTAATTATATATGGACTCTTCTCATTGCCGCTCTGTCAGTGCATACCCAGCTGCTCCATTGCCACCTATGTGCATAATGTCTCAGGCTTGAGGATCCTTGGAACCAAAGCATTATGTGCACCACCTTCAGAGAGCTAATGTACTATTTACATAGCTGGCTGAGGAGTGGCTAGGATATGTGGCTGCACTATTATGCTAAAGTAAATCACAGTTAGAGTAGGCCCATGTGATCACCAAATCCCCATTGATCCAATAGACCTTCTCTAGTGCAATTTACTATGGTAAGCAACAGTATCTTGGCCATGATACACTTACATATGGAATACATTTGCAATTGGTCAGACCCCACCTGGAGTACTGTGTCCAGTTCTGTGCGCCTCAATTTCAAAAGGATGTTGACAATCTTGAACGGGTCCAGAGGAGGGCGACCAAGATGACTGAGAGTCTGGAAGAAATGTGTTATGAGGAGCGGCTTAGGGAACTGGGAATGTTTAGCCTTACAAAAAGAAGGCTGAGAGGGGATATTTGAAAGGATGTCACATTGAAGAAGGGACTGGTTTGTTTTCCATGGCTTCAGAGACTAGGACGCAGGGCAATGGTCTCAAACTACAGGAAAAAAAAATATTCAATTCAAACATTAGGAAGAACTTCCTGACAGTTAGTGCTGTTTGGCAGTGGAATATGCTGCCACGGAGGGTGGTGGAGTCTCCTTCTTTGGAGGTTTTCAAGCAGTGGCTGGATGGCCATATGTCAGGAGCACTGTGATGGGGGTTCCTGCATGGCAGGGGGTTGGACAGGATGGCTCTTGAGGTCTCTTCCAACTCTAGGATTCTATGAATTCACCCATTTACTGGGACCTAGTTCTGTGTCAGATGCATTTCAAGCCAAGTCAGTTCCTTTTAGTTCATCCTAGGGACATACATCAGGCTGAAATCCTTCTAGTGTTGACCTTTCATCACGGGTGGAGTTAGTTGTAAGAGTGGGAGCTATCAATGCAAAATGCCTTTGCAATGGACATATGGATCTGACTGCCAACCTGGTTTGACATTTCTAAAATAAATCTCTGTTAAAAGTTCTACTTCAATCTGTGTTCATAAAAGCATCATTTCCAAGAACATTGACTTTACTGGTAGGGCTGGGACCAGTTCTGTGCTGTATATTTCATAATCAAAAAGTGTCTTTGATTGTACCTCTCTTACAGATACTGCAATCACTCACAGGCCTAGGGAATACCAAGCCCACTGCACCTGAATAGAGTGAGTGGTGTGCATGCCACGTGTGCATTGGACAGAGCTTTCTCCGCTCCACAAACATGACCCATTTTCCTTTCATTTTCTTTTTTGATAACTGCATTGATGTGCCAGATTGCATAAAGATTGCAATACAGATATAAATACCATGCCACTTAAAATAGATTGTTTTGGCCATTTATTTCAGTTTAATCAACACGGTAGATATAGCTTTATGGTATGGCAAAATAGGGACACTGGGGAATCCAGATTGGTCCTTGGTTGATTAGGAACACGAATCTTCCTCTTTCCAAATGTTCATTGCTGCTGCTGTTATTTGTGTACAGGGCCTTTTTCTGAAAAAAGTCTTAAGCAGTCTTATACTGTAGTTAAAATGTACAAAGGTTTTATATATACAATGTAATGTAATATACAACGTCAAACCAACTCCCTCTCTGCTGAGCTAGACTGAATATATATATATATAT
>JAHTLZ010000010.1:9661567-9686427 GCA_023846285.1 Phrynocephalus versicolor | reverse complement strand
CAATTGTCTTGTAGACAGACTTGTCCCATACACTCCACTGAATCTCCTATTTGTGGGAACTACAGATTATCTCATTCATGGTAATAAGGTTTTGCCATGGCCAGGAGGGTGTGGAAGATTCCCTTAGGGAAGCTATGAGAGACAAAAATCATGCAGATAACAGTTAAATATGTGGGGGGAAATGAACAAGATTTTGACCATGGAAATTAGCTGATCAGCTACATCTGCTATGTTCCTTTCCTATTTGGCAGTATCCTGTTGGGATACTACAACCTCTGAGCACCCAGCTGGTTATGCTTGACCCTATCAAAGTTGCTTACTCCCTGCAAAGGAACAAGGCTAGAGCATTTGCAGTGACTGAAAGCCAGTCTGTACATTCTGAAAAGGCACATGCAGTACAGTCCTGTCATAGTTGGTGGTGACTTCAGTTTTGGGAGTGGGGTGAATTGCTTCCAAGGTTTCCTCTCCCTTTTCCCAGCAGCTATTCCATGTGCTTAATGATATCCCAGGAATAGGTTCAGTGACTTGCATTAACTCCTATACATGCCTATCTGAAAATATCAGTCACTTGGGCCATTGTTTCCCCAAAATTCCTTTTTCAGAATCCCATCCTAATGGAATCACATATGCCTTTTCTTTTTCTCCCCCCCCCCCCCGCCCCCTGGGTATAAACCCTCTTGCAGGACTTAATGCCTGTGTGTTTTAAAGATATTTCACATCTAGAATACCTGCAATAAGCATAAGAAACAGCCTAAAATCAAGGTTTGACAGAGCTGAAAGGAGTGGCCCACCTGAGCGAACTCTGTAATTGTGATACTTTGGGAAAGTAAAGGGTGCGGGGAAGCCTCCAGGCACTTTCCTGCACCTGTGCACCACAATGATACAACAAAGTGAGCAGGCTGGTTTGTAACTGAACACACACAGAGACAGCCAGGGGGATATCAGCTGGCGAAGGAACTAAGGAAAGGTCCCTGTGCACCACCGCTCTGCCCCACCCATCCCACCCCCCACCACCCTATCTTCCTTCAAGACTTTTGAGCTGATTGAAGGTTTCTGAAGGAGGCTGGCACCGTTGGGAAGTTGGCTTCAAAGCTTTCCAGGTGGGCATGGCCTGTGCCATCCCCAAACATGCCCAAGCTGGTAGCGAGGAAAGTAGTTTAAAAATAGTGAGGGGAGGAGGTTACATAGGGCATTAGGATGGTCAGAGAACCCAGCCCCGGTACCTCTTTCCTTCTCCTGTCAAGAAATGTGAACAAAGGGATGAGGTGAGCATGTTTTAAAAAATAATTAGCATACTTCTGCAGCTAACCAGACATCTGGAGAGAATGATATGATGGACAGATCCTATATAGCAAGAGAGGATATGGAATCAAATTCTTTCAGGGTTTATATTCCAGAAAGTGAAACCCTTCCAGAAAATGAGGAAAGTCATGACAAACCTGGACTTATCTATCGGACTTCATACTCGAATACTTTGATCCTGTGTATTCAGTATACTTCTCTATGGTGTTAAAACTTGGACCCTTACAGACACATTATGCAGAAAGCTGGTAGCATTCAAAAAGTGGACAAACAGACGAATTCTGAAGATACCTTGGACAGGGAAAGCCACTAACGTGGCCATATTACGATGCATGAATAAAAAGCTAGAAATCCTCAATACCATAAAGAAAAAAATTGCAATATTTCAGACACATAATGTGCAAGAAGAAATACCATCTGCTGCAGGTTATCCTTCAAGGAAAAACAGAGGGGAAGCATGGCCCAGGGTGTAGAAGAACATTCTGGCTTAAGAACTTAAGCCAGTGGTCTGCAGTGAGCACAGCTGCTCTGTTTAGAATAGCTTTAGATAGAAACCAGTTCAGGTTACTGACAGCCAACGTTCCATGAGGACATGGCACTTGAAGAAGTTTATATTCATGTGACTGTAGGGAGCTACCTTCTACAGGGTCCAGACCATTGGTCCATCCAGCAGAGTATGGTAGACACAAACCAGTAGTGCTTCTTCAGCCTCTTCTAGCCCCTCCTGGAGATCCTGAGGCTTGAAGTTGGGACCTTCGGCATGCAAAGCATGAGTTCTGCCATTGAGCTATTACTCTTCTCCTTCATGCAAATGAAGACCGAATGGTAGCATTAACGTGCTTGCCCCCGGCCCTTTCACAGGCTTTTAACAAACACTGCTTCTAATTTTTTCTCTTTCACTGCCGCTAAAGCCTTCAGACGGTTTTAAATTGAATAAAAACAGAAGAAGTTTATTGATTACAAGGTAAAATAAAAATCATTAAGGGCAACGTGTTGAAGTACAAACAAAAAGAAGAATATTGCTCAAACTTAAGTTTAGTTACTGATAAAGTAGAACATATGCACATCCAGTTCCTACGTTCACAAACTCTAAACACTTAATTTTCTTCACAGACACTCTAAAAGTCCTATCTCTTTTCTATTTTTTCTCCAATTCGTGTAGGTCCCTACCTGTCCCTATCCGATTCTCACAGACTCTATCAGAGTTCCTATCTGATTAAATCATCCCTGAGCAGAGCCTTAAATCTTCCCAGGGCACTCCCCAGACTCTCTCATTGGTCTACAAACCCACCAATCAGTACAGATGCAGTGGACCCTTGTATAACAAACAGTTTGTATAACATAAAATCTGTACAACATAAAAAATTCTGGAGATAGGGGAAATTTGCTTAACATAATTGCTTATGGGGAGAATCTGTACAGCATAAAAATGGGATTACTCCATTTTCAATGCATTCCTATGGGAATTTGCATAAAGGAAAATTTGTTTAACATAATTTCATTGGAACGAATTAATTCCTTTATACAAGGTACCACTGTACTTCTCATGCATTATTCATTACAACAGGTAAATGCCGCACCAATATCTTAAAATCAGGCTAATATGAATAAAAGCAGAAACAGCAATAGCGTATTGTCAGGTAGAGATGGGCAGGAACCTGAAAAATGATGATTCATGATGGTTTGCCGTTAGCCACAAATCATGACCCACCACAAACCAACAGGAAAACTGAGCCAATTTTCGGTTCATGCCCTGAGGAGGTGGGGCAGCCTACTTGCACCTGCTGTTGTGCCACAACTATGCCGACATCAATGTAGCTCCTCCCCGGATGCCCAAGTACCCAGATGCCATGTGCAGAGGCAGCATCTTACACCCGTCTGAGGAGCCCAGGCACTGCCCCTATACATACACCCAAACTCCAGCAGATCTGTCTGATTAGCTGGGCAGTGGGCACATGTACAAAGGCAGCAGGCCCAGCTCATGGAAATGAAGCTAGCCTGCTTTCTCTGATGAAGGTGGTGGTGGTGGCAGTGGTAGCAGGACCAAGTAGGGAGATGACAGGGGCAGTGGGAATTGGTCAGGCAGGCACCCGTTTTGCAAAAGCAAAGCACCAAGTGGGGGAGGGGAGTTGGCTGCTTCAGTTTGCTTCAGCAAAACAGGATACCAGGGTTGCCCTTGACCCTGATTCAGAGATTGCGGTGGTTACAGAACGTGGTGGCCAGGATGGTGGTTGGTGCGGGCAGATATGCACATGTCACCCCCATCCCAGCTCGCTTGCGTTGGTTGTCCATTGCCTCCCAAATCAGATTCAAGGTCCTGGTTTGGTTTACAATCCCGCCACGGCTTGGGACCTGATTATCTAGTGGAGCCCATCTCCTGCAGGTCAGGTGTTGCCTGACCCACTAGCGCATCTTAAGCCCTTGCTCCAGGCGCCCCCCCCCCCCCCCCGAGAGGCCCGTAAGGCATGTGTGCACAATTGGGTTTTCTCAGTGGTTCGTCCTCCTCACTGGAATTCTATCCTGGCCAAGCTTCGGCTTATGCCCACCTTGCCTGCCTTCCAAAGAGGTCTAAAAACCTGGCTGTTTAGGGAGGCGTTTGGGGGAACCTGGGGCTTGTTTTTGTGTTTAGTGTTTGCTCTGCCGGCTCGCCTTTATTAACATCAGATCTTGCCTGGTCTTTTATTTTTGTTGTTGTTGTTACTTTATTCTGTAAACTGCCAGAGTTCCCTTTGGGAAAGCAAGGTGGTATATAAATAAATAAATAAATAAATAAATAAATAAATAAATAAATAAATAAATTGTGATCCCAACCACAAGCCAGTCCAATTTCTCTCCCTCTCCTGGTTCATGGTTCAGTTCATGCCCATCGTTCTTGTCAAGTACATTCCAGCTTACCATAAATAACCCATCCCAGGGTTTTCTCAGTACAGAGTACTCAGAAGTGACTTACCGTTCCCTTCTTCTCAGGATGGGCACAGGCAGCAAGGCTTCTGGTAGCCTGGTAGTGGTCTTCAGACATGTAGAGCTTTAAAGGCAACAGCCAGAACTTTAAACTAGACCCTGAATCATCCTGAGAATGAGGAGAAAGAATCAAGCCCAAGTCCAATGGCTAGTCCTAACTAGAAAACCCTCTTTAAATCTACTGCTGAATAAGTGAACCAAGTCTTATGCAAATTCTGTCGATTCAATGGGTCTACTCTAGTAGAAGCTAGCAATCGGATTCCATGAGTGTTCCACATTTTGATTGCACAGGTCTCATAAGCTACCAGAAAACTGCATTCTACATCAATTGAAGCCCCTTGATCTCCTTTAAAGTTGCCTCATACAAACAGACTCATACAGTGGTTGCCTGCTTTTTTTGGTATCACAGTAAATTAGACTGGAACACAGTGAAGGTCAGTGTAGAAGCTTTCTAATATAAAACAAAACAAATAAATCACCAATTCAAAAAAAGGTAGGACAGATATTAATAAGTATAACTATTGCTGAAAGACCAACGAACTGGTATATAATCTTTTTATGCACATCTGGTAACTAGTGAAATACTGAGTCACTTACAGAGTTTTAGTTTTATTTTTATTATTTTGTCTAACTAAGAGATGAACATGCATATCTGATTTGGCTGGATTTGTAAAAACCGAAAGCAAAGCAAAGTGTGCTGCTTCTTTACTGTCCCATAGGTTTAAAGCTCTCTTTGGGCAGTTTACAATTTAATTATGCAGGCTACTAACTCCCCCACCCCCACCCCCAAGTGAGTTGGGTACTCAATTTACCAACCTTGGAAGGATGGAAGGCTGAGACAACCTCAAGATGGTGATGCGAACCTTGGATTGAACTCATGAACGGAGTCTTGACTGTTGTAACCACTGTGCCACTTCAGCTGAGTTTCGAAGAAAAACGTTCTCATATTTAAGTCAGGAACAATGTGACATTTCCCGGCAGCATTTAATGATATCAGTGGGCCTTTATAGATTTCTTTTCTCTCCCTCCCTCTCTCTCTCTCTCAACACACACATACACACCACTGGGAGTTGTCAACTATCTGGTGCTGAAAAGGTATTCTGAAATCTCCCCGCTTTGGTTGCAGCATTTCTGTGTGTCTCATTCTCTCGGTGGCATTATCAACAAGGAGGCCATGAATCACTGGCTGTGCAAGAGGTTAAAAGACCACCGTCACGTAACTCAGCCAGGCTCAAACGGTGGGAGTGGGGAGAATAGCATCCCTTCAGTGTGAGGGTGGTCTATGAACAGTGAGGAGGCACCTGCCCGCAGATCCTGGGGACACTGGCATCTGTGTCAACTTGCCCCCTCCCCGTGACCGCAACCCTTTATAAAGGTGTTGAATGAATGGTTCGGATGAAAAAAGGCTCTGTTGGAAAGGGCCCCTGCAAGCTGTCTAATCTACCTCAGCGAAACAGAGGCTGTGCTGTTCTGCCGTGGATTATGAAAGGCCACCAGGAAACCTATTAATTAGGGTTACAAACTGATCTGCTCATTGATGGGGATATTGAGTTCCATGAGGATGAATGCATATTACTGTACCCACCCCAAAACAAACTATTGAAAAAAATAAAATGTGAAAAAAGGTGATGCTACACCAGGGAAGCACCTTCCTTGCCTCACTTTCATCTATCCCATTTCCCTGACTCAATCAGGGACGCTATCTCTGCAGATTTTTGGCATCTGTATAGAAATGAGGCTACTAGAAAGAACTTCGACCATGCAGGCTTTTTTGCAGCTCATTTGGAAACACGGTCCTTGCAATCTTGCATGCTTGGAATACTTGGAGGTAGCATTGGTGATGGATCTTGCCCATGGATAGAAACCTATAGCTCAACAATTTCAAATTTGTACCGTTGCAGACCTTCTGCCGCTCTGGACCATTTAAGATATATTCTCTCCTTGCTCCAAAATTAACAGGTTGCAATTATCACTGTTGTTTCTCATGTATTATTTCCAAGCTCTGGGGGAAGACACAAATAACTAGGCTTCATCTCCCCAGTCCTCAATCCTGTAACATCAGCCATTGGTTTCCTTGCATTCATGAGTTGACAAGACAGTCCAGCTGCTTGGACATACAGTTAACATAAGAACATAAGAACAGCCTTGCTGGAACAGGCCCCAGCCCATCCAGTCCAGCATTCTGTCTCACACAGTAGTTCACCATTTGCTACAGGGTATTCCCAAGCAGATGTCTTCACCTGCTTATGATTCTCTGCAAATGGCACTGAGAGATATCCTGCCTATCTCTCTGTCTTTAGGCATCCATAATGATAGCCATTGACACCCTTGTTCTCCATGAACTTGTCTAATCCTTTCTTAGAGCTGTAAAGGCTGACAGCTGCCACCACTTCTTCTGGCAGGGAGTTCCACAGACCAGTGATCCTCTGGATGAAAAAGTACTTTCTCTTAGAGATGGGCATGAAATGAATGTTTAGTTGATTTCGTTATTCATTATTTGTTTTGTTATGTAACAAAACAAATAATGAACCTAGGGGTAAATTTAAAACGAAACAAACTGGACAAAAAAAATTGGTGTGGTTCGTTTCATTTCGTTAATGGGGGCGGAGATGTCTCCTACCTGGTGCTGGTCCAGAGGTCTGGTCTTCCTGGCTTCAGGGACAGCGACCAGAAAAAAAAAAGCTAATGGCCACGCTACAGCTGGAGCGTGACCATGTGGTCAGCAGTTAAAAAATAAAATAAAATAAAAATACAGTAACTCCCCACCATTTCGCAGTTCAGGTACTGTGGTCCCGCAATACCACGAACCGCAGGACATGCTGGGGCTCCAGCTGGTGAGTGCAGGGATGGGGGAGAAAAAAACTTTATCTCCCCACCCCAGCCCCAATGAGCTGGAACCCAGGGTGTGGGGAAGGGGGAAAAAGGTTTTAAAAGCCTGGATTTTTAACACCCGTTTCCCCTTCCCTAAGACAGACTGACCCCCCTCCGCCACTCGCCCAGGCTGCTCCAAGAAGTTGGAGGCAAGTCTACCTCCGTGACTGGAAATTATTTTAAAATGGATGTACCACTTCCCCCTCCCCCCACAGGGGCTCCGGAGAAACCGTTTTAAAATCCCTTCCAGTCCCATCCATCTCTATTGATATGCATTGGCTCAATGCATTTCAATGGAGATTGCGGGGGAGTGCTGCCCCCAAACCAGCGCCAAGCATCTGATTGGCACTGGCTGGGGGAGGAATGGCCCTGTAGCAAGTGCAGTGGATCAGATCATCCCCCGCCCTTGCACGGGCTGCTGGAAGGCTTTTACAAAAGTCTTCCAACATCCTGGGAAGCAGTGGTGGTACCCCCCCCCCGCCTGACCTGCATCTGCATATTGTGGATTTTCAGTCATCCGGGTCAGGTGGGTCCCTAACCCCCCAATGGGTGGGGAGTTACTGTTAAATAAAATTTTTAAAAGGGAGCACCAAATCGGCCCCAGGGGTAGCCGGGTTGGCGCCCTAAAATGAAGGGGAAAATATTAAAAATAAAACCAGTGCCAACCGGGCCCCAGGGGCCATGTGGTCGGCGCTTAAAGAAAAACACAAAACAAAAAAGCCCCACACTACAGCTGTAACATGGGCCTGAAACCCGGAAGTAAAAAAATTAAATTAAATTAAATTAAAATTAAATTAAATTAAATTAAAAAATTTAAATCAAGATTTTTTTTAAAAAAATTCAGCGCCGACCTGGCCCCAGGGGCCGCACGGTCTGCACTTGAAAAATAAATAAATAAAAAATTATAATAAAAATCCCTATCGTGCGCATGGACCCGGTATCAGCCTGTGAGGACCTGACGCGGCCCGCCGGTCACAGAACCGGCCCACAGGTGCGGAATCGGTGTGGCAGGAAAACAAAACAAAACAAAACAACCCAATCTGGCGCGCGGGATGCGTCCTGCAGGTGCAGAACTGACACAGCTGGAGAAAAACAAAAACAAAACTGATCCGGTGTGCGGGTCCAGTTTTTCAGTCAAAGTCCCTTTTGTTCAATTGTTTTGTGATAGGTGTTCTCAATTTGAATGATGGTTTTTTTTTATTTTTTTATTTACATTTGTATACCACCTATCTGGTTTTGAAGACCACTCTGGGTGGTTTACAACAAAATGAAACAGAACAAAACAATAATCAACAACTGTAATTAGAGACCAATGAATTATATCAAAGTGAGCATCAATAAATATAAAAAAACCCAAAAACACTGTAACTTAAATTTCGACTTACAATGCAAAACAGTGAAACATTTAATGAAAGCATTCAAAATAGCTTAAAGGTGCTTCCTGATGGGGAAGCAGCCCTCCTAGCCTTGAAGTCCACTTCTGGGTGGCTTCAGCATGAATGACAGCTGTCCTCAAGAATAAATTTTCAATACCGGAAATAGAAATAGAAAAAGAAAACTCTCTCAAGAAAAGCCGGTAGTTGACATCAGGTGCACTGATTTTTTTTGAGGAAGGAAAATCCAGGGATTGGCTTCCACTCCTTCTGAGCAAATTATTTTCTGCTTTCAAAGAAGCTCTGCAATGGATGCAGTGGAGGGTCTTTTTTTTTTTAAAGGAAACAATTGGCTATAAATGTTGGGACTGCTCCTTTCAAAGTCTTTAGTTAAGAGCCTTCTGCATGACAACAGGCAGCTGCTGCAGGGATTTCCCTGGGTAATTAGTGAATAAGCTGTGTGTGCATGTGTTTCCTGTCTAATTAAGCTTCTATGAAATCTTCCACTTTGTCAGGATTTCCAGAGTCTCACATGAATACGAGCCAACTGTGGCTCCAAAAAGCCAATGCTATTTCAGGATGTAATTAGCAGAAGTTGATCGAAGTATAGTCTCCAAATGAGGTACTAGTCCTCCTCTATCCCCCTCACTGGTTTTTTATTTATTTTATTTATTTTAGAGTATTTTTACCCAAGGACCCAAGGCGGCTTACAGTAATGAGGGATAATATACAGTCCAGTACAATTAAGACATGTTCAAGTACTGTATTTGAGAACAAGAAATTGAGGTACATGTTACAGCATTAATAGACAACATTACATTAAAGCTACAAGGTTATAAGTAGTTATATGTTGAATTGGGCCCCCCTCACTGGTTAGGCCTTATCTACTGTGTCCTTTTTTGGATGCTCCACTATGGAAAGGATGCTGACATACTGGAATAAGTTCCGAGGGAGGCAACAAGGATGGTTAGGGGACTGGAAATCAAGCCTAATTAGGAAAGAGTGAAAGAACTGGGCCTGTTTAGCCTTGAAAAAAGAAGACTGGGGGAGATGTGATTGCACTTTTCAAATACTTATGCCATACACAGGAGGGGCAAGATCTGGTCCCCATCAACCCAGAATGCAGGACATGCACCAATGGACTCAAGGTACAGGAAGTCAGATTTCGGTTGAATATCAGGAAAAACTTCCTATCTCTTTTAGAGCATTATAGAAGTGGAACCAATGGCCTCGAGAGCTGGTGAGTAGGGATGGGCTCAAAATGGGAAAATTGTGTTTTGTTTCATTGTGTTTTGTCCCCCCGTGTTTTGTTTTGAAACAAAATGAAACAAAAATGAATCCCCCATGGCACCAGTGTTCTAGCTGGTGCCCTGGGGGATTCAAAAGCCTTGTTGCAACCACCTCCCAACTGATTTTGACAGGCGGGTGGGTTGGAGGAAAGGAGTAGCCAAGCAGAAGTAAATTCCTTGCCTGACTGCTCCTTTCTCCCCTGCCACCCCTCCTTCCAGGGGGGTGTTTTGGACAGGAAGTGCTGTGGGCAGTGAGGTCAGCCCTCCCTGCCCACAGCCCTTCCTATCCAGAAAACCTCACTGTGAGGAGGGGGAGGAGGGGAGAAGGCAGTGGTAAAATCAAACAGAGCTTCACTTTACTGGTGCTTCCTTCCTTCTTCCTTGTAATCCCCACCTACCAGCTGAGTTTTTTTGACAGGTTGGGGTTTGGAGAGGGGGTGCCCCTCCCCCCACACCCTGACCTGTCAAAAAGCCCCAGCTGGTACCCATAGGGAGGGGTGAAAGGCAGAAGGGAGCAGGGTTTTTCCCCTTGCTGCTCGGTTCTGCCTTTGCCCCTCCCCTGCTTCCCAGCTGGGGCTTTTTAACAGGATGGGGTGTGGGGGAGGGGTTCCCCCTTTCCAAACCCTGACCTGTCAAAAAGCCCCAGCTGGTAGGTGGGAAGGGGTGAAAGGCAGAAGGAAGCATCGAGGGGGGAAATTGCTCCGTTCTGCCTTTTACCCCTCCCCTTGCCTACCAGATGGGACTTTTTGACAGGTCAGGGTATGTGTGTGGGATTTTAGGGACCCCCCCCTGAAATCTGGAAATATTTGGAGGTAAGGGAACTTAGTTATGAAGCTCTAAAGGGGCTAGGGGTAGTAAATTGTCAATACGTGTTGGGAGCATGGAGGCAACTAGGGAGTTAATACCATAGAATAAACTCCCTGATTTGCCTCCACGCTTCCCAGCACACTTTGCTAATTAACTACCCCCAGCCCCTTTAGAGCTTTATACCTAAGTCTCCTTATGCCCAAATCTTCCCAGATTTCAGGGGGTTCCCTAAAATCACTTTGGGTTGGTACCCGTGCTACTTTGGAGCCCCAAGGTAAGCAAATTTTGATTGCAGTTTAAAAATAATTTTCAAGTGTATATTTTTAAAAATATGCACTCAAAAATTACTTACCTTTGGGAACCAAAGTAGCAGGGGTACCTTCAGAAAGCTATTTTAGAGAACCCCCTGAAATTTGGAAACATTTGGAGGTAAGGGGTCTGAGTTATGAAGTTCCCAAGGGGGTGCCCCTAATGAAATGCTGTTTCCTTCTTTTGTTTCATTTCATTTTGTTTCATTCTGAAACAACTAGACATGGGCATGACCAGAAAAAATGACGTTTTGAGTTTGTTTGTCGGAACAGGTCCGTTTCGGGTCATTTCTGTTTGTCGCGAAATTTTTCAAAAATTTGTCATTTTGTCATTTTGTTTGTCGTTTGTCATTTCCACTGCGATTTAGCACGATTTGACATCCCAATGTAATATATTTTTTAAAATAAATCCACACCTCCTCCCAGTCAAACCTCCCCCTTTACCCAATATCAGAAAAAAAATCCTCACAAACTGCCAGAGGAAAAAAAAAAGAATAAACTGCTATTCCCTTCAGCAGACAAAGCTGCAGAGAATCAAAGAAATTATTTTCTAAATTCACTTCCCTCCCTGCCTGCCTAACTTAAATCTAAAGCCTCCAGCCTCCAGCCTCCCACCAATCAGCCAGCAACAGCCAGCCACACAGCCCTCCACCCTCCACATCCAAGACCCGACTGCGACTTCTGGAAGGTGCCTCGGCTTTTTATGCCCTCTGGCACATCCAGAAGTGTCAGTCAAAACCTGGCCATGCCATTGGTGGAATGGTTCAAAAAATTTGCATGCCCCCCCTCTCTCTTGGATAGAGTTAACCTGCTTTTTGCAGTCTTCTCTCCCCCAATACTGAATGGAGGCTAAAGGCAAAATTTTCCTTTCTACCCTTCATCCCAGCCTGGTACAAGCAGCCCAGGACAGGAGAGGGGGGGGGGGGCCCGGGACCGGCCCCCCCCCCAGAAACCACCCAGGCATATTTTTGCTTGCTTTTTTGGCCAGGAGTCAGGGTGTTTTTTTTTTACTTTTAAAAACTTTTTTTTTGTGCTGCTTGGCATCACGCGATCGCCGCGATGCCATTAACGACAACGAAAAACCCGACCCAATTTTTCTTTTTTCGGGTCGGGTTCGAGCTGGAGCAGCGTAATTATCGTTACCATTTCCGATAACCGAAAACGGAAACGACAATTTCGCCGCTCCATGCCCATGTCTAGTAACGACATGATGAAACAGCATTTCAGTTTTTGTTTTATGCCCATCCCTAAAAGACACCATGGGGTGAAACCGTAATGGGTTAAGAACCATTACATGTGAACCACTTAATATTTATGCAAGTCCAGGGTACACTTAGAAACACTTAGAATCATAGAGTTGGAAGAAACCTCAAGGGCTATCTAGTCCAACCCCCCTGCCGGGCAGGAACCCCCATCACAGGACTCCCGACGGATGGCCATCCAGCCTTTGCTTAAAAACCTCGAAAGGAGGAGACTCCACTAATGTATTCATGTTCTGAGTTCTAGTTCTTGTGTACTTAACTAATGCATTGAAAAGGATAAGTTTTAGGGTAGAGAATGTCATATTCTAATGCCTGTTATACCAGGTTCATGTATATACAGTACGCTGCACACAACAGTAACAGTAGCACACAGGAAATTCAGAAGATGGCTTTCCTCAGAAATTCACATAAGCCTGCTTTCAAAGGACTTCACTTTTCATTTTGAAACCTTTGTTTCTAGCTTTTATGGCATTGGGCATGTTGGAAATATTTGGTCTAGAATTGTTGCTGCTTAGGTGCCACTGTGGGCCACAGCACCCTTGAGTAATGACAAGCCTAAAAGAGCTCTCAAAGTCCACGAGGCATTCAAAGAGTGATCTACTGTCACCCCAGTGAGTCTTCATGGTTGAGCAGAGATTTAAACCCAGGTCTCCGGAGTGCTAGTCCAACAACCTACCACTGTATCACATCCACTCTCTTGATCAGAAATTGTCAGAAGCCAACTAGACTTTTTTAAAAAATCTGAGCTTCTAAAGAACATTTCCATGGTCTTCTCCCTGACTAGCAAGCCTACAGTCAAATTTGCAAAATAATTTAAATTGCAGAACATTATGTACAACAATATAAGTTCTGCAAATTCATTCAACTGAGATAATTTAAGCAGGATGTAGAATTCAATGTTTTTCTTGGCATAGAATTTGGCTTGCTAGAATACATAACATTTAATTGTACATATTGCAGTGTACACAGAGCTCTGCCCATATTCTTATTAGATTTCCCTCTTCCCACCCACTGATTCAGTTTTAAAACTCGACACACCTTTCTTCTGCAGGCATTAATTCATAGCATATATACATGTATGTATACAGAGAGAGAAAGAGAGAGGGTGGAAGTGAGAGTGAGAGATTGATATATTTTGCCCTATAAAAAGCATTGATTGAATTTAAATATGAAAAGCACTGTAACTTGAACAGGTTAAGCCTTTAGGTTAAAAGTCCAGGATGTTAAAAGCTTTATGGTTGTTTAAAATGTCTTTCATTATAAATACATCCAGATATTTCTGCGGCAGTTTTACAAGAGAGAGTTGAAAGCTTTTGTAATATAATGATCTCACATTGATCCGTATATGTGACATTGTTCCCTTTCCCAGTTTCCTCAGCCTAATGTCAAAATTAAATTTCACAAAGACTGCTATGCTAGGCATTCTTACATAGAAGTATTCCCCAAGGAGCTCTGTGGGACTTACTGAGAATTGGGTGGCCCAGCTGCTCTCCTAAGGAGATAGGAAGAGCCCTGTTGGATCAGACCACCGGTCTGTCTAGTCTGGTGTCCTGTTCAGACATTTACAAAGTAGGCATAAATGGGACGTCCCTGCTATTCAGAAGTATATTCAACAAATTACTTTACATTGATTTAACTATCTGTAGCTACTTACACATTAAAGCTGTTCTGTTTCCATATCCAATTCCAAGTGTTAGCCATGATCTCGGTATCCCTATGAACTCTGAGCCAAATAATCTGAAGGGCCTGCCCAATTTTTCATGGGAGGCTGATCCTTCAGTCTCTCTGCCTTCATGGGCATGCTGGGTGGGAATGGGAGAGAAGAACTTTTTAGTGACTGCGCCCAGGCTGTGGAATCCTCTTTCTTGGGAAGGCCAGATCTACCCCGACTGCTGTCCTTCAGGAAGCAGAGGAAAGGGAAATCCTTTGAGGTAGTAATGCTCGGAGCATGGGCAGCAACTAGGATATCTGCAAGGGGGCCAGGACCAGGCTGTCCCCAGGAGCCAAGTGCATGGTCAGCCAGTCCAAGTTCAATAGTCACACACAAATACTGTCCAAGAGGGAGGGAGATGCCAAGCAGGAAGACTTGCAGGGTAGCAGAGTTCCAGGAAGGATCAAGGTAACAAGGCTGAAGCTTCAGGGGTCCAAGGTTTCACATTGCTGAGGCAAAGAACAGGGTGTTCAGGCCGCCAGCTTTATGTCAGTACTGTAGCAGGCCCACCAGCTGCGCTCCCTGATTGCTTCAGCCTGAGTGGGGCCTGGCTCTGCAAAGATGTAGAGTCATGTGGCCCTGATCCGGATAGAGGCAAGTTGCTAACAACAAAGTTGACATTTATTGCAGAAACCTGTGTGTGTGTGTGTGTGTGTGTGTGTGTGTGTGTGTGCATGGTTCTTATTTTTCTGAGTGTTTTAATATTGTTTCTATTAGCAGTTTTGAAATATTGGTGTTTTAATTGTTTTAAATGTTTCAGTGCAACTGGCCGAAATTCTGTTCCTTAGGGGAGCAAGCTGCAACTAGAGCAAGCTGCTTGAATCCACATAACTTTTGGAGGAGTTGACTCAACAAATCCCCACTGATTCAATGGGTCTCCTTTAGGGTGGCATTATGCTCTACAACAGGAATTCAGCTATTATGATTTAAACTGCACTTGTTTGTAACTGTCTGTGCACTGTTAGGAGAAAGATGACATAGAAAAACAAGGAAAGAAAAACATTGGACTGTGATGTTTTCACTCATCCCCAAATTATCATGATTATTTTTGTATTTTCCTAAATGAATTTTCCTATATAACTTTTAAAAAAACTTGATAGAAAGGCCAGTAAATTCTCTGATAGTGCAGCCCTATACATGTTCAGTCAGATGTTAAATCTCATGGAGTTCAGATCGTTGATAGACGTTTGAGTTCCACAACTGATTACCAAACAGTAGCAGCAGCAGCAGCAACAACAACAACAAACCTACAATGTTTTTCATAAATATCTTTCGATATTCTTGCAGGCTGGAAGACCATGAAGGCCATGGTCATTTCTTCCACAAGCAAGTCATAAGAGAGGTGCTGAACTACAAATTCCCAGAGGATAAATGGACCCAGATTGATATGCAAAATGGTAACAAGAGGTATCTGAACACTTCAGCTTCCCAAGAGACCGGTGCCACTGTGAGGGGGAACAGGCATGCACTCATAGCAGGCCATCTGAGCCCAGCACACAAAAATCAAACAGCTAAGAGTGGGTTAACTTATTATTTTCAGGATCAGACCCCAATGAGAGTCAGCCAGAGGAGGCAGGGTCAATGAGAATACAAGAGCAGGACAAGTGAATATTGAGATCCTTACCTGTCTCTGAAGGGTCATGGTGGGATGATGCAAGAGAGGAGAACTCCAAAAGGTATCTACCCTTGCCTGGCTTGCTTACACCTGGAGTCAAACACCAGGGGCTCCAGCCTTATACCTGGATGAGATCACATTAGTATGGACACAGCTGCAGCCCAGGAGAGGCAAGTGAGGGTAGGGGTGAGTAGAGGGAGCTGAAGGGTCTGACTTCTTTTGCTCATTTATACAAGCAGTCCCAAAAAGGAGTGCATGCAGGACCTAAGCTCTTCTCTCCTTCCTGCTTTCCAGACCATAGACTCTAGTGCACCCATATGACGTTTGCTGGATCCTCAAGATTGGTAAGTAGTGCCCAAGGGAATTCAGCCCTATGAGTCTGTGTGGGGAAAGGCAGGGGGAAGTGATGATGTATCACAGGCATGTCCAAACTGTGGCCCTCCAGATGTTTTGGACTACAACTCCCACAGTCCATTGTCATTGGCAATACAGGCTTGGAATTCTGGGAGTTGTGGTCCAAAACATCAGGAGGGCTGAAGTTTGGACATGCCTGATGTAGCACTAATAAAAGCTGCTCTGAGACAAGAAGCTGAACTGGAGCTCATGGAGTTATTTTTTGGGGTGTGTCGGGGACACTGGTCCTAACAGCACCACAGGAAGGGCTGCTGCTGGGTCACAAAGTCACTGATCTCAAAACGGCTATTATAAAAGACATTCCAAAAAGTGACTTGGGGGGGCATTAGAACTGGGATATATTCATACATTGCAGCCTGCACACAGAGGCTTTAACAGAGGCAAAGAGTCCTCAGCACATTTCTTCTGTGTTTGTGGAGAGCACAATTCTTTGCTCCTACACTTCAGAAACAAAAGCCTCAGAGTTGCAGATTAGCCTACAGATTGCCGGGATGTTGATGGAATCAATCAGCACAATGGAAAATTCATCATCAGTGCCAAAAATACAGTACAGTTGTAATCTCTGGTACCCCAATTTGCTCTGTCCTCAGTGCCACAGTTATGCATACCGTGCTACTTAGATCTGTGGCCTAAATATGGTACCATGCATGGGACAGGGTTCAAAACCTCACTTAGCTGTGGAAACTCACTGGGAGTGTGGAAATGGTAAAAAATGACCCTTTGTATATCTCACTTACTTGGAAAGCCCTATCTGGGTTGATGTAAGCTAGGTCTGATGACCTGACAGCACATAAATAAATAACTGTGTCAGCAGGAATCCACAAAAGAAATAAATCCAATTGTGTTAAAAGGGTCTCCATGTATTATGTATGTGCACATTGTACTCCATAAAAGTGGAGTAAAAGTGGGATACAAGGGAGAAGAACAGCTTCAGTTACTGCATTCTGCAGCACAGCCCTGGAATCCCCATGGAATGGTCACACCAACAAAGCATGCAAGCTCTGGGCTCCAAGATCTGAGAGGACCAGGAAAGCTCCTTCTCTCAGTTCTTAGAATGAGAGCTGTGTTACAAAGAACTCAAGCCTGCAAACCAATCCTCCCCACTGAAGTCGCTGTTTCGAGCCATAGATTATCACGAGAAAGTAGCTAAGCATCAGGAGCTTATTATTGGACTTATTTGATTTACAGTACTTGTTACTGTGAGGGATGGGAGAACCTGTCTGTCTGTCTGTCTGTCTGTCTGTCTGTCTGTCTGTCTGTCTGGTGTCCTGTGTTAAAATCACCTGGCTGGCCTTGAGAACTATGCAACTTGAGAACTATGGAGGGGCCAGTCAAGTAAGCCACATTCAGTTCATTACCGTGTCTCTTGTAGTATGTATATGGAGGCTGACTATAAGAGTGGAAAGACATTCTGTGTATGCTCAGAGACGTTATCTTCATTAATTTGGCTCAACCCTGATTCTGATTTCTGCTGTCTCAAAACACAGAGAGATGTGAGCTGTTGAAGTGTCTGATTGCATTTAATGTAATGTTAAACCATTTTGAAAGATGTATTTAGAAAGTCCCCTTGGTGTGAACTTTTATCTAGACTGCCTGTTCCAAACCTAAGATATGTATGCTGGTTATTTTTTTTTCTTGAGAGACATGTGGCACTGAATTTGACCTTATAGGAAGCTTGAGTCTTAAGGGTCTTAAAGAAACCATATCATCTTGAAGTCCCAGTAGAAGCTTCTCCTGACTCGCACACACACACACACACACACACACTTGGATAGAGTAAAGAGAACAACCCTGCTTTTTGCATTCTTTCTTCTCTCCCCCAATACTGAATGGAGGCTAAAGGCAAAATTTTCCTTTCTACCCTTCATCCCAGTATTTTCCCCCTCAGTTGATGGGGTGGGGTGGGGTGGAGGTGGGGGGACAATTCCATCCTGAGCTTCTGAATAGCAGTCTCAGGGGAGATGGGGACAGTGGGGTAGGGGGGGAGGATTTGCATCAAGCCCAACCAAGATGGGGGAGCAATTCCTTTGAAACATAAGAGAATGGGTTTGGGGTTCTTGCTGTTCTCCACCAGCAAATGCTTCTTTATGCTGCAGCACTATGATAAATCTCTAATATCACCTTTAAGAGGAGGTTGTAAATAATAGAGTAGGTATCCTATGGGATAATTTTGTTAGGGGTAATGGAGGTAAGAATTACTTGATGACATTAGAGATGAAGGCAGCTCTTAACTCAGAGAAAAGCCGAGCAATAGGCTGAGTGGAATGTGCATAAATTTTATCTAAGACACAGCTACCCTCAGGAGGTTGGCTGGTTCTTTCTTTTCTTTTCTTTTCTTTTTTAATGACTGCAGTTCTTGAAGACATAAATACTCAACCAGTCCCTTTCTCTCTCTCTCTCTCTCTCTCTCTCTCTTTCTCTCTCTCTTTCCTTTTTTTTTTGGCTGACTTGGAGCCTTCTGGAGTTGAGCATGCACCTTTGATGTGTAAATAATGAGTGACTGCTGATGATCAAAGAGCGCTGGCTTGATAGACATGTTTCAGATTCTTCTTATTTGATATGCATATACTGTACTGTAATATGATTGCTGCCTATTGCAACAAATTCACTTTGTTAGATGAGGTGGCATGAATCAGCCTTTGGACCCCAAAGAGGTGAAATAGCTTCTCTAGAAGGTCTAGCCTTGTTTGACCCACTGAAGACTTCACCCAAATACGGAGCCCTAACTGCAGTGGCCAATTTCAGTGGAAACTCAACCCTCTGACTCAGCGAAACATATATAAAATAAATCTATTGAGTTAATGCTTATATAAAACTTAACGAATCATTAATACGGAATGAATCTGTCTCCTCTAGTTAGTATCAGCAATTGATTTATGCCTCCAGATCTGGCTTGTCATTTCTTCTAGAGCAGTGGTTCCCAGACTTGGGTCCCCACAAGTTCTTGCACTACAACTTCCAGAAATCCTGGCCAGTAGAGCTAGTAGAGCGCATGATGCCTCAGACACTGGCGTTTCTGTGTCACATTTGTAATTATTTTAACTGCCAATTCCCTTATCTGTTTTTAAATGCTGTGGTCCTTCCAGCATGGGGGGGGGGAGAGAGAGGTAAAACGGCTCCTTAAATGTCTCCTGCTTGCATCAGGGGTTTGGATATCCAAAAATTGCCACTGTGCTTCGGGATGATGCTAGTGATGATACCATGATGCAACCTTACTTCTAAAAGCTGAGCAGAAGTTTCCACTGGCTTAATAAGATTCCACAACAGGCTGGCAGAAAGCTCAGAATGGAACTCAACATTTGTCTCCAAGGATGGATCTGCTCTGTTCCTGTTCCATTCTGTTCTACAAAGTGGTCAACACCTTTCAAGTCTTCTCCGGTATCATGTGTGCATGACTGAAAGGAACAGTCTCCTTCTGCATCTGGCCGCAGAATAGCAACCTAAGCACTTCTGAAATGTTTTCCCTCCACTGTCTGTCACGCAGGATGTGGAAAGTGCAATGGAAAAGCTCACCTGTGTGTGTGTGTGTGTGTGTGTGTGTGTGTGTGTGTGTGTGTGTGTGTGTGTGTGTGTGTGTGAGAGAGAGAGAGAGAGAGAGAGAGAGAGAGAGAGAGAGAGAGAGAGAGAGAGCTGCACAGAATCATTAAATAACAATAAAAGAAATCCTTGGAAATCTCCCTGGGGTGACAATAATTGACCCTGGAATTTCTCAGTTCTAGGGCCTTTATTATTATTATTATTATTTTATTGTAATAACCATGCAGAGATGTAGACACGGATCTCCATTGGGGGATACACCCCCATTGTTCTTCTCAGCCCTGATGCTTTGCCTTCACCCTTTGAGCTTTTCAGAGGCTTGAGATTATTTGGTTTCTTTGAAGAACAAAGGCTAAAAGAAAAGAAAAAAACATTTTTAAAAAGATGGCTGGCTATTTTGATCTACCAGGTCTGCTCACAGTATGATGGAACAAACATCGCCAATCATTAAGGCAAAAAGCAGAGGAGGAAACATAATCAAAAGGCAAAGTGCACAAGCTTGTGCTGTTGTTTCGTTCCAGGACTTGGGGGGCCCTCTGCTAAGGTGTTACTTTCCACTGTGCCCCTGGATAAATTCTGCCACCTTGGATATATTGTTTTAGAGTTTGAATTTCTGGTAAATTTCTCTTTTTGCTACGGAGCAGAAGTGCCGAGATCCACCAAGGAGCATAATTACAAGTTCCCCAAGGTGCCTTTTCTCATTAAGTGGCACTTAAAAACTCAATAATATATTCTGAGACATTTGTTGGAGAAAGAACAAAACAAATTTATTTACTTACAGTTATTTGAAATTATAGACTTGTGTACGGTATACTGCTCCCTCTACTGCACATGTACCAGCAACCAACCAAACAGATGAACAGCAAGAAACAACTGCCACCAACTAACAAAAAAGAGAGGTAGAACACTCAGCAGAGTGTTCAGATGCTCTCTCTGAATTTCAAAAACTAGAAGGAACAATTTGTTAAGTGCAGGATAGACAATCATCAAGACCCCTAAAAAGTCCCTCTTATAGTCTACAGGCAGTGTTTGAGATTGTAAATAAAACTGCAACATATACTTGTCTTTGCCATCCCACTTTTCTCTTCTAGAATGATTGTTATAATTTTAGATGGATTTTAAAAATGAAGAAAAAATAGAGACCTGATGGATTTTAATGACCGAAAAAACTATTATGGCCAAAGGCTTTTTGGACTTGAGCTCAGATGCATGAAGGTGCAAATTGTTTTCTTATGATATGGGCTTCTAGACTTCATGCATACAACAGACTAGGCTCTGTCCCATGAAGGCTGCTGCCCTGATGGACTGGTTAGTCTTTGAGATGCCACACCTGCTGATCTTGTTCTTGTATTTGCTATGGCAGGCTCTGACAGCATGACAGCTTCTCCGCCAGGCTAAGGATGTGATCACACAAGGAAATAGATGGCAATTTGGACTGCTGGTGCAGCAGTCTAATATCTGTCTCCAGGCACACAGGAGAATCTGTACCATCCCAGCTCTGATCTCTGCCCAAGTGGGAACAAGTTTTTGGGTCCACCTGTTGGACCTCTACTTGGAGCAGTTCCCCAGCAGAGAGGATGGCCACTCCGAGAGAGACTGTTCCCATGGAAGCAAGCTTTTTCTGTGCAATCAAGTGTGTGCCTTGACAGCACCATTTACATTCTGAATAGGTTTCTGTTCAAGACATTGCAAGCCAATGTTTCTTATAACGAAGAGCAGCTCACATGGCATTGCAGAGTTTGCCCCCCCCCCATTTATTCCACTTGAAATGGTGGCACCCTTTCCCCAGTTATACAAGGCATGTGATGTAAAGGAGTAGTCTGTTTCACTGGATCCTGTCATACTGATGGCTTCTTGCCATATTGTCCCCTGTAGTTTTGGCCGCTCAGTGAGTTGCTGAGTGGTTGGACGGTGTCATCGATGCAACCAATATGGATTTGACAAAACTCTGGGAGGCAGTGGAAGATAGGAAGGCCTGGCGAGCTCTGGTCCATGGGGTCACGAAGAGTCGGACACGACTGAATGACTGAACAACAACAAGAACAACAAGAACAACAAGAACAACAACAAGGAACCACCATCACTGAAAACGTCTGCAAGAAATGACTGAGTGCATTCACTCAGACAGAATGAAGCTGCTTGGCAAACTACTGCAGTTTTACCCCCAAGCTGATCTGGGCCCATAGCACGCCATGTGGAGTTCCACTTCTTCATTCGTGTCTGAAGCAATCTGATGAGGCTTTGGGAGTGCGGAGATCAGACGAAAGGGCAGAGCTGTTGCCCAGGTGACACCCAAAGGAGATCACCACCCTCTCGTTCTTTAGGGAGGCTCCTTCCGTGTTCTCCACTGGAAGCAAGGGATATACATTGCAGGAAGACCTCTTGGGGATGGAGGGGAACTGTATGCCATTTCTAAGATACCCAGGTTATTGGATACAATTGTCTTTCAGACTGGGTCTCCTTTTGTGCTGCCTCTTGTTCACTCCAGAGAAAAGAATTGCTCAGAGAGGGTGGCCAGGTCAGCATGAGCAGACTGAGAGAACCAAGCGGGATCAGTGCTTTTTTGGCCGCTCAATCCCTGCTGAGCTCTTAGGCACAACACCTCCCCACTCTGAGCATCAGGAGTTGATGGCACTGCCATTTGGCAGACAGCAGGATCACAGTCTTATCCCTTGTCAACCCAATGGAGACCCCTGACTTCCTCTGCTGGAGGCTCCTGGCAAACCTATTATCACTGCTCCCTGTGCTATGGGACCAGCTTCTGTAGCTCTCCTGGCACAGCAGTTGGCATAATCTGCCATAATTATAAATCTGTTCATGTGTTCTAGTGTGTCATTTTCTTGTGATCCTGGCAGCTGGTTACCATCGATCAACATGATCTCTGCAGGCAAGTACTGCTGCTCCATCACCGCCATGGGATACTTAAACAACAACGAGAAGAAGTAGTAGTAGTAGTAGTAGTAGTAGTAGTAGTCATCAAGTTGCTTGCCCCACCATCCTGTTACTTTTTTGTTGTTCTGTTCTCTCAAGTTACTCCACCTAGAGCCACCCTGATAGGGTTTTCAAGGAATGGATTACCATTGCGACCACTTAGGCAGTTAGTTCACGTGCATTTTGTCTCTGTTAGTGTTGCACTTAGGAGCGGTAAAAAAAGGTTACTTCATGTCCGTTGTGCAACTACTGAAATTTGTCTCGACCATGCCCCCAGAATGGGTGCTAAGCGCGACAGTACTGTACCTGGTCCTGGGTTAGGGTTTTCCCTTGTCGCTCTTTGTTCCCACTTTCTGTTCCAAGACAAGACACCATGTAGTAACGACCGTCACACAACAAAACATTCGTTTCTCTCAGAAAACTGTGTCTGGGTGTTTTATTTTTTGTTTTTTTGTTTTTGTTTTTTTTGACTTTTCAGAACTGAAATATCAAAAAAAGAATTTTTAAAGCACCCCCCCCCCAAAAAAAAGCGGAAAAGGAAGCTAGACAAATTCAGTGTTTATCATGGTACAAGACCGCGAGGTAACTTGTCATGAGTTATCATGACCATGGGAACACTGAAACAGGGACAAAAGCACATGATCACAACCAACGCTGTCACAGTACAAAACTAGTCACGGAACAAAGAAGGATGTGAAGTAACTGCCTTTTATAAGGGTGGTTCTATCCAGATCCTGTTGTTTGGTATAGTAAACCATGCTAGAGCGGGCATACTGAATCAGCGGGGATCTGGTGAGTCACCTCCTCTATAAGTGCAATTGATTCAAATGGCCATACTCGGTGATTTACTATGCTAAAACCATTTAGACCTGGTAAGAAAAGATGAGCCCCAAAAGACCAATCACTTCCACTTGATACAGCAGTCAACACTCAATCTGCCACCTTCTCTGTGTTTTCTTGACTGTAAAGTCAGAACTGACTCAGAGCGACCCTAGTGGAGTTTTCAAGGTAAGGGAGATATGGAAGGAGGGGTTGTACTAGTTCCACTCTCCCAATCAGTTTCCATGGTCAAGTGGGGATTAGAGCCCTGTTCTCCAGAGTCCTTGTCCATCACTCGGTCTACTACACCATACTGGAAAGATGCCACCTTCTAGACCTGGTGAATTTTGCAAAGACAAACCCACATGAATTAGGCGACCATCATTCTGGGGTGTTGCCATCACCTGGACCCTTAAACTTGGAGCAAAGCCTCACTAAGAAATAGGTACCCCACTACCACAAGTGGTGACCCTGTATAGTTCTCTTATTCCTACTCCATTGAGGGTTAAAGAAGAGCAGTAGGGAAGGACTCACGTTCTACCGACTGGAAAACCTATTTGAGAACTTGTCTGATTTCTGAGATTCAATAAGGCTGCCCATGTGTTTTCTAGCTCTCTCCATAAGAAGACCATATAAGAAAGGGAAAACTGGGATTCTCCAGGAGTATAAATCACAAACGGTGGGCCCAGTGTCACACTGTGCAACTTGCCTTTACTCCTGCCAGGCTGTTTTTATAGTAGTATTTCCAAGCTTCCCAGTGATTCTGCCAAAATTTTGTGAACAAAACACAACAGCCCACTGAATTAACACAATGAAGCGAATGCTAAAGCTGGCAGTATAATTTCTTCAGGAGGAAAGGTTGCTCTGTATAGAGGTCTCATAAATGGACATGTGTATAGCAAAACGGACAAAGTGAGGCAGTTGCCTAAGTCATCAGATGCTGAAGGCAAATGTGATATCAAAGTACAGAGCTTCTGTTGTGTTGCATGTCCTGTCCTCCATGTTGTAAGTTATTCCATTGGTCTCAAGTACCATTTCCAGATTTATAGTGATGCATCAAAAAACTCAAGGGTGGATTATATCATGTTTATCAATTTTTATGGTGAAAAAGTCTTATATATATGGGTGATTTACAAGATATCTGGGCAATTTACAAGAAAGTAATCAAAAACTGCAAAGTCAAATAAGACAAATAAAATAAATCAGAGCAGTAATACAAAACAAACACTCAGCAAATGACAAAAAGACACAAATAATAAGGCATGGTGCAGGGGAGTCAGAACTAAAAACACAAACATCAATGATCGCCATACGCTTCTTTGAAAAACCAAGTTTTTAACACTTTTTTTAAAAGCTGGAAGGTGCTGAGCTTGGCGAATCTTGCACGGCAGTTGGTTCCACATCACCGGGCTAGGCCGCAGAGAAAACCCGTTTGCGGGTGGAGACTCTGCAGCCTCCCTAGGGGAGGCTTTCATGAATCAAGAGAAACTACCTCACAGAACCAAAAGACAAGCAGCTCTGAAGAACTCACTTGCAATGCCTCTAAATGTAAGTCAGGTGGGCTTTTTCCTTCCTTCTTTCAGAATTTGCATCACAACAACAAAAACAAAAACATAATAATAATAATAATAATAATAATAATAATAATAATAATAATAAT
>JAHTLZ010000010.1:9629118-9658281 GCA_023846285.1 Phrynocephalus versicolor | reverse complement strand
TCTTTCTTTCTTTCTTTCTTTCTTTCTTTCTTTCTTTCTTTCTTTCTTTCTTTCTTTCTTTCTTTCTTTCTTTCTAACAGCCTTGCAAAACAACCCAGCTGATGCTCCTTGTCCTCTGTAACCAGAGGTTAAGCTTCCCAACCTTCATTCTTGGTTTCATAGCCAAATATTTCCCAGAAGAAATAACAGATGAGTGGCAATAATTGTAGAAGTCATTTTGTAACTATTGCAGAAGGGGGTTTCCCACGAAACAGTCAGAAGGTTGAAGACCAGTAAGCTCAGCCACTTCCTCTGCCCCAACTGTGTGAGGATGGAATGGAACCATTAAACAGGACTGATATCAACACGAGTCACGACCTTCTCCTGATAAGCAGAAATACAGTTAGGTAGACTTAGGGCTTAGAGATCATTCACAGGGTCATCATAAGTTGAAGGCAACTTAGCAGCACACAACAAAAACCAGGGGTGGTCTACACAAGCTTTCTTTAAGAAGGCAAAAAGAGAACGAAAAGGAAATAAAATGCTGTACTTACCCCTCCTGTTTTCTCCTGCTTCTGGGATGAATATTTCAATTTTAAAAAATCTAGGTGATTTTTCTAGGCTGCATCAGTGCTAATAGGCTTAAACAAAAAATTGGGATATTGAAATCAGCTTATAATTAAAGCAGGAAGCTCACACTAGAAACAAACCAGAATGAAGTGATTTCATCTGCACCAAAGAAGTAGTAGCCCCTGGCAGGGACCTAAAAAGTGGGAACTCTCTGGGGACAGACTGGTTCACTCCAGCCATTATGTTGCCTGATTTCTGGGCAAGTGAATGAAACAGCTTGCCTGCACAGTGGACCAAAGAGCACATCATATGCCTGTTTGTTTGTACCCTTAAGCAGCTATCTCATGTAGTAGATTTGGGGCACCATGAAAGGGCAGGAAGCTATTAGTTACTTACTGTACTTTACATTGTTACTGTTTGAAATGGCCTGATATGCTTGTAATATTTGCTGTCTCTGGTCACCAGAGTCTTTGCTGGTCCGGCTCCTTAGCTACAACACAGGTTCATTTAAGGCGCTACTAACTACTCTAAGGGCTTTTGGAGATTGGACACATTGTACTGCACTGCGCTACTGCGTCACCTTCATCTCACTTTGTCTTGCAAAATGTGGGATGACATAGTTTAGATATCTGGCTGTAACACTAGAGGTTGGAAGTTTGATTCCCCACTGTGCTTTCTGTGATTAGAGCCAGCCTGTAGAGCCAGCCTGTGGGGTCTTGGGCCAGCTGCACCACCCCAGGACATACCCAGAAGAAGGGAATGGTAAACGGCTTCTAAGTATTCTCGACCTGGAAAACCCTGAAAAGGGTTGCCATAAGTCAGAATTGACTTGACAACAATTATTACTGTTATTATGTCCGCCAGAAGGGGTTTTCTTTAAGTCCTTTGTGTTTTGTCACATTCTGTGTCGGGGCCAACAGTTGGGCTACATGGCTAGGGTCCGCATATCTCTTGCTCCAATACCCTCGGAGTGTGTGTGTCCAAAAATCAGTTGTTACTGTGGGGAAATATATATATATATAAGCACCCCCTCGACTTTTCGGCTTGTCTTTCTCTTCCTTTGATGTTCCTGGATGGGAAAAACCACACTACAGCAGGCCCTTTTTCCCTTCTGGAGGCAGGCCAGGATAGCACATGGATCCCTCCAAAAACAAGCGAGGCAATGAATCCTTGAAAGGAAGTGACAGGCTGTGAATGGAATGGAAACTACAGAACAAAGAAGTGGTGTGTTGTGGTTGTTTTAAAAACCAATGTTCTGGAATAGGGAAGAAGCCAAGTGAAATGGACAATGCCTGTGTGTTGGTGGGGGATCATCTCGGTCTTCCAGGGGAAAACTTAAAAGGGGCAGGAGAGCCCCATCTGGAAGAGCACTAAGAGTGGCCCTTTTCACCTGAGATCCTTTTGGGCCGAAATGCTGAGGGCTGTATTTGGAGCTGGGGCTTCATCTAAGCAAAACAAGCCTTGTTTCCCAGAATTGTGGTTCCCTCAATAAGTGGTAAACTAAGGATCCAAATGCCGCAACTTAAACGAACCAATAGTAACTGTTCCTTCTAGACAGGAAGGCAGTTACTATACCATAGTGTGATTCATACAATCATAATAATGATATGATTCCACTCAGAGTGAACTGAATCAATACGCAACAGGTGGCAGCCTGGTTCTTTATGCCAGAGAATTGGGGGGGGGGTCACCACCATCCCCAGCAAGGCCCCTGGACAAAGGGTCATTGACTTTGCTGTTCACTGCCTCTCCCATATGCTGACACTAGCAAATTGTGAGGATCTTGGAGACATTTGGCAGCTTGGGCGAAGAGATACAGGATGACTGGCCAAAGGCTCTCAGCCTCCTCCCCCCCCCTCCTCCTCCTCCTTTGATGTGTGTCCACAGTTTTCAGTCCAGCTCACTCATAATGTGAACTGATTCCCTGTGAAGCCACTTCCCTTTGGAGTTTCCAGGAGCCTTTCAAGGACAAGGAGGGACACAAAGCCCGTTCTTTGAAACAAAAACCGCTATTCAGGCCATGTCAAACAAACACGGCTTTCTTCCAAAGTAATCCGGTGTAAAGGGGGAAAGTCTTCGGTTTCTCTTCTAAACCAGCTGCAGAGAAACTGACCTGCGATGTCTTGTGTCTCTTGACCCACCCCAGTCCTGGAAAGCAGGAGCTCCACTTTACAGGTATGAACTCTGGGACTGTTTAAGTAAGAAGAGCAGCCCCCCAAAGGGCGGCGGTTAATAAAAAGGCTCAGTTTCCACCGACTGGAATAGTTCTTCATACTTTTCAGGTTAGAGAATCTCAGCACATCTTCTCAGATCACCAGTCTGTTTTTCAAACGTTTGCTTGTTTTCTCTTTTCATTCCCCTCCCCATACCAATTTCTGCCTGGAAACTCAAAAGACAGGCATTATTTCAGGATGCATTGCAAAACAAATCCATTATGGCACTTGGAAGATGAACAGATTTATTTCAGTGCAAGAACCCATGGATTACCACTAGAAAGGGGCATGAATTACTTCCTGCTGGGAGATTCCCTTTCCCCAACCTCTGATCCAGCTCCCCCACTCACAAGCTGGCATTGGCTGCTCGTCCCCTCCCTATCGCGTGACCTTCCAGTCCCTGCAGGAGCACAGAGTTCTCCTCTCTTGCCTCCTCCAGCAGCAAGCCACTCGGTGGCACCTCTGGAGGAATCTCTGCCCTGCGTCCTCCACTGATTACGGCAGCTCTACTGGATGCCAATCCATTTCCAGGTACAATTCAAAGTGATGGTTTTAATCTATAAAGTCCTAAATGGCTTGGTCCCAAGCTATCTAAAAAACATATACCACCTATACCCCCGTATGAGCATCAGTGGGTATCAAGATGATCAGAGGAGGCCTTTCTCTCAGTCCCACTAACCTCACAGGTGTACTTGGTGAGAACACAGGGAAAGGCCTTTTACGTTTAAGTAATTCTATATCTATGTATTCTTGAAGGCTTTCACAGCTGGTTTCTGAGAGTAGTTGTGGGTTTTCTGGGCTGTTTGGCTATGTTCTGGAGGTTTTTCTTCCTAATGTTTGTTCAGTCTCTGTGGTCAGCACCTTCATGGGGCAGGAGCACTGGGAGCTAGAACCACAGAGCACAGAGTGAATTCTAGCTCACTGCACTCCTGTCCTCTGAATATGCCAGCCACAGAGACTGGTGAAAAATTAGGAAGAAAAAACTCCAGGACATGGTAAAATAGCCTGGAAAACCTACAACAACCATCATCCTGTATCTCTTAGCCCAATCTGCCAAATGTATCCAGGGTTCTCACAGTTTCCTTATTCCTTTTAGCAAACAGAGTATAAGGCTGGAAAAAAACACAAATACAGAGGCATATGCACAGTCTCACCAAACAATACTCTTCCTGGTTTGCACACAAGCTAGCACACTGTATGGTGAAAAGAAGCATTTCAAGTAGAAAAGATATCTTTACATACAATTACCATCTGTAGTTACAGTCAGAGGGGGAAGGGGGGAAGTGGTGTCTCCAGCATTTAGAAGACTCTGAATGCTTGCTGGTTGGAGGATGGTTAATAAAACAATGGAAAAAACAACAACCAAAAAACAGAGAGGGTGAAGGCTTGCCTCAAATGCTGAAGTTGGAGAAAGAACTTTACCTATCAAGTTAGTGGCAATGGACAATCACATTAGTCTGTAAAACCTGCCCCCCCCCGATGTTCAGTGTTAGTGAATGCATGGTAGCTATAATCCCAATATTTTCTCTTGTAGTTATTCTGTCACAAAGTGTGTGTCCTTGTTGCTCCTTATACAACATGACACAGGAAGGGTTTTGAACTCTGCCTGTCGAAGGGTGTGTGCATGAGAGCAGAGAATAGCAAGAACCTTACTTGACTGCACATTCCTGCACTCCTTGAAATGCTGCCAGGGCAGTTAACGTGGCACCAGTTACCAAACTGCTTCAACTCTCTAGTGCAGAAGCACTCTCATGGGTTTTAGATATCTCCCAGTGAAGCAACTGCCATCACGACTTTAGAGCAGCTCGACTTAAGAGCAATTCGACTTAAGAGTGGAAAACTGTTGGCATTTTAACTGCTGCCTTACAAATTTTAGATATGGTCTGCTCGACTTAAAAATATTTTTTTCATTCTCATTTTTAACTTATTTTTTCAAATTTTTAGATAGGTACCCCAATTTAGGAGTAGCTCGACTTAAGAGCATGCATTCGGAATGGATTAAATTTGTAAATTGAGGCACCGCTGTATATTTAAAACCCCTCCACTGGCAACAAACCACAGCAAGCAATGTACGAAAGAGACCATTTGCTGCTGTTCAAACAAGATGCCATATTCTATGGGACTTGAAGACCCATCGGTTCTTTGAAGACTGATTAAAAATATGCCCAGAGAAGAAAGATCGTGGTCTCCTAACGTAGGATTTCTATGGGCATCCTCATAGGTCAGTAGGATCAGGATGACATTACAGAAGCATGCTCACACTTTTTTGTTTTGTTTTGTTTTGCATTAAAAATAGCGCTCAGCTCCTGCAAAATGTTCAGCCTTTCCTTTCCTTTCTTGCACAGATTTGGTTTCTTGATAGGTGTGGTGGCTCATATAAGCCAATGGAGTCTTTTCTCTAATGCGGAATGGTGATGTGCCCCTAATTGCAGCTCCCCTGCTGTGTACCTTTAATAGACAGGTTTTTTCACATAAAGAAGATTGTCCCCGGCCTTGAAATTGATTCCTTCTGCATTCGAAATGCAGTATCTACACATCAATAAGATAAGACTTATTCCCCAAAGAATTTACCAGCTACATAAACAGAAAAAGGATTAGCTGAAGGACAAGGCAAACCCTCCATTTAACCACTGAGGAAGTGAGGCTCAGGAAGATTAAGTGACTCAGTCAAGGTCACGTACAGTCTGTGACAGAGAAAGGAATTGCATCCAGATCTTTGGAATTGCAGTCCATTGACTTTGAAGACTGCAGCCAGTTCCTTTAGACTCAAGATTAGCTAGGAGCCAGGAGAGTGGGCCATAATTCTGTCAGAGTGGAGGAAGGCATTTTATGAGCCTACTGTCTCATAAGCTTCAAGGGAAGACAGCCACAGAGTCCTTGGTTACGCAATCTTTCCTTGATCTGCTCCATAGACTCCAGTGCTTCAGGCTGTCTAGCCAAACCAGGACAAGCCACCAACTTCTGCAATGCCAAAATGTGTAAGAAGACTTCAAAGCATAGTGGCAAGTTAGGTTCTGCCTCCAGTTACATCAGCTGGTATTGGTGAGATCTGCTTTTAGATGCGGTTATTTGTCGTCCTGCATGGAAATGTCCTAATGACGACTCATTATTGAACTCTGTTGAGACTTACGCATGGGTAAGGAAGTTTAAGAATGTGGCTTCAACTGATCTGATCACCACATCAAAAGCCATGGAGTCTGTCTTAAAAGGCTCTTCAGGGAGTTGTGAAAGGTGGAGTGCAATGATAGTCATCTCATGTAGACAACAGAGACTGCAACCTTAAGCATTTCAGTCAGGGTAGGGGGGTTCATATACAAGGATTCACCCTTTGAGCAGATAACCCCAAATGGATGAGGAACAGTAGGGGCCATTGGATGCTGCTTATAGGACACTTGTACCAGTTCTGCATTTAGACAGCTGAATGCGCTTAAATGCTGTTAAATAGCTCTATGGGGGAGGGAACAAGTGTGGTATGTAGTGGATTGAATGCTGGACTGGGCTCAAGAGATATTCAGGAGATCTTAGTTCAAACCCCGATTCAGCCATGTAAATTCACTGGGGACAAGAACATGCCTGAAATGTCTCACATACCAGAGCCCTTCTAGGGTTACCATCTGTCAGATACAACTTGCCAGTGCCCAACAACAATGGGTCCACTGGATATCATGCCATATGCAGCTCTTGATTTATGCACAACCTAAGTAAGCTATAGCTTGGGGCCTCCTATTATGAGGAGTTTCTACACGTAAAGATTAGACATGGGCACGACTCGGCGAAATTGTCGTTTCCGTTTTCGGTTTTCGTTTCCGTTACGTAATGGAGACGGTAACGATAATTACGCCGCTCCAGCTCGAACCCGACCCGAAAAAAGAAAAATTGGGTCGGGTTTTTCGTTGTCGTTAATGGCATCGCGGTGATCGCGCGATGCCATTGCCAAGCAGCACAGAAAAAAGTTTTAAAAAGTAAAAAAAAAAAAACCGACTTCCGCCCAAAAAAGCAGGCGAAAATATGCCTGCCTGAGGACACCTACCAGATGGGTGGTTTCTGGGAGGGGTTCCCGGCCTCCCCACCTCCTGTCTTGGGCTGCTTGCACCAGGCTGGGGGGTGTCATCCTCGTCGTCTGTCTCGCTGCATGCCATGCGGTGGGGGGGGGATCCAAAATGGCGACTGCAATATTTATTTTTAAATCGTGGTCCAAAAACCCACCAAAGCACAACAGAAACATGTCAAAATTAGGTATTTTAAATGCCTGAATTTTTATAGTAGCAGCAGTGGGTTTTTTATAGCAGTAAAAGGTCGCACTGATTTTATTTTATTTTATTTTATTTTTTATTTTTTTAGACCTGCCCCTTTGGGCTGGGCATAGGATGGGACCAGGCAAATTTTTTGAACCATTCCACCAATGGCATGGCCAGGTTTTGACTGACACTTCTGGATGTGCCAGAGGGCATAAAAAGCCGAGGCACCTTCCAGAAGTCGCAGTCGGGTCTGGATGTGGAGGAGGGTGGAGGGCTGTGTGGCTGGCTGCTGCTGGCTATTCGAATTTGGAGGGAGGCTGGAGGCTTTAGATTTAAGTTAGGCAGGCAGGGAGGGAATTGAATTTAGAAAATAATTTCTTTGATTCCCTGCAGCTTTGTCTGCTGAAGGAAATAGCAGTTTATTCTTTATTTCTTCTCTGGCAGTTTGTGATTGTGAGGATTTTTTTTTTCTGATATTGGATAAAGGGGGAGGTTCGACTGGGAGTGGGAGGTGTGGATTTATTTTAAAAATATATTATATACTACCAACCATTTATTTTCTATTTTCCCAACTTCAATTTGCTTGCACACACACACATTTGGGGTGCAAGCCAAGAACAGAACCTCTATCTTAAGTGATATCCTAATTGCCCACTCGCCCACCCGCCCGCAGCTGCCGCCCACTCGCCCGCCAGTGCCTCCCCCCTGCCGCTATCGCCGCCCGCCCATGGCCCCCCACCACTGCTGCCCGCCCGCACCTCCCCCCGCTGCCCCACCCGCCCCACCCAGGGCGCAAAAACACCTAGCACCGGCCCTGATTGCGGGACGTCCCTATGCTCTGGGAAGTCAAATCGCTCTAAATCGCGTTGGAAATGACAAACGACAAACGAAACGACAAATTTTTGAAAAATTTCACGACAAACGGAAACGACCCGAAATGGACCCGTTCCGACAAACGAAAACTCGAAACATCATTTTTTCTGGTCATGCCCATGTCTAGTAAAGATAATATCATTGCAAAACAAGGTAGCTAGTTTGGATTAAAGTCTGGGATCTCTTTAATTTTAGACCACATAGGACACCAAACACCCCAGGTATTGTCTATGAAGGTTCCCTGTCACCCAAGTGAGGTTATCCGGGAGTTGAGTCATGGCAACTGGGTTTCTGTTCTTGTGAGATCGAAATGTTTCACTACTCATCCAAGTGGCTTCGTCAGTCTGAGGACAAGTCTATTCAGACCATGGTGGAATGAAACCAAGGTGAACTATAAATTGGAGGTCTTGCACCAACTTTCTATAGATGGACAAAGCTACTTAGATGAGTAGTAAAATGTTTCACTCTCACAAGAAAATAAGTCCAGTTGCCACAACTCAACTTCTGGACTCAAGATATTGGACTGAAATCCATAGTACAGCGTTCTTCTCCTCTGGCCATGCTAAAATTTCTTGCCAAACCATGTCTGGAGGCTCACATCTTGCCACCCCCTGTCATTAGGAATCAATAAGATGTAACTCTGCATTGGTTTAATAGCATGGAACTGGACTCATTATCCTGGTCTACTTCTTCTCCCCATGGGTGAAGTGATCAGTGATGTTCAGAGAGGGGAGCTCCACAAGCTGCATATTAACCTATTTGGACCAGAGCTACAAAATGTACATTGTGCATCAAAATAAATAATGAAGACAATATTCACAGAAAAGTGACAGAAAACTCCATAGAGTATTGGTCAGTTTTCTATTGTGAACTCCAGCCAGCCTCTAAGAAATACATCACATCACCTCAGAAAGTATAGCAAGTGGATCAGAACAGTATGCTAGGCAGAGCAAGGGATGTATCATTGCATATTTATGAACCAGTCATGATGGGGATTTCTTCAAGCTGATGCATGTTTAGTAGCCCTGTGGTATATCTCCATGAGATCCCATTGGGATTCTCCCTGTTATCTCATCGGTAAGCACACCGAGAGCTGTAACCTTGCTGTGATGTGAGGAATTTTGTGATGTTGTAAATGGTGAGCCAGCTTTGCGCCGGGCTTGCCCTGAAAGACAGCGTGCAAACATTGCAATAAAAACAATAGTAGACACATCTCCATTCTATGAAATTCTGACTTATGAAAACCCTAGTTGGGTTTTTGAGACCTATGAGATACTGTACATAAATGTTGCCACACCCCAGCTGGAATTTGAGCCAAGCTCTCCTGAGCCCTAATCCAGGAATATAGCAAATATGTTACATTGGCTTTCATCCCTGTTCATACACAGATGCACAATCTGCTGAATTTAGGTGATTTTTAAGCATCCCGTTGTAACATTTTTACCCATCACATATCTATGGCCACGTTCTGAGGCCTTGTAATTAATTGGTTATACAAAACATAGTTACCTGTAACTATCAAATGCCTTAAGTAGTTAAAAACAGTTTTTCTGGGGCAGGGGGAATGAATTGTGCTTAGAGATGGGCACGAATGGAAAAAAATGACATTTCAGTTTTTCATATTTCGTTGCAGGTCCGTTTCGGTTCATTTTTGTTTTTCGTGAATTTTTTGAAAAAAATTCATTTCGTTTTTTCATTTTTCGTTTTTTGTTTTTACTTGCTTTTTGTGCAACTTAAAGCATTTCCACGTGCGGATGCCCCCCAGCCCCCAGACCAGAGGGAAAACAATAAAAATAAAGGGTGCTGGCAGAGACACAGTATAGACTAGGTACACAGGGAGGCTGCAAAGGCAGCGGCAGGCGTTGCGCAGGGTGTAAGGCAGCCGCAGAGTGACTGCACTGCGGGGCAGGGGAGGGTACTCACTGAGAGGTATGCACGCACACAGGGAGGCTGCAAGACAAATCTCTTCTTTCTCTCCCCTAAGAGCCAGGCTGCAGCTAACAGGAACACAGAGAGAGACACACTTGCCTGGCTGGCCTAAAGTAATGAGTTGCAGAGACAGCAATCCCACCCTAACTCCCACCACAGACTGCAAGGACGACAGGGGCTGCCAAAGCTTTTTATGCCCTCTGTGGCTGCCACACCTACCCAGTATGCAACCTGGGTATGCTATTGGTTGAAACTGTCCAAGAATTTACATGATCCCATCACATGGCTTGCATCCATCTTGTGGCTGGAATCCATTTTGTGTCATCCTTAAAGGGAAAAGAAAAAATACATTGTGATGGGAGAAAGACAAAAACAAACGTCTTAAGGACCTCAACCCCCTGGTAGGTAATAATTTCAAATAATTATCACTGCATTTTTATGGATGTCCAGGGCGTTTTAATACCCAAGAAATCAATACTAGGCAACTGGGAGCCATTTTGGGTTGATGTCTCCTAACTCCCCTTAGAGGAAAAATAATACAGCAATCTGAGGCAGAATAAATAATTATCGCTGGGTTTTTACGGATATTCAGGACGTTTTTTAACATTTAAAAACAGCTCATTTCATTGCCTGTCGCCATTAACAAAAACAAAATGTAACGAACCTAATTTTCGTGGTTCTGTTCTGTTCGTTCCAATTTCATCACAATTTTTGTTATTCGTTTCATTACATAACGTAACGAAACAAATAACGAATAATGGAACGAAAAAGTTTTCATTTGGTGCCCATCTCTAATTGTGCTTCGAGGTTATTTTCCAAATATTATTCCTAAAGGCTATTGCAAAGCATCTCTAGAGGTATTTGACATTATTTTACCAATCCCAAATCATAGGGGGAGTCTAGCTTTGTTTTGTATTGTACATTGTTGTGTCTTCAAGGTTAACGAATGGAAAAAGCCACTAGAGGGAACTGTAGGGTATTCCCTTGTATTTCACCTGTACCTTTGCTTAGGACCATTCAGTCCCCAAATGCTGCTGTCACTTGGCATCCCAGAAGAATGAGTAACACAGATAGATTCTTCTTCTCTCAAGTGTAGGAGCCTTGTCGCGGAGTGGTTAAATGCCTGTGCTGCAGCTAAAACTGTGTTCACGAACTGGGGTTCATTCCTAGGTAGCAGGCTCATGGGTGACTCAGCCTTCTATCCTTCTGAGGTCAATAAAATGAGTACCCAGCTCACTTGGGGAGGAGGGAAATGTGCATCATCAAATTGTTAATCACCAAGAGAGTGCTAGAAGGAGAACACTTTGCTTTGCTTTATGTGCCATTTTAAAGATATAAATGTGAAGTAATATCATAAAACGAAGAATGTACACAGAGCAGGTTTTCCTCACCCCTACCTCCTGTCCTCATCCTGTCTCTGTGTCCTTAGAACTTCCTTTCAAAGCAGACAACAGGGCTCCTACACAGACTTGAGTGCAGAGCTGTGTCTCATTAAGAATTGAGCTCTGTCCCCATTTTCCTCCATAAACATCTGAGAGCTCAGTACAATCAGGTTTAGACATTTTAAGACATATACTGCTCCTCTGATAGCACCCAGGCTGCAGCTGATACCTGCCTGTTTTCACAGTCATCAGAAAACTGCCAGCAGGTAAGAGGCTGAGATATTCTGCCCCATAGAATGAAGGGATGGAATTGCTCCTTCCTTCCTTCCTTCCTTCCTTCCTTCCTTCTTCATTTGCTCTTCTGTCCAAACAGACCAGGAATGGGAATCCACACAAAAACAACATGTTTAAAAGCGGCCTCCTTAAAAGAGTGTGAGTTTGCAGCTTCAGTCTGTTATAATGGATGCCATGCTTTAGAGTGCTGCCCATGTGCAGCCTCGCATCAGTGGTGGTTACTCAAGATATTGTGTTGAGAAGATCACTCTTTCTGGCCAAGGCTGACAGGTGGATGGTTGATCCTGTATAGAGCAAAGAAGGGGATGCTCTGGGCCTCCACATGTTGCTGTATGGTAATGTCATCAATAGATTACAGTTTTGAGAGTTTGTATACAGCAGATAAAGCATGGGTAGGAAAAAAAACCCCACTCAGATCACAAATAGTATTCTCACTTGACACATATACATTATGTGTGTGCTTGGCTATAAAAGAATAATTGTCCAGTCAGAGTAAAACATTAAGAAAGTATAGATTTTGGCTCGTGCTTGAGAGACTTAGTTTCATAACACACTTTTTAGATAGTTCTAACATCTTCTTGGCCAACTTACTTACAGCAGACAATGAGCAGCAAACAGTCCTAAATGAACACTAGCATATTTACTGAGAAACCTCAAACTAACTGACTCGTATCTGATAGTCTAAGCACCTATTGGCTGAAACTAGACACAATCTGAGTGGTTACACATGTTCCCCTATAAAAATAACAGATATCATTCATTTTTATTTACACACACACACACACACACACACACACACACACACACACACACACACACACACACACATTCTACAGAAATATAACATTGACTGGAGATTGTGGGAATTTCAGGCCAACAACATTTGGAAACCAGGAGTGGACTCTTTTTCTTTGGCACAATCACTGGAAAGGTGTCTGATGACACAGGAAAATCCTTGTAAAAGTTTTTGCCTGTTTGAGTGCGTGCTTTTAAGGGAAAACAATGACTATATAGCATTCGTATGGACTATAACGAAGGTCCAGGTATGCGGAAACTGAAAATGTTTACAGTTCCAAATTCTCAAGTCCAAATCTCAATCCGAAGGACTGTAATTCCAAATTCTAAAGTCAAAATCGGATTTTTGGTGCTAGTGCACACCCTTAATTTAAAACACTTTTGACCAACAAAAGAACCAATGGGCAAATCCTGTTGCTTAGCATCATGAATTGTGCCCAAATTCTCCTGTGGAATCAGTAGGGAAGTGATGACTCCTTTATAATTTACATTGATTAAATAGGCCTACTCCGATTGTGTCTTATTAGGGTAAAGCAAGTTGCAGTTAAAGTAATCCCATTCGAATCCATAGAATTTACGGACAAGTTGACTCCTCAAAATCTCATTGATTCAATGGGCCTGTTCAAGTGTAACATTCACTACTAAGGCTCTTTGGCCAACACATTTAATGATACTCGACTGAGACAGGGATAAGCACTGAAGTGGCCATGTTTGTGGATGACACAAAACTTTTCCAGGTGGTAAAAAACAGAGAAGATTGTGAAGAGCTCCAGAAGGATCTCTCCAAACTGGGGGAATGGGCTGAGAAATGGCAAATGCATTTCAATGTAGGAAAATGTAAAGTAATGCATATTGGGGGGAAATTTCAAAATGTTATCTATCAACTCATGTTTAAAATGTCTCTGTTGCTTAAAGACATTTTAAACATTGCACGCACACCCCAGACCCAACCCGACCTGCACCCGCATATTGCAGATTTTCAATGATTACGGGTTGGGTTGGTCCCTAACCCCCGAGTTTGACAGAGGGGGGGTTACTGTACTGGGCTGGGGAACCTCCCTTATGAGGAAAGGCTCTTTAGTCTGGAAAAAGGCGCCTGAGGGGGGATATGATTGATACATACAAAATAATCCACATGAATAAAGTGGATAGAGGGACGCTCTTCTCCCTCTCACAAAATACCAGAACTAGGGGACATCCACTCAAATTGAGGGTTGGGAAAATGAGAACAGGCAAAAGAAAATATTTTTTTTTACTTAGCATGTTGTTAGTCTGTGGAACTCCCTGCCACAGGATGTGGTGATGGCATCTGGCCTGGATGCCTTCAAAAGAGGATTGGACAGATTCCTAGAGAAAAAGTCCATCACAGGCTACAAACCATGATGGAGAATTGGAGACGTGCAATCTCCAGGCTCAAAAGCAGGGTACTTCAAGGGCCAGAGGCAGGAGAGTGGTATCAGGAGACAGATATCTAGTCTCATGTGCTCCCGGAGGCATTGGAGATACAAGAAGCTGGACTAGATGGGCCTTTGGGCTGATCCAGCATGGCTCTTCTTATGTTCTTATGTCCTTATGAGGTATTAAACAACTTAAGTTCCTAATATGCTTCATTGTTCTAGTGTAACACCCAAATCTAGAACACTCTAAAAATCCAGCAGTTTGGGGCAGAGGGCTTGCAGAAGATGTCTAGTACATCCCTTTGGGATGTTCTCAGGGTGCTTTTACACGACCTCTAAAATCCGCTGACAACTTAAATTCAGACCAGAGATTGTGGGGTTTGTTCCTCTTCCTGTGTTCCCACTCTTCCGCCCTCCATTGCTCCTATCTGCAGTGAGGGGAGGGAGAAAAAAAGGGAGAAAAGAATGCAGGCTCACCTCCGTCACCTCCATCTGCGTCACCTCCGTCTGCCTGTCCAGAGCAGCCCTGTAGGGATTTCTGCCTCTTAAAGGGGCGGCGGGGACAAAAAACAAACAAACAGAAGGCGAGGGGAGCCCGGCACCCACAGCTTTACAATACGCATCGGAAATTTTTTTACCTCCGGAGACCAGGTACTTCTAAAGTGCGCTGGGGTGCGCTTAGGTGGGCGTGGTCGTACTTTATTTTTTTTTAAGTCTGCAGCAGGTGGGAAAACAATTTTAAGCTCCGCATCTGGGAGCCCTTTGCCTCGGATTTTAGGGGTCGTGTAAAAGCAAGTAAAGGACTTCAGTAGGAGGTTTGTGATCTGTCTTAGCAATAAAAATAATGGGGGCTGGCTCTTTAATTGTTCCTCTTCTCCCTTGAATATCTGTGTTTCATTTTCTCTGTTGAGCTAATGATTTTTGTGTGTGCCTAGTTTGGAAGCCCACCTTCTCCCTTGGAAACGCTTGGCGAAGTTTGGTTTCATGCTGTCTGCTTAGCTGCAAAATAGAAAATGGTGTCTGCTGCATGATCTCCCCTGTAAAAACAACAACAAAAAAGCATATTTAGAATAGGACAATACTCCGCAATTCTGTTTGCAAACCACCAAAAAGAAAATGATTTTCTAGCCATTTCATTCCACTGCGCTCTTTGCTCCATTACTTGGGTGGTCTCTTTTCTTTCTCTACAATAGACCAGGTTGTTTGTTTTTCAGTGGAAACAAAAGGAATTGCAGCAGAAAAATCTAGAACAAAACAATATTATATTTAAAGTATAACTGAAGTCATATCCTTGTCAATCCTGGGTTTTAAAATTTAGAAGGAAAAAACCCTCTGCAAGAGTCTCAATAAGATGAAGTTTGTTTTGTTTGGTTTTTCTCTTCTTGTATAATTATTATTTGAGTGACTTACCAGAATTCAACCATACTTAGGCATATATGATTCATCAATTACTGGTATATCTCATTGGTATTTAGTATAGAAAACCTTCCTTCAGGTTAGTCCTAGTTCTCTCTGAGCAAAATTAATAGGACCTAGGAGGGACCCTGGGCAATGTGACTTTCATAGGTAACTGGATCCTCAATACCGGCCACGAGGTGCTCTGGAAATGATATGTCCCAGGGCTCCTTAGGTCAGAAATACATGAAAGACGTCTGTTCTGGGATTAGGAGCCCTGGGATGTCTAGTATTCTGGATGCCTGGCAGCTGTACTAAGGACATGAGCTCCCTGGAGCCTAGAATATTGTTTTTGTAGTGTTCAAGGTGCCAAGGAAGAAGCAGGGAATACAACCCATTCCCAAAGACCTCCTATCATAAGGCAGAAAGGCAAATCTGTCCTAGGACGGAATCACACACATACACACACACACACACATCCCCCAGTGAAGGCCAGGTGTCCCTAAAGATGCCACTTCCTTGGAATCTTATGGCTTATTTGACTATAATGTAAAGCTGTATATGCTCTTCCTTCTTCGCACGTGACCCCAAGGACACAACAAGGTCATTGGAGTGACTAAAGGGTTGGTCTCCTGGACCACACTGAACACACACAATTCTGAAACATCTCTCTCAATGAAGTTGACCCAACATTCATTTGCTCATCCATGCATTAACCCTAACAAACTATTTGATATTGGAAACATGAGTGGCAATCCTATGCACACCAACCTGTGTTTAGATCTTTGGGATAGAGCAGCACCCATTCCTAAATAGGACATGTTGAGAACAAAGCTGTTAATAGAAACGGAGACTTTACTTTTTAACTTAATTGATGTCAGATGCATTCCTGTCAGTGCTACATTTGCTTTTCACAACAGATATGCTGGCTAATGAATATTACAGGCAAGAATATTTGCTTAAGCAGCTACTTGTATTAATATGATACTTTGGAGAGAGCTGCAAAGGTGTGTGTGTGTGGGGGGGGGACCTGGCCTTAGACTTCTGGTATTGGATATTTGATTTAGGATTTACCATCATCCAGTCAAGTTGGCTGTATCAACTGATCCATGCATTCAATCCCATATAACCCCTAAGCACTTACATATCAGCCTTTGTCATGAATTTCACAAGGAACCAGTCCTTAGCCACCAGGAATCCCTACACAGCCTTGGAAATAGATCAAAACATGACAATCTAAACGTATTCCCAGATATTATATGGCTGTGTTCATGTGCTTTGTATACATATATCAGCGCCTAAGGAGCATTGATACCGAAAAGAAAACATAAATGGGAACAATTACACTTAAGTAGAGCAATCTAACATCAAAATCACCACTGCCAGCAAAATGGCTTAGCTCTGGAATGTTAGACAGAATGGTAAAAAATGGCCTCTTTTTTGGTTTTGTATATTCTAACGATGCCTTAAATTTATGAAGGTTCCTGGCTCCTTTGAAGCTGTTTGCAACTCCATCTGCTGAAAGTATAGGGGATATACAATAAAAAAATAAACTGTAACTTTCATTTACTTAGCAAATTAAAATACAACTTATCAGTTTGACTCCATGCTGTGAAACAACATTTTCTGCAGGCTGGGTGTTGTGCTTTTTTTTTTTTTTTCAAAGTCACAAATGGCTCTCCCCGTTCCCCTCATTATACTTCAATACTAATGAGAAGGCTTTTACTTCTTGTAAAACCTTTACCTGTAGTTTTTGGATTGGCCCATCACCCTCTTTGCTTCTTTGAACTCTAAAATTAAAACAGAATGTTGGGGCGGAGAGGGAATCATTAAGGGAGTCAACATAAGTAGTAGACCTTCCTTGAACTTGGATCCAGCGATAATACTTCTAGTGCGCACTTGTCCGGTCTCAAACACAGAATTTCACAGGGGAATCTGTGGCTGGCTTCTGTGGGGCTATCTTGTTCTTGTGAGTATCGCAAACACGATGAACTTTACAAAGATGTGAAATCTGTCCCTCCTCCCTCAAATAACAACAAAGGCAACTACGATGACAGTGGCACCAACAGGGATAGAAGCCTAACCCAAACTGGATGCTACAACATATACACCTTTAAGTTCCTTTCACAGAGGTGAGGACAGAGCGTGAGTTGCTGGTAAGGAAAACTGCAGTTGTGCAAATGTCTTTTTGAAGCAAAATAGGTCAAGATCAAAGTCCCAGATATCTTTAACACCCAAGGCAGAAAATCCACAGAACAAAGCTGTACAGCTCTGGGGTGCACTGTCTTTTAGGCCCTAAATCAAGGTGACAACAACTTGTATCCTCCTCTGGGCAAACAGCAAATCCTGCTTTCTCCAAGTCTTCCTTCCTCTTTGCCAACTGAAAGCCCCATCCTATGATTTCTTCCATGTACTTCAACTCAGACAATTGAGTCTATAGAGCAGTGGTTCCCAAGTGTGGGTCCCCAGACTGAAACCACTTCCAGAAATCCTGACCAGCCCAGGTGATGATGAAAGCTTCTGGAAGTTGTAATCCAAGAACGTCTGGGGAGCCAAGGTTGGGAAGCCCTGCTGTAGGAGTTACATGTCCAGATGAGAATATCACACTTTTGAAACCCCTTCTGGGCTTTCCCATTACTTCTTTTACCCCTTTCTTTCTTACCAGGAAAAAGAAGTCACAGTTGGGAAAAAGAGAAGAGCATCACCATTGTCGACAGACTGCTGGCATTAACCATCCTGTGTCCAGGAGCGCCTCGAACAACTGAATTATGTTGTCAAATTAGGAAAGTAGAGGTCTTCTTGATTCATCCATCTGACGCCGGTAACATTTATTTACTTGCATTAGCACATTGAGTGTGCTTTTCTGCCAAAGACTTTCAATGCAGAGTACAGCAAGAAATGAAAAACATGCCCTAAAATATTAAAGACCAACATATTTTGCTTGGCATTTGCTTCTGGGAATGGCAGCCCACATCACCCCAGACATGTGTGTTGGCTAAAATCCTATTTGTAGTAAAAGCCAAATGGTAACATACTATCCATTTTTCCTTGGAAAACAATGTGCACTGATTCTGGATGGTCCATACGCACAATGACTTAATGCATGCCCACTTGCACCCTCAAAAGTTGTGGTGGGTTTTCCAGGGAGAAACAGATGGAATGTTTTGGCTTGGCTTGCACTACAAACAGGAAGTCAGCTATTGGGTCTGTACTGATTTTGCCAGTAAACTTTACTTGACTGCCTTTGGGGGGAAAGGCACTAAAATAGGCTATTAAAATTCTGCCCAAGGTAAATGAATATATTATAAAGAAGCAAAACACAGCAGCTCTCTCCTCATTTCATCTTGCACAACCCTCCAGCCAGTATGGCCACTAGTTGGGGGATCCTGGGAGGCTTGGGGATGCCGGGAGCTGTAGTTGGGAAAACCAAGCAAAACAAAGCTTTTCCAAGTGAGAAACAGCAAAGTTCTAAAGTAGGAAAGCTGAACAGCCAAGTAAGGAAATAAGAAAACACTCCTGTGGCAACCAAAATACAATGAAACCAAATGATGTTCACTGTGTGTTGATATAGTAGGAACACACACATACACACACACCTGAATCCATGGAGGGTAGGTCCCAAAACCACCCCCTCTGTGGATGCTGGAAATTGTGGTTTATAAAGAATGCTATTTTAAAAGCAAGCACTATACATAGTGTAGTCTGTGGCTCCCTCTAGTGCCCAGTTCTGGTAACGCTCCCTTCAAATATACCTACTACAGTATCTCTAGAATTTTTCTTTTAATACAGTACGACCCCCCACATCTGCTGATTCACCAACCGTGGATTCTGTTATCTGTGGTTGGTGATCAGCGGATGCAGGAGAGGTCTGAGCCCAGTGGTGAGGAGGGAAAAGAAAAAAAGAGAAAGCTTACCGATGCCGAGCCTTCCTCGCCCCCACTGCTGCATGCCAGCCACCCTCTGGAGGGTTGGGGTGGGGAGGATTTGTTGTTGTGCAAGGTCTACATTAGGGATGGGCACCTTATGAAAAATGACATGGTTTCGTCATTTCGTAAGCTTACAAAACCTTATGAAATGAAAAGAAACAGCAGTGTGTTGTCAATAAATGAAATGAAACACCAGGTTTTGTTTCAGAAATGAAACAATTTGTCCTAGCCATCTTGAGAACGGGAGGTTTATTTTTAAACTGATTTGTTTTCCTTTCTTCTTGAGCCTCAGCTGTTGAGATAGCTTATCTATGATCTTGATCTGCCTGAAACTAGCCAGGAGCTGAGCTGTTCCCTTTGCTGGCTGTGTCTGCAAGTTGCTTTAAACTGATTGTTTTCCTTTCCTTTTTAAGTAGGATGGTGAGGTTTTTTAAAAAACAATTTTCTTTCCTTTCCTCGCCACACCATGGGTCAGCTGCGTTTATCTCTATTATTTATATCTATTATAAATTGATTGGAAGGTTTGAGGGTCTTTGATTTAGGGTAGTGGGCTCCCTGTTAAATTTTTAAAAAGGAAACCTCCCCATTATTTATAGCCTTACGAAGCATTTCGTTTCGTGATGAAAATTCTTTTAAACAATCTGTTATTAACAGAACAAAATGAAATGAAGACTGAAATGAAATGAAACAAAACAATATTTCTGTTTTGTGCCCATCTCTATCCACCATTCTTCCATGAAACACCACCACAACATGGTGCTCTTTAGATACTATTGATTTCTAAATCAGATTCAGTTGACTGGTCACCAGTGGGAATCCTTTATCTGGAAGGTTCAGCAAATACACTGCATCAAACTGAAGAATTCCTTGGATCTTGCTAACGAACCATCTCTTACATTTGGATTTCCCTTAACTGAATGTGGACTGAAGCATCCTCTTTTGATCAGTCCAGGAAATAGTATTCCCCTTCATTTTTATTTTTATTTTTGTCTGTCAAGTAGATTCTCGGGGTATTTGTTGTTGTTGTTGCTGCTGCTGTTAAACATCTTCAGTGATCAGAACAATTTGCATCTGGCTCTCGTTTTGTCAAAAGAGAAATCCAGATGTCAAAGAGCAAAACAACAGCAACAGAGACGATCATATTATGAAATGATGGGGACTCATGGTTGGCTGGAAGTGCTTTTTTGTTTTTTGTTTTGGTATCCAAGGAAATGCGTGTGTCATAAGAGACATAAGTGTGTGAGTTGTTGACATGCAAGGGGTGGGAAACACATTTTTGAAACTCACTGAACAATTTCAAAATGGCTCCTCTCCAGATTCCATGCTTCTCCACTCAGGGTGCAACTACACTGTCATTTTATTCACAGCCTGCATTACATTTGAAATCGCAGTCTCTGATCACACAGGGCTGATTCAGGAGTTCACTGTTCATATTGGATGAGATGCAAGTGACATTCCAGGCTACAACTTGGCTTCCTTCCTCAGTTCTTTCCTCTGCAGATCCTTTTAGGGGGCATAAATTTGGAAAATATAACTGAGCAATAGGGCAATCTAATGCTATTCTTGTATATTTAAGAATGTGTATTTTTTAATTTAAAAATCGTAGGACTTTGGGGGGCATCCAGGCCAGATACTATTATCTATCCTGTGGCAGGGAGTTCCGCAGACTAACAACACTATGGGTAAAAAAAAAAAATTCTTTTGTCTATTCTCACGCTCCCAGACCTCAATTTTAATGGATGTTCCCTAGTTCTGGTATTTTGTGAGAGGGAGAAGAACGTCCATCTATCCACTTTACTCATGCCCTGCATTATTTTCTGTGTCACAATCATATCCCCCCTTAGGTGCTTTTTTTCCAGACTAAAGAGCCCCAAATGTTTTAGCCTTTCCTCATAAGGGAGCTGCCCCAGCCCAGTAATCATTTCAGTCACTCTCCTTTGCACCTTTTCCAGTTCCACTATGTCTTTTTTGAGATGCGGTGTCCAGAATTGTACACAATACTCCAGGTGTGGCCTTACTATCGTTTTATACATTATAATGTTGGCTGTTTTATTTTCAATCCCCTTTTTGATAATCCCTAGCATGGAATTGGCCTTCTTCACCGCTGCCACACACTGAGGAGACACCTTCATTGAGCTGTCCACCAGCACACCAAGATCTCTTTCCTGATCCATCACAGATAGCTCAGAGCCCATGAGTTGATAGATAAAGTTTTGATTTTTTGCCCCAATATGCATTACTTTACATTTTGCTACGTTGAAACACATTTGCCATTTCGCACCCAACGCCTCCAGTTTGGAGAGATCCTTCTGGAACTCTTCACAATCTTCTCTGGTTTTTACTACACAGAAAAGTTTTGTGTCATCCGCAAACTTGGCCACCTCACTTCTTATCCCTGTCTCCAGGTCATTTACATTTTGATACATTGAAATGCATTTGCCATTTTGCAGCCCATTCCCCCAGTTTGGAGAGATCCTTCTCTGGTTTTTACCACACAGAAAAGTTTCATGTCATCCGCAAACTTGGCCACCTCACTGCTTATCCCTGTCTCCAGGTCATTTATGAACAGATTAAAAAGCAGTGGTCCCAGGACAGATCACTGGAACATACCTCTCTCCATTGTGAAAATTGCCCTACTCTTCGTTTCCTGGATCTCAGCCAGTTCTCAGTCCATAAGAGGACCTGCCCTCTTATCCCCTGACTGTGCAATTTTCTCAGCAGCCTTTGGTGAGGGACTGTGTCAAAAGCCTTCTGAAAACCCAGATAGGCAATATCCACCAGTTCACCCAAATCCACATGCCTGTTGACCTTTTCAAAGAATTTTAAAAGGTTTGTCAGGCAAGACTTATCCTTACAGAAGCCATGCTGATTTTCTCTCAGCAAGGTTTGTTCTTCTATGTGTTTTAAGATTTTCTCTTGGATGAGGCTTTCCACCATGTTCCCTGGGGCAGACGTAAGGCTAACTGGCCTGTAGTTTCCTGGGTCCTCCCTCCTTCCTTTTTAAAAAAATGGTGTGACATCCGCTATCCCCCTGTCCTCCGGCACTGTGGCCATTTTAAAAGATAAGTTGCATTTTACCGTTAAGAGATCTGCAATTTCATTTCTCAGTTCCTTAAATAACCCTTGGTTGGATGCCATCTGGGCCTGGTGACTTGTTGATCTTCAATTTAGCAATTAAACCTAAAACATCCTCTATTTTTACCTGTATTTGATTTAATTCTTTAGTCAAGAGTGGCGGTTCTGACAGCAGAATCTGCCCAAGGTCTTCTGTCATGAAGACAGATGCAAAGAACTCATTAAATTTGTCTGCAATTTCCAAGTCTTCCTTTACCGCTCCCTTTCCTCCGTCACCATCCAGAGAGCCAACTGGTTCTCTGACAGGTTTTCTATTTCTAACATACAGTGGACCCTCATATAACAAATGGTTTGTATAACATAAAATCTGTGCAACATAAAAAATTCCAGAGATAGGGGAAATTTGCTTAACAGAATCGCCTATGGGGCAAATCCGTACAACATAAAAATTGTCACGATTAGGGATTACTCTGTTTTCAATGCATTCCTATGGGAAATTTGTATAAAGGAAAATTTGCTTAACAAAATTTCATTTGGAATGAATTAGTTCCTTTATACAAGTTACCACTATTTAAAGAAACTTTTATTATTCCCCTTAATATTGCTACTGCTAGCCATACGTTCCTCAAAGTCTTTCTTTGCCTCTCTTATCATCTTCTTACATTTATTTTGCCAGAGTTTGTGTTCCCTTATATTTTCCTCATTTGGGGAAAATATGGACTTAGATGATCTCTTCTTTGTTTGTGGTATGCACTTGTGGGGTACCATGGGGGTACCATGGGGGTGGGATAAAGGGAGCAGCAGCCCTTGTCCTCTTCCTTTGGGGATGGGCCATGTCCCACCATGGCTTGTTCTGGAATGATCTGGCCGCATAGAGCTGAAAAGTGAAGGGCTGAGTCAGATGGAGAACAGGTGCCCTACAGATCAAGGTGAGTGGCAAGACAGAAACAATTTATTCACACCAAACACATTGTTGCCTGAAGTTAACACATTACAGCTCTGTACACACAAAGTCCTCTTGAAAATCTCTTTTTGCACTACCCTAAAGAGGCAAAATTTCCAGAAACTCTGAGATAAAACAGAAAAAAATTGATCCACCCCTCCACATTTTTCTGTCCCCCCCCCCAATGGCTACAAAATTTCTGGAAATTTTACACCTCTACTACTCACAAACTAGTCTTGGTCCTTAATACTATTACATCTTCCTCAGTGGAGCAGGTTACATTGCTTTACTATATAGCAGGGCCATCTCGTGAATGCAAACTAAGGTGCTTTATTTTGTAATCCCTGGCTTTATTTTGAAAACAAGATGGCACAGAATCCTTCCAGGGTGCTGGAAACACACACTAATTCTAAACCCCCGTTTATGATGTCGACTAAAAGTAGCAAACCAAAATTTACCTTGTAGCCACATTCAGATAATAGGCAGACATTGTGAATATTCCCAGAAGTCCTATCTCAGAACGGCTGGGAACTCAGCGTGCTTGCTGCAGGCCTTGGTTTTGATATACAGTACAGTAAATATTCTGTACATGAATGCCTGTGTGTCATTGGCAAAATGGTTTACAGATACTGAATTCTCTCTCTCTCTCTCTCTCTCTCTCTGTGTGTGTGTGTTAAAGAAATCTATTATTTTTATTTTTGTTCTTCATTTCTCCTGCCAGATGGTGGGTTTATCAGAATGCCTTTAACATGTGTTTCTTCCTTCCTTTGTGACACTGTAGAAAAGATCAGCACAGACACACTGGGAAGCAAATATAATATAGATGGAGAGAGAAAGTCAGTGCTGTCTGTGGATGATGTGTGGAAATGCTGATAACAAATTTATTTATTTATTTATATAGCTTATATCCTGCCCACTAAACAAAGGTCTCTGGGTGGCTTACAATTAAACAGCATGGGAGAAAGTATTGAGCCCTGTGGAACCCCATGATGTAAACGCCATGGGGCAGAGCTACTATCCCCCAGCACCACTCATCCAATAACACTGGACTTAAGCACAGCGCACTGGACAAATCCCTTGATTCTGCACCAGTAGTGGAGTCCAGTTCACTGCAAATCTGAGTGGTTTCCCCCTCAAAGTGGACAGCAAACTCATCACAGCGAGCCGATGAATGGTCCAGGACCTCCATAGTATCTCCTGGGTGAAGACGTTTCCGGACTACCTGAAACAACTCCACTGGACAACACTCTGAGGATGCAATGTGGCTGGTGAAATGTTTATTTATTTATTTATTTTAGAGTATTTTTACCCCGCATTTCTCCTTGGAAAAGGACCCAAGGCAGCTTACAGTAATGAGGGATAATATACAACCCAGTACAATTAAGACATGTTCAGGTATTGAGAACACGGAACTGAGGGACATCTTACAGAATTAATAGACAACATTACATAAAAGCTGCAAGAAAACTTGTGCAGTTAAAAAGAGAGTAAAATTCCAGGTAAAAGTGATAGTGATGGAAACTAACATCGAAAACATAATGTCAATGTAAACACATAAGGTTATAAGTAGTTATAAACACAAAGTCTATATGATCCTATAGATTCATATAAAGGACACATAATGGTATTCCATCATTCAGGGAAAGCTTATTTAGAGAGAAAGGTCTTTGCCTGTTTCCAGAAGGACAACAGAGATGATGCAGTCCTGGCCTCTAGTGGGAGGGAATTCCAGAGTCTGGGCGCAGCAGTACCGTATTGCCACAGAATAGGGTTAATAATGGACTCTAAGCCACCTTCGATCAGACTCACAGCAATATTTTCTCCACCTGCATCCAGCTGTCTCCCTTCCTGCTTCATTGCCCGCAGCTCAGATGTATACCAAGGAGCTGTCTGTTCATCTCTTTTTGGCTCCAGAATTCTTTTTGTGCAGTGAATATTCAGTAAATGTTACAAAACAATATTTCTGAGAGAAAGTACTCATGTGACAGCATCATTTTTAAAGAGGATCTGTTTTTTAAATGAGACTTTTAAAAAGAGCTTTTAATTATCATTGTAGTAAATACATGTTTCTAACTGGTGATATTTCACCATCCCAGAAGTCATTAATTTTTTGGAATTTAAACTGGAGGTTGTAGTGCACTAGCCTTCTTCACCTTTTATTCGCCCAATATTTTGGAAGATAACTTACATTATGTCGGTAATTTGCTATATTGTTTGGGGTGACAGGATTTGTGGTGAAAAGCATACAACAGACATGTTGTAGAAGACTGGGATAGAGGCTAAAAGGTAAAAATGTGACATAAAGGGAGAAAAAAGTAAAAAGGTTTGTTATTGTTGTTCAAAAATACCAGCCGCAGTCAATCAAAATTATAAAAAACATTGACTAGTATGATATAACAGTTACAAGTTTGACCATAACTTGTGTGAAATTTCTTGACATTATTCTCAAAGCCCCATAGACTACGGGGATCATTGAAATGTGTTTCATCCACAAGGGAGATGTTTCAGTTGCTATATCTCTGCATCTCGCCTTCGGGGAAAAAGGCGGCATAAAAAATAAAGTTTATTATTATTATTATTATTATATTTTATTATTTTCTTAGTTTTAAAAATTCTTTAGCTTCAACTCTGGCATCCCCTGGAACTGCAATGTCACTGATCCAAACATTCTTTATTCTATTGCTACCATGTCTGGTGTGTTATGTTCAAGGTGTCTATCAGTTTGGGTGATGATGATGATGACTGTCTTAAATCCAGTCAATCTCCTTTTAACATACTCTCCTATTAAAGTAAAACAGCCTTATTTTTAAAAAAACTTTTCATCAAGCCAAAGTGTGATCATTTTAACAACTTTTCTTTGTGTTTTGCGGTATGTGGCTATATCTGCCTGTGAGGTGCCATGGGAAACTTTGTATGTTATGCTGCAGAAACATTTGTAACTTCTGCCCTCAACTTTAGGTTTTTATGATTTGTTTTGTTCAGAGAGAAAAGACCCTCCATGTCAGAAATCCTGGAAAAAGTTTTTAGAAAATAGGCAATCTGAGATTAATTGAAAAACCAACATGGGGAAGAGTGTTTCCAGAGCAGTTTGCCCTGTATCATGGGCGGTGTGTGTGTGTGTGTGTGTGTGTGTGTGTGTGTGTGTGTGTGTGTGTGTGTGTGTGTGTGTGTGTGTGCACGCGCGCGCGCGCGCACGCAAGTGTTCCTTCGAAGGAGGGAATTGTATGCTTTTTGATAAAAGAAAGTGCCTTTGAACTTATAGTGTCATGCAAAAGTTGGATTGTGAGAGCATGTGCAGGTTTCCATCTATTGATCATTTGAGAATCCTAAGCATTATTTTCATGATGTGGCATCCCAAAGGAAAAAAAATAATTTGGAAAGGCACCATGCTCAACAGTTTCTTTATCCCTTCATGGGTGGACGGGTGATTTTTACACAATACAACTGAGATACTATGTAAAAATAAAAATAAATGTAGGGTGGCCACATGCCAAAATTGGAAAGAAAGGGGAAAAAGAGAAGAGAAAGCCTCTGTGTTTTGGAAGAGTTTGGGAAATATGTGTAGCAAAGAGACACCCATGGGCACACACATTCAGCTGTGAAAGGCAATCAAAGCGCTGCGCTGTTTTTCAGACCCGAGGACTGTCCAATTGGGAGAAGAGGCAGGCAAGAAGCAACTCCCATAGATCTAGTTCCACTTTTCCAAAACAGAAGCAGGGAGGAGGTCACCATTTTAACTGCATGGACTGCATTTCAGAAACTTCTTTCTGTGGGAAAAAAAAATTGGATCAATGACTTGGGGTGACTCAGCCTTCTCACCACAATCAGCCTGTACTTTAGCGTGATTATAGAAGGCTTGGAAATACCCTGTTGTTTAAAGGCCAACATGGGGACGTCCTTTCTCCCTCAGCCTGATGTCATGTTGGTTTATGTGGCAGAGGGTATTTTTCAACCAAGATTGAGTCAATCCAGTCAGGCTCTGCTTGGAAGTATTTTCTCATGGGAGCACTTTTTTGTTGCTTCCCCCCCATCCAGAATTGATGTGATAGGGAGTGGGGGAGTGGTTTGTGACGTGTGGTGGAGGAATGGAACTGTCAAAACAGGAGAAAGGACTTTAGGTCTGGGCATCTCATTGACTGAGAGGGGGGCATATTTTGTCCTAAAATTTCAACACATCAGCCCTATGCACTTTTCACTAGAGATGGGTACGACCAGGAAAATTTTTTTTCCAAGTTATCATTTTTCGGGAAATTTTTCAAAAATTTGTCATTTTGTGGTGTCGTTTTTCGTCTGTCGTTATACTGGTTTGGGGGGGTAGTGGGCTCCTGGAGGCACCTCTGTGGGGTGGGTGCCTCCTCTGGCCCGCTATAAAGGGAAAGCGGGCTCCTGGAGGCACCTCTTTTTTGGGGGGTGGGTGCCTCCTCTCCTCACCCGCTAGGAAGGGAAAGCAGGCTCCTTGAGACCCCTCATGGCATGGGGGTCTCCTCTCCTCACCTGCTGCAAAAGGGCATGCATAGCCATATGGATATGCATACCAAGCTGCACGCAGAGACACAGCAGACTGGCAGAGGCACCCCTCTTTTTGGGGTGCCTTCCCCGCATCAGTCAGGCCTCGGGGGCATGGTTTGCATGGCACACTTGCTGCCGAGCTGAGTCTGCAGGAGTCACCCAGAGCCACAAGTGGTGGACTGGCAGACTCTCTGCACCCGCTGTGTCTCACTAAGAAGGGAATTGTACTTGCGTGTAGGGCAATGCAAGTACAGATCTGGCTTAGGCAACAGAGTTAGCGCAAGGGCTAGGGTTAGGCTAGTTATGGGTGAGGTTAGGGTGAGTATTGGGGTGCACCTCTGGGTGCCTCTCTGACCCACTTAGGACAGTGTACTGGCATATGGGTTAGGCTTCGGGTTCGGGTTCGGGTTCGGGCTACGGTTAGTGGGCTTTTTATGCCCGGTTGGCACATCCCAGAAGTCTCTGTGGTCAACCTGGCCAAGTGGCCATGCGATTGGTGGAATGGCTCCAAAAATTTGCATGGTCACTCCCATGGCCAGCCCATCATTGCGCAGGTGTAAATAAAATAAAATAAAATAAAATAAAATCAGTGGAGAGAGGACAGAGGAGACATTTTGTTGCATGAAAAACCCACTGCTACTGTAAAAATTCTGGCAGTTTTAAAATAGCAATTTCCGCATGTTTCTGTGGTGCTTTGGTGTGTTTTTGGACCACGACGATACGATTTCAAAAAAAAAATTGCGGTCGCCGCCCCATTTTCGATCCCCCGCCCGCACCGCATGGCATGGCGAGACGAGAGCAGCCCGGGAGGACAGGAGGGGGGGGAGGCCGGGGACCCCCCCCCCCCCGCAACCACCCCACTGGTATAGGTGCCCTGCCCAGAGCCCTCACTCAGGCAGGCATATTTCTGCCTGCTTTTTGGACTGGGAATCAGGGGTTTTAAAACTTTTTTTCTGTGCCGCTTGAATTGCGGCGGCCGGCAGCGAATCCGGTGCTTGTTGTGAGCGACTAAGATGAGGATTTCCCCCACCACCAGAGCAGCCCAGGACAGGAGAGGGGGGGGAGGCCGGGGACCCCCCCCCAGAAACCACCCCTCCTCTGGTAGGTGCCCTCACTCAGGCAGGCATATTTCCGCCTGCTTTTTGGCCGGGAATCTGTTTTTTTTTTACTTTTAAAAACTTTTTTTCTGTGCCGCTTGGCATCGCGGGATCGCTGCGATGCCAGGAACGACGACAAATCAGACCCAATTTTTCTTTAGTCGGTTCGAGTTCGAGTTCTGGCGGAGTAATTGTCGTTTCCTTTTCCGTTCCGTAACGGAAGCGGGTAATGGAAACGGAAATGAGAATTTCGTCAAGTCGTGCCCATCTCTACTTTTCACTAGTCACCACCATCCCCAAAGGTTGCAAGATTTCAGCAACGTTCAGGAGGTACAGCTCTAACCTTAGGCAGAAGGAGACAGCTGCCTCAGGAAATGGCTTTTTTGGGCGGGGGATTTTTGGCCACACAAAGACAACAAATTGTTTATTATTCCTTTTAAAAATTATTCTTGTAGAGGAAAAGGTGTTTTAAGCAGACAAATAGCTTGACTTGTTTCTCATCAACATGACGAGGTGGTTACTTCACATACTACCTTGTTCCATGATTA
>JAHTLZ010000010.1:9615768-9629108 GCA_023846285.1 Phrynocephalus versicolor | reverse complement strand
AATAATAATAATAATAATAATAATAATAATAATAATAATAATAATAAAATCAGGAAGGCTTAAAGGCCACATGGTAACCAATCAGTCATGGCATCACAGTATAAATATACAAGCTCTCGGGTTAGCATGCCAAGTGTTGACACCCCCTGATTTCAACCCGGTCTCTCCTCTCCATGTCTCTAAAGGGCAGCCCAGCTGTAAGGTCCTTCCATGCAAACAGCTAGGGATTTAAAACATGAAAGCAAACATATCCTAAAGCTGGGCAACGAAGGGCATTGGTAGGCAGCAGCCAACTCTTGGGAGCTTTTCTGCTGTGTAATCCAACATTTCAAAGGCAACCATCACTTGTAATTAGTGCATTACACATGTGGAGAAAACAGAAGCTGTATGAAAGTTTTCATAGTTTGTTTTACAACATTTGTTGCAATCGGTGCACACCCACGAGCGCATGCATGGAGACACAGGCACCTACAATTCTTGCCAGTGGTTTTCTCAAGGAAGAGCTGAGCAGCTCAACTTAATTTGTTTCTTTGTAGAGGGGGATCTTTGAATCGCCTGGGTGTGATGTCTTCTGCAGATTAGGAAAGTTGTGGGCTTGCTTTGGAGAAATTTGTTCCATCTGCCCATCATCCTCCCTCCCTGCCTGGCTGCCTCCCTCCAAGAACTGATAAGGCATCTGTAAACACTCTCTGAAACCCTTAACAGAGCTTCCTCTGTATGTTGCTTTGAAGAAGATCTGCATGAAGGCCTCTGTACCAATTTGAAAATATCTTGCAAGCTGATAAAATAGCAAAGATACAGCCAAGCATCCACTGTGTAATAAGGATTAGTAAATCCAAAAGATGTTTGCTTGGCTTGAGGTTGACTTGAAATAGATGGAAGTCTGGGATTCAATCAGAACTAATCTGATCCCCACCCCCTCCAATGATGGGTAGTCTTCACCCACCCCCCAACATACACACAGGATAAATATCCAGCCCTTCAAATTAAAATTGAGCAATTTAATTTTAAAAGGGAGTTTGGAGTAGTTAAGCAGCCCCCCCCCTTCGTTAAGACATCAGATGGCTTAGTGTGAACATCTGCCTGTCTAATGTAACTAGGGGATGAATAAGGAATTGTTTGAGATTTACTGAGGGAAGGGACAAACTCTGATTTTGGGATTGTTGGATGATTCCTAAATATCTCTTTGCCTGACCAAAGGTCTTCAGGTATCAAGAGATGCCTTTGTGCAAGTGATTCATTAACCGAATCAACCCCCAAACCTCTGGTGTGTTATGGCAGACCATAAAATGGCCCACATCTCTATTGCCGCTAATTGTATCCATGGATATCAAGCGCATGTTAACTAATGGGGGGAAAAAAGAGACAGCCTGGTCAAAGCCTGTTTGAAGAAATGGCATGTTTTAAAAGCTGACGTGACTTAAAACAGAATCCTATAAGTTCCTTGCTAAACCACTTTCAGGATATATTAGGTATAACAATAGTTTTCTACATAAAAATGGCTTTGAAAAAATCTCCAAAGAAAGTCTTTTAAAAGAAAAGATTTTTTTTTGCTGCACATTAAATTGGATGTGAATTTGACAGATTTCAAAGACTGTCAAAATAACGAATTTACATCATAAATGTGCAGGCTTCCTTTTTAAAGGCTCTTCAACAACTCAGGAAGGCATTTAATGGTGAGCGAGTTCAAAGTGTCACGGACTCCCACTGGTATAAAAAGAAGGCAATACCTAGGATAGTCTCTCTGTTTCAGATAATGTATCTGTCTCTTTTCAAGTTAATAAACTGCACTCCTGTCAAATTGCAGATAAATGAAAGCGACCGAGACATTGTTTTTCCCCACATATTGCTAAGAAAGATATCTCCCCATATTTCTGAACCACCAGTATGCTAAAGAGAACTTGAAATGAATCCACCCTGCAGTTATTTTGCAGCATCAAAGACAATGAAATTTCCACAGAGGCACTTTCTGAAGTTTTAAATGCTTTATTTCTGATAGCTGCTCATTAAGAAGCTTCCAAAGCTTTTTTTATTGTTTCAAAGGCAGTCATCTAAATTTTTAATCATTCATCAATGCTATATGGTCATGATGTTACTTTCTGTCTTGCAGGGGCGGGTGGGGGGGGAAATGGAGGATTATTTTGTCTTTTAAAAAATCTACACACTAATGTCAACATAATATTCTTCCTGAATAAAAGTTAAGCAAGGAGATTTAGCTTTCAAAAATAATTCCACAAAAATTCTGGATTACTGAAAGAAAAGGGTGTACTTTTATTTTATTTTATTTTTTAAAAAAACAACTGTATAAGAAAATGAGTAAGGATCATGTTTGAGGTTTGATCCTACATTTGTAACTAGGTGTGATGAGTGAGGCTTCAAAGTTTGGCCCACTTACCATTGAAGGGCGGCGAATGCGAGAGGTAAATCAAGGGATGGATGTTAGAAAACTAAAGACTCACATTGCCTGTCCCTATTCATTCCTCTTCTCACTTTTTTTGAAAGCAGAAACCTTAATTTGTAGATGGGATACATCACCTTCCTCCCTTTTACATGGGCAGGGGGAGGGGTCTCATACTTATGTCACAATTGAGGGTGCTGATGGCCATTACTTCAGCTACCATAGTCACTTGTATCTTCAGCCCAGCTTGATCCTTCCTTCCCAGGTGCAACATCTCTAGTAGAGATGGGGACAAATCAGAAAAATGATTTTGATTTGTGATTCACCCAAGTCAACAAACCACAAAACCATTTTTACAATGTTTCCCTGACCAATTGATTTATCAGCTGGTAAACTCATTGTTCAAACAGCTTAAAACCCTATAAAATGGCTTTCAAAATGCCTAGAGCAGTGATGGCAAACCGTTTAGAGACGGAGTGCCCAAACTGCGATTTAAAACCCGCTAATTTTTCACAAAGTGCCAATACAGCACTTTACCCTGAATACAGGTGGCTGTGAAGGGGCGATGTTGGGTGCTCACCTGTGTCATAGGTTCACCAACACTGGCCTAGAGACAACAAATTGACAAGGTAGCTTTCCCCATGTCTTCTCTACAGGCTCTACAAGTGTGATGAAGCTTGGGTTCTGGATGACTTTGACCCTGTCCCAAGAGCCCTCCCAGAAAAGTGCCTCCAGTCACCTAGAGACACCAAATTTCCGGGGAAGCTTCCCGTTAATTTCCCCTACAATCCCTCTGAGTTTGGTGGAGCTTGGGTTCAGACATCTGAATTATGCAATCAAAAATTGCCCCTCCCCCGCAAAGTGTCCTTTATCAACTGTGTTGTGGAAACCCAGTCACCAAACATGGAACAACTGTAGAAGAGAGTCAGAGGAAGTGTCCCAGCAAGTTTGGTGTCTCTAGGTGCCTTGGTAGCCATTTTATAGCCCCAAAATTGACAAATCAAAAATGGCAAAAAATTGTTTCATATTCATTGGGGAAATCAATTGATATGAATACAAGCCGATGAATTAGCAATTTTTGAAATGAATTTTGCAATTCATTTCTTTTAAATTCATGCCCTTCTCTAGTGCCAATAAGCAAGAAAGGAAGCTGTGATTTACTAAAAGTTGGTCCACCTGGACTACAGATGCTTGGGAAATCAATGGCTTCCCAGCTACCTGTATTTCTAAGACCTACCTGAAGTTTTGCACACAATGGAAGGGGTCCCATTTGTATGCAAAGCAGGCATTCTGCTACTGGGCCTTTCAACACAGGCTGCCCCTCTGTCTTTCTTTCTCAGCTCCTTCAGTGAGTGCACACCATTTACAAGCAGACTGGTATTATTGTCTCTTCCTCTACTATGGAAGGTAAATCAAGCTTATTCCAAGCTTGACTCATAGCAGAGTATATCTAGGAAGGAAGCTCCTTAGGCAGAGGAGACGGTTTCTAGTTAGTAGCTACCTGAGGTGATGAACTTTTAATTCTTCCCATTTTCTTCCCCCTCCATCTTCTATCCTTAAGCCAGCACCCTTTTTGCAAATAAGGGGTTGCTAGGTAGCGACATGCAACATCTGAGATGTCTTGGCAAACAGGTGCAGTCTGTCTGCACACTAAAGTGCAATGCCCTGAGGAAGTCATATAAACACTTACCTTCTCTTTTCTCCTTCTACTGGTAAGCAAAGATTTTGTTGTTCTCACTAGATTTGCCAGCTTTATTTCTTTTATTTTTAAGCTGAAGCACTAGTTTATCCAGAAGGAGATTTTGACTAAACGGTTTGGGAGAGAACATCTTGACCCCAGGAGCTGTTTGAACATGACGTGGATGGCCTCTTGCCAGGGACGCTTTAGTTGTCGGTTGTCCTCCTATGTCGGGGGACAGGTGGGTGGGATCAGAATCCAAACCGGTAGGAGGACAAAACAGTTATGATAGCGGTAGTGGAGAATCACACTGACCCTGCATACCAGTTCCCACTACAAAGTCCTGGTGAAGAGGAGAGGCATGTGTGGACATGACAGGTGGCACAGGCTAGGCTAGCCATCTGACTGACATTAGCAGGACTGTTCTGGAGGAAGACGGCCAGGGGTCCCATTGCGAGTGGCTTAAATGGACTCTCCCAACCCACTTTACCAGAGGCCAGCCTGCTTGGGAAGCAGAATGAACTGCAGCAGAGGAATTACAGATGGTTTGGCTTTGCGTCTTCCTTCTTTCCCAGATTGCCAAAGTCTCTTTGAAGGACAGGCTGGGTTTCCTTCTCAGCCACAATGACTGTCGGTTCTCACATTCGAGCTCTAAGGGGAAACAAAGGCTGTGCTACAAACCTGCATCGAGTTTCCTCTTCCAGAAACCACAAGCCCTCTCCTCATCTCTGGGGGTGGTGGTGTTATTTTCCATTCTTGGTAATGTGATACTACCGTTTGTGACTGGAGCCTTATTCCTGGCCCAGGCATCCTTCCTCTTCAGCAGAGATAAAAGCAGGCATGGGGCCATTTTCAAGGCTGTCTAGTCTAGAGAATAGAGAGGGGAGAGAATACACCAAAAGATGAAGCAGTGGTTGTTGGCTACCAGGCTAGAGACCGAGAGGGCTCACCCTATAAAAATACAAACAAACAAACAAAAAGAAAGAAAGAAAGAAAATGAAATGAAATGAAACCCAACATGTCTTAAGTTTAATGGACTGTATATTATCTCTCTTTACTGTAATCCACCTTGGGTCCTTTTCCAAGGAAAAAGGCGGGGTAAAAATACTCAATAAAATAAAAATAAAAATAAACAACAACATGTGTTTGGTCATCCAGATGATTAGAGACTGATCTTTGGAAGATGTCATAACCACCTAGCATTGTCAGTACCATGTTTTCCCGAAAATAAGACACTGTCTTATATTTATTTTTTCTCAAGAAGACACACTAGGGCTTATTTTCAGGGGATGTCTTACTTATGTTAAGTATAATATGCTTGAATGTCAGCCCTGCACACAACCATAGCCACACCCATCACTAGGTTTTATTATCAGGGTAGGGCTTATATTTAACAAATGCATAGAAATCCTGCTAGGGCTTATTTTTGGGGGGGGGAGGTCTTATTTTCAGGGAAACAGGGTATCATGTACTAGTCAGTATTAGAGTTGTAGTAAAGCTATTCACGGTTGGATGCCAGATGAGCTGCTTTCGGCTTGTTCTGGTTTGTAGTTGAGAGTTCTCTTTTGCCCATCCCCGTTACGTCAGTCTGGTGTGCCTGCTCTCAGCTTTGGTTCCTGGTTAGAGGCAGCTAGTGTCAAAAGTGCCAACTGTATTCACCATGGGAACTGAGAAATATAGCACATATAGAGCGTCAGCTCTGGCTCAGGTGCTTGAGATGCAGATCTGTTTCTGAGTACTTGGGCATTAACTAGTTTTGTTTGTGTTTGTTTGTTTACCTATTAAACACTATATGGCTCAAGATCTCAGTGTTCAGTTTTCCCGAAAACAGCAGCTGTGAGAGAAAATGACTGTAACTCCGGCACTACACACATGATTGCTTTGCTGTGATGGATCAAAACCAACTAATAAGATCGTCACCGTGAGCACAGGCAGGGAGCATCTGGAAGCACTTGCAAGCACTGATGCCTTTCATATAGAATTGTTCATTTATTTGACATATTTAAAGTGCAGAATTCCTAGGTTCCTTTATCCTGTATTTGTTCACATTACTGTCAACCTGTATTTTAAAGGATAGGAATACACAGTGGATTCATACACAAGCTTTTTGGTACGCTCGGTGCTAAGCAAGATTTAGAAGCCAGATCTTCATAACAAGAAACAAGAGCAGAGTAACAAAAGCACCTGGTTCAAGCACAGAACCCTCTGTGACCCTATCAGTGAGCAATCTGGTTTAGGGATCTGGCTGCAGAGTCAGTGGCTGGGAGTTCAGTTCCCCATGGTGTCTCCTGAGAGGAGAAGAACCAGCCTGTGTGACCTTGGGCAAGCTGTACAGTAGCAGAGTAAATCCCAGACAAAGGGAATGGTAAACCACTTCTGACTCAGTCGTCTTTATCTGGAAAGCCCTGGAAAGAGCTGCTATAAGTCAGCCCTGGCTAGAGAGCATGCTGCAGTTTGTGTAAAGGTGAATATCTGTACGGAAACTAAAAACTCAACTTAATTTTATCCCATAGATTAAAAAAAAGCTTCCTTCCCACCCACCCACCCACCCACATGCCATTCTTGTTTTAATATATACACCATTCTTCTTTCAATATAGAATCACAGAGACTCCATATGGGGCTGGCGAGAGCCTCCTTGACCTGGCTATCTCAACAGTGTGGGCGTCAACCTATCCCACATGTAGCTCACTGATGGATTTGAGTGGTGATGATGTCCTGGCAGGAGAGACCATCAAAGTGGTTGGTGCAGCCCTGGCGGGGCTCCTACTTGAGAACAAACCAGCCACGGTAGAGAAGGACCCTTTGGGCAGCTGCATTGGATTGTGAGGCATGTGAGGCAGAGGAGGTAACACCAAAGCACCATCCAGGGCGAGCTGGTAGGTGGTTCATCTGTGGAACCCATACATGGCTGACTGGGAACATCCAACCATGGCTCTGGTCAAAACTGCTTCCATTCCATTGGACCAGGCTTGACCATGTAAGACCCAGCACCACAACCACAATCAGAATCAAGGGTGTCCATCCCAAGCCAAGCCAGCCCTTGCAATTCATTGATTCTTGAGAGGTGGACACCATGGCGCCACCTCTTCCCATGTCGACTGCTCCAAGCCCCACCCCACCTTGAGGCTACTCACTGAGTATACCTGGTTATGTCTAAGAACTATTGGGCCTTGAGGTCCAGAGGAGCTTCAGCTGGACCCTGTGGTCTGGCTGGAGATGGGGGTCCATGCAATCTGCTTCCAGGAGCAGGTGTCAGCTTGCCTCTGCTGTGACACCCTCTGCTTAGGCCACGTGCAGGGAATGTTGGGTCTTCTGTAGAAGCTCCAATCCCCATTGGATGATTGTTGCTGAGCCAGAGAGACTGGGAGTGAAGTGAACTCTGAGGTGCCTTTTTAGTGCTGAATTAAGTTTGGACAGTGGGCCCTTTAGGTCTGATTGTTAAAATAAAAGGCTCCTGTCCTGCAGCAATGAACCATGTCATCATGGAGGGGAACCCGGGGGGGGATTCACACTCACTTAAAATCAGAACCCCCTTATCCCATGCTTCCTTCTTTTCCTTCTTGCCATCTACAACCTCCATAAGGGTTCTGGCTCTCTCTCACACCTCCTCTAAAGTCTGCAAATGTTCCCCGTATTCTCAGTCAATATGATTGATGGGGGGAGGAGGAGATGGAGGTGTCAAGCAATTTGCCTGACTTTAGAGGCTGTGAAAGATGAACCCAAGTAGACTGTCATGATGGAGCCCTGAAGAAGCAGTGTGGAACCTGGTCCCCAGACTTGCTGTTCTCTTGGACACAGACCAGTGACTTGACAAGGAAGCATGAGCAAAACTGCTGGTTGCAATTAATGTGAGGATATCATGGGAAAGGATGTGAAATCAAGGCTGTGACTCGGCTCATGGCAAAACCCTGAGAGCAGGATTGTGTTGCCGACAGTTGGGAAAGAAAACCAGACTTGCGCATGGATTGTTGCCTAAGAGTTCAGGGTAAGGTACGGCAATCGAGGACAAAATAGGTTGCTGCTGTGCCTCTTGCGCTCGCACCCGTACATGTGTGTGTGTCAGCTTGCGTGTGGCGTTTCTGTGTGTTCCAAGGCAGCGCTTAGCTTTCTTCCCAAATCCAAAATACATTCTTTGGTTCCAAGCTGAATGCCAAGTTCACCAGATGTTCTCAGTTGTTAATTGCCTGTGACTTGGGTTCATTCCCTCTCTCCCCCCCCCTTGCCTCTTCTGTCAGCCGAATAAAAGCTTATATATCTATGCACAACAGAATCCTCCATTATCTTCTCCATTTTGGTCCACTCAATATTGACTTGATCGTGCGCCCTCTTGGGGTTTATGGCTGCTGTTCGGAGGAGGAGGAAGCTCTGTTTGCAGAATCCAAAGGTCCTCCTGATCCACTCATCCATGAAGACAAATGGAACTGGAACAGCTTTGGTGATACCCACTGCCCTCCCAGTGCCCAAAATGTCATGGAAACTCCAGAGTGACAACACAGCCATAGCCTGAATTTTGTATGGTTTTACTTAAGAGGTTCTTTTCTCCACCGCATGTGAAAAGAAAGGAGGAGAAAGAATGTAAGAAGAGACATTGTGGGTCAGTAGAAAAAACATAAGAGAAATAAAAGGTGTTGCAAGAGGGAGCTGCCAGGGGATGCTGCAGTTGAAAAGGCTGAGATCTACATGCTTAGTACCTATTTCTGTATGGGTTCTGACTGAGCTAAGCTCAGTTTTCCAAATAATACCTGAAAGTGTGAGCCAGCACTGGGAAATACATTCTGCACCACGGCCTACTGTGCACCACAAAGGCTCTGCCCTGTCTCTGGAATCTAGAGAAGACTTCTGGAGAAAACATTAGGTTCCCAGTAATAAGGAAGGTTCCAGTGGGTAGCTGTGCTAGTTTATGCAAGCAAAACCAACAAAGGATCTTGTGGCGAAATTTGAAGGGTGGACACATTTATTGTAGTGAAAGTTTACAGACTAGGATCCAAGAGTGTGTATGACTGTAGAAATGGTCCCTGAGGCCCCAGGGCTTAGTCTGCTGTAATGAATGTTTGTTTAGAATAGTCTCACAAAAAACTTTTGCTGTTTTTAACACAAAAGGAACGTGAATGAGGCTTCCTATACCACATAATGGATGGATAGGTTTGTCAGGCTTGTTGGGTGGGTTTGTGGATGCCTAGTCATTCTCAGTTTTGCTGGCTTTCCCTTCATTTTATTACCCATGCTTTAATGAGGCACTCCTTGAGGCTTCCTTTTTTTCTCTCTTGTGGTAGGGCTGGCATGTCCACCAAAATACTCAACTGTGCATTTATTATGTCTCTTATATTTATTCTAGATTAAATGTCACCCCCACCCCACCCCTTCTCCCATCCTGCAACTCGAGCGGAATGGAATGATTGGATCAACAATTAGTTCCTAAAATGAGGACATGTTTTGGAGGATCACAAGCTGAACATAAACCAGCCATGGAGTGCAGCTGCCAAAGGGGCCTAGACAATACTGGACTGCATTAAGAGAAACATGGTGTCTGGGCCACGGACAAAATCGTTCTCCTCTCGTCTGCATTATGTGAGGCCATCACATGGATTGAAGTCATCTGTGGCACAACGTTCAGTCCTGGGCACCAGACCTCGAGAAGAGGGTTGTCAAGTTTAGAGCATTCCATGGACGTGCAGTCAGGAGGTGAGAGGTGGGTGGGTCTGGAAACCATTGAAAGAGTGGTGGAAATAGTGAGATATGGGTAGTCCTAAGAAGCAACAATAAAAGGGAAACCTGACTGGAGGCTTCCAGTTATCTGAAAGGTTGTTATGCAGGAGGTGGCGCACACATGAGAGCAGGAGAAGAATGTGTGGATAACTGCAGATAAGTTGCTTTCAGCTAAACATTAAGGAGAAACCTTTTAACAGCGAGAGCTGCTTGATCATGGAAAAGGCTGCCCTTGGGTGGTGACGGGTTCTTCTTTGTTGGAGATACGGAACCATGTTGACCTCTCAAGGCCACTTTAGCTGTATCCTGTGATGAAGAACAAGGGGTGGGGCTGAGTGATCTTGGAGATCCTTCCCAAGACTTCATGTTGGGTTACCTACCTTGGTTTATTTTGTGTCTTTCAACAAGATAATTATAATCACTCTGCCACTAGGGGGCAGCAATGTTTGTGACAACGAAAAGGAAAGCGTACTGCTCTGTAGGAAGCCCAGAAGATCGCCTCCCAACTCATCTAGAGAGGTGAAAGGGCTTCTGGAAAAACACAGAGCTCAGTCTAGAGACCATTCATAGGGTCAGGCAGGCATACTTGTCTGCTCCTAAAGGTATAGCTGCCGTTTTCAATTCTGCAAGTGGAAATATGTTTCTTCCTCATCACATACAATCAAATCTAGTTCCTTCTGGTTTCCCGTGGGGATTTTCTCTCTAGTTTTCCCTTTCTCACTTCATTACACCAGCTATGGGCATTTTAAACAGGTTTTTCTTTTGAGTGCTATTTGTATATTCATGCCCTTGGGATGTAATTTCTTTTTTTAAAAGACAACAACTATTTTAGGAGGAAGGAGTGGAACTGCTCATAACATCATAGATGCTTCTGGCCACTCACCACGATGCACAAGCCGGCCTTAGATACCTATCTGTGGATGGAGCACAGATCTGGAGACATATTAAATCTGTCTGAAATGCTGTAAGTATCCTTCGAGACATATTGCCCTCATGATTTTGGGCATGTCATTGGCTTTGCACATCACAAACCTTAACAAAGACACTAGGAGCCTTTGGGATTTCCCATTCAGAAACACTAATGGCAGGAGGATGGTCTCTTTCTGGGGAGATGGGCGGGGACAAATCCAATAAATATAATTATAATGATTACTTGGTGAAGATCAGAAATTCCCCACTGCTGTTTTTCTGGGAAGTGGGCTTCTGCCCACTTGGGGGTGGGGGGGACACCCTCCTAGTTGCCCATCTGCATCCCTCCATACCCTAACTGCTGACCATCTTATTCCTATCCAGCCATTCTGTATGACCCCAACCCTACCCACCCTGTCATGCATGGCCATCACCTTGAAAGCAGAAGCTTTCTAATCCCATCCTCTTGCCGGCTTTTCTTAAGCAGACATGCTCTCGAGGTGCTAGGCACAAAAGCCCATCATCCCCATCCATCAGACCCATGGCCGTGCTGTGGTCCAGCAGTCTGATAGGCAGTGGCCTGGAGATGAACACAGCCTACGTGTTAAAATTTGAGCCTTTTTATCTGAACAGATGATTTGCCTGACTGTGGCCTTGTCTCCCCCACCCCCACCCCATTGCCCCATCTATGCATTGCCTCGTCTGCTCCCCCTGCTCCCAACATTTAAACAAACTCTTCATCTTGATCCTTCTCTCTGCTTCGTTTTATGTGAATCTGTGCTCTTTTGCAAGGACCTCCCGCTGAGGTTAATTTCACTGTATATGATTTCATATGGAGAAGACAAAGTGAAAGGCGCTGAGAGCTTGTTGCTTTGTGCTTTTCTGTGCCGGGTCAAAAGTTACAAAGCTGAGAAGTCATAACATATTTTTTTGCAGGATGGGTGGACCGATGGCAGAAGATGGCTCTGTTAGGAAGGCTGAGCGTGGGAAGAAGGCTGAGCGTATGCCAAGGACTCTATCCGGGCATGCTTTGTGCCCTGTGCCATGTGTGCCTCTGCCCACATTGAACAAGAGACATGTGCATGGAAAGAGACACATTGATGCAGGGCAATCGTGTTATCTCTTCTTTTGATACAGCGGTACCAGTGCTGGGTTATTGTGAGGGATTCCACATTAATTTAAGGGGGACTAGACCTCCTAGAAGCCACGGGCAGCATGGCTGGTAGCTATTCAGGCTCAGGTTGTGCTGTGAATTATAGACTCTGGAAGTAAGTCTTCCAGGTTCTACTCCCAGGTAAAATATGACTTTTGGGCACTCTTGAGTTCCTTACCCAGAAAAAAAAGAACAGGTGAGATACTATGCAGGAAAGATGGCTCAGCTCCAGTGGGTTGGAATGCCTGCCTTAAGAGTTGGGACTGGGGATGGATTGCCCACTATGATGCTGGGGAGGGAGGAGACCTGAGATCACCACCCCCAAGTGGGTGTGGCTGATGGGACTACACGTCCAGCCACCTCTGCGGGCTAGGGTGAGCCATGTAGTCCAAAAGCACCAACCACAAGGAGGGCTGGTAATGTGCTTCCCAAGCAGGAGATTCCACACGTGTCTCCTTATGTCAAAACAAGTTTATGTCACGCAATAGATTCATTTGCATGGATGTATTCAATACGGAGTCAGATTGCATCTGCCTAGACTAGTGCTGTTGAATCTTTGGACTGGTGTCTGGTCTCCAAATATGTCGCATGGCTCAACCCCCCTTTTTACTTCTACGGATTGATGAAGATACCAAGAAAAGAGATGCCCTCCCCCATGTACCAAGAAGAAGGAGGCATATTGTTGAGAGGCCTTGTTGACTGCGTAAAATTGCTTCTTTTTAATCTGGCCTCATTTCACGACACCTAGTGAGTTTTACTAATTTTGCCCAGCTTCCAAATGGAATACATGTTTTTTTTTGCATCTACTTCCTCCACACTCCCTCCAACCACAGGGACCATGGTCTCAAGAGAGCCAAATGGAGGGAAGAGGGGTAGGGTGCAGTTTTAACACCAGCCATGCCTCCTACCCCATTAGAACAGTGCTTGGCTGATATCATCTGGCCACGAATCTCAACGCCTGGCAGACGACATCTTTTGCCCAAACTGTATTTTGGTACAATGCTTTGATAAAGATGGCTTGCCATTGAAAGCTCAACTTGCATTTTTTGTTATATTAGTGACCTATAAAGGTAAAAACCTAGCCTAGTTTTGTATGTATGTATGTATGTATGTATTTATTTATTTATTTATTTATTTATTTATTTATTTATTTATTTGGTCACATGGCTCAACTCCCCCCCTCTTTTTTTTTTTTTTTTTACTTCTAGAAATATTGAGACTGGTTCTTCCAGCTCCACAAGCTCAGATCCTTTCAATAGACAATAGGACCTGAGACCTGCTCTCTGCCAGCAGATGCTTCAGTACCAAGCAATGACTCTTTGCTCAAAATCCGCTGCCCTGCAGATCTGACATGAGGATCCTGGTCACATGTTCAAAAATTTCTCCCTGGATATTTATATAAGAGGAGGAGGAGGAGGAGGAGGAGGAGGAGGAGGAGGAGGAGGAGGAAGAAGAAGAAGAAGAAGAAGAAGAAGAAGAAGAAGAAGAAGAAGA
>JAHTLZ010000010.1:9605638-9615758 GCA_023846285.1 Phrynocephalus versicolor | reverse complement strand
AAGAAGAAGAAGAAGAAGAAGAAGAAGAAGAAGAAGAAGAAGAAGAAATGAACAGTTAGGATGAAAATTCTGCTTTGTGAGAATGACTGGCAAAGTTCTCTACATCTTTAACAAAAGATAACAAAGAAGGACAATGTGTGTGTGTGTGTGTATGTGTGTGTTTGTAGTAACAATACAACTTTTTTTTCAAACAGCAATTTAGAAATAGGATAGAAACCTGAAACTCCCTTTAAAATCGTGGCAGCCAGCAAAATATTTGTGAGCATCCTGAAACAATCACTTGTGGTGCCAGAACATTTCATCCAGCATTTTGTGGGAGATGCTGCCAGAATGACTCCCTCCCCCCAAATTCCCCTTCTCCAGCAACAAACTCCACATTTACTAATAATAACGGCAGTCTGTGGCTGGGGCCGGGGCCAGGGGGGGGGCAGGAGGGAGGGAGGAAAATATCAAGTTGTTTCCTTGTTTCCTCCTGTCCCTCAAACCACTAAGCCTGGTTTCAAACAAAGGGGAAGCATCACAGTGTCAAAAGGGAAAACAGGCTCACTCTCTAGTCCGGCCAATCAGCCAGCGGAACTCTCTCAAGTCACCCTCTGTGGTGGTTGGATCCTTACGGAGCCCGCAGCCCCCTGTTTCTGCCCCTTCCCTGAACTGATGCCATTGCGCCATATATTTGGAGGAAGGCTGTAGGATCCATTACATGTTTCAGAGGCTTTCCAAGATGACTGCTCCTGTTTTTTATTTTTTAAAAATTAGCTGTTGGGGAAGGAAAAGGAAGGAACAAGAATGCAAACCATCTCTGCAGCTCGACAAGGACTTTGGAACATCTGGGGTAGTGGCAGGACTTGGTGTAACAGCTGAACCTAGCCTTCCAGTGGATTGGGGTTGCTTGCCATGTGGTGCTGCACTGTGATGGCTCAGGCTGGTCCTCCCCCGAACACCTTGGGATGGAAGATGAATTGATGCTCTTGGCTTCTGTGCTATGTTCTCCATCTGTCTTCATAGCATGTTAACACGTTGGTGGATGAGGCGATGATGTCAAGAGGAGGGCTTCAGATTGGCAGGAACTAGAGAACATTTTGGGACAAGCCAAACCTGTTCAGGAGGGACAGGTTGCACTTGAACCATGATGGGACCAGATTGCTGGCACACCACAACAAAAAGGCTGCAGAGCAGCTTTTAAACTGATAACTGAGGGAAAGCCAACATGAGCTGAGTGGCATCTGGTTCGGAACACCCCATCCCTGTAGAACGAGGTTGGAGAGGGTAGAGAACCACAAAGTGATGACATAGTAGGTTTTAGCACTGGGAGAATAATGGGATGTGGTAGTTTGTCTCCTGGAATTAAAAGCTGTGTGTGTGTGGGGGGGGGAGAGAACAAAGAAGTAGCCGGTCTTGAGGGGACCCACTGTACAGGTGCTTCTACGCGAATGCTCGAAGCCTCCAAGCAAAGATGGGAGAACCTGAACATTTGGAAGCTAGGGTGGCCCAACATGGGAGGGGTAACAGCTCAGGACCAGAATCAGCAGTACACCTCCATTTGAAGGACAAAGGACACTCTTTCAAAGATGAGGATGTACACATATTAGACAAAGGAGAGAGGTGGTTTGAGAGAGGAGTCAGGGAAGCCATTCATGTGAGCATTGAAAACCCGTCCCTCAACAGAGGTGGTGGGCTCCAGCATAGTCTATCTGCTACTTATCAGGCTGTGCTTTCCAAAGTATCCAGACAAATCAAAAAGCCTTCACCACCAAGGCCATAGCTAATGACCCATTCTTGATGGGTTTCAGCACCTGAGGCCATTTTTCACCTTAAGGCTATGGATACTATTGTCTCCCTAACGAGCCTGTTCAGGCCATTGTTCATCTTATGAGCCTAATTCAGACCAGGTTGACAAGAGGTCAAAGCTGACTATAAGATGGAGTACTTGCACTAACTGTATTCAGACCGATGAAGCTGTTTGGATGAACAGCGAAACATTTCTATCTCTCAAAAAAGAAGTCCAGTAGCCATGACTCAAGGTCCAGGTGCAGAACAGAGTGACTAAAATGATTACTGGGCTGGGGGACCTCCCTTATGAGGAAAGGCTAAAACATTTGGGCCTCTTTAGTCTGGAAAAAGGTGCCTGAGGGGGGATATGATTGAGGCACACAAAATAATGCAGGGCATGAGTAAAGTGGATAGAGGGATGCTTTTCTCCCTCTCACAAAATACCAGAACTAGGGGACATCCACTCAAATTGAGGGTTGGGAGAGTGGGAAAAGAATTTTTTTTTTTTACCCAGCGTTTCCACAATAGGGTGCTGGCCAACAATGGTGCAAGACCCCAGCACTCCTTCCCCACTGCACTTTATCTTCTTTAGAGCCATGTCAAGTGGATCAAGTTGCTCCTAGTTTCCTAATGAATTTCACTAATGAGAGTGATTTAAAATTTGAACTCAAGTCTTCCAGCTCGAGGCCCCATGACTCTAGTGCTCTTGCTCCACTTTATGTATGTAACAGACTGTTTTTTACTTTGTTAGGCCATTGGACATCATAAATATAAGCCAGTGAAGACCTGTATTGGTCTTCACCGAAGAGCTGTGGATTGTGCAGAAAAAAAAAAACCATCATAATTGTACCCAAAATCATGGCCAGATGCACTTGCCAGGTTTCTTAGTTAAAAACAAGTCTCAAAACATCTGACCGTGATTTGGGGAAATTTTATGTTTCTCCTGCATCATCCACAGTTCTGTGGTGCCCTACCTGATGAAACAGGTACAAAGTTGAAAGGTAGCTAATATTTGTGACTTTGTAGTGGTCTGATAAAGGTATCAGCTAGATTGCTCAGTGGCTGAGATGTTCGGAGTTCAATTCCCCACTGTGCCTTCTAAGAGAAGAGCCAGCCTGTGTGGTCTTGGGCAAGCTGCAGGACACCCCCAGAAGAAAGGAATGGTAAACCATTTCTGACTGGTCCCTACCTAGAAAACCCTCAAAATGGTAGCTAAGAGTAGGAACTCACTTAGTGACACACAGTTAATTAATAAAGGCATCACCAACCCTTTCTTTCAATTTGTGCAAAATAACAACACCCTACTTTCCTTTCTTTCTTGTTGGTTTGGCCATGTAAATATCGAATCCTGCATAACACAACAGCAATATTCCAATAGATGGAACCATTAACTGGGGCTGAATACAGAAAGATATTCATGCTGGCCTTACGTTATTGGTTAGAGGTTGCGTAACTCCAGCTAGAGAAGAGCTATTTATTTCCTATGTAACCTATTGTCTAAAACTATATATACAGTGGTGCCTCCGGTTAAGAATGCCTCTAGTTATGAAAAACTCAAAATACGAAGTGAAATCCGTTCAGGGCACAATGCACATTTGGATTCAACTTACAAACATTTCAAGATACAAAGATTGTGCAATATTCCCCATGAAGGGGAGAACTTGACATAGACTTCTACCACTACCATATCCCCTTAGAGTCATATCTTATTCAGGTGTGAGTCATTGGAATTCAAGAAATGTCTTAGGTGGCAAAAACTATCTCTACTTCTCCTAACCTGCTTCTATTACCCTCCGTGTGGGGAGGCTCAATTTCTGAAAGGGAGACACTTGATTTGAAGAGGCTTTCCATGCAGAGACTTTTACCTCCTGATCTTGGAGGATCTAAAATCTGCCTGCATGCAGATGGAGAAAACTCTTCTGTTTTGAAAGTAGCCTGGTATGTCTGTAGAGTGATAGAAGAAACAGCAGTGTGGGATGGGGGACCAGGCTAGAAATCCCTGCTCCCCCATCTTGCCCATAAACATGTGGAAAGTGAGCTCAAATTTCAAGCAGGTTTTATCAATTACCGCTATCCTGTTCAAAAACAAAGGCCAGGGACCTGTCGGGTCTAAACGCTCCTGCAATGGACCGTAACATAGATGGTCCAATGTTTTACTTTTTCTTTCCACATGTGTGCGAGGAGCTCTCCAGTCTCACGCGGCACAGATGGATGGCCCCTATTTTTCAACAGGCAGAATACACTTGTTGAATAGTTCAGAAGCCTTTGGGAAAAAATAATCAAGAGTGACTATTGTGACATAATGAGAGGACTGAGTTGTCCACGGTGACCTTTTCACTTGATACTTGGCACATACAATTGCTCACATCCATTCATAATTGGACTCCAACATTTCAGCCGATTTAAAGCCCCTGCTTGCTGGATTTTAATGGACACCTTACAGTTTTAACAGATGCATTTCAGTTTGGGGATGTGGACAGGGTCCTTGGGAGTGCACTTGACCCTTGACCCTTGTGACTGATCAAGGTGACTCATTAGGAGTGGTCAGTTTGAGTGGGTAAAGAGAGGGGTGAAAGCGTCTTTGGAAGCCACCTTAAGGGTGTGTGTCATGAATCATGATCACAGATACCTTTTCTAGATTCTACTCTCGCTGTTAACTTCCAAACAACCTCAACGCTGCTGGTTACGATCAAAGTGTTTGAGTGTGTGATGACATCTTATCTTGCATTAAGTTACTTACATTAAGTGGATTATCTAGACAAGGGCTTGATAAAGTTATTTATGTTGGACTTCAGCCCTCCCTCCGTACTCTCTTTCAACCATGATGGTTAGTTGAATGTGGGAAGATGTAGTGCAAAAAGAGGCAGTGGGTTAAAATGGGTAGAGTGATAGACCTAGACACAAGAAATCAGAGTTCATGATGCTGTTCTGACACAGAAAAATCATTTGGGATATGGCATTGGTAAAGGCACTCCCTATTAAATATCTCAGACACATTGGAAAATGTAGCCAGGGTCATAGCAAATCAGAAGGGACTTAATGGCACATAACACAAACCCAATAAAAATTTAAGATTTTCAAGCTTCAATGTAGCTTCCGGCCTGAGAGTGGCACTCAGACAACTTTGGATGCCCTATTACACAACCTACATTTGATTATAATGACATATAGTTTCCATGCATTTAAACATACAAAATTATTCATGGCATGAGTAAAGTAGATAGAGGGACGCTCTTCTCCCTCGCACAAAATACCAGAACTAGGGGACATCCACTCAAACTGAGGGTTGGGAGAGTGAGAATAAACAAAAGAAATACTTTGTTATCCAACCTGTTGTTAGTCTGTGGAACGCCCTGCCACTGGATGTAGTGATGGCATCTGGCATAGATGCCTTCAAAAGGGGATTGGACAGAATCTTCTTATATTCTTATGCTCTTATGTTCATTGCTTATGTCGTTTGGCAAGTGTATGATGAGAGGGAGGAAGGCAGGGAGGAGCATGGGATGTTGGTAAGTGTGGTTCTGGTTGGCTGAAAGAAACTAAGAGAGTGTCATGTTGGAGTGTGTTTGTGGAGCAGTCTGGTAAGTTGAGATTGGGGGGGTGGGAGTGTGGGGTCTGAGAGGGAGGTCATCGAGAACAGTCTGAGAGAAAGTGGGGGGTGGAAGAAGTAGAAAGCGAATGATTGTGGTGAATGAAACAACCTTCTTCTAACATTATTTTAATAAAAATGTATTTGTTCTATTAATGCTGAGTTCAGTACCTGAAGGCTGGCTATGTGTGGAGGAAATTATAAAGAGTGAGGTGAAATTGCAACAGAATGGAAAAATGGGGTTATGAATATTTATTATATGTGATTTGTTTGACCAATCGTGGAGCTCATGGGCAAAGTTGTGACATATATAAGCAAATGGCTGTTGAAATGCCAGTTAGATAGGGTTTTGAAAGGGTCTGGTTAGGGACTGGCTAGGAATTGTTCAGGGAACAATTGAATAAGAAAATGAACATATAACTGTTTTTGTGTTTAAAACTAAAGAAAAGCAAAAGCCTCTAGTGAACAGTATGCTTTGATGGTTCTTTTATTTTGTAACTTAAATAAACAACAATATTATTTTGAAACGTTAAAGCAGGTGTCAGTGTCTATTATTATTAGGTAAGGCATAATTGTGTTGGGAAATGGTGGCAGCGGAAAGGAATTATTATCATCACAGTGTTAATAAGTGGCATGGATTTGTAAAATCCAGACTCGGCACAAAATTGGTGGCAGCGGTGGGATTTTACAAACCCATGACACTTGTTAAAACTGTGACTTCCTCCCCACATAGCCAGCCCTCAGGTAGTATTCAATATTTCTACACACAACTAAGAGCAAATAAAGGTTTGTGGCAGTGGAAAGAGGAAGAGAGGAGTTAAATGAAGATTATTACAGATAACCCGTGTATTCCTCTGTTGATTTTAAGAGTCTCTTACCAAAAGACAAAATCATCAAAACAAAGAGAGGTTTGACACTGGTATCAAAAGAGATGTAGCATATGTATTTATAAGTAACAAGCTCCTGTGCTTAGTGAGGTGTGTGGATAGAGCAATGGACTAAGATTCAGGAGACCTGGGTTTCAGTTTATGCTCATCCATAGAAACTCACTGGAAGGGAGTGTGTGGCACTGATAAAACAACCCCTTAAATATCTTCAACTTTCTTTGAATTTTTTTTATTTATAGAACATGTCATTAATGCAAGTGCTACTCTGGGCAGTTTACAGATTAAAGCTTAAAATACTCAAGACCAAACATATCAAAATACATTCAACAATTGGGCAACCTAAATGTGTAGGTCCGAAAATAAGAATTAACACTAAAAGCACTCTGATTAAACTTATTGCTTCAGCCAGATCTGTACTAATTCTGATCTGGTGAGTATGCCACATATCCTGTTGTGAAAAGCCATGCTCATTGATTGCTTTGAAGTGGCACATTGGGCTGACAGTGTTCTGGAAGATGGTACTGGGACCATCTTCAAAAGACCATTTTGGTGGAATTTCTTTTACAACCTCTTATGCAATCTGTAGTTTGAGTGACTGGAAAGAACTTTTCTGGGCTGGGGTAACTGTATCTTTATCCACCACTAACCAATGGTTCCTTCCAGCTTAGGTAATTCAAAGTGAGCCTCCCTTCTCTGTTCTATCCCTCTCTTTTGTCAGTTAGTGGCCGTTGTATGTTGAAGTTGATCAGTTTGGTTGGTTGCTAGTGTGTATGCAGTAAAGAAAGCAGTATATATACAAGGAAGTCTGTGAAGATTCTCAGCCATCCAGGTGAGTATATCTGGAAGTTGAGTCATGGCAACTGAACTTCTTTTCTTGAGAGATTGAGAAACGTTTCGCTGCTCATCCAAACAGCTTCATCAGTCTGATGAGAGTTAGTGGCAAGTCCCCCAATTTAACTTTCCACAGACTGACAAAACTGCTTGGATGAGTAGCAAAACATTTCAATCTCTCAAGGAAAGAAGTCTGGTTACCATGACTCAACTTCCAGACTTCTTTTCTTGAGAGATTGAAATGTTTTGCTACTCATCCAAGCAGCTTCGTCATTCTGAGGAGAGTTACTGGTGAGTCCTCCAATTTAACTTTCCTCAGACTGACAAAGCGGCTTGGATGAGTAGCAAAACATTTCAATCTCTCAAGAAAAAAATTCCAGTCGCCATGACTCAACTTCCGGATATATACAAATAACTATAAGTAAAGAAACATATTTTATTCTTTTTCCTACAAATGTCTCAGAGTGAATTATTGAGACTTCATGAGCCAATTAATGAGAAAAGGAAAGCCTCTGGGGAACTTGTAGTTTTTTTGGGGGGTGGGGGGGTGGGGGGTAGATATTCGAATGTTTGCTGTGTAGCAAAAAGAGAATTTTACCAGAAATTCAAAACTCTGCAACACACAATGCATTTGCTCATAAGCCAGAAATAACCTGTTGGAATATGAAGTGTTTGTGAAAAATCAACACCAGATCCTCCAGAAGACTACACAGTGGGGGCACCAATTAGGAGCGACACACAGATGTCTGTTGTTCTTGAGTGCATTGCAACAGCCAGACAGACAGCCACAGGGGTCTTAAAATAATGGTGCCTTTTATCATATGATTGGCAGTGGCAGGATGAGGAGAAAAAAGCAGTCTTCGCATAAACTGACGGTTTATTTATTTACAGCTCCTTTTTGTATCTGAAAAGGCAGCGAACTGATTACTCAGAGAATGATATCTGTCTATTGAAGATATCTAAACAACTGAAAGTCTTTCCATGTGTTTTTCCCCTCGCTTTGTGGCTCTCTTTTAGCTCACTCTCTAAACTCCACAACTTTCTCCAATTTTTCACCATCCATCTTCATTCTTCCAGTGATTCTGAAATGCTAAAATCTATGGAATTCCCTCTTGTCATGTGTAGTTTCAGAGCTAAATCCCACACTACTCTGAACGTATAAGCAAGCTGTTGAAGATCACGTTCATTTTTTGCACTCATGAAAGCAGATAATTTAGTTTATGTTATTTTACTTTGTTCATATCCCATGTTTTTTCCAGTAAAGGTACACAAGGCAGTGTACAATTAAAAATAATATGCATAAAATCACAAAAAACTAAAACACTGCCATTAAAAAAGGATTAAAGCAAAAATATTATTTTTAAAATATAGATAAAAATACACTACATCCCTTTCTCGAAAATACATTTCTGCAAGGATTAAGGTTAAAAGCCATGTTAAAAAAAAAAGAATTTCCCCTGCTGGCGTAACAACTGCAAGGAGGGGTCCAGCCTGGCCCTTTGAGGCAGGGAGTTCTGTAGACTGGGAGCAGACAACAAAAATGACCCCTCTCAGGTCCTCACAAATTGTGGCTGTCAAACAAGGCCCTTCCAAGGGATCTCAGAGACGGGAGGAGGGAATGATATGGGGAGATATGGTTCATCAACATTGAGCACGGTCCATCATGGAACTGGGGCATTCGGTCCCCCTTGCCAGCTTTTATGGAGGTAGGTCTAAACAAGATGGAACACTCCATCCTGAGAAGCAGGCACAACCCACTGTACACAGCCAATCAGCACACCATAGCTATGGTAAAAGCACAGGCAAGGCCTCTCACTCACTATGAAGATTGACAGGCTGACTGAAGCATCCCTCTGTCAACTGCACTGAATGTTTTGCTCCACACTTAAGATCACTGGGGAGATGCCTCTCCAAGTCCATTAACCATCAACAAAGGAAAGAGTATTCTTAGTTCTTTATGCAACTAAGGAATGCCTCCCATGGAGGTACAACTGTTGCCAATAGCACAACTGTTTCTAGCACCAACTCAAAACCCATTCTTTGTTTACCTAAGTATTTTAATTGACTGGTATTATATTTGTTGTCCTCTCTTTGCTTTATTGAAATAATAACAATCTTGCATGCTAACACTGGGTATCACAGAGATAGAGGCTCTTAGAACCTAAAGGGATTCTATCCTTTCCCACTGACCTAGGGCTAAAGCTCTTTTCCCCTCCTCTCTTCCTGGTTGTTGTTGTTGTTGTTGTTGTTGCTGCTGCTGCTGCTGCTGCTGCTGCTGCTGCTGCTGCTGCTGCTGTTTCACTACCTTTTGTTTATTAGTCTCTTTCCATGTCTTATGTTTGACCATGGGACCACCATGAAGAGTCTGTGCAAGGATGCACCAGTTTTAAATTATGTTAATAAATATCTCCCACATTGGCCACAATTTCCCTTCAGAGGCTCAGTAAGGTATCCATACCTCATCTTGACCAAATCTTAGATGGCACATGATGTTCTTAGGGCACGTCATGTGCCATCAAAGATTTGGCCAAGATGAGGGCTCTCAGATGTGGCCAAGAGGAGAGTTTGTTTGGGGAACGCTGGGCCCTGCCACCTCCGATGGAACCAGGCAGGAGCTTCCAAGGGTGAAAGGTCTGAATTCAGTTCCCCTTCCCAAAAGAATGGAGAGGTAGAAGAGGACAAGCAGAACTCACTCTCTTTGTCAACACAGGGTTGGAGTTGACACAGAGGCAGAAGTGACAGTGCCCACCATCTGTCGGGGGGCTAGATGCTGCCAGACATGTGCAGGCGGCTCACTGGTGGTGCTTACTTATCTTTGAATCAGAATGGTGGAGGTCCATTTAGCTGAAAAGAGCAAATAAACAGAAAAAAGGCCCTTCAAACAATCTGGAGGACACAAAGCAGACAACAGCGATTTGTTTATTGAACAAGCAAAGATGTTGAAAGCATTCTCTGTGGATTGAAAAGCTTCAAAATGACCAAGCCAGATGCATTGTGCATTATAATTAGCACTGTCGATCCCAATTTCGTTATGCTTACTTTA
>JAHTLZ010000010.1:9577569-9605628 GCA_023846285.1 Phrynocephalus versicolor | reverse complement strand
ATAGATAGATAGATAAACAAAAACACTGAGGAGCTCAGTTGCCTATGAAAAATTTACATGCCATGTTTTGAAAGAATAGTTTTTTTAAAATACTAAATATCAAATTGCCATTAAATATTTATGAAGAAAGTTTACAACATTAAGGAAAGGGGTTGGTGGGAAATGGCTTGAAGTCTTAAAGTTTAAATTTAAAGTTTACACTCTCAGGCTGTTGTTCTCAGGAATAGCTGGGGGGGGGGAACAAAGCTGCCTTGAAACAAAGGACGTTTCACTGGGGATATTCTCTGCAAGGTTTAGCTATTGTTCATAAAGTGGATGTTTAAGAACGGGCTGTGAGGCAATACCTTGGAAGAGAAGAGGGCTCCCCCCACCACCATTAATTTGATTGATCCATAATGGACGTAGACACTCTAGAAAGCTGAGAGCAAAGAAGAATTTCTCCTTATGATTCAAGGAAGAGGACAGTCCGGATCATCAAGTCCAGCTCTTGTTTATGAGACCCAGTGGGGAATTGAACTCCCAACCTACGCTTCCTCAGCCTGCTATCTGAACCCCTGAGCTATCCAGCAGTTGATAGCCATACGCAAGGTATCTACATTATAGAGGTAAACTACTTTAGCAGTAATTATTTTACCTCAGTGCTACAGCACATTCCTTGCATGCAGAGTGACCCAGGTTGAATCCCTGGGTTCTCGCTTGTAACCCTTGTGGCGCCACTGCTGGACAGAGCAGGGATCTTACAGAAAAACAGCACCCTCCCATTGTTTTACAGTAACCCCCCCCGATCACGGGGGTTAGGGACCCACCCCACCCACGCTGCAAGAAAATCCGCGATATGCAGAAGCGGGTGGGGGGCCAGGGGGCGGGGGGCATCTTACCTCCCCCCGCCGCCCGTCTGTGCAGCCCGAGCCTTCCTGGAGGAGCCTGGCTGAGCGGCACAGAGCAACCGGATTGCTCTGCGCCGCCCCTCCCGGCCGCCCCGAGCCTTCCCGGGGAGCCTGGCTGAGTGGCACGGAGCGACCCGATCACTCCGCACCGCCCCTACCGCCCGCCCCGAGGCTTCTCGGGGGGTGCGTGGGAGGGTGGCATGGAGCGACCCGATCGTCCCCCACCGCCCTCCTACGCATCCCCCGAGGCTTCTGGGCGGGGGTGGGGGCAGCGTGGAGTGACCCGCCCCCCCCATGGTGCAGGTACTGCGATCCCATGTTGTAGCGGGGCCATGGTACCTGAACCGCGAAATGGTGGGGGGGGTCACTGTACATCTGAAAGGCACCAAGTTGGAGAAGGTTGTTGTGTAGGCAAGTGAGCAAATGTCCTGATGGCTTATTATATTGGGCAGTTTCCCATTTCCCTTTGCTGCTTGAGAGCACCAGCAATAAGCAGCAGCAGGCACCTTTACTCTTGCAGCTGCTCAATAAAACTGGGAATGTGGTAAAAAAATATATCAGATGATTTATCCTCTCCCTTGGCATGAAGTACCTGGGCCATGTTTCTCTGGAGGCACTAAGGAACAGGCCAGTCTGAGCGACACGTGCACATGTTTGATACCATTTTAGCTAGCTGGGTTCTCTCCAAAGAATGCTGTGAATAGTCACCACCTTAACAAAAACTATAGTTTGCTAGAGTTTTGGAGATATGAAACACCTTACAAGTTTGGAAGTTGAGTCATGGCAACTGGACTTCTTTTCTTGAGAGATTGAAACATTTCTCTGCTCATCCAAACAGCTTCGTCACTTGGATGAGCAGCGAAACGTTTCAGTCTCTCAAGAAAAGAAGTCCAGTTGCCATGACTCAGCTTCCAGATAAACTCACCTGGATGACTGAGAATCTTCACAGACACCTTGTTAGTTAACTTGACATGAACTAGAAAGCAGTGCTGCATTCAAATGGAGATGGTCCAGACACTTTAATGCCCCTGCATTCATCCCTGGATGCCCAGGGTTTGGTGGTGGCCAGGAATGCCTTTGCAAAGTTAAAACAAGTCCACCATCTCTGCCTGGTGCTGGAGAGGTCTGATCTGGCTACAGGGACACATGCCTAAGATGCATCCTGGCTGGATTAAGGTTACATGCTCCATGTGGCGATGAACTTTCCCGACGGGCTAATAGTAAAAGTGAAAAAGAAGAGCCAAGTGGCCCAGGATGGTGAAAAGGGAAGCAAAGAGGAACTGGCATTTTGTGTTTGTGAGAAGTGACCATGATCCTTAGGCAACTTGGCAGGTGTTATCAAATAAGGCTTCCTATTAGTTAGGTGGCTGCTTGGAGCCAGGCCAAGAAAGCCGTTGGCAAAGAAGCTTACTGAACTGCTCCTAAATCCCATGGAAGCTTAGACTAGTTTTCATGCTAACATGGGTGGTTGTTCTCTTGGATTCCAGAGCCTGGTCTGTTTATGGGATTGCCACAGCAACATGATTCTGAGCTAGTCCGGGGACACACACACACACACACACACACACACACACACACACACAGAGCAGTTCCACAGACTGTCAATCTATTTCTGGAAACAATTTGAGGTGCCTTCTCTGTTGCTGCTCCTAGACTCTGGAACTCCCTCCCACAGGAGGCCAGGCTGGCTCCATCTTTGATGTCTTTCCAGAAGCAGGCAAATACCTTCCTCATCAGGCAAGCTTTCCCTTAGTGACTATCTGACTGTTTATAAATGGATTGTTATGCCTTGTTTCTTTTGAATATGTTTTTGTTGTTGATTTTGTTTACTATTTTAGTTTTTGTTTGTTTTAAAATATTTGTAAAATTTAGCCATGAAAATTTTATTTATTTATTTATTTATTTATTTATTTATTTATTTATTTATTTATTTATTTATTTATTTATACAACTTATATGCCACTCACTACCCAAAGATCTCTGGGCAGCTTACAATTAAAATGAGCAATTAAAACAATTAAAACATAAAAATGCCAATGGACAGTTAAAAGCAATAAAAACATTTAAATGACGACTCATGATTGTTCCTGGGTAGTCCATTGTATTCTACAATGGACAAATCAGTGGTGAGCAATGCCCCTCCCACACTAGAAATGGGGACAAATAAAACAATGAATTGTGATATTTGACAAATATTGCTGATTCGTTTAAAATTTGTCCCTTCGTATTTGTTGGGTTCAGGGACATTGCCAAATACAAAAGGATGAATATTTCATCCTTTTTTTGTTCCCATTTTTCGTTTTTTAACAGCCCATTGCAAAAGTAGGACTGTAGTGGAACATTAAGAAGACAAAAATCATACCTACAGAGTAATTATATGATTTTAATATTGAAAATGAAGAAATTTAAGTTGTTAAAGATTTTGTATACCTTGGTGCAATCATCAGTCCCAATGGAGATGGCAGCCAAGAAACCTGAAGAAGACAGAGACTTAAAAGGGCAGGTATGACCAGGGGTGTGGCATGGGGAGGGCAAAGGGGGTGGGGTGCCAAACTGCCTAGTACCCACCACCACCACTCCCGCCCGCCATCTCCGAGTCTGGCTGCCATGTCCACCCTTGCTGGGCTCTTTCTCTGCTCCCTGCCTGACTGCAAGCCCCCCTGGGGCAGGGACCACCTGCTGCCCACCTCTTGTGCGCCACAGCTGGTGCCCTGGCATCCCTCTGTGCCCAGACCTTCCCAAAGTCCCAAGGCAGGATAGAGACACCTGGGGACAGCGGGAAGGAGGGGGTCTCCCACCAACCAGTGCACCTGTTACTGGGAGGTGGGGAGAGCCAAGTGGAGCTGTAGTGATCCTGGCCAGCCAGGGAAAACCCCCCACCACATCAGGGCATATCTAGGGGAGGGGCAGAAGGGTACATCTGCTCCGGCACAGAAATCTGGGGGTGCCTGGAGGGGGAGGAGGAAGACCTGCACCCTCCCGCCACCACGCAGCAGGTGAGCGACAAAGCAACCAGGCAGGCAGGCATGTGAGAGCAGTGGGTGCGGCACCCTCCTCCCCTCTGTGTTTCCACGTGGGAGAGGTAAGGCGTGTGCACTAACACGCACACGCACATGCACATGCACACACACCACACCCACACCACACCTGCACTATTAACCCCCCCTTGCTGGGTAGACGTAATGGGGTTGGGGAGGACCAGAGGGGCGCAGAAAACAACTTTGGCCCCAGGCGCCCCAAAATCTTGCTACGCCGCTGGATATGACAGAATTAAAGAAGAATAAATGAGCATAGGACTGGAGCTCTCTCTCTCTCTCTCTCTTTGTGTGTGTGTGTGTGAGAGAGAGAGAGAGAGAGAGAAAGAGAGAATGCATACATGTTTAAGAAGTAGTCTACCATAAATGGGTCACAATTCTTTTTTGTATGAAGTTTTCACATGGTTACCCACCGTGGATAGGAAAAGTGGTGTGCGATTTGGAAACACCTTCTTATCAGGAAGACTGTGAAATCAATCAAGCCATTTCTAGGTCGCTGCTATGGTGCCCAACTGCCCATTGTTTGGTTCGTCTCCTTGGTGGAATCAGAGGGAGAAACTGCACAACAAGAGCAGAACAGAGCAACACAAAAGTAAAGCCTGAGCTCAATGTAATAGGCTAGGACAATGCAAAGATGGAAAACAGAGGGTTATGAGGAGAACCAAGCAGAACCTGCCTTTTGACAGCATGTTAGACTCAAATACTGGTCATCTTTTGTGTGTGTTCTTTTGTGATTGGTCACTGGCAGGCAAAAGCGGGATTCATTTGCAAGTGGGTTTTTGTGCTTTTTTAAAAGCTGTGATATTAGAAGTGATCCTACTAATGGCAGGGAAATGGGTTGCTAACAGTCATTAGGTCTTTTCCGTAATGTGTAGTTTGAACCCCATTTTCACAGGTTGACCAAATATATATATATATACTGGTTGCTTCCAATGTCTCAATTCCTGCCATCACTGTATTGAATCCCCTCCTTTTCACCACTTGTCAGTACTCTGCTGAATGTGACTGGCAATTTGCTTCTTTTTAAGACCAATTAATTAGGGAGGAGGGAGCTTGCATAGATAAAGAATCACGTCACTTAAAACAGACGATTCCACCAGCACAACGTGGCACCTACACCAGCGTGGAAGTGTTGCATGTCATCCTCCAGTTGCCAATGCACCTTTGAAATCCTGTCTCTGCTCTGCTCGCTGCAGTCGACGGAGCTGTGGGGAACCCGCTCTCTGTGTTTTGTTAGTTAGCAATTACATTATTCATATTTTATTTATTTCCTCAAAAGAAACAAGTAATTATTACACAATCTTACTTTCCCCTCCCCCAGGAAAAAAATACCACTTTAGAAAAATTATCAGTTATAATCTAAGAGACTGTCCTCAAGTAAGACTTCAAATGTGTCTCATTACAGGGCGGTGTTTTGTTTCTTTTTCTTTTTTATTTTAAGGAAGTGTGGTGGAAAAAACAAAGAACTACTGTGCTGTTGTCTTTTACTTCTCTTTAATGTCAGGTTCAGAAGTAATGATGGTGGGAACAATCAGCCTTCAAGTCTCTGTTTTCCTGTGTTTACTCATTAAACATGAGAACCAGGTGCTCTCATGGGGAGAAAAGTTCATTGTAACATTGGCTTTAGATATTAAAAAAAAAAGCCTTTCACCTTTCACTGTGAAGTATTGCTTCACAGGCAATGAGCTGAGATAAATAGAGGAATAAATAAAGGAAGGGTCTGCTTTAAAAATGAAATGAGAAGATACATATGGTGGGGGCTTTCCTTCCCTGTCTGTGCGGCACAGCATAATCTTTGTCTGTGCTGGCAGATATACACCGCCATTTTGTTCTGTTACATATCTCTACATTGTAGACCTCTGTGCCTCTGCAGGTCATGATAAAGCGGAGCCAAGTCTCAACTCCAGAAAAGAGTTTGAGGCCAAAAACAAGTGATTTAGCAAGAGAAAGCAGAAGGTCCCTGAGGATATGGAATGAGAATATGCATAGTGGTTGGACTCTAGATCCCATAATCTGTCAGGTTGTTGTAGGAAAGCAATCAGAGTCTTGTGGCACCTTAAAAACAAAGTACTTTGCTCTAGGTTTTTGTGACGGTCCCCATCACTCTGAAGAACTGGACCAATCGATGTCACAGTAATTCTGTTTTTAGACTTCTCTTACCAGTAGTTATGGTAGCCAGGCCTGAAGGGTGCCATATCTAACAACCTGTGTTGCGGGGCACATATTCTTCCCCCATGTTATAAAGAATGGCTTCTTCTTGGAACAGGGGGCTAAGCCAACCAAATGCAAAGCAGGACAAATTTCTTGCATTAGCAAGCACTTGTGTCAAAGTGGTAGTTTTGGAAGGCACACTTGGTTCTGAAAGAGTGAAAAAAGTTGCACATAACTTGAACAACTACGGAAAATCAGAGAAGGAGAAACAAAGATGACAAGGTTCCCCCTCATACAGATCTTATCCTCTTATTCATACTGGAGACATGCAAGAGAAGATCAAACCACCATCCATCAAATAGACTTTGATTTGAACTCCTGCACTGAGTAGAGGGCTGGATTCAGGGGTCTTACACACCCCTTCCAACTCCATTGTCCATGACTTTGTTATTCTATGCCCTGGTATATTTTGGTATCTCTTGCTTTGTTACCTGTGAAACATGACAATTGGCAGTAACAGCCTATGTTCCTCTTGCTGTCATTCTGCATTGACTTATCTGTTGGGCCTTATCATTCTGCATAAACTTACCTCCACAGCAAGTCTCTCTTTATAGTCTTTCCAATCTCTGTTGTGAGGGGCTAACACCTAATGGCCCTCCTCTCAGATTAGTCCCCTTTGCCTTTCTTGCAAAGAGACTCAACTTCAGACCAGTTGCTTCCTTGAGCTACTGAACATTCAGCCAGTGTTGGACCATAAGCAAAATATATTGCAAAAATTAATCTTCACCACAGTTTTGGCTGAAAATCAGACAAGAGGAACTTTAAAGATACCTGCCACCTATTGCCGGCTTGCTTTATTTATTTAACAGGACTTGTACAGTGTAGTTTCTAAGATGAAAGCAACTGTCATAAAAAGGAAACACTGCTTAAACTCACATAACATATAAAAGTGCTGTTGTTAGAATCTGGTTCCCCACCTTTACTTATCTCATGCTCATCTCCATTTGGGACACCTTGTTCTTTAAGCATCCTCCGGGATGGTGGGATGAAAGGGAGGTGCTCCAGTAGAATCTTCTAGGACGGTGGTGCCCCCCCTCCCCCAGGAAAGGATGTCAGGGGCTTACTGTACACACCATTCCCAGCTCCTGCGTTCTTTTCCTGGAATGTTTTTGGGGAACCTCCATGCTGAGGCTGCTGTAGCATACCCCTCGTGATCACATGCCACCCTGTTCTTAAACCACCTTCTTTTTTTGTGTTTCCTCCCTTAAATTTTCCAATTCTTTCCTACAAAATAAAATTTGGGGTGGTGGTAAAAGGGGCGGGGGTGGGAGAGGTAGATTTCATAAGGGGAGAATAAGTTACAGTATTGATTAATTTATAAGAATAAGGTTGGTGTGATCTGTGTCTCTAGTTTCTTTCTTTTTTTTTTGGAAGATTCTATTTCAGTTCAGGTTTTTATGGCTGACCTTGTTCCTGTTGTTAGTACAGAGGGACACACACACACACACACACACACACACACACAGCCTCATTTTCTCCTCCTCCATTGTGGCACTTCAGTAATGTTTTTGTTCTTTGTTCTAGTTCACTCTCCCTTTGAGGTTCCCTCTGATGTGGAGTCAGTGGTGTGTTTCTTGATCTGTTCTTCCCTGGCATGTGCATCCTCTCTCCAGGTATCAAAGCTCAGAGCAGTGGTTATTGGAGGGGGACACACACACACGTTGGAGGAGCGACGGCTGCCTCGCTCTGCCACCACACCAGTGACCAGCTGAGTCAACAAATGACCAGCATTTGAACAAAGAAACAACAGACCTGCCTTTATAGCCATTGCCATTTCAGTTTGGCTGCTGTGTGTGCATGCACACACACTCTCTCTCTCACACACAGAAGCTCTGTGCTGTGGGCTTTGAGGAGCAGGTGCGTGACCAAGAGAGAGCTTGAAAGGCAGATGGACTTCTGTCATTTGGATAATGCTGATCACTCAAGGTCTGCAAGGAAATAATATTTTTTCCACTCCCTGAATTTTGTTTCTGATGTCTGGGTCATAAGGCCACACATACAAAGAGCACTGCGGGGAGGGCTTAGGTGGATGGCCCATCCAGACCAGCACCCGCTTTCCCATGGTGACCAAACAGATGCTACCAGAAAGCCCAAGCCCTCAGTAGATGTTGTGTGCTGCTTCTCTGAGGACTTTTAGCCAAGTCATGGAGAAATTACTTTTTTCAACCACCACTCCAAGAATTCCTGGCCCCTTTTGTCCAAGGCCAGGTTTTTGTGGGTTTCCTGGAAACTGTGGTTTCAATGCAGTTCCATGCACTCCACTTAGTTACCTGAACTAGTGCCGGCAAGTCATAACCAACGTATAGCATTCAAATAAGCTAGTGAAATATGTAAGGAGTGGCGTTGCCTGTTTCAACCCCCTCCCCCATGAGTTTCTATGGCTGAGGGGGATTCAAACCCAGGTCTCCAGAGCCCTAGTCCATCAGTTTTCCCACTGTACCACTGGGTCCCAAGACTATCAGTTAGATCTAATCTTTGTGACATGGGCGCTTCCACTATTTTAAAGCCCTCTAATACCATGGCATCTTGAGAAAGCAAACTAGGCCTTGTGGAGCAATCCTGAGTTTTAATTAAGGATGAGAAATGGAGGAAACATCCTTTTCATCTATGGTCTGCATGATATCTATAAGTTTATAAACGTGTGTTTGACTCTAGCAACTCCACTGCAGAGTCCAACCAATATAGATGTTCCATATAACTAAACAGTTCATCACCACTGGCAGATCTGTTCTCCAAATCGGCATAGAGGTGGTTGACATAGGAGAGAGCAGGCTGGTGGGGATATGCTTGAAAAAATGCTTGTACTCCATGCTCCCAACACGTGAAATGGAAGTGTAGACTTTGGTATCATGTATAAGTTCAACTGAAGTGTTCCTGGGTGGCTGGGACTACCATCTCCGACTGCAAATAGCATAAAGGTAAACTCTTCAGCCCTCACTCTCCAACCCACAAAACTTCTGAGGGCTCCCAGTGGCATCTCCTAGTTTCCTTCTCCATGAAGCCCGCCTGCATCTTCAGGCAAGATGCATGAGGTCTTCAGTTTCCCAGTCTTTCCGACTGGGGACCTACTGTTATGATATTGTTGGGAAGTGGGACCTGGTGTTATCCTCAAAAGGCAGCCCCCTGTCTCATAAACGCAGAACAATGTGTGGGGTGTGGGTGATAAAAGTGACAGTGTGGATTCCCTGCACTGTTTCCTCAACAAATGTTGTGTTCAACAAGTATGAGAGCACCCCTGCCCTTAGCCAATCTGACCAGAAACGATGTTTGATCAGAGAATTTATAAACACCCAGCCATTATGCCAAAGAGAATAGCCCTTTCTCCTCTTCCACCAGTGCCTGCTCTGAAATTTTACCCTCTATTTAGAGAAGCAAAGAAGCCCAGCAATCCTTTGAAATTTCAGCTGGTTAGCAGAGGCCTGGCAGCCCTACCTAGAACCTTGGTATGAAGGGAATCCTGGAATGAAGACATAACCTTGGTGTCTCCTTCATAAGTTAGAAGCTTCTGATATGGTTGAACCTTTGGACACGAGATGCCAACAAAGAAGGAAGGAAGGATTCTTAACTCTATGGACTCTAAGCTAAGGATAATATTTTACAAAATGACATTATGAATTAGAGATGGGCACGAATTGAAAAAATGATGTTTCGTTTCATTTCATTGAGGGGCTCGGTTCGGTTTGTTTTAGTTTTTTGTGAATTTTCACAAAAAATCGTTTTGTTGGTTTGTTAATTCGTTATTTGTTTTTACCCACTTTGCGCGATTTTAAAGCATTTCTGCACACGGACATCCCCCAACGCCCCAGACCAGACAGAAAACACTAAAAAAAATGATGCTGGCAGAGACACAGTATAGACTAGGTACGCAGGGAGGCTGCAAGGCAGCGGTGGGTGTTGCCCAGGTTGCAAGGCAGTCACAGAGTGACTGCATGGCAGGGGAGGGTACTCACCGAGAGGTACACAGTATGCACACAGGGAGGCTGCAAGACTGAAGCTAGAGAGAAATCTCTTCTTTCTCTCCCCTAAGAGCCAGGCTGCAGCCAGCAGGAACACAGAGATACACGCCTGGCTGGCTGGCCTAAAGTGAAAATAACAAGTCGCAGAGACAGCAATCTCACCCCAACCTAACTCCCACTGCAGACTGCAAGGAGGACAGGGGCTGCCTGAGCTTTTTATGCCCTCTGTGGCTGCCAGACCTGCCCAGTCTGCAACCTGGGCATGCTATTGGTTGAAGTTGTCCAAGAATTTACATGATCCCATCACATGGCTTGCATCCATTTTGTGGCTGGCATCCATTTTGTGTCATCCTTAAAGGGAAAAGAAAAATACATTGCGGTGGGAGAAAGACAAAAACAAATGTTTTAAGGACCCCAACCCCCTGGTAGGTATTATCAGGCAGAATAAATAATTATGGCTGCATTTTTATAGATGTCCAGGGCGTTTTAATACTCAAGAAATCAATATTAGGCTTCTGGGAGCCATTTTGGGTTGATGTCCCCTAACTCCCCTTAAAGGAAAAAAAAATACAGTGATCTGAGAAAAGACATAAATGCACATTTTAAGGACCCCAACCCCCCCAGTAGGTATTATCAGGCAGAATAAATAATTATTGCTGGGTTTTTACGGATATTCAGGACTTTTAAAAACATTTAAAACAGCTCTTTTCATCGCGCATCGCCATTAACGAAAACAAAATGTAACAAACCTAATTTTCTTAGTTTGGTTCGGTTCGTTCCAATTTCCCCGCCAGGTTTGTTATTCGTTACATTATGTAACAAAATGAATAACAAATAACAGAATGAAAAAATTCATTTCGTGCCCATCTCTATAATGAATAGTTAGTTCTTCCATGTAGCAAGCATAATTTACTCACTAGCTACCTATCAGGTGGTGGTGTTTGTGTGGGTGAGAGAGGAGTGTGTGTGTTAAGTGGTCATACTGGAGGTCTTGAGCCATTTTCTTATTTAATGAGTATATTTCTGTAAAATACTAAAAATAAAATATGGAAAGGTATTGGTTTTTTTAAAAGGAGATTCTGTACCAAACAATTGTATTACTGATTCTGAGGTATATTTGCTAAAGGATACAATTAATTCTGTGAGGGATAAATGCTTCTCCAATCATTTGGCTAGCTGGGTGTCTAAGCCCATATCATTCACTGCTTTTTCTACCCCTTTTCTGGCTGTGTTGAGTAGAGAAGCTCTCCCTGTATGGGGGAGGGGTTGATGCAGTTGAACACACTGCTTGGCATCTCACATGTCCCTCCAAAGAGAGGGGGAGGAGTTAAAATCCACCCTATAAGTATTTCAGCGCTGTGGTACTGTCATGATTTTCCTTAACCCTTTGGCACAGGGATACGGGTTGTGAAGTGGTTCCATGTCCTTGGGTCCACAGGCAACAGTCTTCCTTATTGATGTGGACAGAAATGGGTTTCTTGGGGCAGGAAATAGACCCTGACAACAAGGCAAGCCTGGCATCTCTGACCTGAACAGAGGGACCCTGCCTCTCTTTCTGTGGTTTGTTGCCAAACAATGAGAGGAGCTTGAAGACAAGTCAGGAGGCTCGTATTTCCTTCTGAAGAACACGCCGGAGCAAGGCCTCTGTGTGCCTGACTGAGGAAAGGCTGGCATAGGCTTTGCCTGCCTGCAGCAGGTGCTTCGAACAGATAACTGACCTCCCCCTCCCACCCCCACATCAACTCTGGATCCAAAGGAAGGGTTCTCCTCCTGCCCTTCTTTTTTTCCTGACAGAAGCCTTTGAACGTCTCTAACTTCCTGACACTTGAAAGGCTTTTCCAACTGGGAAGGTAGGGATGGAGCTTCTGCGAAGACATCTATCAATGGGGAGGCCCCTATCTTCAAAGCTTCTCTTCTACAGGGTGCTGGCATCCCTCCTGAGAGTTGCAAGTGCTGGAGGGGATTCCTTCTTGAAAAATCTTTCAGATCACAGAGGGGGAAGTCCCGCTTTGAAGATTCGCACCAGACTGGGGCCAAACCTCCTGTTTTGCATTCCTTTTCAAAGGCAGGCAGGACGACAGGGGTTGTGGCCGCGTGTGGAGGGTCGGGAACGGAGAAAGGCAAAGGAGAGGGCTGGATGAATTTGCTCTTTGAAAACATTTTGGTTGTGCCAACTAGCCAGCACTTAGAGCAACCAGGCAAGGCATTCCTTGCTGAAGCCTCATCCCACAAGTGATGCATATGTTCCATTACCTGTGCACGTTAACAGCAATTTAAAGAGGTGTGTTCACAGAGGAACCAAGGTCAAGCATGTTCTAAACAGAACATCTCGTTCTGTCAAGCTGCAGCATGCTACAGATAGCAGAACACTTTCGGCCAATCTGGATTTTTCAGCCAAATGAATAAACAGCTCCTATCATTAGTGTGGTATTCCTTCCCTCACATCCCCTGCCCACCCCAATTTTTAACAGCTTGGCTGCTAGCCTTCAACACCATTTGAAGTGGTCCTGGAGGCAGGCAGACCCTCATATAAAAGCATTGTTAACGAGAGGGCTGTAAATCAGCTTCCCTGCCTGCTCTTCTTTGCCTTCAGACCTGGATCAAGCTAGGTGACATAGCGCTAAAATACATGGATGGCTGATTTGCACGCTGAGGAGAAACGTGTAGTGAGTCTTCTCCTGTCACTTTGCCTGGACCATGAGGAGCATTTCTTGGTTGTTACATGGAGATTTTGAAGAAATCACACACTTCAAAAGAAGGGACTCTTCAAAACACTTACCTACTTAAAGTAACCTAGCATATAAAAGAAAAAGGAGGCTCAGATGTAGAGAACATCCCTGGCATGAGGGTCTCAATTTCATTCACTGGCTCAGCCAGTTGCTTTAAGGTCCCAAGGAGCAAGAGAAGGGCACACTGCTGTCTGGAATCCTGGACATCCACTCAGCGAACTAGAGTAGAGTCAGAACTTGAAAACTTACTTTTAAAAAGAATTCATTCCCAATTCTGGTTGCCATGTTGAAACAGATAATTCATTGATGCTCTTTTTTATATAATTTTTCATACTTACGCTTGCTATTTTAGGTGTGGAGAAAAGAACTTAGAATTTCAGGAAATGTACGAATGATACAGTAGAGCAGCTTATCCTAGTCTATTGTCAAAGTACAGGATCTCACACTTCTCAGTGTTATCCCTAGCATATAAAACACAATGGTGGATGCAGGAGGATGTGTCTTTGTTTCTAGATGCGTGCAAATAACTGGACATGACCCACCATCTCAATTGGTTGCCATATATTCTGCCTACATGGTCCATTTCGCATAAGCACATCACAGCTATTCTGACTAGGCATGATTTTAGTGGAACTGTGGTTTTAGAGCACATGTTGACAAAGGAATTTGATACCACCTGATGTTAAAATATATCTTTAGAGAAATCTAACATATCCAGTGCAATGTCCCATTATATAGAAAAGGGGTTTTCATTTTCCAGGTCTCCTACATGTACACAGTTTGGAACTTTTCTTTCCACTGGTTCTATCATAAGAGGATTGGAAGGATGCTAGTTTCACCTTTCAACCACTCCTTGATCGTTCAGAGGTGCAAATGGCCCATTTCCCCCTATACACATGTTGGACATGTGTCATAAGGTCAAATGTTAGCCTTGAGAGGTGAGCCCTAGCTCATTTTGCCAATGGGCTGGAACTGTCAAGTATATCACTAGGCTAGGATATGAGATCTCCATCTCCAGATGGGAACATTTTGTTTACAATTAAAAGTTGTAAGCTAATTGGGAAAGATTGCTGGACAATAATATCTCCTTTTACATCATGGACTTAAGTTTTAATTGCTGGACAAACTTAATGATGACTTTAGTTTTTAACGGCAGATGATAGGATGTAGGTGAACAACTGGGGTGGTGTAGGACTGGACCGGCTGGGAAAGATAAGACTTAAGATGTCAACAAGAATGGAAAACACTTTTGTCATTGGGAACCATGAACATGACAATTTTCTCTACCATTTGTAATGGCAATTCGATTTTAAAACCGCATTTTCTTTTTTTGACAAAGCAGAAGATAGACAGTTAATATCTAGGAAAGGCAAAATAAGTGCTCAGGGTGGATATAGATTATGTATAGAGGGTATGAGGAATCAGAGCTCTACTAGACGTAGAGAGAGTGCAATGGGACAAGCATAACAGGCATGCAATATCAGTTATTATGCACAGTCTAAACGATAATCAACTTGAATATATACAGGACCATGAGATGGCAAAATCAATGTTGGATACACTAGGGGCAACTTTTTGACTGTGCAAACAGTCAAATTTCAACGGTTACTCTTGTACAAAAGCTAATGCAGCTTTGTGTTAATAACAAAAAGGACTGTGAGAAGCATATTTCTGAGTTTATAGCTATTACTGGAGACCTGAATACAGTTGGTTTCAAATTATCTGATGAGCAACTCAGAATTTTCTTGCTAATATCACTTGGAGAAAATTTCAGTTCATTCTGTACATGTGTTAACACTTGAAAACTAAATTTTCAGGGAGCCTTAACTGCTCTTAGCGTTGAGTGTAAATAATCTGCCTCAGACCCCTCTTCTGAGAACAATGGGTCAAGTTACATTGCTCAGAACAGAACGGATTAGTTGATTTTCAGTGCATTCCTATGGGAAATTGTTGTTCAGTTTATGACTTGATCAACTTCCAAAGATGCCTTCGGAATGGATTAATGTCATAAGTTGAGGTACCACTGTAATTAGGTTAGTCCTGGTAGGTCTCCCATGGAATCCACTTTCTCAGGTTCTGAAGACACACCCATACCTACACACAAGTCATACATTTATGGTGAGACTATTGCATTTTACTCACACTGTGTCTGTGAAGTGGGGAACAAAAGCTCACAGGTTGGGATGGACCCACTGGTTTCTAGGATTCCAGGTTAAGCCTACTCAGTGGTTGTCACTATTGCTTGAAAACAGTCTAATTATCATTTGTTATTTATAGGTAGTTTCATAGGTATCTAGGGCAACTTCAGCCATCTATTCTGAAGTATGTCTGTTAGCACCCAGTCATGGAGAGAAAGTCTGAGTTCATATTTGCCTGTTGAAAGCCACGTGGGGCATCTTCCAAGGCTCCGTGGACCATGCATGTTGGAGGGCTGCATGCATTTGCTTGATCCCCATCCTGTAGTTTTTCCCCCTTACAAAAACTGGGTTTTCTAACTGAAAAAGATATCAAATGTCACACATTTATAGTGACCCTTGTGGCACAATGGTTAAATGCCTGCACTGCAGCTAAAACTATGCTCATGACCTGGGGTCCAATCTTAGGTAGCAGGCTCGTGGTTGATTCAGCCTTCCATCCTTCCGAGGTTGGTAAAATGAGTACCCAGCTTGCTCGGGGGAGGGGGCAATATGTAGCCTCCATACTGTAATTAAACTGTAAACCGCCCAGAGACTACTTGAAGTGGTATGGGGCGGTATATAAGCAGAACACATTGCTTTGCTTTGACTATGGCATTTTACTCACACTGTGGCTGTGAAGAGGGGAACAAAAGCTCACGTGGATGAAAGTGCTTCCATCTGGAAAAGGTAAAGAACAGACTGGCACCAAGAGATGGATTGTTCAAACATTTAGAATTGGGCCCTTCTGTTAATGAATCTGAAGCCTCCAAGACAGAAAGGAATTTCAGCCCCAAGGGTTTGGTTTCCCCTGGCTGCAAGATGCAGCCTTCTTTGAAGCCATGGTGCCTGGTTTGGAGGGTGATGGTGCCGTTCTTTAGGACTCCCACCTTCACGCCACAAACAACATATGCATCCAAAACCCTAACAGCCTCGGGCACGGCAGGCACAATCTGTCTGCAAAGTCTCGTGCTTGTTTGTTTAATCTCCTCCAGCACACACTTTTTGAACCATGAGTTGCACCATGGCTGTCTACAGCAATATCTTCCCTTGCCATTTCCCCCCTCCAAGGAGACATTCCACGATTTCCTTGTTTGTGTCTCTTGTATAAACCTGGCAGGAACCTGTTGAGCTAGAGTCTCTGAAAAAGAGGGATTCTTGATTGAAAAGCACAGCCTTGATTGTTTTTGAGTGAGTTCTCTTCTTTCTTGGATTTGCTCTTTGCAGACAAATCCACAGTTTTTCACATTTGCTTATTATCATGACAAGTCTCATTGCTTTTTTGCTCTTTAGTCCTTGCTGGCAAAACACATGTTCAGTTCTTTACCTGGACAGTGTGTGGGTTCTGCTAGCATCTCTGTCAGCACTTGATGAGCATCAGGAGGCGAATCACATCATCTGTGTTGTATCATCCCGATTTCCCCCTCTGCAACCATTCCAAGCAACATTGGCCATCTTAATATCTTTCCCTTCCCCTACGTCAAAAACTACTGCTCCAAACTAGAGGTGGGGATTTACCAAGGTTCACTTGATCAAGCCCACAGGCATTGTGTGGGTGCCCGGATTCTGTGCCCCACCTCTTCTGGCAGGCACTTCATCAAATGCTGTGCCCCAGGCTCCTCTACCCTGCCTTATCATTGGACTGGATACCTGTTGGAGGAGGTAGGGCATAGGATTTGGGACACCCATGCAACAGGTATTGGCTGAACCACTCCAAACCTCTGAACTGCAATAAGTAGCCAACTGTATTCCCAAATGTGGGTAACAGGTTTGTTGGACTTTAGCTCTCAGAAATTCCAGCCAACACAAGTGATGATGAAGTCTACAGAGAACTGTGGTCCTAAAACCCCTGAGTTACCCAAGGTTGAGATGGGCTCACTGGTTTCTAGGATTCCAGGCTAGGCCTACTCAGAGGTTGTCACTACTGCTGGAAGACAGTCTAGTTATCATTTGTTATTTATAGGTAGTCTCATAGGTATCTAGGGCTAAAAGCACCCAGTCATGGAGAGAAAGTCTGAGCTCATATTTGCCTGTTGAAAGTCGGGTGGGGCATCTTCCAAGACTCTGTGGACCACACATGCCCATCCCAGCATGTTGGAGGGCTTTGTACATTTTCTTGATCCCCATCCCATAGTTTTTTCCCCTTATAAAAACTGGGTTTTCTAACTGAAAAATACTATCTTGTCCCCTCTAGTGGTACTTCTGATAATGAATTTAATTCATTCTCCAGGGCAATTCGTTATCCGAAACATTCGTTATCCAAAATGCAGTTTCCCATTGAAATGAATGAGAAACCAATTAATCCATTCTGGAGGTCCGAAAAAAAGGCAAAAGGGCAGGGTCCCCCCCGACCTCTTTAGAAAGTGCATTTTAAAGGCATGCAGTGCTGCAGCACACCCCCCCAAGAACACCCCACCCTGCAGTGCTATGCAACAATAGAAACCAGCAAGAATACCCCAGCCTGTGCCCGCCAAAAATGCAATGGGGAAAAAGGCAAACATACACAAACACAAGCAGCAAGAGAACCCCAGCACGTTCTTGCCTGCTGCAAATGAGAAAAGATTGTAAACATGGAGAAATGAAAACAGCTAGACTACCCCAGCCTGTTTCCACCCAAAGTGCAATGGGGAAAATGCAAGCATACACAAACAGAAGCAGCAAGACTACTACAGCCTGTTCTTGCTTGCAGAGCAATGGAAAAGATTGCAAACATGGAGAAATGAAAGCAGAAAGATTACCCCAGCCTGTTCCCACCAAAAAATGCAAAGAAAAGCAGTGAAAAGATTAATAAAAGCTAGCTCCTTACCTTTCAAAGTTTGAAAGGTCCAAATCTCTCAGCAAATAATGTGTCCTCTCTCAGGAATGACTCTAAAACACCATGAAAAAACTGCTCTAACTCCTGCCACCCCTCTACAAACTACAGGGGGTGCAATGCATCCTGGGTACACTTTTTTGCAAGGCATTATGAAACATTTGTTATCTGAGGCAGCCCATAGGGAACATTCATTATCCGAGGCAGCCCTATACCCGGAAATTTCCATTTGCTATCCAGAACATTCATTACCAGAGGCATTCGTTATCTGAGGTATTACTGTACTTTATATTCTTTTAAACGGAATTTAAAATATTTTGAGAGAAGGCTGGGGGCCCCTTAAAACATAGTAAAATTGTTCCTCGTACTACAGGATGCAAGGAGAGTTCCTTAGCCTTTCATCTCAGTCTTGGGACAGAGGTGATGGAGATGAGACAGAGAAAGACCACTGTCCACATTTTGACCGGGGAATGAGAGCAATCACTTTTTTTGATATGTACCATCAAGACGCCTCCAACTTACAGTGACCTATGATCTCCAAAATGCCCTATCCTCAACAGTTCTGCTCAGCTCTTGCAAACTCAAGCCTTTGACTGTATATCAGGCTTGACCTGGCATGCAATCATGTGCAGCGTGTATGCCTAGGGCACAAGCCTCTTGATCCTTAGCTGAATCGTGGAGCTCTTCCAGAGCTTAGCCAAGGAAATAAGTCATAAAAGCTTGCTGGACCATATGTGACTTGTGCAGTGACAGGCTGGAGATTATGGGCTAGTGGGTCACAGCTTGAAGAATATAAACTCCTGGTGGCACCAAAAAACATATCTGCGGGAGAGGAAAAGCCAACACCAGGCGAACTCTCCCCCCTAGATATAGGCACATAGGGGGAATGCCTCACTTTTGTTTGTTCAGGTGCTGCTGTGACAAGAGTGTACCAGCCCTGGACACAATGCTGCAGGAAGGAAACGCCAATCCCCACCACCCCCAGCCAGTACAACCCTTTAGTACTTCAGTGTGCCATTCTAGTGTCCATTGCTTCCTTTACTGTTGTCGTTTAATGAAGGTTGCTGCGTGGCAGGGCCTGGGGCCATGTACGTAAGCTCTGATATAGAGAGCAAACAAAAAGCAAGTGTGAGGAAAGATCAGCTGTAGGAGGGAAGCCCAGGAGTGAGCCATCCCCTTCCCTCTCCCAAGCAGGCTGGGGAAGGAAGCAATGTGTCTTTTCAGGCCAGTAATATCAGGGATGAAAATAAAAGCAAAAACAATCAAGTGAACCAACGTGTGTGGCTTATATACCTCCCCACAGCTCTGGGCAGTTTACAAGTAATTGTTTAGGCTACACATTGCCCCTAAATAATAAGAAATGGAATGAGAAGTAGGTCCTTTGCCTAACAAACATAATAAAAGGTAAAGGTAAAGGTTCCCCCGCACATGCATGCTAGTCATGTCTGGCTCTAGGCGCGGTTCTCATCTCCGTATTCAAGCCGAAGAGCCAGTGTTGTGCAAGTCCATGGCCATGTGGCCAGCATGGTTGCAAGGAAACACTGTTTTACCTTCCCACTTTTTACGGCAGTACCTATTTATCTACTTGCATTTACATGCTTTCGGACTGCTAGGTTGGCAGGAGCTGGGGTTAGCAGTGGGAGCTCGTTCTGCTGCATGGCACCTGGGATTCGAACCGCCGAGCTGCCAACTTTGCAGCTAACAGTTTTCAGAGTCTTAATCCACTGAGACACCATGCCCCTCTAACGAACATCATGTGCGTGTGTTAATTTCTAGTAGTGCAGAACTGATACTCTCTGAGGATATAACAAAGGCCCAGTAAATTTCATTATTGAATATCCACCACCAACTATATGGTTGACAGGTCAGCAGCTTCTGAGCTGCTCATCTATTAGGGCCAAAAGTTGAAAGCACAAATGGAGTCCTGGTGATGTCACAATGCCAGGGGAGGCAGGGTTAGAAAGGGGTGGGGTGGAAATATTTCAGGCCAGGAGATGGCAGAAACTGGAATGAGGGAAAAACTGTGTAAAGGGACCTCAGAGTCCAGGTGTCACCAAACTTGCCAGCGAATATGATAGTGTCATGGAGCAGAATTGCACGGGGGGGGGGGGGGGTTGAGGGCTGAAGCCATCTTCACCAGGGCTTGCTTTGTCTTTGGTGTTACGTACAGCAAAAAACATTCCTGCAGGGCCTAAGCCAGGGGTGTCCAAACTTTTTGCAAGGAAGGCCAGATTTGTCAAGGTGAACATGTGTGCGTGCCGACCATTCAGCTGCATTTGGTCCCCAGGCCGGACTTGGGACAAGTCTCTATAACATGCAAGGAGGCAGGGAGGATACACCAGCAACAGAGCCAGGAGTGGATAGGCTGGGCAGGTGGCTGGGGGGGGATGGACAGAGGCACGGAGGGCAGGCAAACCATAAAACTGCAAGCTGACGTCTCCATCCAGTATGGGGAGGGACCAGCTGGTAGAGATGCATGACAGGCTGAGCCATTGGGGAGAAGATGCCACGGGCGGCTCAAAATTTGAAAACGGGCTGCATTTGGCCCCCGGGCCTGACTTTGGACATGCCTGGCCTAAGCTGATGCTGGGGCTTTGGGAAGGTCTATCACCATCCTACAGGGAGGCTTTAAAAAATCAAGATCTGTGCAAAAATTGAAACAAAATTTAAAAATTTGATTAGTTCTGTGGTAGTGGTGGTGTTTTGGAGCCAAGCAACATCAGCTCCTCCAGGCTATATTTTGCCCACCCTTGCATGAATGCTAACATGACTGTACACGTAACAACGAAACATTTTCCTTTTCCAGTGATGCTCGCTCTAAGGCAGTGGTTCTCAACCTGTGGACTTCACATCAGGGAAGCATAACAATCCCCTGCATCTTAAGCAATTTCTTGTGAGCTAACAAACCTAACCAAGGCAGCAATTCACATTAGCTAGTGTCTTTGGCCCTCTTACAAATATATAAATATATTCAGCTCAAATAACTGTCATTTTAAAGGCAGCCTCTTGTTAAATGAGCTTCAAAACTGTTGCTTCCCTGAACCAGTTAGCTCTTCAATCACAGGATCTGTGTTTCTTTTACTCTAAAACGAGCTAAGCAGTTGCAGCCTCTTTCATTCTGGAGTGGCCTGCCTCCAAAGGGTTTGTCCAGCATACAGGAGCAGCAGATGACCCTACTTGCATAGTTGCTATGAATCTATATTGGGTTCTGGGGTGTGCTGTACTGGGGCTGTCTCATATGCTGAACTCAATCACCAGAATAGGTTCAGCACCTTGGATAACTCTTGTCTGGTAGAGAATAATATCCAGACCGAATTCACAGCACCTCTGGAATGGGAGTCACCAGATGCCAAGGATACAAAAAAAATGCTGTAACTCTTCCACATGGCATTGGAAGCCTTTGTAAACATGAGGTGCTACTTGGCAGCATCAAAGCTCTTTTGTCCTGCAGCCAGATAGAAACAGTTCTCTCTCCCATCTGGATGACCATGATCTCATTTCTCTAAAGATGGTCTGACCCAAGCTGAGCATTTTCCAGTGTCTCAAGCTGGTAACCTGGAAGATCTCATCTCACCGTCCCCTCCACTATGAAATGGCATCCCTTCTCCTCCACTGCACTGGTCCTGTGGGGTTTGGTCACAAGGCTTTGTGCAGGGGTGTTTCTTTGTCAAGGAGCCAGCAAGGGGGGGGAGGTGTATTCAATTTAGCAGAGACATAGGGTCCAGATGCCTCCTTTTGGTGATAGATCATCCATCTTTGCTTGACTTTGAGGGTGGTTAGCAAAGATTTAACGCTGGCAGAGGAGGCCAGAGATGGGTCACGTTTACGAATCCCCAGAGAGAACATCTCAAATCCTACTGGATAATTCTTGCACATGAGCATGAGCATGGGCTCAGAATCAGTGATGGATGGATCACTCTTTACCAATGCAGGAGTTTTTAAAATGCTTTAGCTGCAAGGGGGAGATGTGTCATTTAAACCAAAAAAAAATCAATATAGGTTTAACAATGTGATGCTCTCCATCCAGTAGCTCTGCACCACAAACTCCCTTCCGAAGTAAAATCACAAAGGATGGCGATGTTTCTTCTGACAGGCACTTTTTTATGTACAACCCCCCCCCCAAAAAAAACAACAACAAAAACCCAGGAAACTTTTTTCTTCCCCTCTTTCTTTCCCCCATTTAAAAAGAGCCACATCCCAACAAAATACCCTCCCGTTCCTTTTTCTTGCTGAAGCTGCAGATGTACATTATGCTAGTGCGGGGGTGGGTGGGTGGGGGGAAGCTAATTAAACTGCATAGGCTCTGCAGGAGGCATCGGAGGCCTGCCGTGCACAGGGAATGATTGATTTGGACTGTCACACGGCTCTGTTGGGTGTCATAACTTAGTGACAAATAAAGGATTAGAGTGTCCCAGAGTAGCTCTCTCCCTTTTATTGTTCACCAGACATCAAAGCACAAAAGCATATTAGCATTTTTAATAAGTAGTTAGGTCACTCTGTGGCTTACAGTTTTGGAATTACTTTATGGAAAGCGAAAAGGGTTTTTGTGTGTGTGTGTGAGGGGAAGAGAAACGCTCACCCAAACTTCTTGGTAGATTAAAATACAGAATGCCCACCAGGCATAAATGATCTTCCGTTGCTTTCAGCGGAGATTGTATTATTTGTCTGAAGTGAGCAGGGAGGCAACTCCACCCCCCAGCCCCATTGTCTACTGGGCTGATCACTAAGCTGTTAAAAATAGAGACAATGCCCACCCGTAGAAAATAAAGAGGGGAGAGGAAAGTTGAAAGAGGAACATCAAAGGGACAGAGAGGTTTCTGTGGAATGTGGCACGTTTATTGTTCCTGGGGAGTGGCTTGTTTTTCTAGGTACATTTTGAAAAGGGGGGGGGGGAGGACAGCTTATCTCTAATAAACATATACCCCTAAAAATAAAAATGAAAAATAACTGTGGCTTATATATATATATAAAGCCTAGTAGTGTGAGGAACAGAATGTGTTTACTTAAAAAGTAAACAAGAAATAGGGTATGGAAATGTGAACTAGGAAGGAATAATGAAGTTCGCTTTCTTATCAGCAACAGTATTAGCTCACCAGAACTGTTAACATTTCTCTTTGAAGTGGGCACAGTCCTTTTTTTTTTTCTTGATCATACTGCTCTGTAATGACACTGCCCGAGGAACAGACACACAATTGCAACTTTATTTACATATCAGATGTCAAATCTATATTGCTCTTTTGAAGCTCCCAGATCTATATGCATTCCTATGCAGGAATGCCACTGTACAACATTACGGAGAGAAAGAAACTCCTCTGTACCAGGCGCCCATGGGCAGCAATGGGCAATGCCCTAGTTAAAGCAGAATTTAGCCCTTGGTTCCAATATACAGATTTTCCCTGATCCCACTCAAATTGCTTTAAAAAGGTGACTCCTTCTCTCCCTTTACCCTGCAAACATGGCTTTTCATAACTCCTAGTGTGTATTACTTCCTAATATACCAACAACCCTTTTGGACGTCAACTTTGTGTAGAAAATTAGGGAAACAGTCCTTTGCAGCAAAGTCAATCAAATAGCATTATTCTTTTTTTTTTAAGGAATGGAATGTAAAACATTGATCCTGGTGACTCTCAGGCTGATCCTAACTATGGCCACTTGTAAAGGAATCAATTGAGGACCCCAGACAGGTGCACCCCACATTCCTTCCTGGAACTCAAGAGGCTCCAGAACTCTGCCCTCCATTCTGTTCTGTGTGGTAGATTAGGCTGAGGGGTGGAGATAGACTCAAGAAGATCGTCCCAGGAGCTACAGGGCTGAACAGGATTTGAACACATACCTTCATTCTGCCTGGGACAATACTCTTAACTATTAATATCAATGCACTCTGGTAGCTCACTTCTTAAAGGATGGGCTTGGGATTCTGGGTGCTGGCGAAGCCCTGTATACAGCAGAATGACAATCTATGCAGGACAAGTAAGCCCAAACCAGCAAATTTGCTGAATTCCAGTAAATCCATGTGCCCAAAACATTTTTAGAACATTCCTCACGACCCAGATTGACCCCCTTCCCCCCTTTCCCGGTGACTTCTTGGCAGTAGAAAAGTAGTAGAGTTTGAAGCAACTCGTCACTTTTGATTGGCCCCTTTTCTTCTTAAAAAGAAATCAGTGCAATATCAAATAAGTATTGCATACCTCTTTTCCCAAGAGTCAGAAAAACAGAACCAACTAGGGTGCAGCAAGTGGTGACTTTCAAGCAAATGCATCAACTTTCCATCCCTCTGCAAGGGGCTCACTACTAACATTATTATTTAACCTTTATTCTTCTGCAATGAACCCATACTTGGTATTGGCATGTACCTGTTGATATGGCCGAGTTCGAACTGGTTCCCTTGTTTCGAAGAATAAGGGCTTAAAGCCTTCACAGTTTATCATCTTGGCTACAATTTCATAGCAGAATGGAGAGACTATCTCTACTCCAAAGTACTGTGTGTTAGCTGACTATTGATATGAGAATTGTATTTATAAAGGTTCAGGGCTAATGCCCACTCAATGTTTGAGGTAATGGTCAGTCACAAATATGCACGTGGTGGCAGAGCATCTGGTAAGGGTGCTTTCAAGTTCTTGTGGCATGGCAAAAATAATGGTGGTATTGCTGGGTTCCCCCTTGCCCCCCCAAGAGTGTGTCCCTCCCATATACAGTGGTACCTCGACTTACAAATTTAATCCGTTCTGAACACATGCTCTTAAGTCAAAGTACTCTTAAGTCAGGGCACCTATCTTAAAAATTGAAAAAATAAGTTAAAAAAATCAAAACACTAGGAAAAAGATTTGTAAGTTGAGCAGACCATATCTAAAATGTGTAAGACAGCAGTTAAAATGCCAACAGTTTTCCCCTCTTAAGTCGAATTACTCTTAAGTCGAGCTGCTCTTAAGTCAGGGTACCACTGTATATATGAGTTCCTGGAACACAGCCCCAAAACACATATATTTCCACAACAGACACATAAAAGCAATACTTGGGTGGTGGTATGAAAAGAAAAAAAAACCCAATGCATATAGACATCATTTGGTGGAATCCTACTACAGCTTTGCAAATGTTATATGTATCCGGAGGGCCTGTCAAAACATTGGACATCCAGAATATGTGCACAGCACCTTAAACTTTGGTGTAGTTGATAAAGATGTGCAGGTGCTGACACTTGAGGAATGACTGCCTGTTTTGTCATGTTCTGGTTGCCTTAGGACACATGTAGAAAGTACAAAACAGTAGCCACTAGCTGTGTGGCTTTGAGACCTTCTACTTGTTCTGATACTCATATTTGCAAATACATTGGGCTTACTTAATGTGCTAAGCCTTGCATAATATCACAAGTAGACCACTGTTAGAGGTGGACCATTGCGAGAAGTAGCAATAGCAGTGCCAGCAGCAACAAGAACTATGACCATGATAACAACAGCCAAAACTAATTAAGTCCCAATAAACTGCTGGTTCTTAAAATTATACATTGTTGTTATCGTGGCCTCCCAAAGTATGGCATTTCTGACAGATCTACAAATTTATGACCCCCAGATGACTCTGTCATTAATCATTCTGTTTGAGACAGTTCATCTCATGTTAGAACTTCATATTTTTCTGCTGCTTTTCACTATGCCTAGCATCTACTAAGTCTTGTCTTTTACAACATCTGTCCAAACCACAGTAGTTCTTTTGCCCAGCTATCACACCTATGTTTGGAAATCTTGAACACCAAGTGATGGGTGATCTTAGCCTTGATCTTTAGTGACACATCCTTACATTCAAAGAACATATATTTTCCAAGGATAATTTACCAGTAACACTTTATCAAGAGGAAAAAGGAGCATTTTTTTTTACCATAAGCTTAAACTTCTCAACATAGCACTCTGCTTTGGATGATAGGGCGCCAGCATACACAATGGGACTCCATGTTCTGGAACCATCTCACTTATCTCTTATCTCATGTATGCTGTGAGGGCATTGCACTCAGGCACTCTCTTCAGGATGTAAACAATCCACTCCCTTGTTAAAATGAAGAAACCTTGAACATACACACTATTGTGCATATAGAACCACACATGAGAAATGACCATGTGTACAAGCCTTGAGGGGTTTTTTCTTTACACAGTAGGGGACCAACACTTTGACTCTTTATGTTTTGGATTGCAACTCCCATTATTCCTTACCATTGGTCATGCTGGCTTCTGGTAGTCCCGTCCCACTCCCCTAAATCTAGACTTCTACCCCATTAATAGAAACTAGACTCCAAACTTTAGAGGAAACAAAGCAGGCTGTAGTTTTCCATACCTGATTGGCTTTCTTGTTGACGTGCTTTATGAGGTTAGGCGACATATTGTGGATGTTTAGCATGCAGCATATGCTCACACATGCACTGTAGCAGGTTGAACCTGTAGCAGGTTTTGTGGACTGTGCTTGCACTATGTCCTGTCCAGTCACAACCAATTTATAGCCACCCTAAAATGGCTTTCAAGGCAAGTGAGATATTTAAGGAGTGATTTTACCAGTTCCACAACCCCAGCTAGTTCCTATGGCCTCCTAGTCCATCACTCTATACCAGTGGTGGCAAATCTTTGGCACTCCAGATGTTTTGGACCATCACTCCCATAGTCCTTTGTCACTGGCAATCTAGGCTCGGAATTCTGGGAGTTGTGGTCTAAAACATCTGGAGTGCCGAAGGTTTGCCACCACTGCTCTATACACTACAGCCCATGGGGTATCCATTGTGGATCACCAAGAGACAGCAGGGCAATCAGTTTTCATATTGCATTTAGGTTGGCAGTCTCTCAAACTCTCAGTGAGACCTGAGTGCAAGTAATTCTTAAGCTTGACAGGAGTCAGCAAACCGGTTTGGTGGCTGCACAATGGAAATTGTACATGTATGTTGATGACCACCATAATCTCCAAGCTTCCACAGCTTTCTTTTATACAGATTTGTTCCTTTTAAAAACAAATTAACAAAAAGATCAGCGACCGGGGCAAAAGCAATAACTTTTTTTCTGTCTCTTTGGAATGCTGGCATTAAGAGATGAACAATCAGTTTAGATTCTTTCAGATTCTTACTCTGCCATTTGCCTTTCTCTTATTATGTGAATGGTGTACAGTAACTTGCAAGTATGAATGCACAGGCTCCTTTGTAAGTAATGGCTCTAATCTTTTCCCAAGCTAGAGTCACTTCTAAAGCGTGTAACTAACATTCCACATGTGGGATTCATAAAAGTGCCTTTATTTCCCACTCAGATGATTTTACGTCATAAGGTTCTACGCATTCACACTTCATCCACTTGTTTGACGGAGGTATTTAAAGACATGCACGAAAGATGCCTTCATTCTTATGCAACATCAAAATGGAACATATTAATTTTAATATTAATAATGAATGGCAGTCACAGCAGCAACAGCAGTAGAATTTGATGCTAAATTATAAGAATGCCATGAACAAAAACCCTGGCTTTTTGATGGCTTTTGGGTTTGGCTCCTCAAGAGAGACTGATGTGTGGGAAATCACAGTGGTTGTGACCACCGAAGAACCCTTTTGGAAGAGTAGGGACCAAGGTCTAGTCCACACAAAACACCATTTTGAAATTATCTCATACACTTATCATAAAGACTAACAGCAGTCAGTCTGGGCTGTGCTACCTGAGCTAGATGTACATTTGCAGCGGAACAGATACAGTCGTAATTAAAACATGAAACACACTTTGCTACATAATAGCCTGTGTAAAGGCCCCATGAGCATAAACTTCTATTCGAACACCAGGTTTTTATTGACTGGCATTTTTGTTGTTGTTTTGTGCGGGAAAAGGATGATAAGGATACAGTGGATGAGCAGATATCACACGGTGTAAAAGAAAGATAATTGTTAATGCAGTAACTGATTTACTCATGCAGACCTTGTTTTCTCAACAATTCATCTTTCATATTGTATCATAAAAGCATCATATTTTTAAAAGGTGTGGATATAATGTCAGAGCACGTTGAAAGAATGCCACTGTAGCATTTAGGGACAGTAGCATGGAAACAATATGCGTATTTTTCTTGTGGAACTCACTGCAGTTGAGTCTTTAACTCTGTGGAACTTACAAAAATGTTAAACATGCAAGTTCTTTTTGCATGTTAGGCTCACAATGCATCTTCTCCAAGGAAAAGGCATAGCGCATACACACACAAACACACAAACACACACACACACACACACACACACACACACACACACACACACACA
>JAHTLZ010000010.1:9526520-9536843 GCA_023846285.1 Phrynocephalus versicolor | reverse complement strand
TTGTTGTTGTTGTTGTTGTTGTTGTTGTTGTTGTTGTTGTTGTTGTTCTTCTTCTTCTTCTTCTTCTTCTTCTTCTTCTTCTTCTTCTTCTTCTTCTTCTTCTTCTTCTTCTTCAAAATGTGTTTCACTACACGTAACGTTTGTAATGTCTTTTGTGTCTTGTATACTTTTTCCAGTGTCATGGAATGGGCCGTGGAGAATCAATCTGTGTACAAAATCCACACATATGGGCTACTGAGCATGCTGTATGAGCAAAATATACTTACCAGTATGCAGCTCAAACCTCAATCTGCCTTCTAAATTCTTGTACAAATATGGCACTGTATTTTCTTTCCTCTGTGTGTGTGTGTGCATGCACGCATACACGCATACACGCACACACAACGCACACACCATCGTCAAGCGTGCAGCTTTCCCAAGACCATACAGGCTGGCTCTTCTGGGATGAACGTGCGGAAATCGAACTCCCGACCCCTGACGCTGCAGCCAGTAATTTTCCACACAAGTTAAAACAGGCATGTCTAACCACTTGATCCCAGGAGCTAAGATTTCCCAAAGTAACTCAGCCACAACACTCCATTTGGGGTGTCCTCCTGATATACTTGTACCAGTATGTGTATCAGGACACCACACACGTACCAGCTGGATCCAAAGACAAGCTCCGCAAGGGGAACTGCGTGACTGAGGTGGGATGGGAGGTTCTTACAGAGCTATCCACGTGCTTTGCAATTTATTTAATTTTTTTAAAAAAAGAAAATGTACCTTTCACCTAGCAAGGGTTGAAAATCAATTCCATCCACACGCCTGATCCAAATAGCACTCCTAAGTCCTAAATTATCCAAGGCGGCTTCCATAATCTTTATGAAGGGAAATATTAAGTCTTCAAAGAAAGAAGGAATTTAAACAATCTGTGCTTCAAAGAAAATTGCCACATGCCGACAAACATTAAGAATGATAATGTTTTCCTAAAACCTCTTTAGATCATTATGTGGCTTTGGTGCATTTCCTTTCTCATTGCCTCTCATTGAACACATACCCAAGCCTGATAGCTGTTGGGGAGGGGGAATTCCACAAAAGATGAGGGGGGGGGAGGAAGAATATTGTTCTGCTTTGTTTAATGTTTTGGGCATGCACATGTTTTGTTGCCGTTTCAACACAATTGCCTGAGGTATCATTTTCCTGCTTGAATTCCACTCAGCCATGAATAACTGATACAGCACAACCATCCCATGTCTCCAATCCGTTTCTCTTAAAAGGTTAATAGCTATTTTTTCCCTATTTCAAGACTTTTCACACACTATGATAAGCAGATAAAATTTGTGGGAAAGAGAGAACGGTCTATGCCAGCTGGCCCTGCCTCCCTGCATGGATTTGATGGAAGTCTGTCTGTGGGATTTGAGACCTTGCTTACTTAAGGACCTCTGAGCATGATTTTAGCCTTAGCAAATTGGTAGCCTCCATGGTCACAGGCTCATTGAATCAAATAATGGATTGTAAGTCAACATTTATGTAGATCCCATTCCTTCGGGTTCTTTAGTGCAAAACTGGATCCAAGCCTCTGTATGTTCGGAAGCTCTTGTACAGTTTATATGCCATGCATGCCCCAAGAGCTGAAACAAAATGTACAGTCCTCATGAAAAACATATTGAACTGATGCTGTGATCCCCAAATAGTGGCTAGGAATCAGAGGGAGATACTAGAGTTCTTGTGGGTTGCTTACTGGGCTGCAAACAGTGTGGTCAAAGTTGAGTTAAGCCTCCCTTCAAATTTATTTATTTATTTATTTATTTATTTATTTATTTATTTATTTATTTATTTATTTACAATATTTTTTTAGCCACCCCACTACCAGGTGGTCTCTGGGTGGTGTACAACAAGTTAAAACTATAAAACAATAAAACGACATGACTGTTAAAACTATAAAATACAATATAGGTTAAAACAATTGACATACTGTGCAAATTATAAAACTCTGCTGCTCATGAGTCCAGCTAAAACACTGTCTAATTAAAATATTGGCTGAACAAGAGGGTCTGTGTGGTATAAAATTGGGGGGGGCACTGTGTTCTCTTTGGACATTTTGGGCTATCTTTTCCCACTCAAAAGAAAGCTTAGCAATCTTGAGTGTTATTGAATCACACTGGGATGCCCAGAATGTGGCTACCAAAACTAACTGTGCAGAGGAGAAAAGAAATAGGGCCCACCAATGGTGTACTTTAAAAATGAATAGCAGCCACCTGAGAGGACATGGTTTTCCCAGAAAAGTTCCAGGAACAACTCAGTAGAATTCTATCTCTTGTGCAAATATAGAAAGTGTTGTTGATGGAAACATCTCTTGATTTTATTAATCTGCCCAGAGTAGCCCTCGGACTAGCTAGCTTGGAGTATAAACACAAAATCTAATCTAATCTAATCTAATAAATAAATAAATAATCTAATCCTACCTCCTCTTTTTTCACCTTGAGTTGTTCCCATATCTGATCCATCTGTATCTACAGTACCAAGGATATCAGTTGAATAATTCATTGGCCTTATACATCGGTACCTTGTATAAAGGAATTAATTCATTCCAAATGAAATTATGTTAAGCAAATTTTCCTTTATACATATCCCCATAGGAATGCATTGAAAATGGAGTGATCCCATTTTTATGTTGTACGGATTCTTCCCATAGGCGATTATGTTAAGGAAATTTCCCCTATCTCCAGAATTTTTTATGTTGTAGAAAGTTTATGTTATACAAGCTGTTTGTTATACTGTTTGTCCACTGTATTTTAAATATAATGAAAGACCTTTGCTAACTGGCAGTTGTTTACTGGGCCCAATTCAAAGTGTTGGACTTAACTATTAAAGCCCTGAATAGCTTGGGTCCTAGCTGTCTGTCTGTCTGTCTCTCTGTCTGTCTGTCTCTCTGTCTGCCTGTCTCATACTGAACAGGCACTCTCTGGATGATGTGCAACACCCACAATATCATATTACCAATGACAAGAACAAAGGATAAATAAGAGTTAGAAATATTAATAAGCAACAAATAGAAAAACGTGTGGAATAATAGCCTCTACAAATGAAGACATTTTCATTAAAATTAACCCAAATCTACTGTCCTAACTTCCTAAACCTAGAATAATATGGTGAACACTGTGACAAATGCTCATATGTTTTGAGGTGTAAGACCATTAAACTCAATTCAATTCTTAGGATATTTCTAAAAGTAAGGAAAGATCATGCCAGCAAACATATGTAATTGAAAGGGCCTTGGTCCCCTTACTGTGGAAGAAGCTAGCATATGTTGTGAGGGACCAAAGTGGATGGCTTCTGGATGAGATAAACCTAACCTACAAAGCACAAAATGGCCTGGGTCCAAGCTACCTCAAAGTTCGAATCTTGCAGTATGAACTGGCTCAGGTGTGCCTCAGAAGAACACATGAAAGGGCTTTCTCTGGTGCTGCTTCCAGACTTTGGAACTCACTCCCACTGGAGACCAGGACTGCCCCACACCTGCTGTCTTTCCAGAAGCAGGCAAAGACCTTCCTCTTCAGGCAAGCTTTCCTGGAATTAGGGACTTCCTACTACCATATGTAACTTTATATGGATTACCCCATACAACATAATTGTGTTGACTGATTTCATAAGAACACCAGTGTTTTCCATGTTACTTTCCACCCCAATAATGGATTTTCTTTTCTTTTTGTGTGCTCTTTGTAGCTCTACTGTTACCTTTTAATGTTGTAAGATGCCTCTTCTGACTCCCTGTTCTTAACTTGAATGCAGTGTGTCTTAAATGTTCTAGACTGTATATTGTCTCTCATTATTGTAAGCCAACATGGGTCCTTTTGCAAGGAGAAAGGTGGGGTAAAAATATTCAAAATAAAAAAATGGTAGATTGCTTCAGGGAGAGACATTCCATGATATATCGAGGTCCCAAAGATGTTGAAGATTTTGTATGCCAAAATTGGCAACTTGAATTGAGCGCAAAAACAGATAAGGAGCCAGTGCAAGTGAGCCAGGGCTGGAAAGAGATAACTGAATGCTCTCATACAAGTCTGGTTGCTGCATTCGAGACCTGCTAGAAAGTTCTGTAGTTTTCAAGGGCAGCCCTGCCTAGAGAGAATTACAGTAATCTATTTTTCAGATTCCCAAAGGATGTAGTACTGGTTTATCTTTTTTTTAAAAATGGTCTTACTCTGAGGTTGGTTATAGGATGTTATGTTTTCTAGCTAATTATGGCTTATTCTTTCTTTCAAGAAGCTGTTGAGCACTATCTTTTAGTAGAAAGGCAAGGTACAAATCTGATAAATACTTTATAAATAAATAACCAGTCTCACACAGAGAAGTCTTGCTGCAAGAAGTGTGATCTTTTCTTTTTTTCTTTGTCCCAGAGCAAGTGGTTGTAAGAGCCACATTCTTATACCAATGCATCCTATTATGTCGCTACAGAACGCCAGTCTCTGGCTTTTCTTACTACAAACATTCCATAGCAGTTTGATATCAAGAAGCTATTGCCTGAAAAGAAGCTTCTATGGAGACAATTCACCTAAACAGTTGGGCTTATTCACACACCATAGACTGTATAACTTTCAGTCGAAGCTTATTCAACATTGGAACCTTTCACTGTATGCCGATTAATTATATTAATGCTAAAAGACACTTTCCAGTCTTTTGGAGAAAACCACCCCCTGCCACAGCTGCAGAGACTTTCAAAGGCAGAAGGCCCTGGTCCCAGTCCATCTGCACCCAATTTCGCAGTCCAAAAGAAGGCTCAGTGCAAGAATATGACATTAAAGTGATGAAGAACAGAAGTGGTTCAGCAAAGATCAAAAAACGTATGTAGCTCTACCCTGACCCTTTAAAACATGGAGCATATTAAAGTAACCACTTCAAAAAAAAGGCAGAGATGATTAAGTTCAAGGTTAATGACTGAACAGTTTCATTCTGAACTTTGTCCTTGTATTTATTTTTGTTTGTTTAAGGGCAATGGTTTGATCTGGAACTTACAGAGCAAAAAAGGCAAACACCTGCCCTTAATAAACACGGACAAAATTAGGCATTACACACTCAAGCAGAGCTCTCATGTTCCTCCCCCCACCTCCTGCCCGTCCCCTTGCAATTGTGGCCTGATATCACTTCTATTTTAAAATAACATTCATTTGATGATGGTGAGAACAAAAGTGATGAGAAAGAATAAGGAGACCACTTTCAGAGGGCAAGAGATAAGCAACCAGGCTTCTCCAGTATCTGGTTTGTGAGGTATATTGGCTGACCAAAGGTGAGTTTAAAAATAATAGAGAGAGAGAGAGAAATGAGATGAGGCAAACACAAGCCCTAGGGGAAACCTCAGCTCACCACTCACCTCCCAGCCACCTAGTCATTTTATGTTGGAAGATACACTAATATGGCCCATGAGAGTAACACTGGAGGGACCTCTATAGTGGACGGGGCAGGCAAGGTTAATCTGTAACTTATCAATACTGCCAAAATACAAAGCAAGAGGTTTCTGCAAGGACTGGTATCCTTCAAAAGTGATCAGGAACCAGTTGGGACACATAACCACAACAGTGAGAACCACAACCTCATCCATATATTACTCTGCTGGCAAATACAACCAGCTTGGTGTGGCATAGTTTAGCTGGCACAACACAGGTCGGCATAGTGCTCAATGAAAGCTGCAAAATCATTACTCGATGCCTGAAGGCAACCCTGTTGAAAACATCAGAGTTTTCTTCATATATAAATTCCCTGCACATTTTTTTTCAGGCGGACATGTGGTTTTTAATGTGCAGTTAGTGTCCTCTTTTCTGCATCATCTTTTCATATTCTGGTTCGATCTCTACCTGTCTATTTCACATTTTGTCCTTCTTTCCAGCTCTAGTTTCCAAGCCTCCATGGTGATTAAGGGGAACAACTGATTTTACTGCGTATTTTCAGGGTCCTGTCATGGTTACAGGAGCAAATAAGTAAGCATTTTCAAGAGAAGTTTCTAAGTCCAGCCCCTGGCGGTGGTTTAGGAAACTTCATTGAAACTGCTGTTCCAGGGGCATGGTCGGACAGGACCAGAATTTACTTCTCTTCCCAGTTAGCATGCAATCTTTTACTGTGCAGTTCGCCACCAGGAAACTATGCAGAAAACGCAGGGTCACACCCTGGATCTGGTGTTTACCTCCATGTCGGGGGATTCGTGTCTGGAGGTGGGGGACCTCGTGTCCCTCCCTGTGTCATGGACAGACCATCACCTGCTCTCATTCTCCCTGGCGATACCGGCCCCTCCCCGCGGGGACCATCGGCCCTCTGTTCTGGCCCGCCCCCGGAGGCTCATGGACCCTCAGCGGTTTAGTGAGCTCTTCGGGGGTTTACCTAGTGGATTGACTGACGTTCCGGCCGAAGGTGTGGCTAATCTTTGGCATGAAACAGCTGTCCACACCATAGACCGGATCGCCCCCAAGCGCCTCCTCCGCTGCCGAGCCCGGCCCTCCCCTTGGTTCACGGGGGAGCTTAGGGCAATGAAGCAGGTTAGGAGGAGGTTAGAGCGCAGCTGGAGGAAAAACCGCACGGCGTTGAGTAAGGCTGCCGTTGACGCCCAGTCTAGTCGCTATATCACCGCGATAAGGGAGGCCAGAACATCTTTCACCTCCCTGAGAATTGCTGAGGCCTCGAACCGCCAGGCGGAGCTCTTCCGGGTGGTTCGGGACCTCAGCAATCCTAGTCTGGCTAGGCCTCCTCCTACTGAGTTCAGTAGCGAGCAATTTGCAGCCTTTTTTCGATCTAAAATTGAGGCCATCCGTGCCGGCTTTGACTCCGGTTGCAGTGGTCCTGCCCCGCCATCCCCAGTTGCTGGTCCGCCTTCGTCGCCTCGGTTGGATGCGCTTGGGCCTGTTTCCGCTGTCGAGGTCTCCAAGGCTATGGCGCATTGCCGGCCTGCCTCCACTCCTTTCGACCCTTGCCCTGCCTGGCTAATTAGAGCTGCCAAAGGGACTATGGCCGAATGGGCTTCTGTCATCGCCACCGCCTCCTTCAGCGAGGGGGTTTTTCCCTCTCGTCTGAAGGAGACGGTGGTAAAGCCCATTCTGAAAAAACCTGGCCTGGCGGTGGACGATTTATCAAATTATCGTCCTATCGCCAACGTCCCGTTCATGGGCAAGGTGATCGAGAGGGTGGCGGCGGTCCGGCTGCAGTCATACCTGGAGGATCGGCAGTGCCTCGATCCTTGCCAGTCCGGGTTCAGGCCCCGCCGGGGTACCGAAACAGCTTTGGTCGCCCTGCAAGATGACCTTCTCAGGGCGGCCGACAGGGGTTGCTCCTCCCTGTTGGTCCTCCTGGATCTGTCAGCGGCCTTTGATACCGTCGACCACGGTATCCTGTTGGACCGGCTCTCTGAGGTCGGAATCGGAGGCACTGCTCGCAGTTGGCTCCGTTCCTTCCTGGAGGGCCGGCCACAGTACGTGCAGCATGGGGGGGAGTTATCGGCCCCTTGGATCCTCCCTTGCGGGGTTCCGCAGGGGTCATCTCTGTCCCCCATGCTGTTTAACATCTACGTAAGGCCGTTGGCGGGGGTCATCAGGAGTTTTGGAGTCTGCTGTCATCAGTACGCTGATGACACGCAGCTCTATCTCTCCTTTAACACCTCTGCTGTGGAAGCTGTGGAAGTCCTCGACGGGTGCCTGGAGGCCGTACTGGCTTGGACCGGGGCGAACAGGCTTAAGCTCAACCCCGAGAAGACGGAGGTCATGTTCTTCGGGAGCTCGCCGTCGGGGTACGGTGGCCCTCTCCCCTGTCTGGGGGGAGTCTCCCTCCAGCTCGCGGATAGGGTGCGGAATCTGGGTGTGTTCCTGGACCCGGCGCTTGCCATGGAGCACCAGGTGGCGTCGGTGACCAGGTCCGCCTATTACCATCTCCGTCGGATCGCCCAGATCCGCCCATACCTCGACGCGAACTCCTTGAGAACAGTGGTCCAAGCACTGGTGATCTCGAGGCTGGACTACTGCAACGCCCTCTACATGGGGTTGCCCTTGAATCTTCTCCGGCGCCTGCAGCGGGTACAGAACGCAGCGGCCAGGCTGGTGGCTGGTGTGCGTCGCTACGACCACATCACCCCAGTCCTGGCCCGCCTGCACTGGTTGCCCGTTGCGGCCCGGATTAGATTCAAGGTCCTGGTTTTAGTTTATAAAACCCTCCATGGCTTGGGACCGGACTACCTGGCAGAGCGTATCGCTCAGCGGTCAACTTCGGCCCGTCCCGTTCGGCAGGCGCGAGCGCACTTGCTTCGGGTCGCCACCCCTCGGGAAGCCCGGAGGACGAGCACTCGGACCCGGGCTTTCTCGGTGGCGGCCCCCAGCCTTTGGAACTCCATCCCCACTGAAGTGCGCTCTGCAGAGTCCCTGCTGGCCTTCCGAAAGGCGCTAAAAACCCATCTCTTTCGGGAGGCCTTTGGCGATGCTTAATCTGCTTTTTTTTTTTTTTTTTCCCTCCGCCATCGAATCCTGTGCTTACTTTTATCCCTAGTTGAGGTGCTATTGGTTTTAACTGTGTTTAGGGTGCTCTACTGGTTTTATTCCTTTGACCTTTTATTGTAATTTGCTGGCTTTTGCAGCCTTTTGTAAGCCGCTTAGAGTATATGATATATAAGCGGGATATAAATACAATAAATAAATAAATAAATAAATACCACATTAAAATTAAAGGAATGTGTTTTCAGGGCATCTGTGAATCCTGAAGTCTCAGCAGAGAATGCCAAGACTATCATGTGGAAGGAAAGAATCACCCACCTCTTAAAGTTGATGGAACCACAAGAAACTAACCCCCACCCATCCGCAGCCACACAGAGAACTGGTTCACTTGAAAGTAGCTCAATAGGCTTCAGAGAGCAGTTTGCAGAAGCAAAGTAAACCTGAGAAACAGGGGCTGGGGTGGGGGTGGGGTGGGGTTGCACAACCATGTTTTTTTGCAAATGTGAAGAACAGGCAACTTCACAGAAATTTCAGTGTGCTCCGTGTCCCTCAACATGTACTATGGAAGACCTGGTGCTAGCTGACCATATGCTCTGATACCTGTCTTATAACATGGCGCTGCAGTGTTTTCTCCCTATAGGGCTTTTGCATGTGAAGCACCCAATTCTGGGTCTCAAAGAGAGGGAACACATTCAGTGCGTTTGTTAGGTCAGAAACTACAGTAAATCCCAATGGTTCAATGGGTGTACTCTAGCTGCGACCAACAACCGAATTTTGTCTATTGAGCTAGCTGAAATGTAGTTTTTAACTACTGATCAGAAACACCAGTAATCTCAACAAGACATGCTGACATATTTTAAATGGGTGATGTGAAAACGAATTCACTATCCTTGACAAATGAAAAAAGAATTAAATGTACAAGGTCAGTACGATTATTTTGTAAGGTCTCCAAGTTCCGGTACACTAGCCTATCACAAACAATTTAAAACTCGATGCTTTGTGATCACCTCACAACTTGCCTTAGCTGGCAAACCACCCCGCCACCACACCCAGTTCTCTTGGTGCTCCTGTAGATGCTATCAGTTCTGCCTGGACAAAACTCCTGAAGCTGGACTTTACGTTGCCTCACTTCCACTGGGGCGGCTGATGGGCTGGAAAAGAATCATCAATAGTCTTTGATGTGAAAAGAATATGGAAGAGTGTCACAGGCATGAGCTTATTGCCTGCGTCATATGCAGGCCCTGTGTATTGCATTTCAGCCCATTTATCCTGTTCAGCAGCACACAGGTCCTTCTTTCCCAAGCGGCAAATGTATAACAATCTCCTTAAATCTGAAATTGCAAACTGTGATTATGGCCAATGCAAAGCCAAGGCCACAGACAGGAAACCAATAATCCAATACCAACCAGTGTGGAGGCCAAGATATTGTAACTTAAGAACAGAAACGTGCTACCACTGCAGAGCTCCCCCCCCACCACTGATTTAAAAAAAAACATCATCTTGAAGATCCTCATCTCCGACTGTGATAGGCATTTGTGGAATTCCACACAGAAGATTCCTCTGTGAGAAAAGAAAAGTGGGCATTGATCATCCAAGTTGCTTTCATCCTGCATTTCTAGCCAGAAAGAGCTGAGCTTAGTGAGAAAAAAATATAACTCTCATTATCAGCTGTAACACGGCTGTACATTCTGTGTAAAGGGGGAAAAGATATTCTCAGAATAAAGGTATGTAGTGATGTTTTGCAAAGACCAGTTCCTGGATACAAAAGCCTATTAGAAGGAAGATTCCTGGGCTGCCTGGTCATCTGCCTGGAGGCAAAAGGCATAGAACTAAGGAGAAGAAGAAGAAGAAGAAGAAGAAGAAGAAGAAGAAGAAGAAGAAG
>JAHTLZ010000010.1:9484038-9526510 GCA_023846285.1 Phrynocephalus versicolor | reverse complement strand
AGAAGAAGAAGAAGAAGAAGAAGAAGAAGAAGAAGAAGAAGAAGAAGAAGAAGAAGAAGAAGAAGAAGAAGAAGAAGAAGAAGAAGAACCCAAAATATTAAAATAACGTGATATCCTCAGTCCAATTTGAGAAATAGTAATGAAATTTGAGACTGAGCATGAGGGGATCTGAAAGCTATAGGCTATGATCCAGAAGGCAATAAGAACAGGTTAGATCAATAGGTATGGAAGTCACGTAAGTGACACGTGTTACATTCAGTCCCAATGATGGTTCCTACAAAAATGGGTTAAATCACCATTTTTCCTCTTTCTGTTCAGGAAGGAGCTACTGTCCAAAATCCTTTTGCTTAGCCTAGTAAATAGCACTAGAGTAGGCAAATTGAATCAATGGGGTTTTGGTGAGTCAGCTCCTCCACCACTTGATTCAAACAGCCCTACTCTTACAAGTTGCTATGCTAGAGTAGGTCACAGTTAGAGTAGGCCCATTTGAATCAATGGTAATTAAAGAGGGGCCAACTCATCGCATTCCCGTTGCTTCAATTTGCACACTGTAAAGTGCAGTTTACTGCACTAAACTACAGGTTTGGGGCCACTGCTTTTAAAGAGACTACCTCATACCAGCAGTTAATGCAAGTAACTAAAGCTGGATCGAAAGATGAGCCTCATCCTCAACTGAACATCTGAACACATTCTACCAGTGAGGTTAAGGCAACTGTCTACTATGAGGCAGTAAGAGGCAAATGTCTCAGGTGACGTTGGAGAACAGCAGTGGCAGTCCTTGAGTTGTTCCCCTCTTGGGAGGAGCACCCTCTTGTCCTTTGCCTCTGGCAGGAAAATGCCTTGGCATGCCACTGACAGCCATCTTAGCCTGTAGACTTGCCCTTAGGTCCACAAGAAAGTCTTCCTCAAGAAGCAGGTGACATGTTGTTCCTGGAACGCTGGGCATGTCTGAAGGATTTATTGACTTCAAAATAAGAAACGAGTTTCAGTGGTGAAAGCCAGCACTCCTAGAGAAAGCCTATTTGGGCAGTGCAATTGAGCCATGAATAACATGGGATGGTTGTGCTGTATCAGTTATTCATGCAAAGGAGGTTGAAATCAGCTGGCCATGCTGGCTAGGGGATTCTGGGCATTGTAGTCCCCATAGGGAGCTTTTCTGTTCTCTTGGTATGGTAGGGTTGGGGGAAGGCATTCTTAAAATTATGTGCCAGGCATAGATGAAAGAGAGATCCTTTCAGATGTGCCTGAAGAGTCCTGCAGGAAAGAACTGCAGATTCCATACAGCCTCTTGTATATCACCTGAATCTGTCTGGCCTCATCTCTGTGGTGATCCAGTGGGCAGAGGGAACTGTGCTGTTCCAAAGAATCTTTAGCTGTCTAGAATGGGTGGTTGCTTTTCTTTTAAAATTGCCGAATTTTTTTATAACAAATATTGTTTTCAAATATTTTGAATCTGTTTTTAAAAATTCTTTTAATCTGTTTCTTTTCAGTGAATTTTGCCTCAGTTTTGGAGTTTGTTCCCAGTGCCATTGCCCTGTTGTTGATTATTTGTATCTATTGCAATTCTCCCCAGCAGCTTTGGTAGGCAGGAAGGTGGCGAACCCAATGCCTGAAGTCAACAAACAAAGGAGGAAGCTACTCTCTAGGGGGGTAGGTGGTGCTTCCCTCTTTCCAGCACAGAAGCCAAATGAAACTGCCAACCTCGTGATCTGGAGGATCGACTACTGCAATGCCCTCTACGTGGGGTTGCTCTTGACCCTTATCTGGAGGCTCCAGCAGGTGCAGAATGCAGCGGCCAGACTGGTGGTGGGTGCTCGTAGATTCGACCACATCACCCCAGTTCTGGCTCACCTGCATTGGCTACCTGTTGTCCTCTGGATAAGGTTCAAAGTCCTGGTTTTGATTTTCAAAACCCTCCACAGCTTGGGACCAGAATACCTGTCGGAGCGTATCTCCCAGAGGTCAACTGGGATCAGGCCCACTAGAATGTCGCAGGTGCGCTCACTTAGGGTGGCCACACCCAGGGAGGCACGGAAATCGCTCACGTGTAACCGTGCCTTCTCTGTGGTGGGCCCCACGTTGTGGAATCATCTTCCCAGTGAGCTGTGCCCAGCACAGTCCCTGCCAGCCTTCAAAAAGGCTCTGAAAACCTTCCTTTTAAAGGAGGCATATGGTGACCTTTTCATTTAATTCTTCTTCTTCTTTTCCCGTGCCACTTCTTGTGAAGGGTTTCCCCCTCTTTATCCTATTCGTTGTTTTTTCTTCTCTCCCTTTTTTCCCTTACCTGTTATACATTGTTGTTTTATTCTTGTCTGTAAACCGCCCAGAGTTCCTTCTGGAAGATGGGTGGTATAAAAATGCAATAAATAAATAAATAAATAAATAAATAAATAAATAAATAAATAAATAAATAAATAAATAACCTGGTTAGATTCTGGCAAAGGAATCCTGGAAGGGCAATATTACACTGAGGCCAAATGATCCCAGCATTACACATCAAGAGGTTGCCTTTTCCAGGGTAGCCGCACAGATACATTGAATAAATCGACTCGAATCTCAGTGGCCAAAGTCAAGAGCCTTGGGCTTGTACACTCACATTCAGTCAGGAGTCTTCCCAAGTGCCGTCTATAGGTATACAGTTTCTTTACCTAACCCACCTAGTGAACTTCCTATAACAGTGATGGCAAACCTTTTAGCAACCGAGTGCCCAAACTGCGATTCAAAACCCACTAATTTTTCGTAAAGTGCCAATACAGCAATTTAACCTGAAAACAGGTAGCTAGGAAGGGGCAATGTCAGGTGCCCACATAAAGGGCTCCAAGTGTCACCTTTGGCACCCATGCCGTAGGTTCGCTAACACTGTCCTACAATGATAAAGGTCTGACTTGAGCTGCCTGGGGGGAAAGGAAGAGCACAAAAGTAAGAAACACACATTTAAATGTGTTGGGCCTTGCTGATCAGAAGTAAATGAAGACAGTCAATAACCTGTGGAATCACAGGTTCCTTTGGATCACAGGACCTTGGCTCTCTTTTGTTTTCTGCTTTCAGTTTCATTGTCTTGGAGTCAAGTCTGTTGTGCCAGCCCAGCACCTACTAAACTGAGGCAAAGCATTAGTGTACTGATGACACATCCCTAGCACAATTTGTCTACACCAGGGAAGGAACTGATGCACCCATAGAGGAAAAGCAAGGACAAGACACAAAAGCATAAAACCAAAGAAGAAAAATGCTGTTGCAAAAAGCAGAGCGTTCTCATCTGTACTGCCTGCCAAGATCAAAGGGAACACCTGGAGGTAGTCCTATACAAAACCACCCACTTAGTTCTTCTGCCACAGCAACCCCGCCAGAGGTACCACAGAGAGAGAGGGCAGTTTTCAGCACCTTTGCCCAGCATGAGGATTCTATCAAAATCTGCTTGCTTAAGCAGTAGCTGTTACTGAACTTTGAACTTTTAAGAAATAAGAAGCATTCCCTGGAATTTGGGTTCTTGGAATTATATTCACATTCTGGCAACACAGAGCAGTTCCCAACCGGCATGATTGCATAGTAATGTTTGTTTGTTGTTTGTATCTTTAAATATTTATTGTTTTATTTTGTTTTATATTATAAATTGCCCAGAGTCCCCTCTGGGGAGATGGGTGGTAAGAAATCTAAATAAATAAATAAATAAATTTTCACTTCTATACACCCCATTACTACATGCACCCTATTCTGGGTATTGAAGAAGCTAAAAACAAAACACCCAAACAAGCAATAAACCAAACAATAGTATAAAACAAAATAGGAAGGACATGTCAAAATCAGAAACAGGTGTTGCAGCACCTTCAAAGAATGGAATAAAGTAGTAGGACATAGAATAAGCAGGGCAGTGGCAAAGAGAATCATGGGAGGCTGCCATTAAACAGATCTCTAAAGAGCATGATTTTCTGCAGTCCTAAATGTAGGCAGGGAGGGGTCCAGACTTAGCTCAACCAGGAGATGGTTCCAGAGTATAGGTGTCACCACTGAGAAGGCCCAGTTTCTAGTTGATGTTTTCTTGGCCTCCTTTGCCATGACCACCTGTAGGAGCATTGCCTGAGCGGATCTGGGAAAAGATGCTTCACCAAATGATGGGGTCCCAAACTATGAAGTGCTTTATATATAGGTACCAGGACCCTGAACTTGATCCAGGATGCAACAGCTAGTCAGAGCAGGCAAGCCAGGATTGGGGTGATGTGGTCAAATCTACTCACACCTGCCTAGAGGCTGTATTTTAGACTTGTTGAAGTCTATGGGTCAACCTCAAGGGAAGCCCCACATACAGAGTGTTGCAGTAGTAGATTCTGGAGATAACCAGCACCTTCACCAGCATCCTGACAGATCCATTGTTTAGGTAGGGGCTGAGAGAACCAAATCCAGGTAAAACCCCAGATTCCAAACATGAGCCCTAAGCTGGAGGATTACCTCATCCACCTTTGGGAGATCACACACACACACGCACAGAGAGAGAGAGAGAGAGAGAGAGAGAGAGAGAGCAATCTCTATGAAAGAATTCCTAGGAGGGGGAAGTGTGTCTTATCCAGATTCAGCTAAAGCCTGTTTGCTCTGCTTCTGCCAGGCAGAGGTCCAGGGTCTAGTCAGCAGCATCCACTGCAAAAGATGAAAATGAGAGGTAGATCATCCTATCATTAATCCTTCCATAGCTCTAAAAACATCTGCATGAAGTCATCCTGCAGCTGATTTAGAAATGAAAGAGGCATTAGACAAATCCCCTAACTAGTACTAACAGTACATTACCTAAATGTTGGAGAGGTGACTGAATTGGCTTTCCTGGTTTGCAAAACCAAACTCCATAGGAACCCTCTGCTTAATCATGAAATCAATCACCAAACAAACTAGTTTGCATACTTTTAGAAGCAAAAGAAGTTCCTGCTATGACACTCTGATGCTTTCCTTCGTTTAGGATTCACCTCTCCTATTCATGGGCTACCTGTAATGTCTGTTTTTGCACTGAGATGAAAGGTAGATGAAATAATGTCCCTGGGATTAGAGAAAGTGTCTCTCATGTTGAGGTACTGTACACACACTGCGGGAAACGAAGGAGAAGAAGAAGAAAGGAAGGTGGAAAGGGGAAAAAAGGAAAGAAAAGGCAGAATATATGAAATGTGTATGTACAATTAAAATGTATACAAATACTCTATGTCCAATTTTAAAATGCAATAAAATGAATTTTAAAAATTAAAACATGTTTTAAGGGACTGGACTGTATTCCTATTTACCCTATGTGCCATCTGAGTACATCCAAATATTAAATACAACTACCAAAGTAAGTGGGGGGGGGACAAAAGGGCACATATGTGTGTGTGTGTGTGAGAGAGAGAGAGAGAATATGTACAGATGCTATTTTTCTTTTTGTTACCAATGAATGGTGCTACAGGCTAAGATGGCTCTGGGGGGGGGGGGAGGGATTTCAGTGCAGTTAACAACATCTGAAGCCTGACAGGAATGTGTCAGATAGTTAATTACTGGGTTGAACTGCAATTCTATCATCCTGGAAAAGAAAGTAGGTTGTCCTTTGGCTTCTCTTCTTGTGCCACAGATAAAAGAGTTAAGTTTAATCACTCAGCCTCCATCTTGATTTTTGGAGGTCACACACACTGAGCCCAAGTTAGACACCATAACATTTAACAACTAACAACGTTATCACTGCTGCTTCTGCAGTGGAGTTGTGGTGGTGGCAACACACCAACAGCACTGTTGTGTGTTCTCTCTCTCTCCCTCCTCCTGTGTATGTGCCTGGGCATGTGTATTTTTAAGCCATATATATTTATATCAATTTATTTTAAAAAAAAATTATTTTTTTTGAAAAGGAAGCAGTCAGGGAGGAGTAATATCTTCCACACAAGAACATGGGTAAACAGGAGGCAATCAGATAAAGAAATTGCAGTAAGAAAATATTGCCTCATCTCCAAAGCAGAGAACTTTTCTTTCCCTTCTGTGCTCTCTCTCTCTCTCTTATTTTTTTTAATCTTTGAGAAAGATAATGAAAGAGGAAGCTTGAAACCACATTTCTATTGATGTTCGAATACACAACTGCTGGATTTAAGAACTGGGGAAGATCAAAGAGAATGGTTTTCATTCCGATAAAATTTACCAGTCCTAGTACAGGGTGATGGGCTCACTTATTAACTCTGTGAAGCAAACAGTGAGTAAAGCACCTTCTCTCACCCTCCATCTCGCCCTTAGGGGTGCTGCCTTGTTCTCCTTTGGCTGAAAATGCAGGGTGGGTGGAAGCGAGATGCCTGGAATGCCAGAGGATTAATAAAGAAAGAAGCTAATTATATTATTATAAGTGCATAAACGAAGTACCTCACAGAATATTATCCAACAGATGTTGCTCATACGGAAAGAAAAAAGAAAAAAGAAAAAGAGAGACTGACATTTGGTGCTTTCATATTTATTTCATATTTACTCAGAAGTAATGTCCCAGAAAGATGAACAAGTAGGTGCTGGAGCAAATCAACTCTCTCTGGAAGTAAAAATATTGAAACAGAGGCTGTCACACTTTGGACACAGCAGAAGATGACAGTGCTCTCTGGAAAAGAGGAGGACCCAATACAAAATGGACAGACTCCTTAACAGAACCACAGCCTTGAGTTTTCAAGAGCCGAGCAGGACTCTTGCAGACAGGACAGGCTTAGGCTGTTACCCCACATCCACTTTGTTCCTGCGTCCCCAAGGACACACTTTATTGTTATGTAACTTCTGTGACCCCACAGACGCGGTCTGCATCAAAGTGCATTTTGTTTTGTTTTCCCATGACACTATATATTTTTTAAATTAAAACCCAATAGGTAGGTATATCAGTATATCGATTTTCATTTCTCATTTGTTGAACTTCGAATACTTCTTTTTTGGCTTCTTTCCGTGCATAGTGGCTTCTCATAGGTGGTTACTTCATGTCCTTCCTGAGCCGAGGTGAACTTGCCTCCGTGTTGAAATCGGTTACTGTCACGTGGCTGCTCCAAGTAGTGCCACTAGGTGGCCCTATGGCGACGCAACAGTTATGCTGCGGATTAAACAAAACCGCAATGGAACAGCGACAAGAATTCCACCACCCTGAGGCCAGGAACAAGGAAGATGTGCTGAGACACAATTCGTGGGGCATGGTCACACTTTATTGTGCTTAAAGCGTGACAGAAGTGGGGGAACAATTTTAAGATCCGCATCTCAGAGCACTTTCTAGAGCAACAAAGTGGACGTGGGGTAACGGCCTTAGTCTTTTCTACCTGACAAGGTTGTTGTGAAGAAATGCTGGGGAGAAAAAGGACTGCCTTTGGCAATTTAGAGGATCGGGAGGGGGGTCAATATAGCCGAAACAAAAATATAGAATGGAGAAGGATGATTATCACCACCTCACCCAACCCATAATAAGGTTTTGATCAAAGAGAAGGATGTTTGTCATTTATTGGTGTATTTTTTCAACAAGCTTAAAAAGTGGCAAGGAAAAAGAAACCTCACATGAGAATGGAAAACAATGAAGGCAATTGTGTGAAAGAAGAGAATGACAGAAATTGTTTGAATAGAGGTTGCAAATCTGGTGAAAGTTCTCCTAAGGATTCAGAATGCTGTGTTATGATAAGTTATTTTCCTACTCCCATGTGCCTCTGCAGTGAAGGTGGGATACATTTAATATCATCTACCTTGGTAGGCAGGAGTAAGGCAAGCATAGCTGACCTCCATTCAACAGCCCATCCTCACTCGAGGCCTAATTTGCCTGCCCCATCCTTTATAGGCTGACATGCCCTTGCAATTGTACAGAATGCCACCATTTTGGGGTAGTGCACAACCTTAGTTACAGCTAACAAAATAGGTGCATTAAAGTACTGCAGCTGTGATGGGCTGCAGCTGTCAGTGATTATCATGCTCTGGACAAAGAAGTGCAGCAGAGGTGGGTGTAAGTTGTTCCTTTCAATACCAAGTAAGAAGAGGCAAAAAGACTACCATAATTACGTTCCTTCCAGGATGTCAGTTCTTATGTTGTTGTTTTATTACTGGGTTGAGGCAGAAATGTATGAAAACAGCATGTCCTTTTCCCTTTCTTGTCTTTTTTGGGGATAAACAAAACCTTCTGGTGGTTATTAAGAGCGTCCTTTCTTCTCACTCCTTTTCAGTGTACCACAGTGAACGAGACTTATCTAATACTAATGTAACCCCATGTTTCTTCAGCCTCAGCCTGCCCTGCTGTTCTTTTGTTTCTCTCTTTGTTAAAACTTTAAACAAGCTTTTCCCTTCCAGCTTCGCTCATGCCAAGTTACTTATCAGATGTGGTGTCCGTGTAAAAAGAAGAGTATAAGAATGCTAACTGAAATTATTTTATGTAGGGTTTCTCAGCAAAACACCCGGTATAAAGTCATCTAGATTTGCCTTGTATTTGGGGACAAAGTCACCTGGTCTTATAATCTGTTCGGTCTCTGAACCAGTTACGGCAGTTGAGAAGAAGGAGAGTCAAAAACTGCTTAGCAAGTGTGACAAAACCCTGGCAACAGGAATAATGAATATACAAATCATCAGCCAATTCCAGCAGGAGGGCGGGGAATGGTATGATATAAAAAGGGTGGAGACTAGGCAGTTCAGTGAAGTTCAGTTAAGTGAGGTTTTGAGAGTGAGTGCTGGGAGAGAGCACTGCTCTGTGAGAGTTCTGTCAGGCAGTGAGGGCTATACTGTTAGCTATTAAAGACAGGGAGGCTTGTATAGTTGATGAAATCTATTATATGTTAAAGGCAACGCATACCATCCTCAGATATTGTTATATTTATTATTTTCTCAATAAACTTTGTTATTATTTTTATATTATACATATGAGTCTGTCCTAATTCATGAGGCGACGATTTTAAAAGGTGGCAGCATTACCATTTCCATCACAATTCAGTGTGTAAAAGGGAGGTATCGTCACAATTTGGTGGCACAGCAGTGGGATGTCGAAATAAACCTGGTTGTGCCTCTGAAAACTCAGTCTTTGAAAGGGGTGACATCACAATTTGGTGGGCAGCAGTCGGATTTCGAATATATCCAGTTTGCCTGAGGGAAAAAGTCACCAGCTCAAAATATTTAGCCTCTACCCTGTGAAGAAATTGAAACTGGAAGTTTAAAAAGAAGCCTTTAGTAAATGTTAGCCCTCAAGTGTTGTTGGTAGTTTGTAAAAGTTCCTCTGAAAAGGGGTTAGGACTGAGAATTAGGTGAAGCCAATTTCAGTTCTTGGGAAGCCCTGTGTGTGAGAGAGGAATTCAGACTTAAAACCCTGTAGTACTATCTGATTTCTTTGGTGGGCCTGTTACGAGTCTGGAGGCCAGGATTCCAAAAGGAAAAGGAGTCTGGCTTGACAAATTATAGGACACCTGGAAGAGAAAATCTGAAAGGATAGACTGAAATCTACAGTGGTTTGTTTGGGGAAACTGCCTGAGAGTCAAGGAACTCTGTGCTGTCCAGCAGCCTGAAAATTAAAAAGGTGTGAGGCAAATTTCCTTTGAGGGTGAAAGACCCAAAGTGTTTGCCCTTGGATTTAGGGTGGCTTTGATGAAAGTCTGGAAATATCATCCTGGGTGTTAACAGAAAGAAATCTCCAAAGTAAAAGGTCTGTGGGAGGCAGAAAATTTACCTCACAAACTGAAGAGACCTGAGGAGATTTAAAACTGACAGAGGCTCTGTGAGAGCGGGAGTTGGCTTATTAGAATTCCTTTTGGAGGGAAAGTGGAATTGTAAGAGCCAGAGAAAAGTTATAGGTTAAAAGCTGAAGAAATATATTTAAATCTGTGTATTTTAAACACTGAGATATTATTTAAAGAAAGAAAGAGTTTGAAGTCTGGGCACTGTGCCAATCTTGCCCTTGGCAACAGTAGCTTAACAGGAGTCAGAAACTGCCAGAGAGCTGAGGTAAATTTTTTTACAGTTGCCATTGAAACAGCTGTGACCCAGTCTGAACCATCCTTTTCTTAAGAAAGAAAGAAATAAAAAGATTTGATTTCATGTCAGTTCCAAAAGCAAAATCTAAGAAGGCAAAGAGGGGAATGGCGGCTGAGGGGCCGGTAGCCATTGTGTCTGAGGAAACACCAATTTCACCCAGAGAGGCAGAACCTGATAAGGACCAAGGTCTTGAGAGATGGCGATTGGCACAGGAGTTTAAATTGCAACAATTAAAACTAGAAAAAGAAAGAGAGATGGAAAAAGAAAGAATGGCCAGAGAGGAACGGGAAAAAGAGAGAGAAAGAGACATGGAGAAAGAAAGAATGGCAAGAGAAGAAAGACAAAAAGAGAGAGAAAGAGAGGAATGGTTGGAACGAGAGCGGATGGCATATCAGTTAGAGATGTGAAAACTTGAGTGAGCTAGTCAGGAAAATACCAATAATAATAACAATAATTTGAGTGAAACTCCCAAGAAAATAGATTTGAAAAGGTTCCCTAGCTACAAGAAAGGAGATAACATTGAAGCTTTCTTAGTTTCTTTTGAGAGGACATGTGAGGATTTACACGTGTCAGACGAAGAGAGAATGTCCTATTTGAGGCCATTATTATCTGGAGTATTGGAAGAAATATATGCTCAAATTGATAGCGAACATGCCCGAGACTATACCCATTTTAAAGAGTTAGTGTTTACTAGAATTGGCATTTCAGCAGAACAGCTGAGGAGGAGATTCAGATCAGTTACGAAAGTGTCGGGAGATACATAAGTGCAGCTAGCCTACAGATTGACAGAGGTATTGAATAAATTGATGAAAATTGAAAATGCTAACACAGCTGAAGAAATCAAACAAGTGTTTGGGTTAAAGCAACTGTACAGTTTATTCCATCCTGAGATCAGATTTCTAGTAAAGGATAAAAAGCCACAGAACATGATTGAAGCTGCTAAAATTGTGGATGAAATTAATATAATCCGAGACTCTAGATTTTCAGAAGTGACCCCTGGAAATAGGGACTATCAAAGGAAACCCTTCCAAAGTGATTCTAGGAATGCTAAATCCCCTCAGAATAAAAGAAGGCAAGAGAAACTAATTGGATCCCAGTCACCAAAGTCTGAGGGAAGGGAAGGAAAGTTTAAGAACGGGAGCCTGAAAACAAACATAAATTAACGTGCTGGGAATGTCTTGGAGAGGGCCACACAAGACAATTCTGCCCTAAATTTAAAAAATCACAAGACAAAACTGAGAAAAGGGTGTTTCATATTCGAAAGAGTCATGAGGGAACTCCCAAGCCCAAAGAAGGGGAAAAGTCAGAATCAGAAGGTGAAAATGAGGGAGAGACAGAGCTTCCCTTACCTGAAATAGTTCATTGTTTTTTATACACACTGATGAGAAATTACTAGCAACCTCAGGAGAGTCAGTAAACATAAATGACAAAACTTATTTGGGTTTGATTGATACTGGCTCCAGAGTAACCTTAGTACGCAAGGACATTTTGAAGCCTGAAGATTTAGACCCAGGGAAAACTTTAAATGTGAAAGGATTAGGAGTTTCTAAGGTAGAATTGCCTATGGCCAGAGTGAAGCTACAGATTAGAGACTGGGAAGGAATCTTGGATGTAGGAATTTCAGATCAAATACCAAGTGCATGTTTAATTGGAATTGATGTCTTAGAGCATGTGCGGAGTGCTTTTGGAGTGGCACGAGTTCAGACACACCCAGCTGAACCAAACAGTGAAAGCAACACGGTTGCCAATCAAATGTCAGTGGGAGAACTTGGGAGGGAATCTCAGCAGTGTGAAATGGTAGGAAAAGACAACTTAGCCAACATAAAAGGGCCAGCAGCAGATTCTAGAACAAAGGCAAGATGACATTTTGAAGGGATGTTTTGACTTAATGGAATTGAATACACACTTCTTAAGTTCCAAACACCCTGAAAAGTTCATAATAGAGGAGAAAATGATACAAGCTTGTGAGGAACTTCGTGTACCAGCAGAGAACTCCAGACTGGAAAAATATTTTAAATTAAAAGAAGAAGAAAAATTAGCACAGCTTGGAAAAAAACAAAATGACTCAACAGCAGAAGAGCTGAAAGAAGCTAAAATTCTGCAGGCATCAGTTATTGGTGAACTCCAAAATGAACTTTCACCTTTGAAAGCACTTTTAGAGATGAAGGAAAAGAAACTGGAGGAAAGGAGGAATGAATCTGATACATTTGTTTTTGATCTCCAGAAGAAATCTGCGGAACTAGAATTACTGCAGTGGAGAACATTAAAGAAAAGGAAATATGTAATTTGGAAATGCAATTGTCTGGTGCATCAGAAAGTAAAGAAGATTGCTTACAGCAACTTACATCAATGAAACCAGAGCTTGAAAAAGAAATATTAAATAATGAGCAACTTTGTCTGGATGGGAACAAAGTGTCACTGGGCAAGGAACAAATGATACAAAAAGAGAATATGATGGCTAATGAATTTAGAAAGCTGCAGGAACCTGACGAGCAAATATAAAACCGTGTAAAGAAGAAACCCTACTTGGAAGTGAAGGATGCTAATGACAGACCTGATTCGGTGGTTGCAAAAGATACCTGGGAGAAACAACTACAGTCTGTGAACATCATGCTTCAGCGGATCTGAGAGGCCGAGAAGACGAAGGGAGCATCCAAGTGGCGACTAGGAAATCTAAAGATCAACTACCTGGGACACGTTGTTGGACGAGGCATGATTGACCCCCTGCAGAGGAAGATTGACACGATCGACTTGTGGCCAAGACAGAACAACAAAAAGAAGGTGAGATCTTTTTTGTGTCTTGCGGGATATCACAGGAGGTTTAGTCCACATTTGACCACCATTGCAGCACCACTGACTGAACTGACAAAAAACGAAGCACCCGTATGTCATACAGTGGTCGCTTGAATATCAAGCTGCATTTGAGGGGACTCTAATGAACTGTACCAGGAGTGGTGTCAAAGAGTTGAATCCCACATTCCAAGAACCCAAGGAAAAATGGCATCAATTTACTGTGAACTGGACTTTGAATCTATGTGCCAAAGGAAGTGATCAACTGTATTGTATCATAGTCCAGCCGTTGCAGCAAGAGGCGGAAGACATTGATTACATGGACCATGGTTAAATAATAATAATGTAATATTGTTATTTTATTGCTGGTGTAAGAGGAAGTTGTTGGTTAAAAAAAGTATGGAAATGTAATATCATAAAATGTGAAAACCATAACTTAATGTGTTAACTGTAAATGAAAAATGCAAGGTAATGTATAATTAGAGCTTAATATAAATCAAAATGTTTACGTGCTATTTAGAATGTAAGGATAAAAATTGTATGTATATTGGTAAGTAAAATAGCTTAAAATGTAAACCAAATATATGTATTTATGCATCTTAACATAGATTGATTCTAGTATGATCAATAAGGTCTTTACAGGTATTTGAAGTTATGATGTTAACCAATGTTATAAGAGTATAGTCTATTTAAAATGTAATGATATAGAAAGAGTTATTGCATTTAATGATATTATATGGTAATAAGGTTGAACATGTTATAAAACAGTTTATAGATATGCAGAATTGAAGCTGATAAACAGAAGGATGTATGAATTAGTTAAATAGGCTCCCGAAGAGAATTTTAAGTGAGCAAACCGAGGTAAGTTTACTCCCTTAAAATTTCTTTATAAGGGGGGAGGTATTGTGACAAAACCCTGGAAACAGGAGTAATGAATATACAAATCATCAGCCAATCCCAGCAGGAGGGCGGGGAATGGTATGATATAAAAAGGGTGGAGCCTAGGCAGTTCAGTGAAGTTCAGTTAAGTGAGGTTTTGAGAGTAAGTGCTGGGAGAGAGCACTGCTCTGTGAGAGTTCTGTCAGGCAGTGAGGGCTATACTATTACTAGCTATTAAAGACAGGGAGGCTTGTATAGTTGATGAAATCTATTATATGTTAACAGCAACACATACCATCCTCAGATATTGTTATATTTATTATTTTCTCAATAAACTTTGTTATTATTTTTATATTATACATATGAGTCTGTCCTAATTCATGAGGTGACGATTTTAAAAGGTGGCAGCATTACCAAGTGAATAAAAGGTGGCAGCATTACCATTTCCATCACAATTCAGTGTGTAAAAGAGAGGTGTCATCACAATTTGGTGGCACAGCAGTGGGATGTCAAAATAAACCCGGTTGTGCCTCTGAAAACTCAGTCTGTGAAAGGGGTGACATCACAGCAAGTCATTAACAGGAGATGGCATTCTTCTTAATAGATGGCAAGATAGAGGAGGAACATAATAGACAAAGCACCCAATGTCCCACTCACCCTGTGATACTCCTCCTAATTCAGAATAAGTGTTGATTTACTTCTGCTGACAATTATAAACCTATCCTTACCGTAATGAAATACATTTCTTGTTCAAAAATCAAAAAAAGAAAAAGAAAAGAAAAGACACAAAACATGTGGCACCTTAAAGACTAAGTTTCATATTTTAATGTAATGTTTTGTGGACATGTCCACTTTTTCAGACATATAGTTTATGCTGCTATATTAACAGCAGAAGGTGCTGTTAGGGGACTCATGTTCAACACAATGGCCACTGACCTGTTGGATCCCTCAAGGTTCTATTCTGTCCCCTATGTCCCCTGTGTTATTTAACATGTATATGAAACAACTGAAGAAAATTATCTGGAGTTTTGGGGTTAAGTGTCACCATTATTCCAATGATACCCAATTCTATCTCTCGTCACCTCCGGATTCCAAGGAAGCTATTTTGACTTAAGATCAGTGCTTAGCTTCAGTAATGAACTGGATGATGAGGAGGAACAAACTGAAACTAAACCCAGACAAGACAGAGGTGCTCCCGGTCAGTCGAAAGGGAGATCAAGAGATAGGGATGCAACCTGTCCAGGATGGGATAACCACCAATTGAAAAAAGAGGTGCACAGCTTGGGGGTGCTCCTGGACTCATCCTTGAGCATAAATGGACAGGAGTGCATTTGCAAAAATAAAACTAGTACTGTACATCAGTTATGCCCGTTTCTTGAGAAACCTGCTCTGGCCAGTGACACATGCCCCAGTGACATCTCGACTGGACTACTGTAATGTGCTCTATATTAGGCTACCAATGGAAAGTTTCAGGAAACTTCCATGAGTCCAAAATGCAGCAGCCAGATTGCTAACTGGGGTGGGTTACAAAGATCACATTACATCCCTACTAAAACAGCTGCATTGTCTGCCAATCAGCTATCAGGCACACATCAAAGTGGCTAGTTTTAAGATATAAAGCACCAAATGCCCTGGGTCCAAGGTACCTCAAAGATTGAATATCGCAGTATGAACCAGGCGGGTGCTAAGGTCACCAGGAGAGGCCTTTCTCTCCATCTGGCCATCTTCACAGATGTGTCTCAGAAGAACACATGAAAGGGCCTTCTCTGTTGCTGCGCCCAGACTCTGGAACTCCCTCCCACTGGAGGCCAGGACTGCTCCATCTCTGCTGTCTTTCTGGAAGCAGGCAAAGACCTTCCTCTTCAGACAAGCTCTTCCTGAATGATAGAATACCTATTATGTTACTTTTATATGGATTACCATGCATGGTTGTATTGACTGATTTCATAAAAATACCATTGTTTTCCATATTAGTTTCCATCCCTCATAATGGATTTTCTTCTTCTTCTTTTTTGCATGCTCCTTGTAGCTTTAATGTTACCTTTTAATGTTGTAAGATGGCACTTCTAATTACCTGTTCTTAACTTGAATATGTGTTAAATGTCCTGGACTGTATATTGTCCCTCGTTATTGTAAGCTGCCTTGGGTCCTTTTCCAAGGAGAAAGGCAGGGGTAAAAATATTCAAAATAAATAAACAAATATCAATTATAGGTAATTGCTTATCACCTACTTTCATATTTAATTTTGATATCAGATTACCGTATTTACTGTTTTTGTTTTTAATTGTTACTTCTCTTGATGTAAACTGCCCAGAGTGGCCTTGTTGTCAGATGGGTGGTTAAATAAATAAATAAATAAATAAATAAATAAATAAATAAATAAATAAATAACATGTTTGGCCCAGAACAGGATGCAACGAGTACCATACATTTCATCTAATATGTGAGACAGTATGCTTCTCAACCTTAGTTTGTGAGAGTAGAGTAGCATGAGGTTTAAACTTCACATGTGCTCCCCCAATGCGGGCATCCTTTATTAAACCTGTTGGCCACTTTCTGAGTACATGACTAGACTAGATAGGACTTTGGTCTGATCCAGCACAATTCTTCTGCTGTGCTTAACATAAGGAAGGAAAGGGGGAGAAATGCCTACGTATAAAAAGCATAGCATACTCTCTTTAATTGCTTGGATTGTTTGTGTTCTATCCACACAGAGACACTTAAAAATGACACATTGGAACAGAAATAGGAAATGTACCCAGACATTAATGGAGAAACCAGTGTTGCTGGGTCTGGACTCATGGGCATACAACCCAGCCTTTTCTACAATGAATGGGGATGGGGGAGACATCTAGACAGTTCAATGAGGACTAAGTTTTTTCAATAGGCACAGAATGCTGGCTGGCCACTGGAGGGGGGAAGGGGGAGATGGGCGCACTGGAGGGGCTGGAATCTTCAATAGTAATACTGCATCTCTGACAATACTTTGTAGAAGAGTTTCAACTGGATATGGTGACAGTAAACCTATTTCCAAATGCAGCTCCTCCTGGGTGGCTCCAAAATAGAACCAACTGTGTGGAAGAAATAAATATAAACAGCCTCCATTTGAAGAACTATGTTTTTAAAAAATCAAGTGTGAGGAATGGAAGCTGGGGCAAATCCCACAAAATCTCCATGAAAGTTATACATGATGCATGGGCAAGGGATGCTGAATATAGTTGGCCAGCACCTTGAAGAAGAAACAAATGTACTCCGTACAGCAACATTTTGTGACAGATCTTTGGATGCATGTGTGCATATGTGCATGCATGTAAATAGGAGGGGAAAACATACCACATATAGGGTGCTTTTACACGACCCCTAAAATCCGAGGCAAAGGGCTCCCAGATGCGGAGCATAAAATTGTTTTCCCACCAGCCCCAGACTTTAAAAAAAAATTAAGTACGACCACGCCCACCTAAGCTTGTCCCAGCGTATTTTCCAAGTACCTGGCCTCCGAAGGTGAAAAATTTCTGATGCGGATTGCAAGGCAGTGAGTGCCGGGCTCTCCTGCCTTCTGTTTGGGTATTTTTTGCCCCCCCCGCCCCTTTAAGAGACTGGAATACTTCCCGGGGCAGCTCCCAATGGCAGAGCGGAGGTGAGCCTGCATTCTTTTCTCCTTTTTTTTCTCCCTCCCCTCACGCAGACAGGAGCAAGGGAGTGCAGAGGGTTGGGAACATAGGAAGTGGAGCAAACCCCCAAGATCTCTGGTCCGAATTTAAGTTGCCAGCGGATCTTAGGGGTCGTGTAAAAGCGCCCATATTGACCTGGAGGAACAACTTCCTCTCCAAACAAGTGAAATCCAGTTACTCAGCTATAGGCTTCCTGAATTAATATTCAGTTTTAAAAATAAAATCCATGCTCTGGTTTAAATATCACAGCAAACACTATAGTCTTTAATCATATAATTACATGCCTGGAGATGTCTGACATTCTAATTTAAAAGTGAAGCCATTGTGGTAAATTGGTGAAACTCCTAAATTTACTCTTACTCTGAAAATAATATTTTTGATGACTGCTCAAAACTTTTCATTCAAGAAGGTGAACAGGTAGATGCCAGTTCATAAATCCTCTAAATATATATATATATATATTTACAATAATTTGTGTCGCGATCTTGGGTACTGACACTGCCGCCTTTTAAAAGTTACTTCTGTTACTAAAGCATTGGAGTCTCACCCGTGTTTATAGTTGAAATACATAAAATAAGTTTATTATAGCAGAAAAATAAAATACATTTAAAATTACTTTGCATTTAGTCGACTCGTTTTTATATAAGTTATATGTCTAGAGATATAGTCAAACGGTATTCTATCTATTTAATGCAAGTCCTCCTCTCTCTAGAGATGTTTCAGGAACATTCAACAGTACCCTAATTCCCCCCCCCCTTTCCTGGCACAAACAATGATATATACGCTCCACCCACAAACCATCTTATTTGCTAAACAAATTTGGCATTTAATATTCATGAGCTAAACCAGCAATTTGCTACAATTTGCAACTGTTAACAATGAGCAAGATGTCAGCCATCATTTCATTTTTACAGCGGCACAGACAAAACTCAAGAGGCCCAACTGAACACATCAAGACATCTTCCGCACCTTGGCTGAGTATCCAAGACACAGAAGAACAAGCTCCACATGTGTAATCTTCAAATGCCAAAAATAAAATATCAGTTTAGTTGTATTCTGTTTATGAATTCCCTTTGTGGATCACTCCTCCAAAACAAATATATAGGAATTATACCTAGACCAAGTTGGAAGGGGCCTCAGCAATTTACAATAAGTGGCAACAGCCACTCTGGCCTTTTAAGTTCTCCTGCTCTTTCTGATTCATTTCTTTTCCTCACGAGCCACAGCTCCAACCCCTTTGGGCTGAACCAAATTATAATCTATAGGCATTACAGTTACATTTTATAAAGCTTATTTGATATTTATATCTATGTTTATTGAGCTATGGTCAAAATCTTGTTTATTTTTTATGGATTGAATTGGTGCAAATTCTGATGGGAAATTGCTTGATAAGAATTTAGCCTAGGCCTTTGCTGAGTTAAGCAGATCAGCATGCAAAAGCAAATGTCTACACTGTTTTTTTAAACTGAGGAAGGCACAAGTATAAGGATTTTACCTTCACTAAATCATTTTTGCTGAAGAGACGTCAAAAATTTAAGTTTTTGTTCGATAAATTTACTGGACAATAAGGTATCATTAATTAAGAATTGTCCCCGTGCATTAAATTATATCTTTCACAGTCAGTGTTACTGGATCTGATATTTCATCATAAATTCAGACATAAAGCATTCAAATCTTTGATCTATAATTTTAAAATAATGAATTGCTAGCGTCACTCCTACAGACAATTCCAGATACAAACGCAGATCATTTTCAGGAGAAAATTTACATATAGTTAATCTGGGAGTTGAGTCATGGCAATTGCACTTCTTTTCTTGTGTGATGGAAAAGTTCCCACTCACCCAAGTTGCTTTGTCAGTCTGATAAAAAGTTGGTGGAAGGCTTCCAATTTATAGTTCATCTTGGTTTCACCCCGCCCCACCCTGGTTTGAATAGGTTTGTTATGTGGACAATGTAAAGGACAAGACTGACCTTGTTGTCAGATGGGCAGTATATAAATAAATAAATGGCCTGGGATGTGTGAAAGTCATACCCTTTCCAACTAAGTATGGGTCGTTAGCAGTGGCCTCCCTATATTCCTTACATATAGCTAAGGAATGTTTATGATAATTGATCTGCCCTATCTTCATAATATTTTCAAAATGCATGTGTAACTGTATGCACCAAACATCTTTTCTCATTTTTCTTCAACTTTACCCACATTTTTTTCATTATTGGCATTTTAAATATGTCAGTCACTTCTTTTTAAGCCCCATTCACAGTATGAGAGCAGAATTCGTGCAGACTGTCTTCCCAAACCAACTGTTGGGAGCTTCATGGAATGGGGGTCTATTCCCAAGACTCTCCCTTAGTACTGCTTCCTCAGTAGGTCCTTTGATGCTGATTTCCAGTGTCTGTGGGCAGAAAGACACAAAATCTCTGCTTTCTTCTGCAGAGAGCAAGTCCCTTTGTGAAACCTGAACTATCTGACTGGGTCTTCTCAAAGGAGACGATAAATGGACTCAGTGATCCATAGGGTCCCTTGCAGGTGGCTGCTGCTAGTGACAGGTGCCAAGCTGGAAAAAGGAGTGACACGTTGGAGGTCAGTGTGCTCCCTAAACAAATGTGCTACCCTCACGAGAATTGGAGGATGCTCTTTTCCCTCAAAGTTGCTTCAACTGCCAGTGTGACTGTCTTGTAAGCATTTTCTTGGTGGTGGGAAGCACTGACCTGACAGCAATGGTTCCCAACCTTGGGTCTCCAAATGTTCTTGGACTATAACTCCCAAAAATCCTGGCCATCACAGCTAATGGTGAAAGCTTCTAAGAGTTTTAGAACCTCTGTAGACCCAAGGTTTGGAACCACTGCTGTAAGGTATTCTTGTCTCAGGGAAAACTAGATTTTCAGGTTATTATTTTTGGTTCAGTCTACTAAATATTGCCTCTCTGTATTTAGCTTTCTCAGAATCTACAGTCAACATTTCTTTAGTTTTTGCACTGAAATTATAATCTTAATTTAGTCTTTAATTCAGGCAATTGCTTATCATGTTTCTCATCTCTTCCTACCAACTGGCTCATGCCTTTATTCTTTTCTCCTCTACTTGAGCAAACCTCTTCTGATGTGATTTGAATTTTTAAGGAAAGACGTCTTGTACAGTCTCCGCTGATGCCAAATAATGAAATCTTTCATCATCTTCCTTCATTTCTTGTGGTTTGAGATATTTCTGAGATGTTTCATGTCTAAAAATAAGTATTTTACATTGGACTCCCATTAATTATGCTTAATTCATTAATCTTAGCCCATACACATCTTTATTAACTTATTTATCCAAAATGAACACAAGATAGAAACTGAGGCATTAAATAATTCCTACCTATTATTAATTCATTAGATAAAAACCACACTCAGCCCTCCATCAAATTAGTAAATAAATCATCAAGCAGCTCATAGCCCAATTAATAATAGTATGAAAATAAATTAATTCAATTCTTTTTCTGCAAGTTGAAGAATTTACACAGAGGTATTGACTTTGGCCATTTGACTAATGTTAATTACAAAAAAAAAATCATTTGAGTTTAACAGAAGCCCTTCAAAAGGAATTGCCTGCAGGACCGGCAATAAGCTCTTCCAAATTCATTCTTTAACCTCAGAAATCATATTTGAAACCCAAACCCACTTCTATTCAAACTGTGTTTTAAGCAAAAGCAGGCAAACCATCACGGAGCCTTGGCCCCTGCTCTTTGTTCTCTTCCGATGCAGCAATTCCAAAGCAGCAATGGAAGTAATATTTTCACACAGCTACAGCTTATAAACTTACCAGCCATTACAACTGTGCACAATTGAAAAGCTTGCCAAGGAATGCAAAGGGGGGGGGGTGGCCCAGACACCTGCCCCTGTTGGTATTCAGCTAGAGCCCTTCCATATTAAAAAGTGCAATGCATATGTTTGTGACGTTCATCTAGCTGGGAAGCGTGTTGTCACAGAACAGGCTGGCCATGATGGTCCAAGCAGAGGCCCGGCCACCACTTCTAGCATCAGAGTGCATGGAGGATGTGTGCCTATTACTGACTCAGCATGACTCAGCCTCCTCGGCCTTCCCAGAGGGCTGGAAACAAACATGCAAGGGTGACAAATATCAATAAGTGCTTATTATTAACACAGCCTTTTATGGTGTATTTCCAGATGAAATGGGCCCAATGGGGATTTCCAAAAGTATTCAGCAACAAGCCACAACAGAAGCATCTCTGTACGAAGGCACCGCCGTCATCTGCCGCTTTTGCTAAGAAAGCATTGTTATGCCTCAGCCTCCCGTACTTCCTTCTTGTTAATCATGTTTCAAAAAATTGATTTGAGGCAATCAGACAAACCCATCTGCTCCACAGTCTCCCTGCACTTCAAAGTGGCTCTCAAATAAACTCCTCCAAAATGAATAAGAGCAGCAGGGTTTGGTAGACTGAATTGTTTACTGCCTCAGAGCCATCATTTGTCTTCTCTGATGGAAGGCAGTGGTTTTCTTGAAATTTTAGGAGAAACCTTATCTCTGTGTGTATCCTCTTACACACACACATGTGCATATGTGTTTGTGCATATTTATAATATTTATGAGTACACTCATTAAGACTCATTAAGAGCCTTGTGGCACAGTGGTTAAATGCCTGTTCTGCAGCTAAAACTGTGCTCACGGCCTTGGGTTCAATCCCAGGGAGCACGTTCAAGGTTGACTCAGACTTCCATACTTCCAAGGTCGGTAAAATGAGTACCCAGTTTTGTTTTGTTTTGTTGGGGGGGGTAGCCTGCATAATTACAATTGTAAACTGCCCAGAGAGTGCTTGAAGTGCTATGGGGCAGTATATAAGCAGAACAATTTACACTGCTAATCAGAATTTCTTGCTGGTGAATGCCATTGTCAGTTTTGTCACTTAATGGTTGTTCCTTTCGTAAGGAGGCTAAATAGACCAGGATTCCTTTTCAAGATCCCAGGTGACTAACAGAAAAGTCTGATTCATCCCAGGGCTACTTTCACTATGGCCCAGTTCCACATGTTGGCAAAGCTTGGCAGGAGGAAACCCATGAGTGACATCAGTAGGATGGTTCTTTCCCACCGCTCTGTTATGTTCTCCGGAGTTCAGGTGATGGCAGCTGGAGAGGATTATGCTGGCCCACACAGTTCCTCTATTTGGATGTTACTGAAGAAGCAGCATGGAACGAGACCATAGGGAAGGCACTCCCACACTGAACTAGTAATGTTTGGATCAGATCTGAAATATATGACAGGCTGTGAGGAAAGCGGTGTGCTGGTACAATAGTACCAATAATCATGAAATGGCCCTGATTATAATAGGAGCTAAATGTGGATTTAAGTAGAAGTAAGGCTCTAAGAAGGATAGTGAATATGTAAGGAAACATTTTATTAATTCACTCGGCGCAAGTCATTCAAGTGGCACAGTCCTCAAGAAGACACAAGGTCGACCGATAGCCGGCAGCTTGGCTCTGGCCTACTAGGCAATTTTTTCTGGCAGCTGGAGGCATTTTAATCAAGAGACTCTCCTTGATGACACTTTCCTGCACAAGTAAAATGGCTTCAAGACAGAGATCATGCAAATAGTAATACTACAATCTCATAGACATTGGAAATAATGAGTTATGAGTAATATCATTCCACACAATGAGGCCTCTTTTTTCCACAATGAAGTTTCAACCAAATTACTGAAATTTGTGGGTGCAACTGTGCTGTGTAAATGGTGCGGAGACATAATCACCTGGCGAAATAACTAATTTTATTAAATTTAAACTGCCTATCTTCATCAGGTTTCTGGGTTCCTTAAGGATCCCCTTTGGGGCCTTTTGAAGCCTTGGGATGGGAAAGTCTTTAATGTCCAGAAATTGATGTCAGATCACCAGTGGTGGTCCTGATCCAGCTGCTGTCCCAACAGGAGCAAGTTTCTGACAATAAAGGCTTCTCAAGGCTTCCCCAGGGCAAAATGGATCCCTAGAGAGCCTCAGGTGGAAAGATATATTGAAGATACTTGTTCTACTCACTGGGAAACAAGACAGCACTTGACAAAAATGAGTCCCCATGGATTACAATAACTGTTATCTGAAATAGTCTACTGAAGCTCTTCTTCACCCAAGACCAAAATAACCTATCATTGTTCTCCTCTTGCACATCCTCCTTGACAACAATTTTAAGTCCTCCATCCCAACCAAGATACAGCCATTTGAAGGTGTGAGCTTGAACACAGAAAAGCTCCTGAAAAACAAAAATTGTTAGTCTTAATGGTGTTACAGATCTTCTGGTTCTCTTCTGAAATTATCAGCCTGTCTTCAGTCGCAAAACACTAACTACTATAAGAAAATGTGCAGAGTTTGAAATTTAAGTTATATAAAAAATCTCAGATGATAGCTAAGATTTTTAAAAGTCTGATGATTTGAAAAGAATATGGTCACTGTGTACACTAGTGCCTCTTCCCATCGGTAATTAATTTGGGCTCTGATTTTCTGTTGTCCACTGGGGACGCTTGGAAATAATAATAACAAATTTGTTCTAAACCTGAACAATTGGATTTTGTTGATTTCTTGGTCATGGTGGCAAATTCCAGAATACTCCAGTCAAAATGACCACCAGTCTTGTTGGTGCTAACTATAAATATTGCTCATAATCTGGTGTCCTTTCCCTCTCTTTTTGTATTTTCCCATTTTTGGCCTCTGTTTGGTGAATCATCTTGAGATCTGCCCCAGGACAGCCCAGTTCTAGCTCATCCCTCTGACCCAGATTCCAACTCCAGCAATTCAAAATTCCATTATTGAGCTAGGTTAAAAACAAGGGGAGGAAGATTTAGCTTTGCCATTATAACAATGTCATTTGCTGTTGCAAAATGCTCTATTATTTGCTCCTGAAACGAAAAGAGAGCCCTTACCAAGGAAAGAAGAAAATGGGATGAGAGACCAAAGCCATGGAATCCTCAGAAAGAAAAGAGGAAATAAAGTTCCAGAAAGCTACACATTGAACCAATTTTGTGAAAGGCACTTAGAAGCAAAAAATTCAACAGTTAGCTTAGAATTAAAATCTGATGTTGTGCAAGGGGGTGGGGGAAAGAGGTTTCTGCTTCAAACGTCTGGGTTTCCAATGGGGGTCAGCCCCAGATTTAAGGAAGAGCAGAAAGCCTTTGAAAGTCAAACTGCAGACACCAAAGGGGTGGGGGTGGGGTGGGGTGATGGACAGCAGGAAAGAGGACTACAACAGTAGGCAGCACGCTGAACTGAGGCGCAAGCATTATGACTGAACTGAAAGCATGTTAGCCCTGTGCAGATTAAAATAGTTTCTGGGAATTCCTTTGCCTCGCTGAGAAAGTAGGTTTTGTTTCACTAAAATCCCAGATTGTGCCAAAAAAATGAAGGCTGGGAATTCTACCAACCTCCTATCGAGTAGCAAGCAAGTTACTATCATGTGTGCGCAAAACCATCCCTTTCATCTTCTGGGAAACAAGAAAGCAAGGCCGACTCCTCTCACTATAACCATTAAACAGAGCAAAAGCTGCCAAAGTAAATATGCCAATATTTATCCCTGTACAAATACAATGGATAATCCCACCCCTGCCCCTTCCAAAAGGCAGAAATGTGGTTGTTTGTCTTTCTTTCTCTGCACTGCCCTTTGCAGATGTTCTTAGTTTCATCAAATGTCCCAAAAAGCAAAGAAGAGAAAAAACAGTTTCTAACAGAGCTTCGGTAACTTTTAGAAAGTCATTTTGTGCATAACTCACTATATTTTACAATCCTTTCTGTAAGCCATTGGGTTAGTTGTTCCTTTCATGTTCCTTCTCTTGTTTGCTTTTTTTTTCAGTGCTATTTGTTTTAAAAATCCATCTTAAAAAGGAGAAAGGGGGTTAAAATGGTGTGTGCATTATGGGGTGTGTGTTAATCGTCATAAAGTTCCAGAAACATTTTAGCTTTCAAAATGTAACAAGAAAAAGTAATATGTGTACCTCAGTTGTGAGCCTTGACCAGCAATTTCATTATTTGCAAAAGAACCTTGTGATGCCCAAAGTACCCCCAAAAGCAATGTGTTGCAGGTAATATCATTTGTCTATGTGAAGGTACAGGTATATTTTTCATCCTTCTGGAAGCTAGATTTGCTCAGGTCTATTCTGCAGTTAAGACTACAGTCTGACATATTGTGCTCCACTCCCTCCAAACAGTGATGCAGAAATCTGGCTTGATACACCAGTGGTTCCCAACCTGGGGGCTGGGACCCCTTTGGGGGTCGAATGACCACTTCACAGGCGAGCCAGTGAAGAAAAAGGAACAAACGGCTTGGGTCCGGGGAACGAAGGGGGAGAAAGAGTGAGTTACAGCTTGATAGGTTGGAGGGGATGTCAGTCAATGGCACTGGAGGCTACGATTGGCTGAGGGTGACTGTAGAGGGAAGTTCTCTATGGCACCTGTGGCAGTGGCCTGCCAAAGGGGGCTTGTGGCCTCTTCCAAGCAGGGCAAAGGGTCACCACAACATGAGGAACTGTATTAAAGGGTCGCGGCATTAGGAAGGTTGGGAACCACTGTGATACACTGTCCTGTTGTTAAACTGCAGAATTTACTGTCATAAGATGTGATCCAAGTTGCAGCTTGGATTGTTCTAAGAGAAGATTGGACATATTAATTAAAGTTAGGAGCATCAGTAGGAAGTCATAGGTAAATTAGGCTCATTACATCAGTGGGGATTTGGTCAATCATTACCTATGCTAGCTCCATTGATTCAGTGGGCCTTGAAACGTAAAGTGGTCCCATGGAACTAACATAGTTGTTGACTCACTAAATCTCCACTGAGTCAATGGGCTTACTCGAGCTGTGACTTACTGTTGGATTTCATCCATTGTGTATCACCTCCAGTGTCAAAGGCAACATGGCTCAGTTGCTGGGGAATATAAAATGGAGGGTCATAATGCCCTCCTCTCCTGCCAGCCCACTCATCACAGGTGGTCACCATGGGAACAGAATGTTGGACTGGAGAGGCCTTTGCTCAAGTCTCCCGAGCTCTTGTGATGTTCTTGAGTCCTGTGGGCAGAATCTTACTTCACAACATTAGTTTTATCTTATATGCATGCTTTAGATTCAAATACCAAATAATCCTAATAAACAGATGTAAAGATAATTTGAATATGATTTTAAAATAGGGTTGGACACAAATGTGGCAAGAACAATGGGTGGTGCCATGTCACACACTAAAGTTTCAGTGCATATGCTCCACAAAGTCAGCATGTACATTAACGTAAAGTGGTTCCATCTGTATATTTTTGCCACAGCAACAAGTTGTAAGAGAGTCTGACTTGCTGTAGGGTGCCCCCCCCAATAATTTGGGTTTGCATAATAAATAAAACCAATTATTATTATAGTGGAAGATAGCTGAATCTTTCAATCTCTAAATTAAATGTGGTGTTCATAAAGTCAGTAAAAGGAAGTCAGCCTTTCTGAAAGGTCTTTCCTTTCTTACTCTCAAAACTGAACAAATTCCATCAACATTTTCATTTCCACAATATTATTTTTATTTGCAATTCACTGCAAATAATTTACTAATTACTTGCAAAAATGCTCCAGTCTGAAGGTTCCAGTTCCAAATTAATTCATGATGATCTGCTTTCTTTGTCTCATCCAGATGTTTGAGTAATTCTAATGTAACACTAGATGGAATACCACCATAAAGTCTCACACATAAAGAATTAACAACTTTTCTACAGAAACATTTTATCTCTAGAGACATCCACTGGATGTGTAGAAGTAAAGGGATGTTTGCATTATTTTAAATAAACCGCCCAGAGTTCCTTCTGGAAGATGGGCGGTATAAAAATGCAACAAATAATAAATAAATAAATAAATAAATAAATAAATAAATAAATAAATAAATAAATAAATAAAAGGTGTACATAATTTCCACACTTTGTGCAGGGAACTATGGATATTTGCTAAAATTGTCCCCACGGAGTGGGGAAACAAAAGATACACCAACCTTTTTATAGGACTGAAACACAGGTTTCAAAATATTATTAGATTCCTATGATTATGGAGAAAAGCATGGATAAGTGATGATTATGGTTGCTAACATTTCAAAAGGTCACTCTTAAGTAACATTTATGCATTGCTGTAGGGGCATGGTCTCCACCAAAAAAGTCCTTCTATAGCAGGGGTGTCCAGTCTTTTTGCAAGGAGGGCTAGATTTGGTGAGGTGAAAATGTGTGGGGGCTGACCATTCAACTGCATTCTTTGGACCCCGGGCCAGACTTTGGACAAGTCTCTATAACATGCAAAGAGGAAGGAAGGATGCTGCAGCAATGGAATCGGGGGTGGGTAGGCTGTTAAGGTGGCTCGGTGGTGGAGGACAGAGGCAGGGAGGGCAGGCAGAACATAAAACTGCAAGCTGATGCCTCCATCTGGTATGGGGAAGGGCCAGCTGGTGGGGTGCATGACAGGCTAAGCCAGTGGGGAGAAGAGGCCACAGGCCACTCTAAATTTGTAAATGGGCCGCATTTAGCCCCCGGGCCTGACTTTGCACATGCCTGTTCTATAGGGTGATATTTCTAACATAAAGATGCAACTTTGCTGCTGGACATGGTGAGTTGAATGCCAACTAGAGATGGGCACGACCAGAAAAAATGACGTTTCGAGTTGTCATTTGTCGGGACAGGTCCGTTTCGGGTCGTTGCCATTTGTCGCGAAAATTTTCAAAAATTTGTCATTTCCGTTTGTCGTTTGTCATTTGTGGGTTGGGGTTGGGGTTGGGGTAAGTGGGCTCTGGGAGGCACCTCTCTGGGTGCCTCTGACGTCTGACCCACTAAGAAGGGAAGGGAAGTGTTTCGTGGAGCCGCCGCTTACCATACATTATTATATTATGTTAGGGTGGGGGATAAGTGGCAGAGGCACCTCTCTCTCTGGGTGCCTCTGACTCACTAAGAAGGGAAGCATACTAGCGTACTGGCGTACAGGTTAGGGAATGGGATAGGGGATAGTGGGCTCTGCGAGGCACCTCTCTGGGTGCCTCACTTTGACCCACTACGAAGGACCGCAATTTAAAAATAAATATTGCGGTCGCCATTTTGGATCCCCCCCACCGCATGGCAAATGGAGACGACGAGGATGCCCCCCCCCTCAGCCTGGTACCAGCAGCAGCCCAGGACAGGAGAGGGGGGGAAGGCCGGGGACCCCCCCAGAAACCACCCCTCTCTGGTAGGTGCCCTCACTGAGGCAGGCATATTTTCGCCTGCTTTTATGGCCGGCGGGAATCAGGTTTTTTATTTATTTTTAAAACTTTTTTTCTGTGCTGCTTGGCATCGCGCAATCACCGCAATGCCATGAACGACAATGAAAAATCAGTCCCAATTTATCTTTATTGGGTCGGGTCCGAGCTGGAGCGGAGTAATTCTCGTTACCGTTCCTCGTTATGTAACGGAAACGACGAACAAAAACGGAAACAAGGATTTCGCTGAGTCGTGCCCATGTCTAATGCCAACCTATGATTCCTTCCTTCTGCCTGAAATTTGAACTGATTTTCTGCACATGAGTTGGGCCTCACAACTTGCCTAAACTAAACACGCCTAAACATCACCATCAGCAGCCCCCATGTAAGTGATTTTATGCATGAACAAGAATAATCAAGAATACCTTCCTGAGAAGGCTATTCAAATATCGTCATAGCCATAGAGAACCTTAGTCTCAGAAAAATGACTTCTACAACACCTTCTTCTTTCTTTACTACCAGAGGCTGGACATCATCACTCCTATTCTGACTTTGGATGCAGTAGTTCTAAACAATAATGGAATGTTGGTTGTGGACATGATTTTTCAGCTAAGAGATTCCCCTTCCTGTACTTCTTTTCCCCTCTATTTCACCATGAATGCATGACTATAACAATTAGTACCTTTTGTTTCTATTTCTGTTTTGGAAGCATTCTACGATTTTAAAAAATGTTTTATATTTATTCAAGTCACTATATTTTTTGTTGGTCATCCTGTCAATCCAAAAAGTCTGCTTTTTCTTAGCAAATGCATTCAGTATTAATATGAATTAGTGCTTTGGCTTCAGCATCCAACACTGCTCCCTAGGTTTCTCTTGTGGCTGTAGTGTTCCGCCCTTTCGCAGTTCATATACTGTGGTCCCAGTATATTACGGGACCGCAGTATATGAAAGGCAAGGTCCTCTGGGGTAAGCTGGATGGGCCTGTTTCAGGCCTCCTGTACTTACCCAAGCCTGGCGCTGCCCTGAACAGGCCTCTGATGGCCTACCTGGGCCTGTCGGAGGCCCCAAAAAGTGCTTTCTGGCTAACCAGAAGCACTTCTGGGGCCTCCGACAGGCCCGGGAAGGCCACTGGAGGCTTGTTCGGGGGAGCACCAGGCCTCAGGTAAGTGTAGGGGCCCCCAGACAGCCCCCCCCCCAGTCCCAACCCAACCAAGCATGCACATATCAAAGATTTTCAATTATACGGGTTGGGTCTGGTCCCTAAACCCTGCAATAGGCGTGGAGGTACTGTAAAAAAATTTGTCCCTGTCAGGATTATTCACCTGTTCCTTATATGCCGTCTTGCCTATCCTCCTTCTCAGTATAATACTGTACTAGACATGGGCACGACTCGGCGAAATTGTCATTTCCGTTTTTGGTTTTCGTTTCTGTTACGTAACGGAAACGGTAACGATAATTACGCCGCTCCAGCTCGAACCTGACCCAAAAAAAGAAAAATTGGGTCGGGTTTTTCGTTGTCGTTAATGGCATCGCGGCGATCGCGCAATGCCATTGCAAAGCAGCACAGAAAAAAAGTTTTAAAAAGTAAAAAAAAAAAAAAAAAAGACCCGAATCACGGCCAAAAAAGCAGGCAAAAATATGCCTGCCTGAGGACACCTACCTGAGGGGTGGTTTCTGGGGGGGGGTCCCCACCCCCCCTTTTCCTGTCCTGGGCTGCTTGCACCAGGCTGGGGGGAGGGATCATCCTCGTCGTCTCCATGCCATGCGGTGGGGGGGATCCAAAATGGCGACCGCAATATTTATTTTTAAATTGTGGTCCAAAAACCCACCAAACACAACAGAAACATGTGAAAATTAGGCATTTTAAATGTCTGAATTTTTATAGTAGCAGCAGTGGGTTTTTTATAGCAGTAAAAGGTCGCACTGATTTTATTTGATTTTATTTTTTATTTTTTATTTTTTTAGACCTGCCCATGTGGGCTGGGCATGGGATGGGACCATGCAATTTTTGAACCATTCCACCAATGGCATGGCCAGGTTTTGACTGACACTTCTGGATGTGCCAGAGGGCATAAAAAGCCGAGGCACCTTCCAGAAGTCGCAGTCTGCTCTTGGGTGTGGTTGAGGGTGGAGGAGGGCTGTGTGGCTGGCTGCTGCTGCTATTCAAATTTGGAGGGAGGCTGGAGGCTTTAGATTTAAGTTAGGCAGGCAGGGAGGGAATTGAATTTAGAAAATAATTTCTTTGATTCCCTGCAGCTTTGTCTGCTGCAGGGAATAGCAGTAGACAGCAGTTTATTCTTTTTTATTCCTCTGGCAGTTTGTGAGGATTTTTTTCTTCTTGGGTAAAGGGGGAGGTTTGACTGGGAGGGGGAGGTGTGGATTTATTTTAAAAATATATTATATACTACCATTTATTTTCTATTTTCCCAACTTCAATTTGCTTGCATACACACACATTTGGGGTGCAAGCCAAGAACAGAACCTCTATCCTAAGTGATATCCTAACTGCCCACTCGCCCACCCACCCCTCCCCACCACCACCACCACCACCCTGCCCAGGGCGCAAAAACACCTAGCGCCGGCCCTGATTGCGGGATGCCCCTATGCTCTTCACGCTAAATCGCGTTGGAAACGACAAACGAAATGACAAATTTTTGAAAAATTTCATGACAGAAACGACCCGAAATGGACCCGTTCCGACAAACGAAAACTCGAAACGTCATTTTTTCTGGTCGTGCCCATGTCTATACTGTACTTTCCACACAGCTTATCAGAAAAGCACCAGAAGAAAGAGATAGTCGACAAAACCCTGAGCTGGGTTTGCTTATTGCAGCCTCTGCCAACAGGATGCCTTTCAGAGTGTAACTCTTACCACCCCAGCCAACATGACCAATAGTTAGGAATGATGGGCGTCGCAATCCAAAAACTCTAGAATGACTTGCATGTTTGATACAGATATGTGTAGTGTAGAAAGCAGTCTAAAGGGTGAAAGGGTAAAAATGATCATTCCCAGGCTCTTTTGTCTCAAGGTATCACATTCAAGGTGAGCCAGTTGGTCATATTTCTGTGGTTGTTATCAAGGAATCTGGTTTGGCAGAGAGCTAATCTTGCTTGGAGTGTGTATTTTGGGTTATATTTGGGACACATGCCAGTGACTTCAGCTGTTTCCAGATGTCTCTTATTTAGATTTCAGACCTGAGATTTGTCTTGGGGAAATCCCTGGTCATTTAAACAGGTAGTAACTGCTGCACAAGGCCTTATACTATGTGGGGGTAAATGGTACATTCAAGCACTTTTCTTGAAATGGCAAATTGATAGAAATATTCAGAAGTAACTTCAGTCACAAAGAGTTTTATTGTCTTGTAATTTTTATCAGCAAGTTATCCACAGGTCAGTTCACTTCCACATAAAGGTGGAAGTTGGAAATGGTACACTGAATGCTTACCCAGGATTTTTTTTCCTTTTAAAGCAACTTCCACTTTTTTCCACTTTTAAAGCAACTTCAGTGATTATGAAAGAAAATGTAAGTAAGGTTGCCCACAGGTGGCACCCAGCCCCAAAGTGTTTGGAACAGGTACACTTGTCAGATCCCCTATTTGCTGGACGGGGTGCGGCAACAAAGGATCTCTTCATCCTACATGGCTTGAATATCCAGAATCTTCCAGATTTTGGACCAAGAAATTCTGAACAACATCACAGGGCAAAGTCTATTAAAAAGGATGAGACCTTCTAGTTATTCACTGGGATTGACTCCTCTTTTCTCACAGGTATCTGGTTGCATCAGTGCACTGCTAACCACCACCACCAGAATGAAGATTACGCTGGGAAGTCTTACCATTTTGAAACTGTTACATTCTACTTCGGCAAAGGCTCTTTCAAAGAAATTGACTCAGCCATAAGCAACTTCTCAATCCGATGATAACAAAGTGCTTTTGGGGAGGGGGTTTGCTGGTCATTTTATATGTGTCATAGCCCTTGTTACATAATTTCTTCCTTGAGCTTTTGAGGTGGGATATTAAAGTTAGTGTGCATGTGTATGTATAAGAAACAAGCCCTTTGGTGGAGAAAGAAGCCACTGCTTTCTGGGAAGGGATGATTTTATTAAAAGTGCATTTTATGTAAATGTGGTAGTGGTGGATCTCAGTGTACTTGGCTATTTTCAAACTTGAAAAAAGATTGGGAATTACTGATAGAGATGGGCACGACTCAGAAAAAAATTTTCATTTTCGTTTTCATTTTCGGCTAGGATCCGTTTCGTTTCGTTTCCGTTTTCGTGAGCTAATTTCAAAATTTTTCGTTTTCGTTTCGTTACGTAACAAAAATGAAAAAACAAAAACGAAAACGAAAAATTTTTCATTTCTCCCCATTTAGCTCCATTATGTGTTTTTCCAGTAACGAAAAACGAAAATTGGCTCAAAATTAGTCGTTTCGTTTCCGTTTTCGGTCCATTTTTGAACCGTTTTTCGTTTTTGTTTCGTTACGTAACGAAAACAAAAAAACGAAAACAAAAACGAAAATACCGCTAAGTCGTGCCCATCTCTAATTACTGATCTAAAGGCTTTGAGTCAATAGACAAATTTAATCAAGACCTGTTTGCCTTTTAGTGAGTATGCAAATAAGACCCACAGTTTCTATGTCCAGCACCCTGTGTTTGAAATTGTGGAAGGATATTCTTTCTACAAATGTTGCATTTAATTTAGGAATGTGCGACTGCACTGGACACTTCAATGTATAGCATCATCCTCCTAGCTAGAAATAGGCTATTTAATTTCTGATTTAAACAATCTTTAATTTTTTTAAACCTAGGACACTTTTCACGTGTTCAGTACAGTGCCGTGCTGAAGACATACAAAGAACAGGTCATGAACCAGTGACAAAGTAAACAACAAAATTCAAAGCAAATCCAAACAAATCAAGATGGGCTGTAATGCCAAAATACACAGACAGCTGTCCTTTTATTGAAATATTTGTGCCAACGCACAGTGCAGCCTCTGCGCAATCCAAAGGTGTCATCAGTTTCAATTAATTGACAATCACAATGTCCGTGCCTTTGAATAACAAAGGATTTTTATACAGCTTAAATCTAGGTACAGTATAAAAAAGCAGATAATCAGGTTTTTGGCCACGTATCACCTGCCTTTTACAGAGATTGTGTTTTAAAAGCATTGTTCTGAAATGCTTCAATTCCTTGATTTATTTTATTTTATTTTATTTTTTACAAGAAGAATAACACAAGGCAGTAATTGAAACATGTGCTGATTTAACATACCTTAGATCTAAGCTGAAGAACTGAAGGTGGGTTTTTCCCCCCTTACTGCAGAAATTATTTGGCCTTGAACCATCTAGACCTTGCTAGCTATTCTGCAACTGAAAAGATTCTTTTGTGAATGCTTTTTAAAATAATTACTATAAAGCACTTCAAGTAGAATTCTGATTGCCGTCTAGTCCTCATTTCATGCTTTCACAATGTTTTTGTTCAAGGATGAATCTTTTATGAAATATCTATTTTAGGTTACGCCCTCCCGAACCTTATTATTTGCCAAAAGAAGGGGAAAAACCCATTGTGGGAATAAAGTTATTCTTTAAACTTCCCTATTAGACTAACTAAATTCATCAGAGTAATGGAACTATTCATGAGAAATAGGTGTCAATTTTCTTCATTATTGCAAGTCTGTCAATAGACCACATTTCAGTGCATGTGACTGAGGTTCAGCTAGAAGTTTCTGACAAATATAGCATGGATCAACTTCATTAAAATCCTTGTTTGCATGTGTATCTGTTTATCTGTGTGTGTGCCACGCATACACCTACCCAATGGACTGGAGTGCACTACCTTTCAATCTGCTTGTAAGTAGAATGGAAATACTGTACAGTATGTTGGTTCCAGTACAGTCTTTTCACACCTATCCGCCCAGATAAGCTACCACTGCACATTCCATAGTTGGAGATCTTTTTAAAGTTATGGAATATGGGGCTTTCTTTCCCTCCAGGAGGCTTAACGTTCGGTGGGGACAACCAAAGGGATTTGCCTCCCTAAGGCACAAAAGCAGATGGTGCACCTCCCTTAGGAGAAAAGTGTGGCAAAAATATTTTAAAATAATAAAGAAATAATAAAATAGTCTCCAAATGACATCATTGATGATGCACAGGGTCCTTATGCCTGCACTGAATTTAAAAATATTTGCTGACCTTAACCTACAAAGCACAACATAGCCTGGGTCCAAGATGCCTCAAAGATCGAATCTCACGGTATGAACCATCTTGGGTGCTAAGGTCATCAGGAGAGGCCTTTCTGTCCACCCCACCACCTTCACAGGTGTGGCTCATTAGAACACATGAAAGAGCCTTCCCTGTTGCTGCTTCCAGACTTTGGAACTCCCTCCCACTGGAGGCCAGGACTGCCCCATCTCTGCTGTCTTTCCGGAAACAGGCAAAAGCCTTCCTATTCAGGCAAGCTTTCCCTGAATGAAGGACTACCTACCATGTGACTTTTATATGGGTTATCATACATGACTGCATTGACTGATTTCATCAGAACACCAGTGTTTTCCATGTTTACTTTCCAACCCGCATAATGGAATTTTTGTGTGTGTGCTTTTTGTAGCTTTAATGTTACCTTTTAATGTTGTAAGATGCCTCTTCTAATCCCCTGCTCTTAATTTGAATATGTCTTAAATGTTCTGGGCTATATATTGCCTCTCATTATTGTAAGCCACATGGGTCCTTTTCCAAGGACATAGGTGGGATAAAATATTCAAAATAAATAAATAAAAATAAATAAATAAAATAAATAAAGCACTAAACTAACACAGCACTAATGCAAATGATTACCATATCATGTCAATTCAGTTCTAATGCACTTGGTAACTGTAAAAAAAGATGGAGGGATTTGGATGCTGGCAAAAGGAATGGCTAAAATGTGGTAATGATGGATACAGTGACCTGTGTGTTGGGCAGACTCTTGAAATACACATTATCAAAAGATTATCAAACATTTAAACACATTAAAAGGACAGCAACAAGGATGATCATGGAGCTGGAAACCAAGCTTTATGAGGAAAGACTAAAATAAATGAACATATTTATCGGAGGGGGGGTTCCTGGGGGGGCAAAATGATAGCACTTTTCAAATATTTGAAGGGCTGTCATACAGAGGAAGGGCAGGATCGGTTCTTCTTAATCATACCAGAGTGCACGATGCACAACAATGAGCTCAAGTTAAGAGAACCCAGTGTTTGTTTGAATATCAGGAAAAACCTCCTGATTGTAAGAGCAGTATGGCAGTGGAACCAATTGTTAGAGGGCTCACTATTGCTTGCTCCAATTACCCCCCACAGAGCAAATAATGAGTAACATTAAAGTCAAAAATGTAAACTTTAAATAGAAAACAAATATTCCACGTTAAACAGTCTGTATTGAAGAATATCCCTATACTTGTTACACCATCCCCTAAAGCTAGATGGTAGGCATGAAGGTAAGACTCTCCATCTCAACAGCCATGAGGAGAGAATAAAACTGTCATTTTCCTCTCCGTTTAACCGACAGACCTTTCAGAAAGGAGGGGCATAGAAGAATGTTAGTATAGACAGACCAATAGTAAGTCAGATCAGGTTGATTGACATACCACATTCTGAGACTATTTATCTGAATACTCTAACACCCCTTCTCAGATCAATGTGTTTCAGAATCAATTAGATTCAGTGTTCTCCTTGAATACTGAAATCTGTCTTTAGCCAGAGGTTTCATCAAAATAGCAGCAATCATGTCCATAGTACGACAATACCTCAATTGTACCAATCCTTCACTTTGCATCTCTCTTATAATATGATGTTTAACATCAATATGCTTTATACACCCACCTGTCTTTTCTGATAGTGATAGTCGCAACATTGATTATCCTCATATAGAGTAATTGGATAAGGCTCATCTACTTTGAGGTCTGCAAGCAAAAGCTTGAGCAGTACAATTTCATCACAAGCTGCTGCAGCTGAGATGTATTCTGCCTCTGTAGATGCACGAGCTTTACTACCTTGCTTGTGGCTAATCCAGTTTATAGACCACACCCATAGAAAAATACATATCCACTAGTAGATTTACGATCAGATATGTCTTCTGCCCAATCTGTATCAGTAAACCCCACTAGTATAGGGTTTTCTGTTGATGGTAATTTAACTTTAAATTGTTCAGTACACTTTAAATACTTCACCACCCTCTTAATCCCATTCCAGTGTCTTCAACAAAGAATGCTCAATGCTGCCACAATATCTGGTCTTGTTGTTGTAGCCAGATATAACAGTTTCCCTATAAATTCACTGTATCCATAGTTGTTGGGCAAGAGTTCACTTAGTCTTTCTGTTTATGAAAACCAATTTCCATAGAAGTATGCACAGGATTAGCATCCTGCATTCTGAGATTCTCAACCAAGTGTAGAATCTTTTGCTTTTGACTCAGAAGAAAATTTCCATCTTCTTCTCTGTCTTCTCTGTCTATTGTCTCTTGTCCAAGTTGCTTTATTTTCACTTCTTTGTTGAGATTGGAAACAATCTCTTTGATGTCTCTCTGATTTTCACAACAACACATCAGATCATCCACATATGTTAGGATGTACACAAGTCTGTCATCTTTGTTTCTTATGTAGAGACAGGGATCCGCTTTGCTTTTGATAAATCCTTGATTTAATAACATTTTGTTAAGCTTTTCATTCCAAGCTCTTGCAGCTTGTTTCAAACCATAGATCCCCTTCTGAAGTTTACACACAAGCTCCTCCTTCTTGGGATCTGTGAATCCAGGAGGCTTTTGCATGTACAATTCATCCTCAATTTCTCTATGCAAAAATGAAGTTTTCACATCTAAATGTTCAACAACATATGTTTTCTTGGAAGCAGCTAGACTTAGAAGTACTCTAAATTGTTGTGTGCTTGACAACTAAAGCAAACGTTTCATCATAGTTTTCTCCAGACTTCTATGAATAACGTTTTGCTAAAAGCCTAGCTTTGTATCTTTGTACATGTCCATTTTCATCTTGCTTGGCTTGAAAGACCCATTTAGAGCCTATGGCCTTCTTACCTATTGGTAATTTTGCAAGAGTCCATGTTTTGTTCTTTTTCAGTGTGCTAATTTCCTCCTGTGCTGCTGCCTTCCATTTGCTTCTTCTGTGGGTAGCTGCTGGACTTCGTCCCATAATGCAGGCTCCTTTATTTGTGACACCCCTGTGAGGTAGGATAGTCGCTTTGCTGCAACTCCCTTATTTGGTCTTGATGAATGTCTTGGGACTGGATCTGGATTTGGTGTTAACTCTGGAATTTCTCCTGTTATTTAACCTCATCTTATGCACCAGTCACTCCATCATCTGACTCTGGTGGAGTTACAATTTGAATATCTTCCTCTCTCTGGGTTTCAGTGTCAACTGCATTCTGGAATATCGGTATGAGGGTTCCTTCTTTTCCCAGGCAGCCCGCCCTTCTGGATCCAATAAAGACACATTTTTAAAAGAATAAACTGGTGATTTATTTTGCTCTTCCACAACAAGGGAGGTCCTTTTCTTAATAACTGTTCCAACATCTTTAATATCAATGTAAAGGGATTATTTCTTGACTCATAAGACAGAGTAAACACAGAAAAATCCAAACCCCCTCCTAATCTTGGGGAGACTTGGTTCCACCACTTCTTTTCCCCTCCTTCTCAGAGAGGCTCGGATCCTCCACTTGCACCCCAACCTCCGAAGTGAGTTTGGGCCCAGGACATCTCTGGCGGTGGGGCTTGAAGGGATAGTCGTCTCTCAGAGTCAGACCCTCCCGGTGCATATCTTCCCAGTTCTTTTCTCCTCCTCCTTCAGCTTGGCCAGCCATTGCTCCCAGGCCAGTTCTCACTTGATCTCTTTCTGCTTATGGTTGTATTCCCAGGCTTCCCGTTCGCCCCAGTAGGAACAGCCTTGGCGATGGGCACGTCTTCTGTAGCTCTCAGCCTCAGGTTTGGACATCATCATCTGTTCCCATTCTCCAGTCCATGGGTTCTCCATTCAAACCCAGTCCCAGTCTGAGGGTAGGACATGTGGCTTCCCCTTTTTACACTGTCCAAACCCCACCTCCACCACTACTGATTGGTCTGGGTTTCCCACCTTTTCTGGTTCCTTTTCTGTCTTAACCGGAACCTTAGCCCTCCCCTCCTCCGCCTGCTTCTCCAATATTTTCAGTGAATCATTAAACTGTTTCCACAGCATTTCTCGCTTGTGTGCATCCCGGTCCTGAGCAGCTCTGCATTCCTCCCTCAGCCTTTGCTTCTCCAACCATTCTTCCCTCTCTTTTTCCCATGGTGCAGGTGTCACCATGCTCTCCTGCTCACTGCCCCTTCAGGGTGACTTCCCTCACAATCGGATAGTGAAATTCAGCTTGTTCTTTCATATCTTGATTTTCTCTGTGATAGGCATTAGCATTCTGATCATTGAACTCTCATCAATGTACACTACTCTGCAAATGTCAACTGTGCCCATTTTAGGGTATAGGATCTTGTATCCTTTGCATCCTGGTGCATAGCTTTGCATCGAAACACTCCCAGATGTTTGACACTTGGCCTGCATTGATACCACAGTTCAAATGGTGTTTTGCTGACTGCTTTGGTTGGCAATCTGTTCTGCAGATAAACTGTTGTTAATGCTGCATCTGCCCAGTATTTATTAGGTAGTTTTGCTTCAATGAGCATATACCTGGTCTGTTGTTTCTTTCTGCAGTGCCATTCTGCTCCACCATGTACAGCACTGAAAACTGATGCTGAATTCCTTGTTCTCTGAAGTAATTTTGCACTTGCTGTGAGGTATATTCTCCCGCATTGTCTGATCTCACAACCTGAGGGTTCTGGTTAAATTTGTTCTTTACCATTTCTATGTATGCTTTCACTGTGTTGAAGGTTTCAGATTTTTCTTTAATTACACAGTACCTAAAAAAATCATTAAGAAATGTAATAATGTACCTGTATCCTCCTGCTGAGGATGGAAGGGGTCCACACAAATCTGTATGAATTAGCTGTAGTGGCTTTGTACTTCTTGTTTCACCTTTCTTGGGAAAAGATAGCCTGGTTGCCTTTCCTTTCACACGAATTTCACATCTGAAATCACAATCTGCATTTCCATCAATTTCAGTTCCTGTGACGAGCTGGTTTTTCTGTAATTTCAGAATTGCATCCATTTGCCTATGCCCAAATCTCCTATGCCACATGACTGCACTGTTGTCTTCCTTTCTTTTGTGAGCCATAAAGTCTCCATATAGTTTCTCACAATTTAATTCAAATATTCAATTTCTCTGGACTCCAGTGAGAGAAGTCACATTTCCAGGTGAGACAGTGCAACCTACTGTGTCAAATTTTACTTTAAAGTTCTTATTTACTAGTGTAGATGCACTTATCAGATTTGCTGTAAGTTGTGGAACATACAATACTTTATCTGCAGTAAGACTTTTGAATCGTTTTTCATTTTTGCATCTCAGCAAAGCATTTCCTTCTCCTTATACTTCTAATACTTTACCACTAGCACGTACTATATTTTTCACTGGACTTGGCTTTAATTTGGTGAACAAATCAACATCTTTAATTGGATGCATATTCGCTCCTGTATCAAGATAGAAGCTAGATTTTAGATGACCGGTACTAAGACAGTACACATGCATTGCTGTTTTCTTTTCCTTTTGATTAGGATTCTCCCTTCTTGCTTTGCTTTTACATTCTCTAGCAAAATGTCCTATCTTTTTACAAAAATGGCAAATTAAAAACTTATTTTTATAATTGTTTTCAGTTTCCTTTGCTTCTTTCCAGCTGTCATTTGGTTTTGACTCTCTGAAGAAGCTATCAACTTTAAAAGCAGCAGAACCAGTTTGATTACTTGAGCTCTGTTGTCTAATATATTATTCTTATAAACAGGGAATCAAACTATTCAATCCTTCTTCATGCCTTTTATATGATTCAGAAAAAGAATCAAATTCTGGAGGCATTGAACTAAGAATTAGGATAACTTGCATCCTTTTACTTAAGGCTTCACCTGCTCCAGCCAATTTTTCAAATATGGCTTGCATTCTCAGAATATATTGATCTAACGTTTCTGATTGTTCATGCCATTTTGATTGTGTAACTTGCTTTAATAAATTAATATTAACTATACTTTGGTATAGTGGTTTTAATTTGGTAAGCATTCCCTTGGCTGTTGTCTCATGTCTAATTTGCACCAATCTTTCTTCTGTTAAAGATTGAATTATGAGACCCTTTGCCTTTGCATTCTTCAATTTTTAATCTGTGTATTGTTCATGTGCTCTTTCAGGTTCGTCTTCTGTTAAAATCTCTAGTACACCCTGACTTTCACACATATTTTCCAGACAAAACAACCAGTTTTCAAAATTAATAGGCTGGAACTTTGGCATGGAATATTTTACCTCAGACATTTTCACTTCAGTTTAAAATAGATCAAGATAAACCTTAACTTCTTTCTTTTTACCTCAGCAGTATTTTAGTTCAACTGCTTGGTACTTAATATCAGTGACTCTGTCAGCTTAGCAGTGTCAGAGTAATCAGATCATAAGCAAAGAACCATCTGATGCTACCATGTTAGAGGTCTTACTATTGTTTGGTCCAGTTACCCCCCACAAAGCAAATAATGGGTCACATTAAAAAAGGTTTATTAAACTTTAAATAGAAAACAAATATTCCACATTAAATAGACTGTATTGAAGAATGCCCCTATACTTGTTACACAATCCCCTAAAGCTGGATGGCATGCATGAAGGTAAGACTCTCCATCTCAACAGCCATGAGGAGAGATTAAAAATTGTCATTTCTTGACTGTTTAACCAACAGACTTTTCAGAAAGGAGGGGCATAAAAGAATGTTAGTATAGACAGACCAATAGTAAGTCAGATCAGGGTGACTGACATACCGCATTCTGGATTGTTGATCTGCATACTCTAACACCAATGACCTCAAGAGGGGGTAAGTGCTCCAACACTGGAGACATTCAAGAGAAATCTGGACAACCACCTGGCAGATATGCTTTGATCTGTATCCTTGCACAGAGCAGGGAGTTGGGCTTGGTGGCCTTATAGCCTCCTTCCAACTTCACTATGCTATGATTCTATGATTTCTATGTGAACTGAGATAAATGCCAGGGTGTGATATAGGGAAATTTGCATCAACCCAGGAGAAACATCTCTATGTTTACAATCTTAGAAAAAGGAGGCATGAAGGACTATGAAAGCAGCAATCTGCAGGTGGAGGAAGAGAAAAGGAGAACATAACACAGTTTATCGGCCTACCTGTTACCTATGTTAGATCAGGCTGTATTATATGTTGTTGTTGTTCAGTCATTCAGTCGTGTCCGACTCTTCGTGACCCCATGGACCAGAGCTCGCCATGTACTGACATTCAATTTCCAACAGTCCCAAACCTGCTTCTTGGGGAATCTGCCTCTTATTTCCTAATGGCAGGGCTGACCCTTAAAGTGAAACTTAAAATCAGTGGCCCAGTGTGGCGGATGTTGTGCAGGACAGTGATACTTTAGTGTGGATAACAATGTGAAACCTTCCTGCACACAAATGGCTGGAATGCTGGGAAGTCTTCTCATCTGTTGATCATTTTGCCATGTTGAACAATTATAAAAATGGTTTTTCGCTCCAAACATCCTATCTCTCTAAATAGCACTCTGCAGTAGAACATACCAGCAACAGAAGCTTTATGAGCCTGATCATTCTGTAATATGAAATATACATTGCATTGTTATGTGTAATGATCACTAGTGAAGTAGAACATGCTTCTGTTCCTTATCACTTGCCACGTAACACAACTAGTACTTGATGAGAGAGTCAAGCATTGACTTTTCCATTAACAGCAATTAACTGCTTTAATTTATAAACTTTGACTGGAGTACACAAGTTAAAGGCTTCAATTACAAATAGTTGATAGCTGAAAGGCTATCTATCTATCTATCTATCTATCTATCTATCTATCTATCTATCTA
>JAHTLZ010000010.1:9463224-9484028 GCA_023846285.1 Phrynocephalus versicolor | reverse complement strand
TATCTATCTATCTATCCTTTCCGAGCTTTTAGAATTTTACTGATCCATTAAGATACAAATTCAGTATATTGATAGTCATCCTGATCTACACGCTCCTGCCCTCTCTCTACAAGGCAGTTTACACAACGTACACAGTATTCTAAACTGCTGAAGTAAAGCAGTATTACACATGCATGATTTGTTTTCTCGCAATAAGAAACAGACACTTGAAATGTCAATGTTTCAGGAGAGTGAACATTCCCAAGAGCTGCCTCCCTAGGATGTGTGAGATACATCAGTACTCTGGGGCAACTTAAAGCTACTGTTCCAATGTGCTACTGAGCAGCTTGAGATATGTTCCTGAATGGATTATTAGAAAGTTATTCAGTCCCATTGTGAAAGGCAACATGCTGCAGGAATTCCTTGGTTTTGAGGAGAAAGGCTAATGTGCGGTGAGCCTAAGACATTCTGGTGCCTGAGCAATGAACCCGAATGGGTTTCACATAGAAACATGAACTGTGTCCATGGAACACATCCTACAAGGGGTAGCAGAACTAGCTTGTTTAAAAACAGTGGTTGTCATTTTTAGCAAATCACTGAGGAGAAATGAAAGCTGCCAACCATCTAACCTTGTTCAGCTTTTTGTCCACTGCAGTGGGAGATTGTAAAATAAAATCTTCTGGTGGCTTTTGCAGATCTGCTCCTTCATTGCAGCACCCAAAATGTATTGCCTTCTTTAAGAGCTGCCCCTGGCTTAACAAGATGCCCACCTCCATCCCCACAGAAGCTGGACCTACACAGAAACTTTCCTTTTCCCAAGGTCAGAAATGTGTGAAGGATTTGTGTGAAGGATTCACAATCACCACTTGAAAGGAACTTGTAAAAAAGAAGAAGAAAAAAAACATTATTTGCCTGATTTCCCAAGGTCATTTCTGAATTTATTTGTTTCCATCAGGGTGTTTATCAGTGCTGGTTATTTGTTAAGGGCTTGTTGTATCCTATTTGAGAATCAAAGCCTGCTTGAAAGAAGTAAGGCTATATTGTAGAAAAGCCTTGAATAATGGGGTGAGTGGGAGGGAAGAAGATGTGTTGTGTGAATAGACCCTTAGGATGCAACTTCCAATTATAGCCACCCAAGGCCATAAACCTGGAGATTCACCCCATGGCAAACAATACATCAAAAGATGGTTGCTTCCACATAAAGCAGCACTGAGTAATCAGCTTGCTTAGGTGTGATTAGCCAATCAGTGATTATTGCCAGATAGGGTTTCTTCTTGGCCAGTAGTAGTTCAGTAAGAAATCCTGCCTTCCAGCATATGGATACCATCTCCATTCCCCCCTTGCCATTGACCAGGAAGTGTTTATAGCCATATGATCTACAAGACTAGAGGAAGATGGAGACTTGCCATCTGCTCACCTCATAGAGGGACCACGTGGTTTTCTTGACATCTCTGCGTGCAGAGATTAGAATAACCTCTCTTAAGGCTAATATGTTAGGCTGTAGTTCAGCTGGTTGCAAGTGTCGTCCTGGCCTTGGTTGAGTTGACTAAGGCAGTCACTTCACATCCTTCCTCATTCCAAGATTACGTTCATTTCGTGATAACGTTATTCACGGTCACGTGGTCTTGTCCTGGTTCTGTACCTGTTTCCATTTACCCACGGGCATGATTGATGGTATCATAACAACTGTTACTTCATGTCCTTGTTTCGTGACAATTTCTATACATCCCTGCGTTTGTTTTCTTTTCTTTTTTTGTTCCGACCTTTCATTTTTCAATATTTTGATTCTCTGTAACTTTGCCTTTCATGCATTAAGCAGCAAGACTCCCAGTTTTATGCCTTCTTCCCTCTCTGTGATGCATTGTTTATGCCATTGGGATTGTACTGGAGAATGCAACTCCGCACTCCTGCCACTAGATGGAAAATGCATACGTTGCGTGACAGGCGTTACTTCACTGGCACTTGTCTCGAAACAAGAACTGAGACAAGAGAATTCCTGAGGCCAGGGAGAGGTATGGCTCATCATGCTCTGTTCACAGTTCAGGGTGTGTGGTCAGGATGAGATTCTGCTGTCACGCAATGGACGTGGAGTAACCTTTTTTCATACTGGTCCCAAGCGGGACAGCAAATCGCAATGAGAGGAACATGAAGTAACCGTCTAAAATAGAGGTAGCAAAACTGACTTCCTTGAGCTGCATTGTTTAATTTACAGGAAGACACCATCATTCTATTGGGTTTTGGTTCCCAATACCTCCTCCTCTGACATGAATATCATTATAAGAATCACCAAAATAACATAAGTCCTGGGACATTCTCATTTGCCTCAAGGGATCAGTCTTAAAAAACTGCAAGTGAATATAATCAGTATGCTTCTTTGAGAAACGTAAAGAGCAGCTGCGGGAAAGCCTGAGGAACATGACAGAGAGGAGTAATTTTTTTTCTCCTTGTCCCAATCCTAACAAAACAAAAAACCCTTCTCTGAGACTGGTACTGCATTTGCATTTTAAGATAAGCCACCTTGGGTCCTTCAGGGGGAAAACATGGAATAAAAATTAAATAAATGATGTTGGTACAAACAGGAATTTTCCTTGGAATGGAAGCAGTGGCATTAGTGAAGGATATCTTCCCTTCCCAGGATTTTGCAGTTTTTCCTGCAACTGTAATGAACAAAATAAAATGCATGTTAATTTCATTTGTACTATTCTTATAGTGGTCTATAGACAAGATGCCGTCATGGTTTGCATGTTAACCAGAAACCTAAGGAGAGCCTAACTTCCCATATCCATGTTTGTCTGTTTCCCACCACCACCATCACCCCCAAAAAAACCAAAAACCCCAAAAACAACAACACAGAACTTTTTTTGATGGAAGCAAATGGATTTTCTGCTGTAGTGGTTACCTTATTGGAAGCGGACAATTAGTGTTGTTACTAATTAAGTTTTTAGATAAAGAGTTTTATTAGCAGAAAGTGGCTCAGACATGGCGGCTCAGCTGAGGTCCAAAACCTTAGATACAAAATGGTTTGATCCATGTTATATAAGAATGGATCTATCAGAAGAAAGAAATCAAAACTGGCCCAGAGGAATGAAAGCAGCGTGTCGTGACTGAGAAACACCAACTCTCCAACTGTAAAAGTGGATATGTTTGCCCAAGAGAAATGTTTGCTCAGTACTGCTCGTGACAAATATCCAGCATTAGGGGTATAACAGCTTTGCAGAAGAAGGAGCTACAATGCAAAGCAGGCATAATGATCTTCGGAAATGGTTTGCTTCTTGGATTTGCACATATGGGCTGTTGCTCACATGTAGGACGTTATCATATACTGGCTCTCGTTTCAAACAACCACACTGTTCAAACCACCATCTGCAGAGCTTTCATATCATCTGAAGCCAACTCAAACAGAAGACATTTCAATGAAGATAGTTCACACACTGAACTGAGAAGTGACCAACGTACCAAGTAATTGTGTGATGAAAGTCACATGAAAAAGGCTTGTGTGACCCTGGGTGGAATGTATTAAGTGGAAGAAGGCAGCATAGCTACTGAGAAATTGCTACCTGTGTTTACTGGTAAATGATGAGTAGCATACCGGTACATTGCTGAGTTGTTTTATTTGTCTTTAGTTAATAGTCCGTATTTGCTCATATGACCTGCTTGTTAGGTGTGCTTTTCATTTGTATTTCTCTGTTTCTTACCCCTCCAAAGTAGAGTGTGAAGAAGGGCATGTTATTAAGGTTCTACAAATGAGACAATCAGATGGGGTAGGTCAGCATCACAGAGTCTGATACTTTGGAATTCATCTGATCTGAAGGCCAGGATACTGCTGTTAAAATAATTCCACCTACCGGTTCTTAAAGCTGTGACCTCAAAACAAATAACATAAAAACAGAAATAAGAACAAAGGCTGAAAACAGAACATAGTGTTAGGAGACTCGGAGGGGGCATGATTAAAGTCATGGTTTCCTGTGGAATTGTGGCCTCAGTCAGCTTGTATTCCACCTTGATCTCTGATGGAGTTGGGTGTTCTTTTAATTACTCCCTAAGAATCTGTATAGTCCCTGCTAACAGTTTATCTTTTTGGACTGGCTTTGGCAAAGAGATCCACAAGGATTCAAAAAGAAAATCGGGGTGGATTGCTGGACTGTTACAGAAGTAGTAGTTTCATTTTGCTTCATTTGTAACAATTTTAAGGTAATTTTGTTACAAAATGAAACAAAATGAAATGCTCCCCTGGGTCCTAAAAGACCAAAATGTGAGGAGAGCTTCCTCAAGTGATTCTAGGTAACCTCCTGAAATTCAGAAAGATTTGGGGGTCAGGGAACTTCAGAAGCCAACCTGCAGGTGAGCTGCATGGCTTGGCATCCGATTCCAATAGAAATATTTTTTCCTAGGGGCGCCCCCTTTCTACTCCATTCACCCCCTTTCCTAGAAAGAAAAATATTTATATTGGAAATTGGAAGCCAAGCCGCGGCTCACCTGCAGCTTGGCTTCTGAAGTTCCGATTCCAGTTAGAAAGAATTTTTTCCTAGGGGCAACCCCTTGGGAGCTTCATAACTCACCTCCCTGAACCCCAAACCTTTCTAAATTTCAGGGGCTTTCAGGGAAGAAGTTGTCATTGATCTTTCTAGGACAAATTGTTTCATTCTGGGGGGGGGGTTGTGTTTTGTGATGAAACAAAACATATCCTACCATTTTCTTAGGTAATTACATAATTCATTACATAATGAAACAACAAAACAGCATTTTGTTTTGTTTTTTATATTTCGTGCCCATGTAATTCATTACTTCAAGGGGAGGGTCTTTAAGTAATAATGTTGCTTTTACAGAATAATGTAACAAATGACATCAGTACTTTGGGGGGGGGCGTGATGAGCAATGAGTACTTTTCACCTCCAAAGCATTAGAAGAGAGGAGCTTTTCAGTAGAATTTGGGGTAATATTTTTCAACTTTTGAAGCACTTTTTAAAAACATTAAAAGATAATATGTGGCTAATAGGTAAGTATTAAATAAAGAGTAATGTGTTTCTTTAAAAAGAGCTTTCAAAAAGTTTTTAAAGTGTGTTTTTAAAAGTAATTTTAAGTTTTTTTTAAAAAACTGAACTGTGGGCTACAATAGCTGGAATAGTGTAATAGATCATGAATCAATTGCTTATTGATTAATTATTTCTGGTCCAAAATTGGGTCTGACCTTTATAGCCTAGTTAGGATGCACTGATCTCAAAGAAAGTGCTATGTGCCCGTGGTGTCTTTTGCATTTTTCCCTTTGCAAAATTAGTTTTGGAAAAGGTATGATTGCTTATTTAAACCACAGTTTCAACCTTGGTTTCAGATCCTGATGAAGTTGTGATTAAATCACAATTTCCTGGTTCTGATCTAGTGGGAAATAATTTTTTTCAAGACAGCATGAAAAAATGATCTGGGAGCACATGCATTATTTAGGGATGGGCACCTTAATTAAAACTACATGCTATTTCATCGAAGCGAAATGAAACCACAGGCAGCGTGTCATCACGAACTGAACCAAAATGATATTTTCAATTCAAAGGAACCGAACTGGGAAGCCACTGCCAGATCTCCCTTCAGGCAAGGGGCTGCGATCAGGCATCTGCTTTCCTGCTCAGTTCTCACCACAGCCACCCAGCTGATTTTGATAGTTCGGGGGACCTTGGTGGGTGGGTGAGCTCGAATCTCCTTTTGATTTTGGCACTGCACGAGCGAGGGTGGCGGCGGCGGCGGCGGCGGTGGGGAGAGCACACACCCAGTGTGGGAGACCTTGGTGGGTGGGTGAGCTCGAATCTCCTTTTGATTTTGGCACTGCACAAGCAAGGGTGGCGGCGGTGGCGGCGGCGGTGGGGAGAGCACACACCCAGTGTGGGGGACCTTGGTGGGTGGGCGGGCTCGAATCTCCTTTTGATTTTGGCACTGCACCAGTGAGGGTGGTGGCGGTGGCGGTGGCGGTGGGGAGATCACACACCCAGTGCGGGGGACCTTGGTGGGTGGGTGGGCTCGAATCTCCTTTTTAAAAAGGCGTGCATTCCCCCCAATCAGGTGAGTTGGGTGTGTGTGAAAACATGCCTTTTTTTAAAGAGGAGATTCAAGCAGCCCTGAATTTACAGAGGCAAGCAGTGGTGCCGAATTGATTCCACCACCGCTGCTTGCCTTGGTAACCTCCCAGACTGCTCAATTCTCCTTCTTCGAACCACCCCCTTCCTCCTGTTCACAGCGAAGGGAAAGATCCTTTTGTGCAAAAGTGGAGTTGGGACTACTACATCAAACTAGGCCTAAATGTTTTCTATACTGCTAAACAAAATGTTTTAGAAACACATTTTGGACTCTTTAATATGCTAATTAATAAAAACTGTCAGCTCTGATCTTACTTTTGTGCCTATATTACTAGAGTTTTTTTAAATGTGAAACTTCTACCCCCAATGGCATTTGGCACCTATATGGGTGTTTTTAAACTCCAGAGTTTTAAACTGCTTTCTCTTCTCCCGCACCACTACCACTTTTTTTTTTAAAAAAAATGCACATTTTATGTGAATACTGGTTGTTATTAATGTTCCACTCCAAACTGTGAAATGTAAATCAATTGCAGATTGGGCCTCGGTAATGCTGTGGCATCAAATTCCTTGGCTGCTGTGCTAGTAGAATGGGAGGGTGCAGGGAATACCCTGGCTTAAAAAATACCCTGCACCAATCTGTTCACCAAATGAAAATTCTAAACCCCAAGCAGAAATCTAACATCACAGAACTCCTGAGAACAACACAACTCTGCTGAAGTAGACCATTTTGGTTTCTATGGGCAAATGCATGTGTCTGACTCTGCACACAGATTTTCCAAAAGTATGTAGAGAAGAAGCTAATGCCAGTTTCCCAATGGGAATGAATGCTAGGCACCTGAAAGTACTGCTGCCTAAAAATGCCGTGGCTAGCATCCTGTGTGGGGCCTAAGGGAAATCACAGGATTACCCTGCTCTGCCAGACATGTCATGGGACTGACTAATCACACAACTAGTTGTACAACCGACTTGACCGCCATGCCAAGACTGAGTACACAATGGACTGCTTATACTGTGGGGAAGATTTAGGCGTTCTGACCAACGTTGTGTAACTGAGCCTTGTGCCCAGGAAATATGTACTGCTTAAGTCCCAGGACCTTGGTCCAAGAAAAGTGAGCGATGACAAGTAAATTCCTCCCCAACAGCTCTGTCCTTGAAGGAACTGTCGCCATTGGCAACCCTTCCAGGAACCTGTGGAAAAGGGAGACTTAATTGAACCCTGGGCCCTCATGCAAGCCATCCTCTGCCTTCCACATTCCCTTATTCTTTTTCTGCTGTGTCTTTTCTTCTCAACCCCTTTGCTCCTAATTGTGAGTCTGACCCTCCTATCTGAACTGACTTTTCTAGCATCAAGGGTTCTTCCTACCAACCCTTTCATTTCTGCAAAAATAATTTTCCCTGTATCATGTGATAACATCTACACTTTTCTTGACGCAGAAAGTAGTTACATAGTCTTATTAGAAGATGACAACGTACAGTATTCTGATTTGCACCAAGAAGCCAATCAGCGGGTCTACTAGGTGTTGTGCTTCATGGTGAAGGCTCCCTCTGTGACAGCATCATAAATGTCTTTAATTTGATGTTGATCAATTTCACAAACACAAAACAGCCTGTAAAGCTTTCCCGGTTGGTGTACTGAAGATGAGATTTGAGATACTTTCTTTTGGTATTCCTCACCATTGACTAGAGGCAGTGAGCAATATAAATTGGTGCTGAAGCCTGCAGAAAGGGCTTGGTGATGGTGATGGATCTCAGACTACCAGATTGAGGAGAACAGCCATGGGTGTAAATGACATCTGTCAGCTCAGTGTAAGCAGCCTTGCCTCAATACCTCTTTTCGTCTCTTTTCTTTTCTTTTCTTTTCTTTTCTTTTCTTTGGTCCTTTCATGTTTGATCCCTTGTCTTAACCTTCTGGTTCATTGTTTTCCCAATGTTTCTTCAGCAGAGTTCAGTGGAGTTTTTTCCCATTGATTCATGACCTCTCCTGAATCCTACAAAGTATTTCTTCACGTGAACTGAGGCCCTAATCTTCATCACATCTTGCTGGACATACATTGTATCAGAGAGACTTACCTCAGGTATGCAATCCATTACGACAAAGTGCGATTGGGCTTTAACCTACCCATTCTGTGTGCTCCCTAACACTACCTGGGTGATAAGAACTAGCGGTTCATTCTGAATGGCTTTCCTGGAGGTACTGATCATTATATTCCTTTAATACCATAAGGCCCAATTGCTTATCCAGTACCTTGCCGTATTTGCCATGCACTAGTACAAGGCCCATGAAAAACATTTGTGTTATTGTCCATGAAAAGCTTGTTTGGAGATGGCCAGGATGCCTAGTTGTGTGTTGACAGGAATAGTGTAATATTATCCCAGAGGGTTTCAAGCACACTCTTCTAAAGCTGAATTTCCTGGTATATAATCTGCTGATGTTCAGTATCAATGCTCCTGTCCAATCTCAATGCAGAGTCTGTTTTCATCCACTTCTGGCATGTAGGGAAATGCTTTGGTAACTTTTCACACTTTCAAATGCCATTCAAGTATTTCTAGTCCCTGGTTCTGGCACTCCCAAGTGACAGGCTGACATTGGCAAAAGCACCTCCTGGAAAGGTTTTGCAACAGAAACAAAACAAAACTCATAGAATAGACAAATCTGTGCTTTTTGAACTTCTCACCATTATTTAAACCAGGCTTGCCCAAAGTCCGGTCCGGGGGCTAAATCAGGCCTGTCAGGCCATTCTGAGTGGCCCGCGGCTGGCTGGCCCGCCCCTCCCTCCCCTTCTGTCACCCCATGGTTTTTTTTTTTTAAATCTTCTGCCAACACTGACACCGCTGGGAAGCTTGGGCAGCTGGGCGGACGGGTGGTCTACCGCCACCAGCACTGCAAGGGAAAGTGTAGGGGTTGGCAGGGCAGCGGGCCTTTGCCACTGCCAAGGAGCTTTGGGGTGGGCTGGCGGGCGAGCCGTCGCCACCGCTGGGGAGCTTGGGGGGGTGCAAGGTCGCACAGATCGCCTCTTCCAAGTGGCGACCTGTGGCCACGGCTCCCTGTGCTTCCTTTGGTCCCCACCTTCCTCCCTCCCTCCCTCCCTTGTTCCCCACCTTCCTTCCTTCTTTCCTCCCTCCCTTGGTCCCCACCTCCCTCCCTCCCTTCCTTGTTCCCCACCTTCCTTCCTTCCTCTCTTGGTTTCCACCTCCCTCCCTCCCTCCCTCCCTCCCTTGGTCCCCACCTTCCATCCTGCAGGTGGGGTTGCAAGGGGTCAGTGGGTGGGGCTTATGGGTCAGTGGGTGGGGCTTGCAGTGGGGTGGCAGGGTCGGGGAGCAACCGGCCCCTGACACATTCTCAGCCACAAAATCTGCCCCTCCTTACAAAAAGTTTCGGCACCCCAGATTTAAATCCTTTCAGTAACAGATTCTGAGAAATGATGTTTGCTATCCTCTAGAGCTTGCTCCGTATCCTTAGTTTCACCCAACCCTCAAAGTATCTACAAATAGAGCCGGCCTTACATATTCTTGCAGTCAAGAAGTACAGCTAATAGCTGTGGTAAGCCGGGGGTTCCTTCAGTCTTGTGCTTTCAGCAGGTGGCTCCTTTGAGGCAACCTCTCAGGGTTGTCAAATGGAAACTAGATCATCCAAGCAGTTCTTCTTGAACACCCCCTACTCCTACATTGGCACTGTGACTACATGAGGCTGCTGCTTTAGGCCAAAGGAACTTCCTCAGGCAACTGGCTATGTGGTTGAGCTTTGTATTTTCTGTACTGAGACTGTGGAAAATTCTTAATGGCTGTGAGCCTTGTTCTCCCCACCACCACCACCACCACGAATGATTGGTTTTTGTACTAGTGTTTTCGCACTGCCAGTGTGGAATCAAGGCAACTACTATGGCGGTCAGCCATCATTTGGTTTCTTTAATAAGCCATCCTTGCATTTTACATGATCTTGGTCTGTATCACTTGTTGTCAGCTTCCTATGGACTTCGCATCAGGAAGAAAGGTGGGAAATAATACAGTATGTCACAAATGTTACTTCAGTTTGGAACTTCTTGTTTTGTTTACATACATGCAGATTTGCTTTTTTCATATTTCATTTGTTAATTTTTGATCAAATGAGGATTTGTGACAATGGCTTGGGGGAGATTATACAACTGAAATTGGCCCCAACAATCTTTGAAAACGGAGACTTTCCTGCAAAAGGGAAGATGTGTGAAGGACTTTTAAACAAAGAGGAAAACCAAACCAACACCCAGTTCCCAATCTGTGTATGAAGCATGCAAAGTTACACAATGGAATTAATAAATGTTGTTCAAAGCAAATTTTAATTGATGCTAATCCAGGAATGCCTTACTCACCATTAGCACCAGTGAAATTAATGGGCCTGCTAGCATGAGTAAGTTCTACTCATATTAGAAAAGGGCTGTGAGAGGATCAAACACCAAGGCTGAGAAATGAAGGTTATTTTCATTACGTTTGCACCAATCCAGTCCTTCTGGCAAAACTTTACCTGGAATAGCCATTCTCCAGGTAGATAAGTAGCTCAACAAAGTCAACAAATTGGACAGGATTCAGAGCAGGGAAATAAAAATGATGAAAGGTTTGGGCTGATTTATGAGGAAACATTCAAAGAGCTACGTATGTTTAGCTTGGCTAAATAACGACTGAGGGTTGATATGATAAGTGTCTGCTGGATCCAAAGGGTGTAAACACTGACGGAGGAGAGGAATTATTCACCACGGTTCAAAGAGAATGAGAGAAATGGGAACACAACAAAATGACAAAGGACCTTTGTGACTACATAAGTAGGAAAAATGCTTGATGTGTTCTTGTATCTCTTTCTCTCTGTGTGTGTGTGTGTGTGTGTGACACACACACACAGAGAGAGAGAGAGAGAGAGAAAGAGAACAATATGACTCAATGTGTCCAAATCATCAGAAACATGGCAAAGAAAACAAATATAATTTCTGCAATTCCAAACATGCCCTAAATGATAGTTTAAGGTTTGAATTCAGTAATTGGACTGAATCGAAAGATAGAAGAGTGAGGAGAAGCAGGGAAAGTCATAAACATACACAAATTATTTATATGCAAAAAAGGCACAGAGAACAAAAACATCAGACATGAAAGGCAGTTCATTAGTAGGGCTACTGTGGAATCTCTTTTTCTTAAGAAATAATGTTAGCACTCTTTTGGTGCCTATAATAACACTTACTGGACACTCTAAGTCCTCCACCATTTCCCCCTGAGACAGGCAGCAATAAGCTTCAAAAATAAAGCCATTAGCAGGTTGCCTGTTTCTCTGTGACTTGAGTAATTAGAACAAAACATCTTCTCTGCCACATTTCTGAAAGAAAGGGGGAAATTAATAAGAGAATAATAATACAATATGAGGCCATTTCTGCTTTCGCAAAACAAGAACCATATGTTGATTTATCATGAGAAGTATGTAAATACAAGCCTGCACTGATATAGAGCACATGTTGTTAGTCATGAAGCAACTATTTAAAATTCCACGGCTAGATCATTAATTTCACAGGATCCTTTATAGAAGACAACAGAGAGTGAATAATAACTAAGTCACTGGAAAGAGAAAGACATTTCATTTTACTGTGTTTTTATAGAAGGCCCTTTGTGATCCAGCCTGTGACTCAGGCTGGCTTTTCCTTTGCATCAGTTTGAAGACAGACTTGATTACCTTGGAAAACCCTAGCTGAAGAAAGAGGAGTGAGATAATGAAGAATCCATTCAAGGTTCTGCTTGAGGCAAAGATGTTAATTGCTTGATTGGTTATGGATCTGTGTAATCTATTAACATTTCTTCCAGCCTTCCTGTGACAGGAGGTGGTGGTCCTGTCAAGGCCAATATGCAAAAATATTACATACACCAACATCTTCTGGAGCTACATAAAAATACAAGAAGCTGCCTTCTCAGTGGTCCACCACTGATCCATTGAGCCTGCAATTACTGGCTGTCCTGTAGTGACTCTCATGATTTCAGGCAGGATTCTACACCCTGTATAGAGATCTTCTCTAGTATTTCGTAGGTGTCTCCATCCATCCATCCAATTATTTTGCTAGAGTACAGCTCCATGAACTTCATAGTCAGCTTGACATATTATGGGTTGTTGTCCCAAAGAATAGCTACTATGTTCGGCCTCATGTAGTGTTTGAAAATATAACTGTCTTTGAACATCAAACTTTCCCCTACACTGAAGTGATTGCAGGACCCCTTTCCTACCTGGAGTTCATTATACACCAGACACTCCAGAAAGGTAACAGAGGATTATTTATTTGGTGGTCAATCAGTCATGGGCAGGCAAGGGTATCTTCACAACAAATATCCTGAACATATAGGCTCGCATGTAAGAGTGTTCAGTTTTCCCAGTTATAAAAAGAAAACAAGCAGAAAGCATATCTAAGGCCGTGGTCACACCTGGGTTTTGATCCTGATCTTCTGAAGGTCCGGCTTTTCCTGTTCGTCTCATCACATGATTTAATATGTGGGACAAAAGTTCTCACATGAAAAGCTGCTTTTTTATTTTAAAGTGCAGTTCAGCCCCCTTGGACAGCAGGTGGCACTAGCATTTGAAAAAAACAGACCACTTCTCTGGGGGAAATTAATGCTTGTAGGACCGGATAGAGCTTCCTGTTTCTTTGAAGGTGAAAATAAATTTAAAAAACCACAGCCCATCGGCCCCAGGAACAGCCAAAAAAAGAAAGAAAAATAAACCCGGATAATCTGTGTGGTCCCATGGCGTCTGCCTCCTTAAAAGCTGGATTTTCAAAGTGAGGCAAAAAATTCCTTACCTTGTAGGTGAGTCACAGAAACCTCGCTTAAGGGAGCATTACTGGGTTTTCTTTTTTCTTTTTTTTTTCAAAAAGTCCGGTGGCCATGGGAACTGCATTTTTAGACACAGTTTATCTGGTAATTTAAACTGCTTTTTAAAGGGACATGGGACCGAGCCCTTAACTACAGGTTGCCAGGCCTGCTCGTTCCTAAACCCTTGTGTCTTGCCGTCTGAGAAGCAGGACCGCAGGGGATGGTGGAAAATAAAATCAGCACAATTTGTAGTAAAGAAAAGAATGTATCCTATAGAAACAAAAACTATGTATAATTGATTGTAAGGACTAGTGGTTTGTTTAGCTATCAAGTTAACTTTCCAAGCAAGCAAGCAAAAATTAACTCTACTCAGCGTGTACAAGAGTTGGATTTCTCTTCTGCTGAAGATGAGGGCCCAGGAGCTCCTGGTTCATAGAGTTTCCCTTCAGGCCTGCAAGTTTCACTGTTATCTCCCATCAGTGAATGGGGAGAAGAATGTGTTTGAAAGGCCAAGGAGCTGAGCAAAGATTTGTAGACTTGGGAAGCCATTGCCTGAGTTGTGTGGCCAACTCTGCTGCATGGCTCTGAAAGCTGTTACAAAGCGCATTGTTCCTGAAGAAGCAGATGCACATAGAATTGAACGATGCTTTGTACAACTGAAAGCTGTTGCATTGGGCTGGCTCCAGAATAGCTGTGTGAATAGTTAAGCTACGCTTGGTCTGTTTGGTGGCAAATTGCTTTGATTGATAACCATACCTGACCTCACCTGCATATACTTCTTTCCTCCCATATGCCCATCGCTCCAGCCATCACCACAAGGCAGCCTACTCCTTAGCCTTTTATGTCTTGTCTCTCATTGACACAGATAGCACTTGACCTAGCCAACTAGCAAGCTGAGTGTTATAATGCTATTTGACGTTCACAGGCCACCTCTGATCATTGCAACCACTGAGCAATTGATCATGCATTCGGAAATCACTCTCAGACTCCACGATACTGAGTCTATGGTATTCACTAGCTTTTTCAGCTTCCAGCCCTAGTACCACCTTTTTGACGTTATTGTTATAGCTCTTCGGTGCACCTCAGTCTGCCCATTTACCAGAATCGTTGCTTGCTAATGCTGTAGTTTAATAATATCCCAATCCATGATATGTATTGTTCAGGCTCCTTGGATTGTTTTTCACACTGTGTCACTGTTATATATGTCTTTTTTATATTCTTCTTTGAAGTGTGTAACAGAGCCATGAGAAGAGAATGATTACTTCTGTTTTCCAACTAGAAGGGGGATTAACAACAATGGCCCTTGAATTTCAACAAACAGAGCAATGTGTCTAAAATATGGTTCCATATGGCCTACAGTGACACCACCTCAGGGTGTACCGATCAGATCTTGCGAGAGATATGGAGCTGAGCACATCATATGTCATTCCATGAGAGATTTCCAGAGTGCCGTGCTCTGTTTGTACAGGAACTTGCACTTTCTGCGGGAGGTTCCAGATAGTAGCTCCTGAGTACACTGCAACCAAGACATTCTACTGCTGCTTTGGTTGAGCAACACAGTTCTTACTCATAAAGGGTATTTGAGGAAATAATTTGAACAGCTAATACAACAGAGGCTACAAACATCATAAGTAAATTTCACTTAGGGTTTTTTGCATGGTAAGTTCAGATTCCATCCACTGCCTAGATCAGGTGTCTTTTCTTTGGCATTTGGGCATGATTGCTGCTTTAAGTACATACTAATATGTTAACCTTATGACATAAAACATGCTAGAGAGTCCTCTCTGAAGAATCAAGGGAACCAAATTCCAGGAGTTGTGTGTGGGACGAAGACTAGTACTCTCCAAATTACGACTTAGTATTATTGAAACAGGTATCTCAAGTTGAAATAAATAAGTCTACTAGTCTTCAAGATGTCACAATAATGTTTTGTGCATGTTTCATTTGTTGTACATGCTGGCTGAAATCTTATTATTTAGTGTAGTGAGTCACACTAGAGCAGGCCCATTCAATCAGTGGGGTGTTGGCAAATTAGCTTCTCCATAAGTTTCCATTAATTCAAAAGGGTCTACTGTACTTTACTTGCAGCTTACTACATTAAGGAACAGGATTTCAACCATTAAAACAAACTAGCATGATGTCTTTGAAAACACTGTCTCTTCTTTTGGATGATGTTGGTGTGACTGATTTTAGAACAGTGATTCCCAGATATGTGTCCCCAGATATTCTTGGACTAAAGCCCCCAGAAGCCTTCACCACTGGCTGTGCTAGCCAGGAATTCTGGGATCTGTAGTCCATGAACCCCTGAGAACCCCTGATCTAGAAGATGGATTAAGCATAAATGCATTAAAGATTACATTGCAGCAAGTGCTGAAAGGTACACTAGACAAAGAACTTATGATTTTACATAGATGCCTTAATGTAAACAGCATTAATATGAGTCTGTGAAGATTCTGTCACCCAGGTGAAGTTATCTGAAAGTTGAGTCATGGCAACTGGACTTCTTTTCTTGAAAGATCAAACCACATCCCTGTTTACTTCAAACCTACAAACACACTAAGGCAGAGATTGTCCATCCAAAGGAACCAACATCAAAACACAAGAGGAGCAGTATAGTATATGTGGTCCAATGTAGTTAGGAGTGTGCAGACCTCTACATTGGAGAAACTAAATAGCCATTAAACAGAAGGATGACCCAACATAGGAGGGGGTAACAGCTCAGGACCAGAATCACCAGCATAACTCCATTTGAAGGGCAAAGGGCAGTCATTCAAAGATGAGGATGTACACATATTAGACAGAGAAGAGAGGTGGTTTGAGAGAGAGGCCAGGGAAGCCATTGATGTGTGTATTGAACGCCCTCCCCCTCAAAGGAGGTGGAGGACTCAAGCACAATCTGTCTGCTATGTATCAAGCTGCCCTTTCATCAATCCTCAAACAAATCAGAAGCACTTCATGCCTCCACCAGCAAGGCCACATCTAAGATCCATACTTAAAAGATGTTGGGAAGGGATGTTTCATGCACCTGAGGCCATTGTCCACCTAACGAGCCTATTCAGGCATTTTCCATTTATGAGACTATTCAAACCAGGCTGATGTGAAATCAAGCTGAACTATCAATTGGAGGATCCACCACTAACTTTCCTCAGACTGACGAAGCTGCTTGGATGAGTAGCGAAGCGTTTCAATCTCTCAAAAAAAGAAGTCCTATTGCCATGACTCAACTTCCAGAGAGCATTAATGTGACTTCATTCATTGGAAAATACGCCAGATTTCCCTCTCTCACACACACATACTGTTTTCTGTAAAATTATCTGAAAAAAGACTTCTGTGGTTTGGTACACAGGTGTGTGTTGGCCATATCAAGTTTCCAATAAGAATTTGCAAAATGAAGGTGTGTGCACCCAAATGACGTGAGTTTACAATCACAAGATACAAGAAAAGCTGTATGCTGAAGATGTCTGCAGCAAGGTCATTCTGTCCTTTAAGCAGAATTTTAAGTGGAATATCATCTCCCACAGGATAGTTTCTTTTTACAGCAAATATCCACACACACACACAAAAAAAAAACTTCAGTAAGCTAAAACATTAATAAGTTATAACTTGGAAAGGGAAGCAACTAAAATGTCATCCAAAACAGGGGAGAGAGGGGGAAATCTATGAGTCTATTAAAACATCATTTTCGTGTTCTGATTGATATTTAAAGGGATCAGAAGCAAGATTTCAAGGCAGCCTTTATTGCAGAGCACCTGTGTTTCTCATCAAATGTGCTACCAAAAAGGAGTGGTTAAAGGGGCTTTGATCTGACTTTAAATACCTCCAAACATCAGTAGCTGGAGGCATTTTAATCTGATTTTACTGGAGCTGGGCTAGTTTAAGGGAAACAGGATCTAAAATTAAGTTCACATTTTCCCATCGATCCTTGAAGTTTCTGTTGCACCCCTGACCCTGAAGGTAGGGGTGGCAAAGAAGAATATCTTCAGGTGGTTCCCACATGGGTGACAGTGAGAGGACCACATCTTGGGAACACACCATGTTTCAGAAGCTTATTGGGTGCAATAAGAGCTTTTTAAAGTTAATATACCCATGCTGTCTTTCATATTGGATGCTATGTCTTGGCGTTTAATTGTTTTTTTTTAAGGCAATTACCCAGAAAATTAACCTTTCAAAGGTATGTTGGCAATTATTTCAGTACTGAAGCTAGGAGGTACTGAAGCTTTCTACAGAAGTGTGTGTGAAGACACATGTGGAATTGCACAGATACCAGATGTACCAGGTCCCCCTCACCCCCGCCCAGTAACCACTGTGGGTTTGTTCAGCAGCAGCCTTGCTTGGTTATGAGAAAAGCTAACCATCTACAGAAGTAGATGGTTAGCTTTTAGAAGTGGTAGAGAGGTTCATCTGTGTAAGCGTACCAAGTGAAATCCAAAGAAGCAGAACAAAACAAAAGACAAAAACATACGGTACCTTAAAGACTACCTATTATCTTTTAATGTACACTTTCATGTCCAGACATATGGAAACACAATGAAATGTTGAATGAACAATCAGTTTCATACTAAACATTCGTTGGTTCATACATTTTGTGTCTCCTGGGAAATTTACGGCAGGGTCCTAAAGTAATACTGTATATGCTAAATCACTGCATGTCAATGTACCATATACCTTTATCAGACTACTAAAATATCCAAGGAATTCCCAGTGCAGAGTTGTAGATAGAGTGATGGACGAGGACGGGTGAAGAGAATGTGAGGGCCCAGCCAAGAGAAGGAAAGGGTAGGGACCTCTTCAGTCCTCTTCGATGCAGAGGGTATTATGCTATGGAATACATGCTGTAAATGTTAAATGAATAGAGACTTTAGTAATTTAGAAGAATGTGAAGGATATAGTGAACAAGAACATCTATAATGACTCCAAAATTGTCAGTTTCTTGGGCTTGCAAGACCTCATCTGCAGATTCGGGATCAGGGATGGGCCTTCTGTGTTTCAAACAAAGAATTAAAATATGAAAAAGTTGCTCCTTCATGCAAATTGTGTTGTTTCAGTAATTGTCAGAAAATAGTTGACAAAGAAGGATCCACAAGAGTGTTGTGTCTTCCCTTCTCTTGTGGAACCTCCCACTCCCACCCCCCACCCCGTCAAACCACCTGAGAATTTTGTTGTCCAATCATGTTGGACAACCAGAATTTCCAGGGGAGCAGGAATTTGAATCTGCAGGAGAGCAAACGCCTAGAGGAAAAAGTGGAAGTGAAACCTGGAGTAAAATGCTGGAGTGATTTCTTGAGATGGGAATCTTAAAGCTATTCTGACAAGCAAGGGTAGTCAGGCCAAAGAAAATGTTTCCTGAATGGAGTTGCCATGGGCTTCCCAAGGAAGGGGGAGCTGGGATGAGAGCAAAACATGTAAATGATGTCTGTCTCCACCCATGGAAGCAGGCACAGAAATGTCTTTCAATGTTGTAAGCCACCTTGGGTCCTTCCAAGGAGAAAGGCGGGGCAAAAACAAACAAACAAACAAACAAACAAACAAACAAACAAACAAACAAACAAACAAGAAAGACATCTTTTTCACATTGTTTGTTTCCAATTGAAAGGCTGCTGATAAATCCCCAGATCATTTGCTGTTAGGATATGCTCTGGTGCTAGCCTGCACTGCAGCAGTTTTCTCTGTGTCCTTTTTCTGAACCCTCAGCTTAGATTTGCATTCTCTACGTCTCATTGTATATTGTTTACTTCCTACAGTTAGGAATAAGATCTAAGATTGCATTCATGCATCAATATAGCTTATAAATCAACAGGGAAACATTATACTGTATTAGGTTTAATGCCCTTTGAGGTATATTAGGCAAGGGAGTAAGCTGCTTTTTTATACAGACAGTTACATTAGATTATGTGTCTTTGTGTGTGATTTTCATGGGAAGGGTTTGTGTTCTGCTGCAGCAGGAATGCTGCCTGCAAAAAATCAACTAAGAGGAGTGGAAATGACTATAACAGAGTCCCAGATATTCAAAAATTCCATTTTAGAAAATTCTGAACCCAAAGGCTTTACTTCCTAGTTCTAAATCTAAATTATGAACCTAAATTTAGGCACTAGCGCACATCCTTTTATATTTTGCTATTATTTTCTCCTGTGTGTGTGTGGGGGGGTGCTTTCTCTTTTTGATTTTTTAAAAAAATGTTATTTGGTTAATTTAATATATATTAATACTATTAAAGGTTCAGATTTTTGTAGGTTTCATAAGAACTGTTTTGTTTGCTTGGGTTGTGTAGATGGGCCAGGGGGTGAACTTTGCGACTAAGCCAGTGTGCGATTGGGCTATGCGGTTGTGTTAGTGGCCCATAGCTTTTGGCATTTCTGTTTTGTTGTTCTTTGTGTTGTTTTGTTGTTTGTTTTGGTGAGTGTGTTTCTTCATATGCCAGGCAGCCAATCCCAGTCTGCCTGCCTGCTTTCTTCAGTGTATTCTGTTCTGCTGCTCAGGTCTGAGAGCCAGTTGTGCCGGCTAGGTGACACTGAACCCATACTGTTGTTCAGTATGTGCTCATAAAACCCAGTGCCTGAATAGGTCAGACGATGATTTTTTTTCTCATTTATTGTTGTCGGCTGTTGGTGTAGATTGAGTCTTTGTTGTCTTGCCTCTGCTTCTTTTCTTTTCTTTTTGGGGAAGTTCTTAAGGGTTTTGTTTAGAACTTCTCCAGTGCCAGAAAACGAGAATGGGGAAGCACAAAGCAAATGACCCCAAAGAGGTACAGTGGACCCTTGTATAACAAACAGCTTGTATAACATAAAATTTGTACAACATAAAAAATTCCAGAGATAGGGGAAATTTGCTTAACAAAATCGCCTATGGGGAAAATCCATACAACATAAAAATTGGATCACTCCGTTTTCAATGCATTCCTATGGGAATTTGTATAAAGGAAAATTTGCTTAACATAATTTCATTTGGAACGAGTATGCAAGAAATATGAACATGAAAGAAAATGAAAGAGATAGCTCCTGAACCCAAAATGAAAGTTTAAAAAAATCCAACATGTGCATCTGCATTGTAGAATCTCAAGAGCTGTCTTAATCAACATTCAAGGAACATAGATTTCAACCTTTCCCAGGACAATATGTTTCATGACCTTGAGAGGAGTATCATCTCCATTAAAGTATCCTCTTTTCAACTTTTGGAAACCATCAATAATGTTTAATAATTACCACAAACAAGTCTCATACCTGTCCAAGATGTGAATCCTTCGTCCAAACTGCCACTTTCCCACTTTAAAAAAAATGGAGGAGGTACAGCTAATCACCATCTTTTACAGTAACAAGCTGGAGATGATGACGATTACTGCAATGGACGCATGATTTTCCTTTGAAGCTTCTGTTGAATAAGAGTTTCATTCCTTTTCCCCCCTGCCACTCATAATGTGTGTTCCATCCTTGCTTTGACCTGCTAATTTTGAATGAATCCATTCCACACTATTTTCTCTAAGCACTTTCGGTGCCAGCTCTGGAAACAATGTAGCATCATCAGTGATGGTGATCCACTCCCATCAATGATTGATATACCTTCCTATTTTTCCCATTTATTATGTCCCATAAAGTTGCTATGAGTGAGCAATCGCCAGAATGTCTTCACCTCAATAGTCCTAGACTCATGCCTGTGGTTCCAAGGGAATCAGTCGAACTTTTATTTGGTCTTCCTCTTCTCCTGTTGCCTTCAACCCTTCCAGGCATTGTTGTCTTTCCTAGAGAATCCTGCCTTCTCTTGTTTCAAAATTTTGGATCTAGGGAAGGCTCAGGCTTGATTTTATCACATTTGTTTGTCTGGCCGGCCGGCCGTATAAGGTATCTTGTAGCCATCCAACAGTTTTCGGGGGGCGGGGGGCTGGGGTGTTTGAGATTGCAGAGATCATATGCTAACTGAAAATAAAAATGGGAACAGGTCAGTGTGGGGAAATGCCACAT
>JAHTLZ010000010.1:9439797-9462618 GCA_023846285.1 Phrynocephalus versicolor | reverse complement strand
TGTGTGTGTGTGTGTGTGTGTGTGTGTGTGTGTGTGTGTGTGTGTGTCATATATATGTCATATGTCATAAATGACTGTAGAAACAGGCAAAGATGTTTAACCAAATCCCTAACAAGCACTAAAAAAAGTGAAGGAGCACCTCTATTCCATATTGGCAGTCTGTTACTCTGAGAAACCACTGCCTATTACCATAACATCCAGAGAGCAAACAAGGCTTTGGGCACCCCACCTGACTATGCAACCTAAGCCAAAGGGTGATTTTGTTGGGGGCATGTCTATCTGTATATAATTGCTCTGCTAATCTCACCCTCTGGAGACCAAACAATAGCCATCTCCATACTGGAGTGAACTGGTCAATGTGGAAGAAAGTGTCTTATTTCCTGCCTAATTGATCCTTTACTCCTGTTGTCCTCTATTCCATAAATTCTGAGCAGGTTATAATTACTGAAGAGAAGATCTTGCACACATACACACATGGGGTGGGGATTATCTTATCACAAGTACTAAAGAAGGGAATGTTAGTAGAAAGGCATTAACAGATAAATAGGGGTGAGACAATATCTATCTCAAGCATAATTCACTGTTAAATGTTAGCCTTCTCTTAACAGGTTTCCCAGCCTTAACAAGCATGCATAGACATTTGCTGCTAACCTCCCCTCCCAAACAGATACTTGTTTACTTTTGATCGTCCGAAGAATCGGAGCTGGCGTGGTGTCTTCAGGAATTCTGGGAGTTCAAGTCCAGAAAAATAACTTTCCTGACCTCTTTCTGTTGGAAGGATTTCCAATTGGGTTATTCCTTTTTCAGTGCGGGGGGGGGGGGGAGAGGAGGCAGATAAAACTCCCCGGTCTCAGAGCTCAAAATCTTGTTGCTCTGTTATAAAAATGGAATACACTTTGGAGATGCAGAGCCATACGTTAACAAAATCTCTGTAGATATTACCTGTTGTATACTGAGCCAGGCAACTGTGCTGCAACAGATAATACTGAGATTTCTTAATAAGCAGCAATTTGCTTCTAAATGTTACATCATTGGTACAGCGCTATATCAGGATTTCAGCTATTGGGCGCATAGAACCCCCCCCCCAGAAAAACATGCAAGGCTGTAATTTTTCAACATACGTTTCAAGCTCTGTGTAGTCTACATAGTTTGAACAATGGCATCTCCCTCAAGCTCAAGGAATGAGAGTCTCAAACGTAGGAATCAGCCACCAACACCATTTCTCTCAACCTCACCTGACATGCTTTACCAAGAATGTGAATACTGAACTATGGAAAATAGAAGGACATGTGGTGGGAAGTATGTTAGTTCCAAATCACTGGTATAGGCAAATGAATACCCATGCTCTGGATTCTAATACAGTGGAACCTTGTATAAAGGAATTAATTTGTTCCAAATGAAATTCTGTCAAGCAAATTTTCCTTTGTACAAATTTCCCATAGGAATGCATTGAAAATGGATTAATCCCTAATCGCGAATTTGCAACCATTTTTCTGTTGAACAGATTCACCCCTGATGGGCTTCCCGGGCCTGTTGGAGGCCCCACAAGTGGTTTCCAGCAATCTGGAAGTCACTTACGGATCACTGGAAACCACTTCTGGCATCTCCGACCGGCCTGTCAGAGGCCCCAGAAGTGGTTTCAGGTGAACAGGAACTTCCATTTCTGAAGTGACTTCCAGTTCACTGGAAACCACTTCTGGGGCCTCTAACAGGCCCGGGAAGCCTGTCTTAGGCCCGTTTGGGGTAGTGCCAGGCCTGGGGTAAGTGTAAGAGGCCTCAAATGGGTGCAAGCAGCTCCCCCCGGGGGGGGGGTTGTGTTTCATATACTGCAGTCCCATGATATACCGGAACCACAGTACAGTATATGAACCGCAAAATGGTGGGGGACGACTGTATATATATATGCTGTGATTTCACCAAGCTAGAATCCATCTATTCCACCCCTCTACCGCAATTTTGCTTCTCACAAACCCGAGAGTTTAGAATAATCACTAACATCCGCAGAGCATCTTCCTCTCTCTATATATACCCTTTGGGATTTCTGACTTCAGCTTTTGTCTCAGGCTTTGCAGGAACCCTGAATCCAGAGCTACTTAAAGCTATTGAGATAGACTCAACCCCTGCTTGGACCAGCATGAGAGCTAGGGCACTGCTGAACGGCTGATAAGAACCCATATGGCTGGGCCATTGGGTGGGGGGAACTCGGTCAACGCGCCGAGTCTCCTTGCCCTCACTACCACTGCTTGTCTACCTTCTGAGAAGGTTGAGAGGGGATACAATAGCCATGTTTAAATATTTGAAAGGATGTCATATGAAAGAGGAGACAGGTTTGTTTTCCATGACTTCAGACACTAGGACATAGAGCAATGGTTTCAAACTACAGGAAAAGAGATTCCATTTGAACATTAGGAAGAAATTCCTGATGGTTAGAGCTGTTCAGCAGTGGAATATGCTGCCACGGAGAGTGGTAGACTCTCCTTCTTTGGAGGTTTTTAAGCAGAAGCTGGATGGGGTTTGGACTGGATAGCCCTCAATGTCTCTTCCAACTCTAAGACTCCATAATTCTCTGAGGGAAGAGAAAGATCAGCATCCTTTACTTGTCTTGAGTCCTCTCTCTCAGCTGTTACATAGTTTGGGCCTAGAAAGAGGAATGAATGGACCTAAGGGATACCAATAAAAAAGTGGGCCCAGGTAGAGGGAGGTCCCAATTGGGATACATTGCCAGAATGTTCCACAAGATATTCAGGCAGGTAATATGCTGGTAATAATGGCTTTGATTTTCTTCATCCACAGCTACCACCTGGACAGCAACATTGAGTAGTCACACAGAATCCTTAGTCAGTATCTTCTCATCATATTGATGCTAACTCTTGTTGAAAAATCACTTCTGGCTTCACATCTGTATGTATAAATCAGAATAGACAGTTTTATGCAAATTAAAGTCCTCTTTTGTCCTCCTTTTGGTGATTGTGGGCACCCATCCTATATCTCTGGAATTTGTCTAACAGATTATTGTTTACTGTTTCTATAGGGACTTCTCTAGGCTTTCCTAAAACCAAACCACATACCTGATTAACCAGATATTTGACAATAATCCAGGACATTTCCAGTCTTATAATATTCACATTCCACAACCACCACAATCCCACACTGACTAGGGCAAGTGTCAGTATTCAGAAATAGTCCAGTCTTTTCATCTTAAGAGCAGGAATAAGGCAGGGAAGAGGCAGCTGTACAAGTGGGGGGGGGTGGAGAGACTTGTTGTGATTTCTCCCTCCCTGAAAGAGCAGCCCATGGGATAACCCCTTTGTGGTTAAAACAAGGGCCAGAACCACCCAGCTGCATGATGGCATGGCACAAGAACCTCAGAGTTCCCCGTGCAAGCATTAGATCACATTTCAGAAGCTATAATATGCTATATAAACTACTGTACAGCTTTTTTCCTACCTCTCACTGGATTCCAAAATGGAATTTGGCTCACTTAACTCCTTTTCTAAGATATAGACACCGTGTAGCAGGCATTATCCTTTTAAACCATTGAGCCTGAAATGAAAACAAATGTTTCTTACCAAATGCTAAATATTTATTTTTGATCCACTGATTGATCGATTGAACTTCACTTTTCTCCCAAACTAATTAGGGGAATCCAAACTGACACCGGATCAGAAAGCAATTAACTTCTAAAAGTATAGGGGGGGGGACACACATACAAAAATAATTAATTTTAAAATACTATTAAACAAATTCTAATACCAAAGCACAATTAAATTAAAAGCTTGAAGCAAAGCACAGCAAACATCTCTTTGCTCAGCCACCAATATGTTCTCCAAAGCCAGGCAGAAGAATGACCAGGAGGACCCACAAGTCTACCCTGCAAAGACCTGGGAGGACCCATAAGGAAAGCCTTGGGAACAACCAGTAACCATGTTACTCTATCGTGGCTCTTGCTGTGTGCCCCCCCCCCCAGAAATTTAATTAGAATTATATTATACAGTACAATTAAATTCATGCAAAAAATTACAATATTGTAATCCATTATTTTATTTATTTACTTATTTATGCATTACTTTGAATTTTGCAGTAAAGTTCTCAGATCACAAGACAAGACAAGACAAGACAAAACAACACTTTAGCGTTGCATAGATTAGGACAGCAGTTCCTAACCTATATTTTATATTCTATTCATAACTCCACTAAAGAACATGGATCTCACTTTTTCGGAGAAGGATATTTTGCACCTTATTTTAAGAAACTAACTTAAAGTTGAAAGGACGTTTAATTTTTGATGTATATAGAAGCAATAGGAAAATCCAATGCTGCTTGACCAATGTTCCCTCTAATTTTCACCATCACTGAGTGGAAACCTTGCCCTCCCTGTGCAGAGCTATGCCAGTGACTGGAACCAAATGAGTGGCACCAATACAGTGCTACGCAGCTGCATAACTTAGAGGGAATGTTGGTCATGACACATGCAAATGGAACATGAGACATATGAACCGAGGTGAATGGGAACCACACACCAAGACAATGGATGTTTATACTAAGTGGACTGTGCTGGGACATTTTTGATCACACACTGACCAAGTGTTTTGATCTCTTAATGACCAAACCACAAGACATTGTGTAGTTCTAATACGACGCATGATGTTCTCCGAGCAGTTAGGGGGCTAACATGTACTGTAAGATCTAATAGAATTACAGTGTACCCTGACTTACGACGCACATGACAACTGAGAATCCCAACTTACGAGCAGACTTTGGTTGTCTCACCCCCCCATCCAACTTATGGGCAAGATGAGTCCCCCCCCCGAGTAACGATGACAGCTGGGGGGGAGAAGGGGTCAGTCATTTAAATTCATTGAGCCATTGATCCAAGCACTTGGGTTGATGGCTCAAAGACCTTTGAAACTTTTTCTCTCAGGGAGGGGGGAGAGCAGGCTCTGTTTCAAAGGTCTTTCAGGCACTGAGGGAAGCTGCCTCCATTTAAAGAGGCAGCTTCCGTCAGTGCCTCAAAGACCCTTTTTCATTTTCTTTTCTCTTCCAGTGCAAAAAATGAAAAAAACAACAACGCAGTTTTCACCCACCACCACCACCATCGGGCGCGTAGAGGAAGCAGCGGCGGTGTTTTCAATTTTTTTTCTCTTCCAATGGAAACGCTGATGGCAGCCATTAGTGCTTGCATTGGACGAGAAAAAAAAATTGAAAATACAGCCACTTCTTCCTCTACGTACCCGATGGTGGGGAGGAGAAGCGTTGATTTTTTTAAAAAAATGTCCTTAAGCAATCGAGCCAAGCACTTGGCTCAGTTGCTTATAGACATTTTAAATGAACTGCGGCTCTGCCCCAATTGGGGGGTGGGGGAAATCCGTGGGTCATCTAAAGCGGTTTCCCCAGGAATGCATTGAAATCCATTCCTCCGGAACAGATTAATTGATTTTCAATGCATTCCTATGGGAAAATGCTCCCCGACTTATGGGCTAATCGAGTTACGAGCCTGCGTATGGAATGGATTAATGTCATAAGTCGGGGTACCACTGTATATAAAATCAGACTTCTTGAGAGATCCATCAAGTCTATATTCCAACTATTGGTGCTGAAACAGAAAAAGGAGAAATCAAAATCTTCTGTGCAAGTGTCCAGGAGGAAATTGATCAGGCATTAAAATGTGAAGTGCTGATAGTTATAGGTGACTGGAATGTAAAAACAAGAGGAAGCTGAACCAAATATTGTTGGAGAATTTGGCCTCGGAATTAGAAACGAAGCTGAAGAATGACTCAGATGATTCAGTGAAGCCCACAATAAATGCCTCAGGCTGCTGAACTGATGACCGCCAACATCACTATGTGGGCAGTAAAGAAATCAAAAGACTACATAAATGAAAATAGTAGATACAGAAGACAGAAAACAAGACCAGGAGCAAATTGTCATAGCACACAAATTATTAACATAAAAAGACCAAAAATAATGACAACAAAACAACATTAGTGTTGACAGTAAAGAAATTTAAATTGTTAAAGATTTTGACTAACTTAATTCAATCTTCACTCTAAATGGAGGTGGCAGCCAAAAAAATCAGAAGACATAGACTTTGGAGGGTGGTGTTAAAAGAACTACAAGAAAGAAATCATCAAGTGAAAGTACAAGTCACTGGAGACCAAAGCCAAGATCTTCCACATGACCCTAGTCCCCACTACTATGTTGGGATATAAACGCTGACCAGTGAAAAAAAGCTGACAAGGGGGAAAAAACATTTTGCTTGAATTATGGCACTGAAAAAAAGATTTGCATGTGAACCAGATACCGGAAAGATAAACAAGTGGGTCCCAAATCAAATCAAGTCTGAAATTTCTCTAGAAAGAGAAATGGGGTGTCATATTCTTTTGATAATGATTGCTGTTTAATAATGATTGCTATTATATATTTATTTGCTTTTATCTGTAGCCCATCTTGCTCCTGTTCTATGCTGTTGTTATATATTGTTTACTAGTTATAGTGTTTTCATTTATACTTATCTGTTATATTGTATTTTACTGTTTATGGTTTGATTTCTGTTCAGTTTGTAAACCGCCCAGAGTAGCCATGTAGCTAGATGGAGCGGTATATAAATTTAATAAATAAATAAATAAATAAATATTTTGGGGGCACTCTGGTAAGACACGACTCCCCAGAAAAGACAATAATGCCTGGACAAGTTGAAGAGAAAGATCTCATATGAGATGAATTGGGTATATGAAGAACTGTAGCCTCATTAAATGGCAATTAATCATGGGAACTATAATGCAGATTCGGAGAACAGAAAATTTTGGGTGTGGTGACAAAAAAAGACAGTCACGCAGATCACCGAGAGAGATTGAGTGGGAAGAGTTATCTGAAAGACTGGGGAACAGGACATCACAAAAAGCCTTCTCATCTACCATCTGAATTTTTGATTGATGAAGTGCACTGAGAAGCACTTCAAGGACTAATCTAATCACGCAGGTAGGGACATTTGGAGGGAAGCATTCCTTTAGATACCCAAGTCCAAAGCCAGGTACAGCATTATAGGTGAGAGGTAATGCTAAGCTAGGACCAGAATCAAATTATAAACTACTGAAAACAAGAGAAAACTAGCATAGAATGTTCACAACACCTTTGTATACTAGTAGGCATTATTACTTGCTTGGGCACAACACACACCAGCTGTACTGGGATCAATCCCTATAACAAATGTAAAATATGTTTCAACCTTTAATCTTTTCTTCCCTGTCCGCTGTTCATTTGCCATTTGTGTCTGCATTTTTTATTCCTTTGGGTGGAGAAAGGATTTCAACTGTGTAAAAAGACATTATTTTTACACAAAGCATTTCATAGGTTTACATTGTTCCCCAAAGGTCACTCTGAGGGTTCAGTCAGATGTGGATTTTATTGTGATTGTTTTGTGATCGTGAATTTGTGAGCCTTCAAGTGATGACTGGCATATAGCAACCCTGATTGGACTTTCAAGGTAAGTGTGATGTCTGAGGCGTGGTTTTACTACTGCTCACCGAGTGGTTTTCCATGGCAGAGCTGGGGAACTGAACTCAGTTCTCCTGAGTAGTAGTCCATTATTCTATCTGCTACACAAGTATGGGCATCTAAACTTTTCACTAGACATATTTTATGAACACACTTAACAAAACCAGTTTTGTGACACCTACAGTAACACCATGTTTACTTCAATGTGTGCTTTTGCCAATCACAATCCATTCCTTCAGACTCATTTTATGGCATGCTTTATGATTTAATGAACTGTTCGTTGCTTTAAATGTTCATTGATAAGAAGGGAGGTGGACTGATCCAGGAACTGTTAAATCGTAATATGTAAGCTTAGAAATGCTTGCATTTCTTTTGATATGATCTAACAATCTTCTCATTTTTTCCTATCAGTATGGGTAAGAATAAAGTTATTCCTGTTTTAATACAGTCAACGGAAAGAAGCAAAGCGTATCAAGCCCATGGGGAAAAAAAAACCTCACATCCCCCCCCCCCCCGGAGCTGCAGTACATCTAACCTCATAGATGCTATATAGGCCTTCCTGTTCTGTATCCACTAGAATAAACAGGACCCGTGTAAGGATTTGTTCTACCAAAGGTCCATTAATTCATTAGACCTAATCTCATGGAAGCTAACAATTGGCTTGGATACAACTTTCCAAGCTCAGGATCAGGGCCACCTTTTCCAAAGCTGTCAAGGTAGTAAAAATGACATATTAAGGTGGTCTTTAATGATCACCACCTCCTCCTCATAATCTAAACAGAAGTGAGTTTCCACATCTCATTCATTTTTAAAGGACCATTCAAACACCCTTTTATCTCCACTAAACAGCCTGCCATGTATTTGAAGACATTTTATTTTATTTTATTTTTGTTTCTACAGACATCCGGGGGGGGGGGGGATAAAGAGACAAGAAAAAGTGGAGAAAGAGAAAAGAGAAAGAGAGGCAAGTATTTTGGAACACTGATATATAAAGATGCAAAAGCTTATACAGCAGTGAATGACTTCAAACTGACTCAGACACATTCATCTTCCTGAGAAGAATTAGACTCAGTGTGATTCATTTTAATAGCAGAGGGGGAAAAATAATACTACTGTGCATTCGTAAGTTCCTAACCTTTGATGGTAGAAAAAGGGTGGGGGGAATAACTTTCTTTCCTCCCCCCCTCCATGTTGTTGAAGTCTGCCTACCCATCTGTTATGTCCAGCTCATCAATTAAGGTGAACCCATGAACTTGGAGGAGGTGTTTAATAACGACAGCAATCCATTTGAATGTGGGGAAAACGCCTGCCGCTTTATTTTAACGGAGAATGCAGTCCTTAGTCTTGTGTACTCGGCATGATGTTTTTCTCATACTTGGAACCCAGTCTTCTCTCACATGCAAAGTAATTCCAGATGGCACTGTTGAAAAAGCTGGGTGACAGCAGAGCAGGGAGAGGGAAGAGCAAAGAAAGAAGAGGTGCCATCTTTGGATCACGCAAAGGCAGTTCCCGTTTTAAACAATTTTAAACAATTTTAAAAAGCATCACCAGAGCTGGCCATCCAGGAATAGAAGATGGCCTACTGCAACGAGCTGGACCCAGTTCTTAGGCAGACATTTTCACTAGGGCAGGCATGTCCAAACTTCGGCCCTCCAGATGCTTTGGACCACAACTCCTACGGTCCTTTGCCACTGGAAATACAGGCTTGGAATTCTGGGAGTTGTGGTCCAAAACATCTGGAGGGCCGAAGTTTGGACATGCCTGTACTAGGGGTATATTTTTGTCTGAAGAGATATGACCAGCCACAAATCAGAATCTCTACACCACCCTATGGAAAGAGCAATTAACATGGAAACTGAATGCAAATTCTGATCCCGAACGTGGAGTAATAAGTGCTGGGTATACACACAAGCACAGTTTGGAAGCCTTTTATGGGGTTTGATAGGATTACAACTCTCATCATAATCCATTAGGCTGGGAGTTGTACCCCCCCCCCCCATGAATGTTTTGAAGGTCTACCCAGAAGCGTGCCTATGTAAATTCACCATGCAGTGATTTGTGGTGAGGATGATCAAACCACTGGCGTTCGACTTGCTGAACTCTACGGCCTGCATAAAGGCTTAAGCACCATCAGCAGCAATTGGCGATCATATCGAGTAGAAGGGTTTTTCCACTGGCCATCTTGATTTCAGTTTGGCATTGCAGCACAAAATGGCCGTTGCATCTCAATGAAATGGGCTGTTGGTTCAGTGTCCTTTTGTAGCTCGGAGAGTGTTGTAATCATGAGGACTGGGGGCATCTCACAGTGATGGAAGCATCTGTAGCAAGAGTCATTGCTTCCCTTCCAAAATGAGCACTGAACCCAAGATATTGTGCTAGTTAACACAATTTAATCTATACTAATTAATACAACTGATACAACTAATTCAGCTTTTAATGGTCTATCACATACTTCTCAAAGTGTAACCTTCTGAGTCTCAACTCAGCTAAAGTGATATTTTTGCCCCAATAGCTCTGCTTTCAGATTCTAGATACATAGAACCTAGTTTTGGATACTTAACTGCCTTCCTATAATTAACCATTGTGTAAGTAAATCAACTTTAGGCACTAACAAAAACAGCACCCTACCTATGCTCAGAGATGCTCTCCTCAGCCTCAAGGCAAAATTATACACAGGTTCATTGACTACATGATGTGTCATGCAAGGGACTGGAGCGTACTGGAGATGTAAAAGTGAATGATTCAATCATTCCATTTCTATGCCTCTTCTTACATCTCATTATCCTGTAATATGTATTCTGGAGCTAAAGCTTGACTTTAAAGCTAGGATCCTGCGGATAAATTATGGTTCAGAGTGAAAACTACTTCAGGGGTTTTACCTTGCATTTTCAAACACAATTTTTTAAACTTGTCAAAACTGTATCAGTGCTAACCCAGGGTTTCTTGGACTGCAATTTCCAGTCAGCACAGTATGAAGGCTCCTGGGAAATGCAGTTCAAGAACACTTGGATTACTCAAGAATTGGCAACCACTGGCCTGTGTCTTCATGCTTAAAAGTTCAGTTGTCTTAACGCAGCTGACTGTAGATCACCCGTTTACTTACTCCCTTAACTATACAGTGGTACCTCTGATAATGAATTTAATTCATTCTCCAAGGCAATTTGTTATCTGAAACATTTGTTATCAGAGGCATTTGTTATTCGAGGTATTATTATACCAAAATTAATAGGATACTCAGACACTTGTGAATATGCTTCATCTATTTAGTTTATGCCAAGAATTAATGCATTTTCAAGAACTAGGCTCCTAGAAAAGTATCTTTTGACTTCGGGGCAGGAGCGGGTATCTGCCCACACATGTGAAGGAACCCTTTTCAATTAAAAACAAGAACAGAAATTAGATTATTAATTTGAAAAATATAAAAATTTTAATAAAGGCTACATCTCTTAATTACAATAATTATTGTACCAAGTAGTTTTTCTTTAAATGAAACTCTTTATAATGCATAATTTACAGTATAAGTAGAACAAATGTCATGGCAAAAGTCATAAAGTACAAGACTTGTAGTAAAAAGGCATAAAATATATTATACATAAACCCCTTAAACAAACAAGGGAGAGTTGGACCCTGAACACAGGGCAAAACATGGCATAGTAAAACCATGCAGGCACAGGTACTGTACTGATTGAAGTGTTTTTTAAAGAAAAAAACACACACGCTAGAGATAGTGTATTAATAGTATTTCCACCATTTTTTCTACACTATATACAGTTGTATCATACAAAAAGAAAAAGAACATTGGCATAGAATGTACCAATTTAAACAAAAACATGTCCAAATTAAATGCCTTTCCAGGGTGTACGGTATGTGTATTGTTTTGTTCCAACACACACAAACATGTTACAAACAGATTAAGAGGACTTGTGTGATAATTTTACAGCATGACAGCACGAGGGAAGTGTTCTATACATTTCAGTCAGAATCCAGTCAGTAAGGTTTTGGTAGTGAGGGAGCTTGAGAGAGAGCAGAGGCTAAAGCTCCTTCAAGTGCAGCCCTGGACGTCACCCATCATCATTCCTGCTCAACAAGGGGGCAAAAAAATTATGCCCGCCTTTTCTAAGACATACTGGAAAGTTGTAACAGCCACCAATTTGATGGGTAGCATCATAGCTTCTTTTTTCTTTGTTTGAACAATTGAGAATCCTGGAGAAAACACAACTAACATGATATCTTAAGGAGCCCTACCTGAACATTTGAGAAAAGCCAGAATTTCATTTACAAATAAAATAAAATAAATAATTTTAGAAAATCGGAGCAAGTGATTCAGAGTTTTATAAGAGGACCAGCCCATTGTATCCATGGGCTGGTGCATCTAAAATGAGGCACCATGTCTTGAAACAGTTGGGCCTGTGACTACCAATGCATTACAGAAAAGTGACATTACCAAAAGAGTGACTACATCTTTAAAACGTAGTAATAGCAGTATTGATTTTGGTGAAAAAAATACCATTTAAAAAAAAACCAAATCTGGCTATATTTGTGTCAATGTGAAAGTGAGCTAGTTGGTTTCAGACACTTCTTCTCCAATACTTGGGTCAAGGTTCCGGATAGTAGAAACTTTTGGGTTCCTATAGCCTATGGGATTCTACACTCGGGGCTTGTGAATGTCAGGCAGTGGAAATAATGCAACTAACATGGAGTAGAAGGGACACAGGTAGAAACTGACTGGCAGAAGTCATATCCTGCTATTATTACGCTTAACAGTCATTATATTTAATCCAGGAAAACAGTTAGTTGTGCAGATTTTGAGTTCCCAGTGTCCTACTAATGGTTAAGAGAATTAGCAGCACCTCTGGCCTCCTTCCTCCTCACAAGCACAGGGATTTCCCCTTGCCCACTCATTTTTGAAGTTAACCACGGTGTTAAATTATCTCTGCACTGGTGCCAGTCAGAACCATGGTGAGCTTCAAACCAGAACTGGCCATCGTGATTGGAAGTAAGACTGGCAAACTTGGTTAATGTTACAAGGACCATTAGGGCAGACCAGTAGCGTAGGGCGTTAACACCTTGGTTAAGTCCAAACTGGGAAGAGTAGGAAGTGGATGGGGAAAGGATATAAATGTCTGTTGGATTCTGATTGCTCAACTATTCCCAGGCAAACAAAACTATTTATTATATCTGCACCAGAACTTAGAACCACAGCAGCACTGACAAAAATGCATTCTTTTTCTCTAGAAGAGTACAAATTTCAGGACTAGTGTTATTCTCTCTCTTTCTCCTGCACCCAAAGATTTAAAACAACTGGAGAAATGCTGGATGTAAGATATTCCAGTTTGCTTCCTAAGGTGGCAGAAACAAATGCACTTTTTAATTTATTTAATTTTTATTTAAACAGAGGAATCCATGTAAAAATAAACTATAACAACACCCCTTATTTTTTTTCTACATCATAACCCCTCTTTTCTCCATGGTTTAAAGCAGCATGTCCATAAACTGGACTTAATGGGGGAACACAGAATGTTCAATAAATATCAATAAGGATTACTGTAAGGTTAAGTTATACACAGTTTTTCTTAGTCCATAGATGGGACCCCCAGGAAGCCATATATTATATATGGAGTCTTTTAAAACACAGTTGCATCTTCAATAACCCAAAGTGGTCTTGATCTTAATAAATAGTTCAGGGTTGTTAACATCTCGGTACCCAGTCCAACAGACGTTTTAAGTATTATTATTTATTATTATTTTACTAAGGCTGATTTGGCAAAGTCTTCATAGACGTCAATTTATTCTTGATGCTTTTTCTTCATTGGTTCAAACCTTCCTTCAAAAGCTTCGCTTGGTGCTTTGTGTCCAAAGGCCAGCAACTTTAACTTATATTTCCTTAAACGCACTCACACAGACAATGCCAGCCAGCCAGTCAATCAATCCTCTCCACTTTGCCAAGGATTCTTCCTTCGTACATGGGCAGAATGGCATCGTCATCCCAGATTTCTTCAAAAACAGCACCACAGTCAAACTCGTTGCTCGCCTTTTTGAAGTAATACCTGGAATCAATAAGATCAACAGATGGAAAATAAATACAGAGCGCTCTGGAATTATTACAACACACACACACACACATATCCCAACACTCCCTATTCAGAGTTCCGTACACATTTCACAGGAAAACTCCTCTGCTCAACTCTCAAACTCTTTGTTATGCTTCTGCAAATGAAAAAGAGCAAGAACAATTTGATATCTGTTCTTCAGGCGTTCACCTTATTTAGCATTACTAGATGTTCTCTGCTCACCCAGCCAGGAGTTACCTCCACTCTTACAAATGGTATGAATAAATGTCATGTCCTCCTGCTCTGCTCTGGGATTACTCCAGCCATGACTTACTACTGGGTTCAGCCTCTATATCTTATACAGTACTCACATTACCTCACCACCTTAGCCATCACCTATATAAATCCTATCAATGGCATAGACTATGGTTACTTCCAAGACACTTCCGAATAAAAGGCCTATGAGTAATGAGTAAGTGCAGCCGCAGCCAGGTAGATTCGGTGTTGCTATCTGCTGCTGAGGTGCTATCTGTTAAGAAAGACTCCTTACCCAAGGTTGAGAGCGACATGACCTGTTATTGTCTTTGCCTTTGCACTGCATTTGAAGATCATACACCCTATGCCAGTGTTGGCAAACCTTTTAGAGACCAAGTGCCCAAACTGCGATTCAAAACCCACTAATTTTTTGCAAAGTGCCAATACAGCAATTTAACCTGAATAGAGTTGGCTGTGAAGGGGCGATGTCAGGTGCCCGCAGAAAGGGCTCCGAGTGCCACTTTTGGCACCCGTTCCATAGGTTCGCCACCACTGCCCTATGCTGTATTCAGTGGCAGACAGATCATGTGCTCCATTCTTAACTGGAAAATTTTAATAGGTGGAAACACCTGAGCAAGGAAGGCTAGTCAAAATAGCATTCTTATTATAACATGCTTAAACTGCAAAATGAGGTGATCAAGGAAGTGTTGAATGGCCGTGGCCCTTCAGATGTTTTAGACCAACCATGCCCATCTATCCAGAACAGACAAGCCAAAAGGTTAATAGACTAGGGGACCTACATTCAAAAAAACACCTGGATGTATCCAAGAGCCTGTGTTGATGTGAACATGATACAGAAGGACTCATGATTCTGCTGTATGCTTCAGGAACAAAATGCACTCAATACAGGACTGGGAAGAACCAGAGGAATTCATTAGCATTTATTTTATTTTATTTAAAAAAAACAATGAGTATCATCCTACCATTGGTCAATTGTGGATGGCTTCACTATGTCTCTTTTTTAATTGCTAGAAATAACTTGGAAGGCTTTGAAAATCATTCCTCTGGCCCACTACAGCCTTCTCAGCTTTAGAATTTGGCCATGGACAATTTGAAATGAATACTAGATTTAAGAAAGCCAAGATGGAAAGGAAGAAAGGATCGGTATATCGAAGTCCTGCTGTGACCCAAACTCAAGACACAGACAGATTTCATCAGAACACAGACGGTATTCCCCCCACCCCATCCCAAAACAAGTAGGAAACATTTAGGCTTCCCCTCAATTTATTTCAATGTTGACCAGGCTGGATTTGTGAGAGAAGCACCACTTATTCCATTCAGCCACATACATTTAACAGGCTCTGAGCCTATGAAAAGCAGGCCCTGCAGCTCTGAACTGCCTCCTGAGTCCAAAGAAGTGGCCTGCAAGCTTCTGACTGCCAATATGTCCCTTCTGGATATACAAATGTAGGGTCAGCCAGCTGAACAGCAAGTAAGAAGAAAGCCCCCAGAACAAACACCACCACCGCTACTACCACAAGACCTTGCATGGTAAAACTACATACACACACGAATGAGAGGGAGCACTTTGTCTTTTAAAACATTCATCGATCCTGCCAGGATCTCCTTGGCCAAGCAGCCGATTCGAGAAAATAAAACTTGATTGAAACCAAAATAAAATCAAAAACCTCATCATTTCTCATCTAGCCCCACAACCCCTCCTGCAACGTAGAAGCATCTGTTAAAAGGGCTTTCAGATAAGAAGAAAGTGACACACGGAAAAACGGGGACTATTTTATTTCATTGCTGTCGTGTGGCGAAAAAGGTCCGAACATCAGAAACAGAACATCCCCTTTCTGAAAATGAACCAGAGAGATGGCCGCATTCATTCCCGGAGTACTTCCTAGAGGCCCTGACAACACACGAGCAATCCTGGCCGAGATGGCAGTATCTGACACAGAAAGGTCAAGTAGCAGTGTCCTGGTTTCCCTTTCTTTGGCTTGGGTTCGTTAGATCACCCGGCTGACGCTCACAGAGACCAAAAAGAAGAGAAGGGGTGGGGGGAAGCCCCTTCCCCTCTTGTGTCAAACAGTAAGGACCCCTCTATTATCCTGAATTAGACCGTTCAGCTTCTTGATTAAAGGTTCCTTTTATGCCCCCTTCCAGCATTCTTCCCTTCTCAGGCTGCTTAATTGCATATGCACAAAATGAAGGCCTTCTTCCATTCAGAAGGTTAGCATTTAGGGAGCCTGCTTGTCTACTACACACCCCCTCCGCGCCACCGAGCCTCCTCCGCGCACCCAAACTGATCTCCCACTCTCCCCAAGGAGCGGCTTTGCCCCGACAATCATGAACAAGAAAGTAGTATTCTTATCAGGGAAGCAGAAAGAAGAAGAAAAGGCGGGGGGGGGGAGGCACGCCTTTGCACACACAGACACAAGCAAATCTCTGTTTTAACATCATTTTATCCATTCAGAGAAGAGCGGCAGGCAGACGACTGCAGGTTGAGAAGTTGTATTTCCCCCTATGAATTTTTAAAGACCCCTACCTCCAAAGTCTGAACTTCCTCTTTCATGAAGGCACCTTTTTGGAGTGTCTGTGAGGCGTGTGTGCTAGGAAACCACTCAAGGATCGGTTATGCTTTGATATTCAAGCCATCAGGCCATATCGAGAGGTTTGACCTCTCTTTGGTTAGAGAGATAACAAGGTGGCGTTTAAGATCAAATGAGAAAGGGATTTTTGTTTTTCTTCTCGTTTTTCTTCTTCTTTTTTTTTGTTTTCCTCTGTTCTCGCTGGTTGTTGTTTCCCCATTTCCAAATGAACTCCTTCCTGGATGGAAGAAGGTCCAACGAGGCCAAGATTCTCCCCACCGCTGAGCCCTCCTGTTTCTGACCCAAACACTCAAGCCCCATGAGAAGTCCTTCCAGAATTCCTCCAAAGAGCCCCGGGGCCAGGGAGGAAGGAGTGGGGTGGAGGAGATGAGGAAAAACTTTTGAATCAGGCACAAAAAGGATTTTTGCTAGGGTTTATCTCCTCCTTTCCAAGAGGATAAACAGCTGTAGCAATAACTTCCCCCCTTGATCTTAAAACTCTGGCAGCTTGTGACAAAATTCTTTGTTTGAACGCCACATTTTCTGGCGGAGGGAGGGCGGGAGAACCTCCACAACACTGTGTGACCTTTTCCATAACCGAACCCTTATTTCTCACAGAGAAAAGAGAAAGGAAACGAGGCAGGAGGGAGTGCAAACTAATACAGCCCCCCTCCTCCCAGACCTCTTAAAAGACATCAGGCAGCCCTTATGTGCTCATAGTATGTACACAGACTCTCCACTGCAACACTCTCTTCCACCCCCCTTTAATGTGGCAAATTTGGTTTTCTTTTGCCCTGCTCTCCTTTGGGGCTGCTCCCTCCTTCTCCCATTCTACATCTGGCATCCATACCCTGCAAGGCTTGGCATTACCCCTTCCTTCTCTCTCTTTTTTTGAGCTACTGCACTCTCTCTCTCTCTCTCTCTGTGTGTGTGTGTGTGTGTGTGTGAGAGAGAGAGAGAGAGAGAGAGAGAGAGAGAGAGACAGACAGATGAATGAATAAGGAAGTATCGGGGAGGGGGAAGCAAGCATCAACTATATATTTAAAGAAACAAATCAGAAGCCCATCCCCACACCAAAATGCATGCCGGATAGGGCCGTCGCTCAGTGAAAGTGTCCTGAGAAACCTGAGGCAGCCAAGTTGCAAAGTGACTCACTCAATAAAGAATCTTGAGTGTCAACCATTTATGCATGTCTTTGTGTGTTAAAATGAAAGGCAAAGGCTTCAAAGACATGCTGATTAAGAGTGCCTTAGAACCAAATCAATGCCAGATGTGGCCAGAGCCACCAGACGGTCCTTCTCTAAGTAATCCCGGATTCTCTGGGCAGTGCGACCCTCTTCCCTTGAAGGTCACCTGAAGTTTCACTCTAAGCCCTGCTCCTCTCTCTCCCACCCCCACCCCGGGAGAGGGGGAGCAGGAGTGGGAGAGAAATCAAAGCTTAGATCAAAATGATTCCCGAGGGTGGGGGACACACACGTTTGGATAATTAGTTTCACCTTGTGTCTGTACAAGACACACATGCAAAAAAAAAAAAAAAAAAAAAACTCCACTGGTCTTGTGCCTAACCATCTTTTGTACCGAGGTTCAGCTGAACCAGAAAATTCAAAAATGAAAACCCATCCTTAGCAGTCAACTTTAAAATATGCAGAAGGTCACAAGCTCCCATACTGGTCGAGCGGCAATAGCTGAGAGTCTTATAAGAACACAGCACCTGGAACATGATTACTAGGACCCTTTAGAGCAGGCATGTCCAAACTTTGGCCGTCCTCATGTTTTGGGCCACAACTCCCAGAAATCTAAGCTTAAATTGCCAGTGTCAAAGGACTGTGGGAGTTGCAGTCCAAAACATCTGGAGGGCCAAAGTTTGGACATGCCTGCTTTAGGGCGTATCTGGGGACTTCTGCACTTTTTTTTCTGGAAGGAAGGTTTCTAGTTTGCCTCCACAGTCGTCACCACAGCGTGCAGCAAGCATGCACCAGGCCTCTTAAAGTCAATTGTTTTATTGCATTTTACGCCGCCTTTCTTCTGTTGAAGGGACTCAAGAGATCACGTTCACAGAAAAGAATGTGAAAGCAGGTCAAAGCTTTCGGACACCCACCAACCTGTATAGGTTGCTCTCTGCGTTCAACACAGCCCAAGATCAGAGAGGGCAGCTTGTGTAGAGCAAGGGCGGAAAATATCCCATGTGATTCTCTAGAGACTGGGGGACTCCAACTCCCGTCAAGAGCACTAAGCACTGCCAGTTATCTGGGATGGTGGAAGGTCTAGTCCAACAGCAGATGGAGAGCCACAGATTCTCCACCCTCAGGCACTGGGGGTGCTGGACAAGGGGAGAGTCCAGTCTGTTCAACTGGCACTAACATGTTGGGCATTACAAGGTAACAGAGCCTACAGTATATGCATTGAAGAATGTCTCACTCCACCACATATGGCCACCAATAGACTGTACAAAGACTGTGCCACAGGACTCTCATGGGGGGGATCTACAAAAGCCAGCTATCAGAGCAATGCTAAAGCAATAGTAAACATCTTGGCAAACATCTAGGATCAGGCCTTTCTGCCGTCAAAAAAAGAAGAAGGTTCAATTCCAGATCTCAATCCACCTCAAATCAAATGGCTGAGATTCACCCAAGGAGTCCAACACCTTAACAGATGAGTAAGTTCCATGCTTATAAAACAGGACACACTTTTCAAAGGTTGCTTTCTCTGGGGGAAACTATGGATTTGGCAAACTCAATTTGTCCGCCATCAACAAAGCTTAGAGTGGTGCAATCACCAACCATCCCAAGCCAATTCCGAATGCCCAAGCCAAAGGGAAATTATTTTTGCAAGCTCAGTGCAAACCCTCCCTACAAATTAACTTTTGTGCAATTGGTTCAGCTTCCAACATTTTTTTTCCTTAAGAGCTTTAGGGAAAAATTCCAGATTGTAAGAGCAACAGAAAATGGAGACTGACAAAGGCTGGAAATAATGACTATGCAAGTAGTAACAGCAGTGATTCCCAAACACAGGGACACAGATGTTCTGGGACTACAACATCTATGAGTCCTAGCTAGCACAGGCAATGGATAGCACTTGTGGGAATTCTAGTCTAAGAAGAACTGGACCCTAAATTTGGGAACCACTGGATTACAGATCATGCTATCAAATGAAGCCTAATCTATTCCTATCTGATTTTGGGGCCATACCTGCTGCTCGTAGGCTTCTCACATTGCTCGCCATCATGCTTAGGATGGCAAGACAATCAGCATTCTGCTTAAAAAGAGATTTGGATGTACTGTATAGGCATTTGCTGGCAAAATGTGCAATTCTATATGAAGATAGTTTCATTTAGGAGAAGACAGGCAAATTTGTCCTTTTCCCAGTTACACAGGAAACAGCAAATGAGAGGGGTACCACCAAAAGGGGACCCAAATATGTATTATACCAACATCATGCTGAATCTGTTTGCTATATTTGGGATTGGGGGTCCTTTGCAAGACAGTAGTGTTGGGTGTGTGGACTAACAAAACACACCATTCAAAATGAAGAAACTAAAATTTCAGAACACACTCCCACTCGGGTTTGCAACACACTTGGTGAATGGTACAATTTTCTTTAGTTTGCACCTGGCATGCTGGAAAAAAAAAAAACACAGCACCAATCACACCCAAATTCCAAGTTGGCCATTTCCTATCACAAGCCAGGCCACAACACTTTATACTGCTCCCTCCGTAGACAAAAAGGACTTTGGCTTCACACCTGGTTGTTTACTCAGCATTGGGCAAAAGAGCCTATCGAAGGAAGAATACATTTCAGAGGCTGCCACCCCCTTGTAAATAAGACATGGAATCTAGACCTGTCCCCAGGCTATGAGAATCACTTGTAGGTAACATGAATCCCATATACAGTGGACCCTTGTATAACAAACAGCTTGTATAACATAAAATCTGTACAACATTAAAAAGTTCCGGAGATAGGGGAAATTTGCTTGACATAATCGCCTATGGGGAGAATCCGTACAACATAAAAATAGGATTACTCCATTTTCAATGCATTCATATGGGAATCTGTATAAAGGAAAATATGCTTAACATAATTTCATTTGGAACGAATTAATTCCTTTATACAAGGTACCACTGTATATCTTTGCAGCTGATAATGTGTAGCTGATCATTCCCATCTTCTGGGTCCAAATGTCAAAATGGGGACAAAAAGGCACAGATGAAGGGGTGGAGAAGCCTCCAGACATTATTGGCCTACAATTGCCACCAGGCTGAGCCAGTTCAACTGAGGGATCACGGGGATGACTACGGAAACGGCAACTTAAGAGCCACTGTAGGTCTACAGTCACTTATCCCTTGGCTTATCACCTTCAGAAGCACCGGCCCTCCCAGAAGTGCTGCCAGAAATGATCCAGCGCTTTGAAAGAACAGTTCCCCTGTAAGCAAGACTACGGACCCTTCAGTTTGCAAAAGGCAATTATATGGGCAGCGAAGGAACGAGGTCTGGCCGGCAGGTGAATCCTGGTTTCGCTGCCAGGGCAACCCTCCCACTGCTCAACAGCTCTTGGTTTTGGCAGGGCTGAGCTCAGAAAGAGACGGATGAGGTAACCGTCGGCAACCTTCAAACTGAATCCTCTCTTTGCGGTAAGGGAGGACGCTGACAAATCTCTCTCTCTCTCAGTTATTTTTGCAGGCACTCTGGGCAAACGCAAAGAAACGAAGAAAGAAACCACAAAGATGCTTACCTATAATTTCCCTTTTTACTCAGCTGCTCTTTAAAGTGCCCAAGTGTCAGGCTCTGGGCCTTTAACATCCTCCTGTATGGAATTTCTTCTCCACAGAAAAAATAAGTGACAACCAATTCACTCGGCTGGGAGGAATGAGCAACAGGAAATTTCTTTGGTTCTTTGTGACTGAAGAAAGAGAAGGGGAAAAAAAACAGGTAAGCCCTCACCACCTTCAGAATGCAGTCAACGTATTTATGGGCACACTCACATGAACCATAAATAGCCAGGTAACAATTTATAGAAACTGAGTATTAAAATAAAAGCAAACCTCAACCTGTGGAAGAGCTCAGTGAAAAATCAACACTGCTGGTTGGTATGTGGGAAGACTGGGGTGGCAGTGAATTCAGAGTATCACAAAGAAAGGGTTGTGTCACACTACTACAGTTGTATGTACCTGCGGCCCGAAGGTTTACAGGCAGCCACCACTTTAAAGGTAATATGCTTCATGGGGGGGGGCAAATTAACTTTCAAGAGCTTGAAGGTATGACAATGCATTGCTACACATGTCTACTCAGAAGTAAATCACACCCCTACCAAGATCCAGTGGGGTGCATCCATTGAAGGGAGCAGTAGTTTGTTTGTTTGTTTGTTTGTTTTATTCCCCACCCATCTGGCCTAAAAAGTCACTCTGGGAGGCTTACAACATTCAAAACTAGAAATGGGCACAAAACGGGAAAAAAATCGTTCCGTTATCCTATTTGTTCCGTTACGTAATGGAACGAATAAGGGAGCCCAGAGTAATTTGGGCACGAACCGAACAGAACTGGAACAAATTAGTTCAGTTATGTTCAGTTCGTTCATCCAATCTCCTTCGCCCTGGGTGACGGCCGGGCAGCTGTCACCTGGGGCAGAGGCGATCGGCTGAGCCTCGCGGGGAAGCCAAGACCCCCCCTTCTCCCCTCTGCATGCAGAGGGGTGAAGGGGGGGTCTGAAAGGGATCTTCCCCGCCTGTGCTCTCTCCCCCCTCCCCCCTCCCAGAGCCAGCGCCCAGCAGCCGCTCGGTGCTAGCTTTGGGAGGGGAGAAGATTTAAAAAGGCCGCTCTCTCCTCCCACCTGATGGGGTGGGGGAAGAGCGGGCTTTTTGAATCTCCCCCCAGTGCTCCCGGGCACCACCCGCGCCGTCAAGTTGGCCAGGAGAGCAGTCCCATGGCTGCGGGACTTTTCTCCTGGCTGGCTTGCCGGCGGCTCCAGCAGCGCACGGCTCCGGGAGGGCTCCCCGTGGATCGTTCTCCCGGCAGGCTTGCCACTGGCTCCGACGGCACCTGGCCCTGGGAGGGCTCCCCGCGGCTGTGGGATGACTCTCCCAGGAGGCTTGCTGCTGGCACCGGCGGTGCCCGACCCCGGGAGGGCTTCCCACAGCCGTGGGAACGCTTTCCTGCCATGTGCCGAAAAACAATGCCCGAGAAACAGAAACAACCCGAAGCGGGCCCCAGGGCCCGAATAATGAGCACAAAACGCCATTTTGGTGTTTCGTGCCCACCTCTATTCTAAACAATAGCAGCAATATGAACAAATAACATAAAACCACAACCAATAAAGAATTATATAGCCTTAAAAGAGCAAGGAAGAATAAAATAAATAAATAAATAAATAAACAACGGCTACAACTACTATTTATTTATTTATTTATTTATTTATTTATTTATTTATTTATTTATTT
>JAHTLZ010000010.1:9428096-9439787 GCA_023846285.1 Phrynocephalus versicolor | reverse complement strand
TTTATTTATTTATTTATTTATTTATTTATTTATTTATTTATTTATTTGACTTTCATACTGTCCATCAAGCGCTAGGCCTACTCTGGGCAGTTTACAACGTAAAATCTCAACATAGTAATAAGAACACATTTAAAGAACCAAAATACAAACAATATAATGTAACAAAATATAACCAAATAAATCCGCAACAATAAACCAAAATAAACATAGAAATAACCAAGCGATTAATCAAGCAGAAAAAATGGAAAATAAACGTAGAAATAATTAAGTGATTAATCAAGTAGAATTTTCTTAAAAAACAAAAACAACAATGGAGAACAGTGTGGTAAAGAGAGTGCCAGACTAGGTCTCAAGAGATCTGGGTTTGAATCCCTGGCCTTGGATAGTCTCTGGGGTGGTGGTGAGGGTGCTGGGTGAGAAGCAATGGGAATAAGCCCTCTTGAAATATCTCACCTCTAAAAACTCTATCAATGTGGTTGTAAGTTGGATGCAATTTGAAAGCCATCACGTAAGATATTAATGCATGCATTCCTCATCATAAGCCAGCTGGATGACTCGGTACATGAAGAGGAATGCAAACATCAACTTTGCAATAACATAATTTCGGTCCATCCAGCTTACTTCAACTGAGGGTGATGTTTTTGTCATGCTTTCTAGGTACAGGCATATTTAGACATGGTTTATCATCCCCTTCTTCTGGGGGCACAACAGGACTGTATGGCTTGCCCAAGATCACACGGTCGGCACAATGGAGAACCCAATTCCTCCACCTCTGGCTCTGTAGCAGGTGCTCCACATCACTGAACTAGCCAACCACTATTCACTTTGTATGAGGTTGCAACTTGTCACTCCTGTGGGTTTTATGCCAGTGTATGCAAATCATGGGATTCTGGCTACAGATCAAGAAGACATGCTGAAACTGCCCAAGGAAGGCATTACAGTAGGACCCTGGTATCCACTGGAGATTGGTTCCAGACCTTCCCGTGGATAATGAAAACCGTGGGAACACCAAAAATCCCCAGAACTGCTGTTTTGTCACAGTAGCTTGCTTTACAGCTACTATTTTATGACAGTAGCTTGCTTTACGGTTGCTGTTTGTGACAGTAGCTTGCTTTACAGCTGCTATTTTACATCAGTAGCTTGCTTTACAGCTGCTGTTTGTGACAGTAACTTGCTTTGTTTATGACAATAGCTAGCTTTGTGGCTTCTGAATTATTTATTTGATTTTTTTCCTCTGCCATCCGTGGATAACTGAATCAGTGGATAATGAATCAGTGGATACGGGGGTCCTACTGTATTCCAAAATGGTCTGCATGTTTCCATAATGAGTTTCACCTATGACAATCTAGGCCAATGTTTTGAACCTGGTAGTGGGGCAGATAAATAAATCAATAAATCTGCCCCCTATTTTCTTTCATCCTCTAGCCCAGCAGTGCCCAAGCTTTTTGGCAGCAGGGCCCAGTTTTCTTGCTGCGTGAGGCTCTTTTATGTGTGTGTGCATTCCCAACTCTCCCCACTCCCCAAGCACTGGTCCTGCTGTGACCAAAACAAAAAACTGACACGAATGGGGAGGGGAAGGAAAAGTCCTGTGTGGAGGGGGAGGGAGAATCACCCCTTGGATGTGTCTGTGTGGTCTGGTTCCTAACAGGCTGCAGACCAATAGTGGTCCATGGCCCTTGGGGTTGGGGCACTCCTGCTCTAACCTAATGAAAAGTTCATTGAAAGACGGTAAACTTTTGTATATTTATTGCTGATCCTAATAAAGGTTTTGCCTGCCATTAGGAATCTTTTTTTAAAAAAAGGACATCCTAATTTTTAAAGAGTAAAACAAAATGTGCTGCTTATATACTGCCCCATAGCACTTAAAGCACTCTCTGGATACTCACTTTATTGACTTCAGAAGGTTGGAAGGCTGAGTGAACCCTGAGCCAGCTACCTGGGATTGAACCCCAGGTCATGACCACACTTATGGCTGCAGTAAAATAGGTTAACCATGGCACCATGAGGGTCACAACCCTCCCAGTGCAATGGGTTTGCCACCATCCTTGGCAATTTGCCATGTTCCCTAGATGGGCTAGTTGACTGGATAAGTTTCTCTCTGCCCTAGCGGAGAGGTGGGCAAAGGACAGCCCTTTACTTATGACTGGACTACAACTCCTGCAAGCCCTCTGCATAGCCAGGGACAGGAAACGATAGTTTGTGAGCCAACAGCGCACAGATGGTCACAATTGTACATTCTTGCCCCAGAGCTTATTGGCTCATTTCCTTAATTCCCTTTTCAGACACATATAGGTGCACATACTCCAGAAGAAGTGGGAATGAAGGTGACCAGTGATTTCTGAATCACAGGGAAGCAGCTCTCTTCTCCTTTATGTACCCACTCACTCACTTCATTTAAATACTCCCTATCTGACCCATAGCAACTCTGCATAGGTATTGCCCCATTTTCTTACACATATTCTTTCCAATCCTCCACTACAACTAGAGGCAAAATATTTAATGAGTATGGAAACACTTGTTCATATGAAGTTCCACGTGAGTCCTTCAAACCTTTGCATTACGCAGCTTGTGGTTCTCTGCTCTAGAGTAAAGACAGACAAGCTTCTATCCCGAGTTATGGTGGAGGAATGGAAACAAAGTGTTTTCCTTGACATTTAAATAAATAAATATTTATTTATGTATTCATTTATTTTACTGAATTTTTATACCGCCCATCTGGTAGCAAGGTCACTGTAAGCCCCTGCTCTTATTAAGCCCCATATGAGTCCTCTGGACCTTTGGGTTTTCTGCCTTCCAGTAAGAAAGACAAACGTCAAGGAAAGGACCACCCATTCCTTTGCACTGATATGAATGTGAAAAGCTCCTCCTTCTGTGGAGCATCACATGCATGCCAGAGGCTGCCGGTTCCAGGCTAGAGATCTGTGGGGAAACACCTCCAGCCATGATTGAAAGCTTGGTGTAAAAAAAAAAAAACCTAAACCAGGAGTGGACAAAAGCCAAACCTTCCTTACACATTGGACTCCTGAAGGGGAGAGGTCCTCTTCCAGAGGAACAAACAACTCAGTTACCCAGAACAAGAGGGAAAGGAGGTGTGGGAGGGGCTCAGATGCCAGGGGGGCAACACTGGCTTGGCATGTCAAAAGGTCAGAAAGTGTTACTCCACAGTAATTTACTCTTCCTAATTCCTTCCAAGTCTTTGTAGAGTGGCTTTGGGAAGTGGAAGGTCGGGGGGGGGGGGGGCAGCCACCAGTCAAGACAGCTGGTGGACTTAAGGTCAGCCAATTAAAAATGAAAGGCTTTAGTCAGGTGGCTTAACCTCAACTTCAAACATGACTCACTGCTTAAGATGAAGAGCATAAGAAAGAAAGGTTTAATTATTTAGACTGTAGTCAATTTCTTCTTAAAAAGAACTATCCTGTAATTAGACTAATCTAATCTTTCTCCACTTTGGAGGAATGCAAGCTAGAAAGAAAGAACGAAGGAAATAAATAAACGAATGGATGAATAACAAGGCTTGAAATGGCTTTGTTTTCCTTTCCCCCCCCCCCATCAAAAGGAAAAGAAAATATGAATGCACCAAGAGCAGTTTCATTCTTAAAGTTCCACGGCACTGATAAAATGTACACATGCACACGCACACGCATAGATACATGTGGGTGTTTGTGCACACAAACCATATAAAAGTGCAATGAGATCTAAGTGCTGTGTGCTACATATGGCAACACTTACTCTTCTGTTGCTGCACCTGCACTGCAAAAAGGACCATTTCCTCCTGGCACAGAAGTCAAGTGGTTCCGATCTCTCAGCTGATTGGAAGCCGAACATCTGAAGTTTGAAATTGGTGGTGGGGGGAGGAGAGAATAGAATGATCAAACTTTTTCAAAATCTTTCCTGTACATTGAAAATCTATATACAGTACTGTACATTGAAACAGCCAGAAGGGTGTGGAACTCCCTGTCACAGGATGTGGTGATGGCATCTGGCCTGGATGCCTTCAAAAGGGGATTGGACAGATTCCTGGAGGAAAAGTCCATCACAGGTTACAAACCATGATGAGGAGATGTGTAATCTCCAGGCTTAAAACCAGGGTACTTCAAGGGCCAGATGCAGGGGAGTGGTGTCAGGAGACAGATATCTTGTCTTGTGTGCTCCCAGACGCATTTGGTGGGGCCACTGTGAGATACAGGAAGCTGGACTAGATGGGCCTTTGGCCTGATCCAGCATGGCTCTTCTTATGTTCTTATGTTCTTAAGGGTGGGAGAAATGCTGAGGAAGGCCAAAGGATTCCTGTGCCTCCTGGTAAAAAAACAGCGAAGGTATCATTTTTGGCCACTTGTTGAATTTTTGGAAATTTCAGAATCCTGATATTTTAGAAAGGTAAACCTGGCCATTTCAGAAAATGTACACATACACAAATATGTATAAATGTTTGTGGTTAAACATAAATGTGGCTAAATGTGGCTAAAATGATGGGACTTTAATTTAAGGTGCAGTTGAGTAGCCAAAAGAGAAATGAGAGGACTGTAATTTCTAGTCCCATGTACAGTAAATACAAGCTCTGGTTTATGAGTCTGGGACTGTGAGTATACCACCAGAGGAAGCCATAGGCACAATATATAATGCTATGAATCCCATCCAATGTAGGCTGAATATGAACAAGCTAAAATGAAGCTTGAAAATCATAAGGTGATTTGCAAACTAAGCTATTTTTAACAAGTCTGTTTCTTCTGCATCTTCAAGGGTTTCTCCGATATGAAACAGTCAACTAGAAAAGATTCATACTAGCTGAGAAGTCCTTAAAATGCAATTGTGCATCAACATATGAATATGCATTACGGCCCCTTTCGGCCATCTCCTGTACAGCAGAGGTGGGCCATTTCAAGGAGTGTGTGGCAATTTTAAATCCAAGGCCATGCCAGCCCTCAAACTAGAATACAGTGGTACCTTGTATAAAGGAATTAATTCATTCCAAATGAAATTATGTTAAGCAAATTTTCCTTTATACAAATTCCCATAGGAATGCATTGAAAATGGAGTAATCCCATTTTTATGTTGTATGGATTCTCCCCATAGGCAATTATGTTAAGCAAACTTCCCCTATCTCTGGAATTTTTTATGTTGTACAGATTTTATGTTATACAAGCTGTTTGTTATACAAGTGTCCACTGTAATACTGACAAGTCAACACTGAAATCCTCTGCCTTCTTTTCTCTCCAGTATCAATGGGGCCACACAACCCATTTCCCCATTTGCCTTCCCACCATTCCACATAGCTGACAAGGGACTAAAAATGGCACCACCTATGCCCTCAACCATGAAATAATAATAAGACTATGAAGGCATGTAACTGTTAGATGCCGCGGTATCTTTTTAACGTGTTCAATGGCTTTGGCAGCTACATTTTGGAAGACTTTTACCCTGGGGCATCTTCCACAAAGGGGTGTGCCTGTTTTTCACAGGCACAGGGGCTCAGAAGGGCACTGCCTCCTCATACCCGCTCTGGGAAATCTGTGAGGAAGTTTACCGTTGTTGCTTCTGTGGCTTGGAGACTTCCGCTAGCCTGCGGCAAGCTTCCTCCAACTGGGCCAGAGTGTTGGGGGGTGTCAGTGGGGGCATGGCAGGATCCTGGACAAAGGGATGGGCAGGCTGTGCTCCACGGGGGTGGCTGTTGTTGCCCCACAGGTGGTGCCGGGCAGGACGTTCCCCAGGCGGGCCACTTCGGGTGGGCTCTGAAGTGGAGGCTTTCTTTGTGCTTTGGGCGCTGCGGAGAGAAAAGAGACGGGACAAAGTTATAGAAGCTGGAAAATATGGCTTTTAATAGCAGCTTCTATTCTGTGTGGACTCACCCTAAACACATACAGAGAGAGAGAGAGAGAGAGAGAGAGAGAGAAGAGGGGAAAGCAAAGGAAACTCTTGTCATAATACGAAAATGGGGCTCTTGCCAAAAAAATGACATTTTTGTGGTTTTTCTGGTTCCATGAAACAGCTTTCATATTAAACCAGAGGAAGCAAAAGAGGTTCATTTGTTTTTAGTGATTACAAAAATAGACAGCTGTGTAATAGATAAATATTTACCAGGAGTAATAGCAATGTAGACAGCTTATATTTACCTATGGGGCTTGTGTTTGGATTGTCTTTCACTCTCCAGCATCCACTGCCAGACGTTCTGAGAGCGGTCTGCCTCTCCTCCAGGTAGCTGGACACACGGTGGTACGGAGAGCCCTCCTCCTCCTCCTCCTCCTTCTCCACCTGGCAGGATCAGGCCATCGGGGAGCTTGCCATTCCTTTTCGGAAGGGACCCACTTCTGCCGAGGCTTCCACAAGAGCAAAGAGAAAGAAAACTTAACATTGCCTTTTCCTGGCAAATTGCAACTCTAATTTATGCCAGAAGTACACCTATCTTGACAATCCAACACCTCTTCTCCCCTCACCTACACACACACACACACACACACACTGCCCATCTCCCAAACCATTGGCCCACAATCCCCCCTTTTTAAAAATAAGGAAACTCTGCCATGACTCACATGCTACGATCCAGTTTTGACTCGCCTCCACCCCCCCCACCGCCACCCAACTCCTGGCCCGCTTCACTTCAACAAGAGACCTGGGCCAAAAAGAGAAACTTACCCAAAGGGCTCCAGCTGCGCTCCGGGAAGATCTGCCCCCTTGGAGTGCCCCTTACACTTCGAGTAGCCGTAGTAGTCGCCCGCCCCGATGCACAGGCACTGGGCTCGCTGGGCTGCCTCTGCTTCTATCTGCTCTTTCGTCTTGGGGATGGTGTGGTGGTGGATGTAGTGATGGTGGACGTGCTTGGTGGTCTGCTTGGTGACAAACCCTTTGCCCACGAGGGCACAGCCCGCGGGAAGGGAGGTCGCGGCAGAGGCCAACAGCATCTTCCCCCCCGGGAGGCGGTCTGGCGAGCGCGTGCGAGGGCTATGGCGCCCTATGCCAGGAGACTGGCACCCGGGGGTCTTCAGCACTCGGGACAAGTGGTCGTCGAGGATGGCCTGAGGGTCGTCCTCGCAGCTGCCGGATGACAAGAGCGTGAGGGGGTGCGGCTGGTGGGGCAGAGTGGCAGCTTCCCGGCTGGTCTGTGCACTGGCTGGTCCATCACATCCTTCCTTCTCTTCATCCTGACCAAGGACAAAAGAGGAAGGGCAATCAAGCCATTGGTTGGGAGGACTGAACAAGGGAGGTTAAGGTCCTTCATTTGTTGGTTTAATACATAGCCTGACTTTCTGCTGGGGTGGGGAGAAAGCACTGAAGGCACCCAGGAGGGACACAGCCAGATTAAAACAGATGCCATGAAAACCTACAAACTGATTAAAAAGCTGTAAAGGAAGAGAAACAGGCAGAATTCCTTCAACCACAATTCATCTTAGATGTCAGAGACAAGCAAGGGGCATGAGAAGATCTTTGCAGGCTGATGAAAGGCAATTAAGGGACAGACTTTGCCTCTCTTGGCAAGGAGTTCCGCAGCCCAGAAATGGTTACCAAGAAAGCCTGATCTTGCATCGCCAACTCTCACATCTTAGAGGAAGATGGGACCAAGATAATGACTGCCCTCCCCACCCCACCCCACCCCATTGATTCTGAAATACAGGCAGGCTGCTATGGTGGAAGACTGTCTTTTAAACAGTTGTGGTATGAAGGGTTTTCAAAGTGCAACCCGTCCTCTGAGTGGTGCCCAGGCACTAACTGGAAGCCAGTGCAGCTGCTGTAACAAGGGAGGCACACGTTCAGATGGTCCCTTGTCCCAACAGCCCAGCTACTGCATTTTGGACCCCCTGGCGATACACGTTTCCCATCACTCAGCAGAGGCACACTGACACGGAGCGTGCTATCATGTAAGAGCTGTGTTGCCGCAGCTATTGTGCCATTTCTTCATATCCCTCCGAAGAGGCAAGAACGGACCTGTTGAGTCAGGCTTGTTTGTTTGTTTGCTTGCTTAAATATACCTGGAGACCACAAGTGACCACAAACTAGGAAGAGAGTGTGAGGGAGGGAGGGAGGGAGGGAGGGAGAGATTCACGGAGCCGTGGGTTTTGCACACATGCCGTGCCACGAGGATCAGCAGCAGTTGCCAACTCTTCAGATTAGAGGGGACTGTTCCTCTGCACCTGTCACCCCCAAATTATGCTTCCAACCCCCCCCCATGCACGCACACACGCACACACATCTCCCCTCCCTCTCCTCCCCCCCAATTCCTGGAAAGCAGTGGAGAGAGGAGGAAAAGGGGGGGGCGGGTGATGCTCAGCAGGCAGCCGTGCCAAAAGGGTTAACCCGCCTACCTCGGTGATTTGCTGCAGCCGCTCTTCCAGGCAGTCCATGGTCTCTTGCTCTCGCTTTAGCTTCTCCAGCCGGGAGATGAGCTCGGCGGCAAACGTGGCGGGTTCCACGGGGGTCATTTCCTTAGGAAGACGGTGGGTTCTCTACACAGAGCGGGGACACAAGCAATGACAAGAACGAGCCATGTTTAGCGGGCGGCGGCGGCAGCGGCACCAGCAGCCCCGGGAGCTGAGCCGGCGCAGCATCTCCGGACCCGCGCGGCTGGTTGTGCCTCCACGTTTGGATGAAAAGGCAACCGCCGCAACCAGGCATGGTCTGCTCTGGATTTTTATGAGCGAGTGCGGTGGCCTCATGGAGTGACATCCTCCCCGGTAGCGTTTGCCTTCGGCAGGAGCAGTTGGTCGCACTCCGAGGAACCCTGCTTGTTCTCTCTGTAGTACAACCAGCCCATCAGTAGCTACTCTGAAGTAGAAAATCTTCAAAGACTGTTGTCAAACATCAAATGAAAAACTCCGAGGTGGGAGGGGGAGACTTTAACTCGAGGAATAAAAGTGGCGGTATAAACAGAAAGGAGTTGGAAATTAAAAAAATAAAATAAAATAAAATAAGATGGAGAAGAGAAAGGGAAGGGAACTGAGCAGGAGGGTGGGGGTGGGAGGAGGGGGAAAAAAAGAAGTCAAACGGTTGCAGATCAGAGAAATGCTGGTAATTTATTTCCTGGCTACACACTGGGCACCTTTGAGGTAGTGTTGTCTCAACAGTGTCCTAGATCTCTCTCTCTCTCTCTCTCTCTCTCCCACCCCCCAACCCACCCTCCATCTCTTTGTACAGAAAATGAAGGAAGCTGCTGCAGGCAAGCAGTGATACACTGCTGAGCGTGGCCGCCTCAAGCAGATCTATCAAGGGAAAAGGGAACATCTCCAAATCAAGAGGAGAATATAAAAAAGGCAAACGAGGAGCTCTGCCAAAAAAGCAGCAAGTTGGGAGGGAAAGCTCCATAGTCCTCTCCCGTCCTCCCCACAAGCACCCCCCCCCATTTATTTTCTTTACCCTTGTATTCTACACACAAACACAAACACACACAAAACACAACACACACACACACACAACACACTTTCAAAAAAAGCTGAAGGCTGAACTGCCAACTCTTTCACATACTGCCCATGAGATGAGGTGGGGCCTCTCTCTCTCTCTCTCTCTCTTTCTCTCTGGCAACCACTTAGCTTCAGAAATGATGTGAGGGTAGAAAAAGGCCACTCTGCTGGAAATTGTCACTCTTACACAAGCTGGCTCTATTCAGTTCCCTGATCAAAGCACTGCCTTACAGAGAAAGTCGATTTGCACGCCCCAGGACAAAATAATCTAATTTACAAGCAGAGGCTATAGAACTTTCTTTATGGAAGAAGAGCAAAACTACAATAAATAAAATAAAAAGAAGTCTCCCAGGCACAGAACAATTCCATACCTCTCAAATTGCTCTCTCTCACACACATATACAGTAAGATTTCTTTACCACTTAACAGAACACCAGGAAGAGGAATTTGGTTACACTAATTGCAAGACAAACGTTAAGTTTGGACTTGTCTGTGTAAACAGTTTCACAGGTAATGTATTCACGGGGTGCACACCAGCATATTCCTGAAATCCTCTGTACTTTAAGATGAGAAGGCTAGTCAAATTCCAAAGATAAACACACACACACACACACACACACACACAAGAGAGAGAGAGAGAAAGAGAAAGAGAAAGAGAGGGAGAGATGGAATGATGGGAGGCACATTTGGTGCAAATACCACCTTTCCTTTGGGTAAGCTGGGAAGTCTATTTCCTGCCAAGACTATGGTATCTATGGGAGAAACACTGACTACATAAAAATAAATAAATAGCAGAACTACCAGTGACATCAAATGAGCACAGGATTTCTCCTGGTGTCTTTCCGTCCCTTTGGCATCCAGGAGCAGAGCAGAAAATACAAAGCAAGAACCTTAAGAAAAAAAATAGAAAGGGGGCCAGTAGAATAGGTAAGGAAGACATTTAAGAGCCCTTTACCCGCCACTCCTCCCTTCAGATGGCTTGGAATGGGCAATAAAAGAGTGGCCTTTTATTGTAGTCCCGTTGGCAGCAGAGCAACATGGCAGAAAAGCTGCTAGCAGCCAAGTCTGCACTCATGGTCCCCCCACCCACCCACCCACCGCAAAAGGGGAGGTGAATGTGAGGTTTATATCCAGAAGACATGTCCCAAATGGTTTTAATTGCCAGTCAGAACAGCAGGCCAGGAGCTCTGAAAGGGATCATATAGCAGGCATGGCCAATCTGGCTCCACACCAGATGTTTTGGAATACAAGTCCCAACTAAACCTAAACAAAACTGGCCCATGGAAGATGGTTATGGAAATTGTAGTCCAGAGCAGTCTCAAAACATTAGGTTGCCCTCGCTTACCTAAAGGAAGATGGAAACAACAGACAACAGATATTTAACGGCTCATGCTAAGGCGTGCTTTGGCCTTTAAAACAGCGGCTCCCAATTTTGGGTCCCCAGATGTTCTTGGACTAAAATTCCCAGACACTGTCACCCTTGGTTATGCTGGCTAGGACTTCTAGGAGTTGCAAGTCAAGAACATCTGGGGATCCAAGGTTGGGAAGCACCGCTTAGGACTGAGTAGCTAGTAAGATGCTTACAGACACGAGATACCCATACGCAGGGCATAGAGGCAAAAGCCAGGTGATTTTCTGTAAATGAGAGACACCATATCAGGCTTCACCATTTGCCAGTCTGTTTAGGAAGACAGGGAATTATGTTTCAACACTGTAACTGGAAGGCAGAAGATGGAGGAAGACATATCTATACCTTTCCACTTCCTTAAGATTTCACAGACAGGGGGGAAGTTAAATGAAGATGGAGAGGTCGAAAGGTTCAGCGTCAGGAAGTGTTTCCCAATTTAGCAAGTATGAAACTCCCTAAAAACATTCACCCTCTCAGTCAAGAGCTCATCTACGGCACTCTGTTGAAGCATCCTCTCAAGCAGCTCTCTGCAATGTTGCTGGTTTCAAGAACACGCAGCAGAAACGAGGAGGTGGCCAACGTTGGTATCTGTCTTAACACCCACATTTTTTTTCTTTGTGACTTTGCTTAAGGATTGCTTTTGGCATTGTGAGGATATATACCCCGATTGGCCCAGGTCCTCCTCCAAACAATATAAACAAAAAGAAACTGGCGAAGCCCTGGAGGTTCATCCCATCCATAAGCTAAAGAGGCAGACCACTTTAATGTCTGGGCGGAGGGCCCCAATCCTGATAGCAGCAGGTATCAGAGAAACTGAGGGATAAATGCTATCATTAAGACCCAATTAGATTAGATAGATAGATAGATAGATAGATAGATAGATAGATAGATAGATAG
>JAHTLZ010000010.1:9412274-9428086 GCA_023846285.1 Phrynocephalus versicolor | reverse complement strand
TAGATAGATAGATAGATAGATAGATAGATAGATAGATAGATAGATAGATAGATAGATAGATAGATAGATAGATAGATAGATAGATAGATAGATAGATAGATAGATAGACAGACAGACAGACAGACAGACAGACCCATGCCAACAGATGGGACTTGGTAAGTATTATAAATAAGTCAACACTAATGTATATCTCACTGATTCAATGGGCCCCCTCTCACTGGGATCCACAAATGGATTCCCTACTCTACCTGTCCACATTTACAAAGAGTCAAAGGACCAGAACTCTGCATCCTGATCTCCCCCAACCCCAGGCAAAGAAGCACAGGCTGGCAGTATTCCTCCATCATTTAGTGAGACCTGAGTTCCATAACTAGACCACTTGACATTATAGTTTCATTATACAAAAGAATGTCATCCATCATTAGTTACCTTCCGTGTTGGGAAACGTAACTGATTCTAAGGAACTACTTAACTGTATGCCTTGAGCAACTGCAGGAGGAGAGTTCCATGAAATTATATCAAAAGGGAGAGAACTCACTCACACGCTATGGGCTGGATGATGAACAAACTCAGCTGATCTAGGAGGGATTCCTGTGATTCAGGACGACAACTGGAAGGTGTAAGAAGTGTGGCAGTTGTGGCCTACCACCTGCCACAAAGATACATCTGCCTATACCAGTGTTGGCAAACCTAAGGCACGGGCACCAAAGGTGGCATTCGGAGCCCTTTCTGTGGGCACCCGCATCACCCTTTCATAGCCACCTGTATTCAGGTTCAATGGCTGTACTGGCACTTTGCAAAAAAATTAGTGGGTTTTGAATCGCAGTTTGGGCACTCGGTCTCTAAAAGGTTCGCCATTACTGGCCTATACAATGTATGCTAAGTTCTAAATACATAATGCAAGATGAGATGGGAACAGGCTGCCAGGTGTGATACCATTCCCAGGGTCTGCTCTATAAAATTCCTGCAGAATGCTTTTGAAACCTTTCATGGCCATGCTGTTCTAAAGCACTCTCTTCCATGTGCCAGTCTCTCATACTTACTGGAAAATGAGGTAGAGAAACTTGACCATTGGCTTTGACACTACGATGCATTTCCCTCTGCAGCTGCTTCTTGCTCCCAAGCCTGTAAGGAGGGATCCCATCCCTAGAAATGGAAAGAAAATGAAAAGTTATTTATTCTTCCCAGCCAAAGTACTCCAGATTGCAATGAAACAGAGGGACACTTCCATTTATTTATTCAAAAGGAGAGGAGCTTGGTATTGTCTGGCTGTCCTGCAGGCCTAAAAGAGAGAAGCCCCTTAATTTTGTTTTTCTAATTCAGAGCTTGAAAAACATCCTATTTAAAAATGTTTGTCACAACTTGTGGGAAAGAGAAACTACGTGGAGGGTAAGTGTTCAACCAACCCACAGACTTTGCCCACTGTGTTTGCTCATCAAGTCATCTAGAACTTATGTTGACTCTAATAGGGTTTCTGAAGTGTGTGGGACATGTAAGGGGGCTGGTTTCACCAATGGGACTCCATCCCATCCCAGGGGGTTTCTATGGCCAAGCAGGGATTAAAATGCAGGTCTTCAGAGTCCCAATCCTGCATTCAGTCCAACTTGGAACCTGGCCTATAACAAAACCAAACCTTTGGTAAAGCAGCCAGGCTTCCCACTCAAAACTTGTGTCTGCTTTTTCCACATTTAACCATTGTTTGCAACTAAATAAATTTCTGTGAGTGAAATCCCTGAAGGGCAAAGTGAGTAAGTTTTGTTTGTTAGGATCTAGAACTTGGTTTCTTAGGTTCCACCCCAATATTGTTCTGCATTTATCCCCATGGGTGGTGAAAATCATGTCCAATTAATAATACAGATAACAGGCAAAGTGACAGTGGTTCATGAACACAGAAATGGAACAATCAAACGGTCAATTAGCAGGCCCTAACCTGAGTGACAAACTGTACGCCAGATAGACCTAGCTGCTTATGGGGCAGAAGTCAGCATGTTACGGAGGTCAAGTAATTCATACCCACTACAGAAAACTGTGTTTTTAACATACATATGCTGCATTAAGAAGCCTTGGTTTCTGTTTAGGGCCTTCAAGATGCAACTAGCATTTATTTACGTAACTGACTTGTGCGCTCTCACTCTCAAGCCTCCCTCTGTAATACCTTTCTATATAACAATGTACACTCTGAGATCCACACAAGAATGATGTGCAGGGATATTTGTGCCAGGCCTTGTTCCTGTCTTGGTTGCCAGATGGAGCTGATTGTTGTGTGACAGCAGTTATGTCTGCTGTAAGCCAGGTTGTCAGTAAGTATGATCCAGGCCTCCAATGCCTGGGCGAGAGACATATTGTTATCCGGAATGGGCGACAGGTCACTGATGACGAGATGTCTCAGCAGCCTCCAATGGGAGCGGTAAGTAATGTACTAATTTGTTCTGTTTATTGGGTTACTTCTTGTAGTAGGCTATCCCTGAGTACCAGCCTATCGGTTAGCTTTTTCACCTTATCGAGTAGGCACTGTTCTTTTAAGGAATGCTGAAAGTGAACTTCAGTGGAGTGGTCCAGGCTGCAGTTGCTGGAAGGCTGAACATGATGTAGAATTTCTCCAGCTGCTTCTTGCTATCAGTCCAGATGATGAAGTTGTCATCAATGACCTTAGATAAAGGGCAGCTTCCTGGATACAGGAACTGAGGAAGCATTACTCTAGGTCACCCTCCTTATAGGAGACTGGGCTATTAGGGCTTGCGAGGATGCCTTCCAGCACTGTGGGTGACTCTTGCTTTCCCAACCAATGAGGCACACTTGCTGTTATTCCCTGGCACATTCTGTGATGTGTTGCTTTGAGGAGCTTCAGGCAAAACTAAGGTTGGGATAAGCAGACATCATCTTTAAGCCCACAATTCTCAAACACACTGATTAGGAAGACCCACTGAAGACAGTGGCACTTGCTTCAAAGGAAACATGCATGAGATTGCGCTGCGCATCGGACCAGTGCAGAAAAGCCTGGGAGCTAATTGGGCTCCAAAACTCCTTTTATTAAGATTTATTCCCATTTTATACCCGTTTTTTTTTTAAATCCCCTAGCTTCTTGGAACAGGCTTCCTGAAGATAGCCAAGCAGAAGATAAGTGAATGTTGAGAGTTAGTGAAGCAGCCAAGAGCCCATGCTGTCAACTAAGGAAGTCCTGCTTCAAATCTTTGCTCTGCCATGAGCTCAGATGATGGCCTTTTAAGCAAGTAGCTGCCTTGCAGCCTTAGAAGTCATTGTCCCCATATAAGCACAGCTCACAAAGAAAAAACAATCGTTAGACCTCTATTCAACATCTGCTCCCATGGGATCAATGGATGAGAAACCAGAATGGAAGCTTTACCAGATAGCTACAAAAGTCAGCTTATGCCAGCTGGTATCAACACTGTGAGGTTCATCCAACCACTGAATGGGGTGGGAGGAGAGACCAACTTCCAGGTGGACTTCTGTTTGTTCACCAAGTTTATTTCAGGCTGTAGAGCTTCCAAATGAGGGATAGCTTTCCAAACTCTCTAAATTCAATCTGGAACTTCATTTCAATTAGAAACGGTTCCACCAAGACTGGATTCCCCACCATCTCTTTTCAGTGTCCAAAACTATTGTATACTGTACTTTCTAGTACCAGAATAAGTTGTTCTATGGAGTTATGTGTTGAGTGATGGCCTGACCGTGGGGGTGGAATGCAGCTGCTTGCCTCCTGCTCGGGTAGATAGCTAAAGCTCTGTTGGAACGCCAGCGCACTAATCCCCACATTGAATACATACTGTTTTCTGGAAGCAATTTACAGGTCAGATTTAATCTACAAAAGCCAAAACTCCGAGTTCACAAGAGACTTGCCGCTGCTCCTCGGAGATTTCCCACAACAATCTTATGCGACCGCCAGAAAGACACCTCCTTTCCTCAACGTCCTCCAACCAGCTTTGTTTGGACAACAGCTCTGGTGGCAGAGTTCGATTCCACGGGAGGCATGCCATGGCCCAAGGCTAAATATCTTTCCTAAGCACTAAGCGTTGCCTGCATTTAATCTTGGCCGTTTGTGTGTGTGTGGCTGGAGCAGCTAATTTTAAACATTCGTTTAATTTAACCTGCTTCAAGAAATGGATAAATGAACATTACAGGCAGCCACTCGGCTCCCAAACCATGCCAATGGAGTTCGTATGAACCACGATAAAAGAGCAGCACTCGAGTTTTGTTTATTTTCTTCCAAATGGGCCATAGGCAAACCCGTGGTTTGGAGCTGCTGGCCTGCTTTTAGGTTCAGCTTTCAGTTCCATAAATTCACTTCGTCTCAATGGAAGTGGCCGTCCCTTAGAAAGCAGATATGTTTTCCCTTGCTTTAACTTGTATGCCAGCTTCGGTGCAGAGAACTTGCATTAAAAATCGCTCCCCTTTACATCTGAAGCAGCAAACTTTGGACTCAGAACTGTTAACAAGCCGGAACATGATCCCGGATTACAGGTATCTTCATTCCAGAGTTCTATGTTTGAGATAAAATCTGTCTTAATACATGCGAGGATCTCTGCACTGAGAGTGACAGCAAGTTTGCAGAGAAATGGGTATCAGTTCTAATATGGCGTCTGGAGGAAGTAATGGGCAGTACATGGGGATGACCTAGAAGCTTGCAACAGAACTCATGGCTGACCTGCCTTAAGTTCTGGCCTTATCATTATCTTCTAAATGATCTTCTTTGGGACCATAAAGAGGTCTGCCTACACCAGGTGAAACAGCACTGGATACTTGGAAGGAACAACTGGCCATAGAGAATATAATGCTTCTCAAGATGCTAAAGGTTTGATACAGTATTTGCAAACAGACATGTTCTAAGCTCTGATGTGCAATAACTGGAAACCTTCTTCCCTGGCTAGCATCTTGCTAGTAACAAGGAGCAGAAACCCTATTATCATAACCAAAGTGAAATGGATTCAGTATGAAACCACTATGCAGCACTACATGCAGTACTGCTTTCCCAGACTAAACCCACAATGGCATTTGTGGCCCATTTGTAGACCTCCTAGATCAGTGTTGGCGAACCTATGGCAAGGGTGCCAAAGGTGACACTCGGAGCCCTTTCTGTGGGCACCCAACATTGCCCCTTCACAGCCACCTGTATTCAGGTTAAAATTGCTATATTGGCACTTTGCAAAAAAATAGTGGGTTTTGAATCACAGTTTGGGCACTTGGTCTCTAAAAGGTTCGCCATCACTGTCCTAGATGCTCCCAGATGTTTTGAACACTCCTTAACCACTTGGGGCCACTGTGAGATACAGGAAGCTGGACTAGATGGGCCTTTGGCCTGATCCAGCATGGCATTTCTTATGTTCTTAAGATGTTGATTAAAATTAAATAAAAGGCCTGGTTGATCTCATTTTAGGAGGAGGGTGACAACACTTAACAAGCCTGAGAAACAGAATGGAACATACTAATGAGGACTCAAGAGTCCGACCACATGAGTATCTAAAATGAAGGCGCAAGTGGAGGAAAATAAGAACTGATAACGGATGAATACAGACAAGACCTGCAGGTGCTAGCCGAGTTTTAAAACCATAAAGGGTAGTTTAGGAGATTAACTGGCACACAAAAAAGAATTATTCGAGATTTACTTTATATATTTGTAAATGCTAGGCCAGTTCAGACTGGCTTTGACCAAGTCACCATCCCTCTCAGTTTTTCTATCTCAAAGATGGAGCAATGGGAACCACGTTTCACAGAGTAGCATAAAGTCAAAGGAAACAAGAGGATGCCGATTACTTAGCACAGGCATGTCCAAACTTTGGCCCTCCAGATGTTTTGGACTGCAACTCCCACAGTCCTTTGCCATTGGAAATACAGGCTTGGAATTCTGGGAGTTGTGCTCCAAAACATCAGGAGGGTCGAAGTTTGGACATGCCTGACTTAGCATGTTGAGTTTTTTGTGTGGGGGGGGGATTGCAGAGTATGGAAAAGTAACTTTTTGGGATACAACTTCCAGAATCCCCCAACCAACCAAACTCTGACAGCTGGGGAGCTGTGGGGGAAAAATGTAATGTTTCCAAGATTTAGAAAAGAAAACGTTATGGATGGATCTGAAGCAGAGGATAATCTGGCAACATTTACTAAGATCACCTTAGCAGTTCCTGGTTTTTTTTTTTAACTCAAATATAATATAGAGATGTTGCAAAGTTACATAGCTCAACCTCATATATAACAGAGTTCCTTAGACATGAAGTAGAATACAAATATGGCAAAGACTTAGGTATAAGACTGTTCCAATATTACATTAACATGAGTGGTTTTAATGTTTTATCGCCTGATTTTATAATATCTGGAGGCCCTCAAGAGAAAAATGGGACCACAATCTGTCAGAACTGCTTTGATTTGTCTTCCTGCATTGATCAGGGGGGTTGGACTTGATGGCCTTATAGACCTCTTCCAACTCACTTATCCTATGATTCGGTCTTGTACGTAGCTTTGGATTTTCTTTTCAAGGTGAAAACCAGCATCAAGCTGTCTTCATTTAACAGTGACTACAGCAAAATGCTACTATGGTGAGGATGGCAATAAACCTTAGACCACACCGAAAATATTTAAAGGCAGTTCAGAATAAGAGCTAGTGTAACAAAAATAATATGATGAGATACAATAATACATGTGTATTTGTCATACTGAACTCATTGCAATCTGCCGTACTTTTCAGTGGCTGAATATTTGCACTAAACGTCCTCGTGTGTGTGCCTCTGTATACTAAATCCAACTCTGGGCAGAGGGACTGCATCGTTTTTAGGCACTGAGTAGCACAGTTTAATTATAAACATTTTAACTAACCAGTCTGGTGTTCAGCCAATCTGTTTCTGGGGGAACACTAGTTTTGAAGTCTTTTTTCCAGTCAGCTGGCATTTAAGCTGAGCCAATTATCTTAGCCTTTTGACTTAGATGTGCCTGACCTAACCTGAATGTAGCTTCACTGCTTCTTTTGAAATATCAGACTCATGCGCATATGCATTCACTCCCATCTTCATTTGGCAATGGCTCTGAAACGGAGCCTCTGATCTCGCTAACATCAAAAGCCTGGTTTGTAAGATAAGGTAATATTTGAAGTTCACTCAGCAGTATTCCCCAGTGTCCAAAGTAAATCCATAAATAAGATATAACCAAATAATAAAAAAGTCCTCTCTCTCTCTCTCTCTCTCAACAAGAAATGGAAATTCGAATTTGCGTGATGCTTTGTGGCCAACTCCCCAAAAAAGGGGGGTAGAGAGATTAAACAAAAACACAACATTGATCCTTGAGGTTAAATACAAATTCAGAAAAGGAGCATGTACATTTTCTTTCTGCCACCTGGGGGGCGGCCATGAAAACACAGGCCAGATGAGACTGGCTTCTGAGGTCTGCAGATTCTGTTATTTGCAATATACCCTGCCAAAGCTATTGTGCATGTGGGCGTGTACACACACACACACACACACACACACACACACACACACACACACACACAGAGAGAGAGAGAGAGAGAGAGAGAGAGAGAGAGAGAGAGAGAGAGAGAATATCACAACTTTGGCTTTTCTATTACTACAAGAGAGAACCATTCTATCATGCCCCTGCATCAAAAAGGGGTGGGGGCTCAGCACAAGATGCAGCTGATTTCACTCATCTCTCAATCCAGCCCCCCTGCCCCAACAAAACCTTTAAGAGGAAACACACATTGATCCGTTTACTCAAATTTCTTTTCCATGGACACTCATGGTAAAGAAGGAAATTCAAACGCACGCACGCACGCGCGCGCGCGCACGCACACACACACACACACACAAACTTGGCCCACATGCTGGTGTTGCTGCAACTAGCAACAGCTGTTGGAAACAGAGCAACATGTCCTGCTTTTAAGCGTTTGCAGACAAAGACGTGCAGAGAGACGGACGGAGGGAGGCTCTTGCTCGCAGAAGTTTGCAAAATGCTTCATACTTGTGGACCTTCAAATATTCTGAAAGGCTTCAAGCCGGGGGGGGGCGCTGGGGAGGAGGGGGCACTGGGGACCCCCTTGGCAGCAGGAGCGGCTTTCAATACCTTGAGTTGTGGTTAGGTTGCTCTCTAAAGCCTAAGCCTGGGTCCAACTGAAATCCATGCTTTCCCTGGAGCCCCCACCCCACCCCCGCACCTCTTGCCCCACTGCTGCTGCCCCCTCCTCCCCCTCCCTATATCTTGAAGCTCCCAGTAGTTTAATCAGGCAAGCTTCCCTTGCTCCTCACAGCCTGTACCGGCTATTGTTATGGCAGGAAAAAACAGTCAGGCTCCTTTCATGCCGGGCTTTATGGGGGAGCTCCTATTCACTTGTTCAAGTAAATTTCAAAGCGTTCTGCTACCCTCTTATCCCCTCTAAGCTCCCCTAGACTAACAATAGGCTGAAAGCGATTCAGTTAAGCCCTTTCATCCACCATGCACTTTATTCCTCACTCAGTCCTCTCCTCTGTATAAGGCCCTACAATTGGCATGGCTGTGAAGAGAGGGTATATAATCCCATCCCTCAGTGAGTCCTCAGTGACCCTACATGGGTCCCAGAAATGACTAACCCACTGAAGGCTCTGTTGACACGCAAGCACATACACAAACCCCCTCACAAACAGCAGCAAAGCTCGCTGGATAAGAGGAATACAGAAAATATCCACAACCAAGGCAGTTGGCTGGAAAAAGGAAGAAAGCAAGAGGCTGTGTTTCCACAACATGGGGGGCGGGTTAAAAACATACCATCACCAATCCAGATGTAACCACAAAAGTATGGTACAGTTACAAGTTTTATTTTTGAGTGTGTATTTTCATCATAGGTACAGGAACACATGGCTGCCTCCCCCCCCCCCCGTCCGATGAAGGCATTATGTGGAAGGCATTATGTGGATGAAGATGCATTTCTAATATGGGACATCAAGAATCATTTCAATTACCTTGGGTACACCAGCAATTTTAGGCCTATCCACTCAGAAGTAAATCCAGTGTCTCCTGTTGGATTTATTTCCATGGAAGTATAAGTATTAGGGGGTGAAATTAGGCACTTGAACCAAAGGCCTTGGGTTTCTATAAGTTGGAGAGCAAATTTTAAGCATTACTAAAATGATCCTCTTAGTCTACAAAATATATTTTTTAAAATACATCTGTTCCATTCCAAAAAGCAAAAGGTACCTCATCCTCTGAGTAGACTGGGATACTTAAGCAATCAAGTCCAACCCTTTTTCCCAGGAAGAAAACAATTTGACATTATGAAGAAGTCCGGAGAGCTAAAAACTCAGAGTGAATGTCAAAATTGCCAAAAGTTATCTAAAAGTTTGGCCAAAACAGGTAAAAAAAATTCTTCATTTTCTCTCATTTCAGAAGTACAGGATTTTGTATGAGAGATGATTCGTCTTATTCTTAACCCCAGAGACTCTCCATGTCTCTGGAGGAAGAGACACTTGCCCTAATAATGGCCAGAGCCCCCACCTCCTTGACAGAATGAACTGGGCTGGGCTCGCCATGAGAAAGCCACTGGCTCTTCAGGTTAATAACACTTGGGAGTTAAGCTATAACTCAGGAAAAGCACTTCCTGGAGGAAGCAATTTCTTTTTATGGTTGCTAATTAGATAATAATAGCACACCTAGCCTCAGAAACAAAGGCTGGGGCAAGACTGACAGGACACTGAGACAAGGTTATGGATAACTTCCCTGGATTACTGGCTGGATTGTTAGTAAGACTGGGAGAACCAGACTATTCACCTGAGAAGCTGAAAGAAAATTCCTGTAAAGCTGAATGGGGTTGCACTCCCTTTGAAGGAGCAGGTCCACAGCGTCTACCAGCACCACCGCCCAGGGAAGTGCAAGGGGTGGCGGCAAGAAATAGGGCCTTCTCAGTAATGACACCAATATTAAGGAACTCCCTCCCTTTTGAGCTGAAAACTGCCTCCTACCTGGAAACATTGAAATGAGGCATTTAGACTTTTTTATTTAGGCAAACCCTCAAGCCTTAAAAAAATATTTATAACATCTTAATACTCAGTCTTATTGGCTGGGGGCCTTTTAAACTCTGCTGCGGCTGTTGTTTTAGTATTGCTTCTATAGTATTTTATTATTGTTTTTAAATGTTGTTTTTTGTTATCGTTAATATTTTAAATAGTAAAAATATTTTGTTATATTTACTATTTTAAATATTTCAATGCATTTTTAATATATCTGTCTTGAGTTTGTTCAATGGGACGGAAGACAAATTAAAAGTCAGCGGAAAACCCTGCTGTATTCCAGCCCATTTTCCTAGTTGACTTCTCCTTATATGATGGTTAGTAGGCAGTGGAAGGCAGTGGAAGATAGGAAGGCCTGGCAAGCTCTGGTCCATGGGGTCACGAAGAGTCGACTGAACGACTGAACAACAGCAAGGCACCAAAAGGAAAATACCAAGAGCAGAATTTGAATAGGTCTCAAAGTAGAAGTGATTGAAAAGTCCAGTCCTTGCAAGACACAAGTAAGATCTTTTGTTCAACTACGGAATATACTTACACACTACTGTCTGTCATTGACATGGAATCATCAGTCAGGGCATCACTAGATATTTCGCTGTCATTTGCACTCGTGGCAGGAGCAAAGACATAGCCGGAGTTCACGTGGTAAGGGTTAACAGGATCATTCCTCTTGAATGACCTAGAGGCAAGAAAAGGAGAAGACTAATTATTCTTCAAATATGGTGAACAGACACATAAAAAGGGGTCAATGAGATAGTTAGCCAAGTACACACAAAGAGAAAATACATGACTAACATCACCAACACTAGGAAATAAGCACCATCAAGTTTAATGGAATTCCAGTGGAAGCCAGGTTCATTCTAGAATGGAAGAGCACCACATATTTCCATCTGGATCAACGATCCATTGCCATGGAGTTTTACAAGTCACTTTGCAACAGGAGAGTATATGAGCATCCAAATAGGGATGGACTGCAAGCCTTGCCAACACCACTCAGCACAGCCAATGCTAGATGCTAAAAGGTGTTATAGCCCCAACGGTATCTGGAGGATGTTCTTTATCCCTGCTCTATATTCAAAACAATGGCTCAAAACTATTGCCTACTGTAAAAGATTTAAAAGGAAGGCAGTTCAACTCCTTTTAAAGGATCAGATTGAGAAGCTGTACAGTACTTGTTAAAATCTGCCTTTCCTTCCAAGAGCTCAGGTCAGAATGAGTGAGTCTGCATGTCTTTATCAGTCATTTCCTCACTGTATCCTCACAACAACTATGTGAGGTCAGTTAGGACATGAGAGAGCAGCTGTAGGCAACACAATGAGCTTTACCTCAGTTTTACCTGGGCCCCCAAGCAGGCCCCCCACGTGGCTGATTTCAGACTTCTGGAACCACCAAGGAAACCTAGGCTGGTCCCTTCTTTGCTATCCTTCCACCAGCAGGCATTTAAAATCATGCAAACAATCTTCAGGAATTCAAAGGTGGTTGACTAGTTGAGTGCAGCCATCTTTTCATGGATCTGTTCCCACTGTCTGAATGTATGTCCTCTTATGTTTCAACTGGTTTGGTATCTCATGTAATTTTTTTTAAAAAATAGCTGTTTTGAGTATCAATTTTGGAAGTATAGTGAAGTATAAAATTACAGTAATGAATAAAAAAGCACCAATATTTCAGTGGAGTGGGAGGAAGTACCTGTTCAAAGCCATTCCAATATCAACATCTTTTCTTTTCTCCCAGCACATTACTACTTGTATATGGCTGAAACCTATTGTTAAGAGTGGTAAGTTCCACTAGAGTAGGCCAATTGAATCACTAGGGATTAGGTGAGGTAACTTCTCCACAGGTCCCATTGACTCAAACAGGCCCATTCTTGTTGCAACTCACTAGGCAAATTTCAGCCTATCTGGTTATTTAAAGCTAAATATCCTATTGAGCTCAAGGGAACTTAATTCCCATTTCAGTGTTGGCACGTTGGACTCTAGGCTTTATATTCTTGTGAGGGCTACCAAGACAATTTCTCACATCAGGGAACTCCAAGTCAGTCATTTGACAATTGACTGCACTGCAGAGAAGCTCTGTTTAGAAGCATAAATGCTCTTAGTGAGCTCCACAGAACTGATCCTGAAGTCCAACCCATTTCATTAAGGCAAAGGCTGAGGAATCTGTGGCCCTCCAGATACTGTTGGCCTGCCAGACCCCTCAACGGAATGGCCTGAATAAGGCGGATAAGAGTTACTTTTCAACTACCTCTGGAAGACCACACATTCCTTCTCTAAAGCCAGGTCTTACCCTGTTTGTACTTCCTTGAAGGGCAAGGGGTAAAGTGCAGGAAGGGGAGGACTGAACAATTACTTTTCCATTCTTATTCTACTTTCTTCCCTTTCACTAAGGTTGTGACTTAGCTTCAAACATTCAACCTATGTTTCCTACTATTTAAACCCTAACTTGGGTACATTTTTAATCCAAGTTCCCAGGGAACTGAAAGGGATAAGACTTTGGATGAACGAGCAGTTAAGGACAGGAGGTGAATGCCCTAGAACTGAAACAGAGCCATGAACTTTAATAACTGTTTCTAGGATTATTTTGCTCTCACATACACTTACAGCTCCATCAACATCTGTAGTAATGACATGGGCCTAACTTTATAACAGGCTGTTATAAAGATTAGGGACCAGTGTGGGGACCTTTGGCCCTCCAGATGCTGCTGAACTGGTTTGCAAGCTAAGCTGACAGGAGCAGATAAGAATGGGGGGTTCCAGCAACTTAGGTGACAATGAAGTTCTGAGGGAAAGTTTGCCATATTAGGTGCACACAGTATTTCAGGATCGAAATTCTTTAAGAAGGTCTAAGCATGTCAAACTGACAGAAGTGTCAGATATTCCCAGAAGGCCTACTCTCTCACTCTCTTAGAAGCAGCTGGGAGGCATCAGATTTCAGAGGATGTTACAATACGATGTAGGGCCTTGTACCCCCAGGGCATTACACTTGGAAAGAGCAAAAGCCAGAAAAATGGAGATCACTCCACCACCACCACCAAATCACAGGGGTATGTGCAGAAAAAGCGGTGGAGGAGACACATTGTGATTTTCCCTAAAGGGAAGAATGTAGGGCCCCTTCTGTAGGATCAATGTAAGAGTATTTCAAATCACATATGCCCTATATTAGTCATGACAAGTCTGGTACCGCACCGATTCTGTAGAACACAGGGGAATATTATGGGAAACAACAATGATAAACTAATCATCTCTGTTTTGTACTTTGTACCTTAAAACACAACGGACATTAAGGCTTAGTTCAGCACAAACAAAATAAAATCTGGTATCACTTCTAAAGGGGGGGGGAGTTTTATTTGGGGATAAACTCTTGTGAACTGGAGCCCACTTGATCAGAGGCATCTCAAGAAGTGTGCTACTATTCACACAACATTGCCCTGAATTAAACTTTAAGGAAGCAAAACAATAGTTCGGCTGCACTGGCATCCCCCCTACCACCGCCAAAAAATAAAAATAAAAATTACTGGATTGAGATAGCCTTTGGTAACTGAAGATTTCAAAAGGCTTTGCTTACAGACAGCACCATCTTTAAGTACACAGCCCCCATTTGCCTGGAATCTCAAGCTACGTTTGCCAGATGTTTCTTATTTAAGCAATCACCCCTGATTCCAGATGGCTCCTCCACAGAAAATATATATGTGGACACCCCTTATTTCAAGTGTGCACCACTTCCATAACATTCCACAGAAGAGACATCACAGAGGCCAGACCACATCCCTCATTCCTGCAGAAATTCACTTTGGCAACCCTGTTCCACCCAGGGCTGCTACGGGCCCGGCTGCTCCATTTTACAGACAGTCACTTGCTTATCCCTTGCAAGCAACTTGGGAGGCAGGACAGAGGGTGGAGAGGGGTGGGGGTGGGGAGTCTTTCTTCAGCACCAGAACATTAGGAGAGAAACCTTTCTTTACACACACACACATGGGCTCCTCCTCTGCCCCCCACCACCACTTGGGGGGGAGAGAGAGAAAGAGAAGCAAAGCTTGATCTAAGTGAGCAACCCTGGCAGTCTTAATGGAAAGCAGCACTTCCCCGGACCACTAGTATTCTAGTCCCTTTGTTTCCGTTTGCCCTGGTTACCCACTTTCGACCTCTTCAGTAGTCTTTACTCAGTTCTCTCACAAACAAGGAGTCCTTCCACCCTCCCCTTACTCCCCTGCTGAGTCGCATTCCTCCATTTCACTGGCAAGGGGGGGGAAACATGAGCCAAAGGCTTAAGCAAAGAAAAAAAGGTTGCAGGGAGGGGAGGGAAAGAGGGAGAGAGACAGACAGACAGACAAGCAAGGCAAGCGGCCTTCTTCAAGTTATGCTGGCAAACAGCATGACTGAAGTTAGTTCTAGGCCTCTTCTTGTCTCCAGCTGACCTTTGCAGGAGGCCCCGCTGCAAAAAGAGTCAGGTATTTAAGCACAGCTGGGATCTCATTCTTTTCTAAAGCACACAAAGATATTTCAGCGGGAAGATCAAGACATTCAGAGCCAGTGGGAAGGGGGGGGAGGGAGAGGGGAGAGAGAGAAAAAAGAGAGAGAATGAAAGAATTGGCCATAGTAAAGAAGAGGGAGGGAAGAACAAAACAAAAGTCGTATCTTCAGGACAGATCAGCCCAAGGTGTTTCTGACAGAAAGTTACCCCACCAGCAAAAGGGGGAGGTTCGCATTCATTCTCAGAAACAATAATAAGGAGAAAGCAACCTTCCTGATAAAGCATCTTATGTTTGTCAAGTTCCAGTGCCATTCTTTTACACCACTGTCGGCTTTTCATTTTTCTTTTTTTCTTTTAGCCTTTCAGGGAAGGAGCAGGAGGGGCAGGCTGAAATCTTTGCTTTTTATTACTCTCCTTGAAACTGTTTCATGTCCTGCTTTAACAAAACCCAGGCCTGCGAGGGCTTATTGTTGTAAAGTATCTGATTTCAAGATGCTCACCATCTGTATGGAGCCAGCCTTGCTCTTTCAGCTGGATCTTACTATCCCTTCCTTTTAAAATCGGCTTCCAAAGCGAGGGCCCGAACCTTGCCAACACAGCCCACAAGCCCCTTATGTTATGTTTGCCTTTCAGCCCTTTGGGAGCATTAAAGAGAAGCTCTTCAGTAGTTGCAGGTCAAGGGTGGGTGATCTGTAACCTTCCAGATGTTGATGGCCTGCCACTCCCACCAGTGCTAAGTCAACTCAGGCAGTACAGTACCTACCAAGGGATGATGGGAGTTGCAGTCCTGGAATATCTGCAAGGCCGAAAGTCACCCACCTCAGCTGTCAGTGCAACCAACCACTTCAGGGAGCTAATCATAGAATCACAGAGTTGGCCTCATAGAGCCTCACACTGAGCTGAACTTCAAAAGTACTGCTCCAAAGTTCAATGAATTTATGACTGCCTCAAAGCAGACCACAAAAACTCCAGACACATGAAACTGCTGAGACATTTAGCTAGCAAAATACAATTCCTTTCTTCAGAACTTGGACCAAGTGTGTGCAAGACAAATACTGGCCAACAATCACAGAACTAAATAATAGATTTTCTTCTTCAAAAAAAATCCAAGTTTTCCCTTCTAAACACATACGATTCTGGCGTACATTAAGTAAACCAATTAGGAATGTTTTCATACTAACTTTAAAAAGCAAGTGAGACACAAAGAGAGATCTTGACCACACTACAACCTTTATTGTAGTCATATGCTATCAAGTTGCCTTCATGTAGTTTCAATTCCTAAGTGAAGGGGAGGTCTCCAATGTGTGTTTCTGCATGCATGTACTCTTGAAAGACAAGCAACAAACACCTTTAGATTCAGAATGGGAACAT
>JAHTLZ010000010.1:9372758-9405410 GCA_023846285.1 Phrynocephalus versicolor | reverse complement strand
CTCGGCTCGCTCCTAACACAGAAATAGCTTTCCTTAGCAACTTCAAAGCTCCAGCCAAGAGGACATCAAAGCGTTCTGGGAGAAAAGCGAAGGAGAGAGAGAGAGAGAGAGAGAGAGAGAGAGAGAGAGAGCGAGAGCGAGCGGGAGGCAGGCAGGCAAGCAGGCAGCCCCAGCAGCACAGCAAATCACATACTGTACAGTACATTCTTTTACAACTTACCATTGATCTTTCCCAGTAGTTTTGGTGGTGGCGGGGAGAGATTTCCCGCCCCACTCCGTCCCCGGGCGCTCTCAGTACTTCCTTAAAAAAAAAAAGCAAAGGCAAAAGAAAACCGGCCCCCTCGACCTCGAACCCACCTCCTTCCTAGGGAATGATGAGTTGGGGGGAAAAAAGTAATCCGCAATCTTACACCGACCCCACCCTTCCTTCGATTTCCATCCTCCAGCTTCGCCACATCATGAGAGGATTTTAAAAAGAAAGGAAAAAAAGTGGGTAAAGGTGGGTGGGAGGAAAATGGGGTAGCCCAGGACGTTGCCCGAAATGTATCGGGAGAGCGAGCGAGAGAGTTCCGTGTGATCCTCTCCTTCCTTCCTTCCCTACCCTCTTCTTCTTCTTCTTCTTCTTCAACCCCCAAAAGGGGGGTGGGGGTGGAGAAACAAAATCAAAAGACCTGATCCCTCCCCCACTTCTCCTGACCCCCCACCCGCCCCCCTTCTTTCAACTCAGGTCCTGTTTCAAGCAGTCATTCCATGCACCAAATGTCCTCCGGGCTATTCCAACAAACACTGAGCTGTGGATTTAACTGTGCACATCAAAGTGAACAACCAAGAGAACGGTCCTGTAAGGGAGATAAGGGCCTTTTCTGCAACCTTAAAAAATACACACACGCGCGCGCACACACACACACACACACCGCACAACCCTTAAAAATAAAAAGTCACCGTGCTTTACTCTCGACAAACCGCAGCTGAGACGCCCACATTACATCCTGGCAGGAAGTGCTAGAAAGCTAATTTATTTGCCCTCCTTTGGAGATTTTCTTTCTCTCTCCCCCCCCCCCCCCCCCGCTTTTTTTTTTTTACGCTGAAGCTTTTTCCGACTTTAGATTATTTTTATTATGGCCTCTTTAGTTGCTACTAAGTTGCCAGGACCTTATCAAAGGGAAACAATCTCTAGCCAACTCCCCCAGGCTTTGGAACGTCAGAAGTAAGTGATCCTACCGCCCCAATCGTATTATCCCTGCAATTCTCTCCGTGCTGCAGGAACCTTAAAGGGACAGGCAACATTCCCTCCTCCCCGGCTCTGCCAGCTCCACTCCCTGCTTTTTTAACCCTTTCCCTACCGCTCTAGCCAAACGAATTTCTGCCCTTACTTTGCAATGTACCCTTCTCTCTCTCTCTCTCTCTCTCTCTCACCCCCCCTTCCTCCTTCTCCCTTGAGATAAAGATCAATTGCTGTTTGAACTCTCTTCCTTTTATTTTCCCATACAATGCAAAGCAACCACTGTATTGCTCTTTTGGAAAGGATGGGGGGGGGGAGTGACGATCAACTTCGAACTCGTTCCCCCCCCTCCCCTCCCCGCGCAGGCTTCCTTCTTCATCATCATCTTTAAAGTTTTACATTAGAAGAAAATTGGGACTTTTTCTTCCCCCTTCTTTTTTTTAATCTTAACTAAACAATATCTGATTGTAATATAGCTGGCATACCCACAACACTCTATTCTTCTTTCCCCCCCCCCCATATGTTAAATATTAAACAGACAAGGAATGTTTTAGAAAAGACTTGAGACAAAAGGTTCTAATTAGAGATTGGATCTGGCGCACAGGTTTCAGGCCAATCCCCCCCTCCCCCTCTATTCCACTCATTTCCCTTATGAAGTCTGGATCTGTTGTCTTTTAGGGTTTATTTTATATATATAAAAAATAATATTACAGGCAGTTCCAGAATATACAAATCTAAAACTTCTGAACTTGAGGGAAGCTCTAATGCCACAATGCATCCGGACTCAGTGGTTCCAGGCTGTTTTCCTCTTCATCCTAAACTCCTCCTTTATATGTTCAGGCGTACTCACATTTTCCACATCTTCATCTATATACTTATTTCAGAGATTTATTTTTTTAAATTGCACTTACAAAATAAGCAAGACTAATAAGTATGCATACATTTGGCAACCTTTGTCTTTTTCCTCAATAGGAGCAAGATTGCTTTTAATCAATTATTCTAATTAGTTTTCATCATAAAGCTGAGAAGCCCATCCCCCTGTGCTAAGAACTGGACAAACAGTGGGGAAGACTCAGCCCATTTTTTTCTCCCTAAAATAAAGGCACCCAAAAGTAAAACATGGAAATAAAAACTTTTCTTCTAACATGGAAAGTTACTTTTTAAAAATAATTAATTCCTTTTACTCACTACAGAAAAGTAACATGTTGCTGCTACTTAACGGTACAATTTAAAGAGCAACTTTTGTTATTACTTGTGTTGATCATTACTTTCCATTACTTTTGGAGACCTTTCAGATTTATATGAGGGAGACATTAAACGCAAAAAAATTCTTGTCAAAATGAATATCTGCAAAGACATGTAAAATTTTGAAAGCAATTATGAAGTACTTATTTTGCCAATAACATATCTCACTACAGTACTTTTGAAATGTAATTCAAAAGTAACTAGTTACAGGTGACAAAGTTAATTGCAACTTCCAAGCTCTGCTCCAAAGAAGGTAGAGGACTAGCAGCCTCATCCTACAAAAGTGTCCTCCTAAGTTCTAAAAGTTCTAAACAGGACTTGTCTACAGTGCCTGGAATGACTGCCTTGGGATCAAAACAGAACAATTCTATGCATCCTTCTTGCAAGTAAGGCCTAACTGAGCAAGCAGAAGTGCATCTATATTGTTTACTTATGCTGATTCTCATTGTGTGCCAGATGCTTTGCCAATGTTCCCCCCTCCCCCCCACCAGATCTTTTGCAGCTTTTCATTTACATAAATCACACTCTTGAATTAGGAATGAGATTTTCAAAGGCAAAATACTTCCAGGGCTCAAGAGAAACTTGAAAGAGGGCGGAAATTGAAGGAGGAACTTTTTCCCCAAGAGTTGTCAATACCATTCCTACAGATGCTGACTCAAAAGTACATTTCATGAAGTTTAATGGGACTTTATGACAATGATTTATACCCAGTGTCCTGCCTGAATGGCTGACCTACATCTTGAAAAATTAAGATATCCACTAACTATTTTGGTCTTGAAATATGGACCATCAATTTTTCTGCTTTGTCATTAGCTAAAGGTTCTGGCTGTTAAAAGCAGCCAGAACTCACCATGAGGGAGGATCTAACACATCTATGGTGATCCAAGCCAAATGCTTGCAAGTATAGTGGAAGTTTGGGAGATCATTCAAATACTGTAGTTACAATTCCATGCCTACACTCTGGAAGGGTAGACAGAGAAAGCAAAGGGCCCAGGGCAGGGTAAGAACAGTGATTGCTCTACACTTATAAGGCAAATGTGTGTGTGTTGGGTCGTTACAGTCGTGACCAACTCTTCGTGACTCCATGTCCACGGAGTTTTCTTGGCAGAAATACCTACTCCAGGCGCCTACAGTCACTGGTATTCCCTGGTGGTCTCCCATCCAAGTACAGTGGTACCTTGTATAAAGGAATTAATTCATTCCAAATGAAATTATGTTAAGCAAATTTTCCTTTATACAAATTTCCCATAGGAATGCATTGAAAAACAGAGTAATCCCTAATTGCGACAATTTTTATGTTGTACGGATTCACCCCATAGGCAATTCTGTTAAGCAAATTTGCCCTATCTCCAGAATTTTATGCTGTACAGATTTTATGTTATACAAACCGTTTGTTATATGAGGGTCCACTGTACTAACCAGGGCCGAATACCTGCCCACTATTCAGCAAGCCGATCAAGAAAAGATCAATGGCTGAAATCTAACAGTAAGTCACAACGAGAGTAAGTTCATTCAATCAGTAAGGATTTGGTGAGTCGGCTCCTCCTTTGATCGAGTTCCCTTGATCTAATGATTCTACTCAACTTGCAAGTTACTACTAGACTTCAGCCTGTATGCAGTGAGTGGAAGAGTGATATTTGTAAATTACTGTTACTCTTTTAGGACAAGCAGATTTCAAGGTGGCACATTTCTGTAAAACATGCCTCAAAACCAACCAACAGAGCTCCCCCTTTGAAATTTGGTGTAAGTGAAAGAGTAAAACAGGTCAGCAGAAAAACCTGTGCTTGAAGAATTATTTGGGGAACAAAGAACCTGCAGGGTACAGACATCAGAGTTCAGTTTTGTTCAGGCATTAAACCCAGACTCCACACAGGGCTCGGTATGTACACATGCCAAGCCCTCCTTACGTGGAGGTCACAGAGACCTTTGTATGGGCAACATCAAGGTCTAAAGTGGAGATTACTGTAAGTGGGTTCAGTTCTACGCAGTTATAGTACTTATGTGAATTGGAGCCTTGATATGGTGGAGTCCCCAGCCATGCAAAGGACTCAAAGCAAATGAATTTGAACATGCTTACATTGCTCGTGTGAGGGTCTCAGTGTCTCCCAGGTAGGTAGAACATGCTGCCCTTTCAGCGTCTTGTGTGGTTTGCCTGCAAAGGGTTCTGGCAGACTGAGGTCCAAATCCCCACTCAGCCCTGAAATTCCCTGGGTGTCCTTGAGCCAGCTGTAATCTCTCAGCCTGACTTACCACACAGGGTTGTTGTAAGGAGAAGGGGGGGGGAGGGACCTCCTACTTTGAGCTCATCTGAAGAAGCACAGGATTTAAATGCAACTAAAAAAATAATCAGAGCTTGGGAAAGTTACTTCCTGCACTACCAAATCAAAACAAGTCAACAAACAAGCTCTTGTGGCTCCTTTAACACCAGCTAGATTTATTGACGTGTAGCTAGTGTGCTGCTATATGTCTGAAGAACTGCTATATGAAGAACTACTATATATAGTATGCTGCTATATGTCTCTAATTAGAACCTTCTGCTGCTGAAGTGGGCGTGTCCACAAAATGTTACATTAAAATATGAAAGTTAGTCTTTAAGGTACCACGTGTTTTGCATCTTTTGTTTTGTTTTTCACTGATTTTTTCCTGAAATTCTTGAAACGACTAACACAGCTACCCTTTCTGAAACTTCTAGTGTGGTCTAGTGGACAAAGTGGCAGACTTGGCCTTGGGAGACCTGGGTTCCAATCCCAGCTCAGCCATGGAAGCTCTGGCACTGGTAAAACTACTCCATAAATGCCTCACTCACCTCGAAAGCCCTATTAAGGTTGCTACAAGTCAGCTCTCCTATTTGATGGCATATAACATGGCATAACCTAGATATGTTCTGGTGTGAGCTTTCACAGACCGCAATCCACAAAAGCCAACATTCGAACAAATCCGTCTGTCTCTAAGGTCTCAGAAAACATTGCTGTGCTTTTATTTTATGTTTGGGACACAACTTTCAGAACTTTCCATGGATGTGCCAAGCTGGGGGATATGTTGTGCAAAAAGAAAGGGGGGGAAAGGAATAAAAGGAACTCTTCTAACTTAATAATAAACAAATACTACATCATTAACACTGCCCAACTCCTTAGAACACCTGCACAAGATTAGTGCTAAGGTTGATGTTTATGTACTCAAACATAAATACCACTGGGTTCAACAGGGCTTAAGTTCACAGAAGCATAGGGGTTTGCTTGGGGGTAAACAGTAACAGAATTTCCCATATACAAACCTCGCACAAATCCAAGGTTTTAAGTTTGTATAAATCTATACAGGCTTATAGCTTTCATACGCCAGTCACCTACAGTTCAAAAAAAATAGCTCCCTGGTGAATCAGAAATATAGCCCCCTACAGGCAAAAGTAAGAACAAGTCAATCGGTGTGCCCCCCAATATCAGGTTCACTTGCTGAGGCCCTTCCCCCCCCCCTTTTGCGTGTGGGTTGGGTCCTTCTTTCGGCGAATGCAACTTCTGTTAAGTCCCTTGGAAATGCAAAGAAACCTTCCTGTAATTCGTAATTCGATTCCCAGACCAAGCAGCTACCAGAACTAGTACTTGTACACGCATACATTTCTGTTACTCCTGGAGGATTGCTTTTCATTTAGGGCTTGCTCCTAGCGAACTGCACGTGACACGAAGGCGGTAAAATCGGCAAGGGCGCAACTAGGATTTTCCTCCATCTATAGACAAGCGTCAGTTCAACGCTGTCAGGCTAGGACCATACCAGTTGGCATAAGCCTACATTAGTGCCAGGGACTTTTTAAAGGAGGGGATTTTGGATCCCTTTGGAAACGGCCGCCTACTCCTTTCCATCCTACTGTGTATCATTTTGGGAGCAAGCCTGCCCCCCCCACAAAAAAAAAGAAAGCAAGCTAAGCCAGGCAGATATTTGTGAGGAAGTGGATTCAGAACTGCTAGGCTTGCAGTGGGTCGGTAAGCCGACGCCGATTTGGGGCAGCATCTAGATTTCGACGTGTTTGGTTACGATCACAATGGAGCGGCTCCAGAGGAAACGGGCATGCCAATATGACAACTGGCATCCAATGTGAAGGATCGGGACGTGCCTTTTCAACACGATTCTCCTCGCCTAGTCCTGGAATATTTATCCAGGCTGAACGGGCTGAAGGACACACAGGCTCCCTAATACAAACAAGCAATCGAAGTAAGGCTGGCTGTCCAGAACCCATCGCGGGCTCAGTTTCTACCCGGACCCTGACCAGGTCACCTTGGACAAAGAACCAAAGCGATTCCAATGGAGACTTACATCCCAGCAAGCCTGCTTAAGAGCAGAAGCGGCAGTTCGCCCGCCCGCGGAATGGAGAGCGCACATGCTCTGCCACCTTCCTAAGGGCCAAAGGCAAGCACCCTCTGCTGCTGCGGCGTCTGCTGCAGCTGCCGCTCTCCCGCCTAGCGCCCCAAACCGCGCCGCTGGGCGCCACCCCTGCACTTCCCATTGGCCCTTCGCCCCGCCCCCTTCGCCCTCCGATTGGACAGCCAGGTGCCGGCGAGGGAGGGAGGAAGGCCGGCCGGCCGGGTCCCCCGATGGGTCCAGAAGCATAGCGCGTGGAGAAGGCGGGGGGGGGGGGCGCGCTCCCTCCTTTTATTGATGGGCTCTTTCCCGCACCTTGAGAGAGTGGGTGGGCGAGCGCCGCCGTCGCCGCCCTAAGAGCTGGAGCGGGGCGGGCTGCCTAACTGTTGCTTCGATGTGAGCCCGCCTTTACGCAGCCAGCCTGGAAACGAGGGGCGATGGCGGCAGGGCGCTCCTCAGCCAATGGGGCGCCGTCGACGTGAACGGAGCGATTCAGAGAATGGCCCTGTGCCCCCTCCCTCAATCCCCCACCCATGCAAATGCAATAGTAGGAGATACCTCCAGTTTGGCCAGCTGGAGCCTCAGCACTCTCCCGATGTGGATAAATACACGTGTCAAAGTACAAAGCAGCCCACCCGCTATCGCCCATCTTTGGCTCCTTTATTTATGACCGGATTTGGATCCCTATCACGTCAGAAAGGTTTCTGCCCTTAACTTAGCCTTCCCCTCAAGGTCAGATATTTGATCCTGTGAATGTACCTGGAAAAGGAGAGAGCAGTCACTTGTTACCCTGAACATGTGCTGAGAGCAGGGCTGTACAAGCAGGGGGCAGTCCACTTCTGCAAAGTCAAACCTTCCTTCCCTGACCATACCTGCCCTGGTTTTTCTATGAGGGCTTGCACTTTTGGGTTTATTCTTGCACTATTATGAAGTATTGTTATTTGTGCACTGTTCTTTTACATTTTATAAATAAATAAATACATAATACTGCTCTGAAAGTATCTTCCTTTGACAAGGTATCAATGAAAAGTTGTGAATAAACATACTATTGTTGGAATGACAGAGGCCAGAAAAATGAGAAAGGAAAGTTAAGTGTCCTTTTACCACAACCAGTACTTCTATTCAAATGCTTTTCAGTGAAAGAGGAAAATAGTTTATAATTCTAGTGGCTGGCCTCTCTCTATTGGTCCTTAAAGACGTTTCACATAAACATGTGAACTGGGGGCTTTCCTTGTGGTGGGACTGCACTTAAAGACCTGGGAATCCAATTGTTTAAAAGGAACTTGTGTTACTTGCTGTTTTAGGCAGCAAGATTGCTCCGGCTACAAATGTAATCAGTAGCCTTTCATTTCATTATTGTGCACTGTGCTGTGTTTATCAGCACACCAGAATAATGATGGAAAAAGCTCGAGTAGCCAGTTATAATAGTGCACCTTGAAAATACTTATAACAATTCTGAACTGACTAATTTTGATTTTCTGTACCTAGGATCAGTCAAAATGCAGCCAAAACATCAGAAGAGGCTTGAGATTCAGAAAGTCAGCTGTGAAAGAACTAGCCGAAATTCTTAAAGGTGAGGATGTTCCACTGGATATCAAGGCCAAGGCCCCCCACACAATTTTATATGGATGTGGAAATGAACAAATCGGATAGGAAACAATCACTTCACCCCAAATAAGGTATTGAAGGAAACTTCTACAGACAACATGCACCAGCAGAAAGACAAAGAAGTGAGTACTGCATCAAATAAAACCTGAACTCTCTCCAGTAGTGAAAATGATTAAACTGAGACTGTCATACTTTGGGCATGTAATGAGAAGATACAATTCAGTAGAAAAGAGAGCAATGGCAAAGGAACATTGGAGGGCGCAGGAAAACAAGAACTGCAGTCATGAAATGGACTGACTCAATAAAGGAAAGCACAGCCTTTAGAAGATCTGATCAGGGATGCTAATAAGACCTTTTAGGGATCACTAATTTTTAGGCTCACAATACAGTCAGAATTGACTTGATGGCTTGTACTGACATTTTTGGAAACACAAAAATGCAAAACAATACATTTATTGAAAATTTGCTTAACATAACTTCATTTGGAACAAATTAATTCCTTTATGCAAGGTACCACTGTATTTATCTCAAAATGTCCCTAAAAATGCCTGTTAACACTCAAGAGTGAAAGAAACTAGAAAATACTGTTCAATATATGCCACAATATATGCCACTGTCTGGAGGCAAGAGATACAGCATGGTCTACATAAATTTGAAGAGGCATTTGTCCAACAGGCAGAGGAAAAGAGGCAGGCACGGAAAGAACGAAACTCGAGGACCGGGCAAGAAACAGAATACATCTGCCCCCAGTGCGGTAGAGACTGCCATTCCCGAATTGGTCTATTTAGTCACACTAGGTGTTGTTTTTAGGATCTCTACTCCAGGCATGATACCATAGTCTTTCGAGACTGAAGGATGCCAATGAATGATGATATACCACAAAGTAAGTTTGCAACTACTCATCATACTACTTGGAAATATAACTTGGTCACAAGCTCTCTGTCTTTCTCAAATAAACACACACACACACAAAGAGAGAGAGAGAGAGAGAGAGAGAGAGAGGAGCTGGTTGGAGGTCAGTAAGCTACTTGCAGATAGTTAACATCTAACTTCCAGCTGGGCAGGTGGCAAGAGCCGTTTCCACCTGGTTTTCATGGCTTCATCCAGGTGGTAATTTGGTAGAAAAGACACATGTCCCCTATGATGATGCTATTGACACACATACATGTATACACTGCATCTACTAGTATAGGGGCAAACATGAGACACATGTGGCCATCATCGCTCTACCCCAAGGAAGAGCGTAAACATGGATATTTGAGCCAATCCATATTAACTCCTGAATACCACCTCTGCATTGGAAGCAGGTGTTTGTGCTATTAAAATATCTTAATTACAGTACTTGTTCTTAGACCTGACTGATCATTCACAGAAGCAAATTGCAAGTGCTCTAGTATTTGGATGCCAGCTAAGGTGAGAGAGAGAACGGGGAAGCCTAAAGGAATAGCAAATAATGCCGCTGTTCCTACTAAAGGAGACACCAGAGTGTTCCAGCTCTACCAGCCTTAGCTCCGTTACATTGTTGCTTGCAGCCATGTGGGATTGCACAGGAGAGAAAGCTGCTTGTACGTTGCAATAAGTGTGTGTGAGTGTCCATTGTTCCAAAAAGTGACACCAGTAAAAGAGCCTTCTGAAAAGGAAAAGAAACACAACATCACAACATGCTAAAGTTATCCATCCCCAAAAAGGCTCCAAAAATTTGCAAAAGTTTACACTGGCTTCACAGCAGTGTATAATGGTGTGCTATTCTGGATACAGTATCCTGTAAGACAAATGGTTGTGACAGAATGTTTAGATTTATTTTAGATTTATTTATTTTGGAGTAGGAATATGTGAACACTAACAGAGCAAATTACCTGAGCCTTCAATTCTTTTTTAAAACTAGGGAAATAACTGTGACTTCAGGTGGTGTGGTTCTTATGCCTATATCTTGTTTTATCAACCAATTTGCAAAATCAGCAGTTTATTTAAGCTGAGAGAGGCCTTCCAGTCACTTCCTATTTCATTTGAAAGGACCTGAGAGTCTCCCACAGGATAATGAAGAACAGTTCCCAGAGTTGTGAAGTTTGCAAGCTCCCCTCCGACCTGTTACTATCCCTCCATCCAATCTCTTTTCCAAGGATGCCCTGATTAAACAAACTGGGTAACCATATGCTGCAGAATCAATGAGCTTTTGTGATGCCTTTCATCCTAACCCTCCTCACAGGATGAAACTGGGCATGGATGGGTGTGTGTGCTTGTTCTCTACAGATGCCATCTCAGTCTCCATGGAAACAAAGTAGGATATACCCAAATCAACAGAGATCTCCTGCCTAGGTAGTTGGATAGCTACTTTGCATCAGGGTGTGAATTTCAGCTCTGCTGAATGAACAGCGTCCTTTCCTCCTCTCTCCTCCCACTGTGCCCTTCCTTTTGTCTCATTCCTCTGACTCCTCCATGTGTCCTCTGCTTTGTGGACTCACCATTTGGTTTTGATTGCAGCCTCCTTTGCTGGAATCCTGTTGGGCTTGGTGTAGTGTGAAGTTCATGGGGAGTTATACCCAGGCTGCACCTCTGGGCAATGAACCCTGTAATTCGCCATGCACTGACCATCGACTTAACTATCACAGCTGAATGAGCAATTGTATCTGTAGAAATGCTTTATGGGTGATTTCTGCCATGGTACAAATTTCACAACTTCCAAGTTTCATAGTCTACAGGATTCCAGCTCTCCAGGTCTTCCTTGGAGCTGACAAAGGCTGTCTTGCAGCAATCACCTCAATATATGCAAACACAGAGGAGGAGATACTGTGGTGGTTCTCCTTCTTTAAAGACATTCCTGTTTTGCAGCCATTTGCCCTGTCCTTATCAAAGAACATAGAGAAGGGGAGGATAGTATTTTTATTTCACTTATATAGAATGAAGGAAGGAGGCAGAATTAATTACATGTAGCCAATGGAATTTGGCTGCTCCAGGCAACCTACTCCCTTCCTCTCCAGCTAGGCCAGGCATGTCCAAACTTCGGCCCTCCAGATGTTTTGGACCACAACTCAGACAGTCCGTTGTCATTGGCAATCTAAGCTTAGAATTCTGGGAATTGTGGTCCAAAACATCAAGGAGGGCCAAAGTTTGGACATGCTTGAGCTAGGCTGCTTATTTATTATGAAATGATTTGAATTAATTGGTTGGCTGTACAGGTAATTAGTTACAATGACCAAAGAGTTGATTTTTGTCCTTCTCTTGCTTAACTGTCTTTTACGTAGCATGGATGATAATTGATATTGACCTTGGTCTCCAGTGACAATCTTTACTAACTCTGAGTCCTTCTTCCCTCTCTTTTTTAAAATTTCAGAAGGGAAAGGGACATCTTTTGGGAAATATGCCCACCACCACATGTTTATAAAACTTTTGGTTTTGTGTTGCTTTTCTTTCTCAGGTTGCCTGCCCAAGGGAAAGAGTTTGGAAATTGGAACATAAGTATGAACCCAACATTCTGCTGAGCGAGGATGGCACCATGAGCTTCCTTGAGGTGTGTGTGTGTTTCTCTAGCGCATGTATTGCACTTACTCACACCTTTGCTTCACCATTTCATAAAGGATAAAATAGCTCTTCAAAATACTTTGGTCCAGAGGGATTACTACAGCCACATTCCAGCTCTTCTTGCTTCTGTCTACTCCCAGGAAGCATAGTCTACGACTCTACATCATGTGCTCATCTTCTGGGATCCTCTATCACTGAGTAATTTTACATGAGGGAAGTTTCTGCTGGAATTTGTATGTAACACATATATACATTACTTACATTTCTGTTTTTAAAAGCCGGGTAATCCAATTTTTCAAAAACTCTCCGTTTTATGAATTGTGTTTCTGCATGCACAATTCAAAATGCCAGGAAATGGCTCAATATTACTGTTCAGTGTAATGCCTGCAAGGACGCCAAAATTTACATAGCAAAGGGTATGAATGTTAACAACACCAATGGCAGTAGTCAAGATGGTCTATAGCAGTGGTGGCGAACCTTCGGCACTCCAGATGTTTTGGACCACAACTCCCACAGTCCTTTATCATTGGCAATCTAGGCTTGGAATTCTCGGAGTTGTGGTCCAAAACATCTGGAGTGCCAAAGGTTCACCACCACTGGTCTGCCCTTTTCTGCTTGGTACTATTCACACTAAAAAAAAACCAGCCCTGACAATTGCTTTGTGTTCTGGTGAGAAGTGGCTAACTAATGATGGGGAAGGAGTCAGCTTCTGTGATATTCTCTTGCTTGATGTCTCTTTGTGAATGGTAGTGGGCCCAAGAGGGCATCCTATAGACCAGCCATTGTTTTGTTTTGTTTTTAATTTGGCTACAGCCATAAACACAATATGAAAAAAGAATATAGGCCAAATCAGGGCTGTATGAGTCACATAATGAACCTTATAAGGTGGCATGTGAATAATTGGTTCCAGTCTGTGGCCCCTTTCAAATGTGCCAGGGTCCCCTAGGGACCCTATATTCCCCACTGAGAATGGTTGCACGTAAACCATATTGACACCTGCCATTGATCTTGTCAACATTCGGGCTGCCCTTTGCCAGGTAAAGCTTGGCATCCTTATTCCTGCTGGCATTGTGGGCATTGTGGGCACGATAAGGTGAAATGATATTGGGCCCTTTCTTAGAGGTTTGAATCATGCATATAGAACCACAATATCCTACATTCAAAAATGGAAGAGTTTGTTTTAAAAGAATTGAATGCACAATTGCTTGTCTGAGGCATCACAGGTTACACTGTCATCAGTGGTGTTTTGTTCCTGTCCAGATGCTGGTTCCCCTTCCCAACAACCACTATCCTAAAACTCTTAAATGTCTCATATAACTTGCCAAAGTTAATTGTGACTGATTGATGAGGTACCAGTGCACTTCTTTGCCAGGCGTGTCAGTTGTACAAACAAGATGTGACACATCTCCATTGTAAAGCTTTGCACTGTACATTTTTGGTTGGTTGGTTCTCCCAGAATGCGTGTTTTCTTGAGGGCCACAACTCCACTTGTAAATCAAGGGAGATGTTATTTTTGAGCGAAAGGTCGTACGTAGGAGAGCTTTTCCCACCCAGAACTTATGTCAACTCTGGCTGGATAAGACAGTCTGCGGAAAGTGACTCTATAGGAGGGTAAGCTGTGTGCACTTTTGGCACATTCAGATAACTAGTTCTGTGGCCGCCCTGCCAGTTTATACATAAGTCTACATAAACGTATCTGCCCCATTCGCATCTCCTTTAGCTCAGAAAAATAACAAGGAAGAGAGGAATGAAATGCCTAAGATCCTGGCATCAGGGCTGGCCTGAGGCCGAAGAGAATATGCCCCTTCCCTACCCCAATTAGGTGAATCGAACCCAAAATTAATCCGGTTGTTTGGCACAGGGGCATGTCCTCTCCCTGGCAGAATGGAAACATCCTGATTTATAAGAAATAGTTGTGGGCACCTAGGATTTTGATCCTTTTCTCAGCCACCTCATGGGAGTGGGGTAGGGATGAACAAATAAAGCCTTTCTTGTGCTTTTATATTTAAAGTTCCCTTGTTTGTGTTTACAGTTGAGTACTTTTCCATGCTGTAAAATGCCCCTCAATCCCCTGTTTCTCAAACTGAGTGTGTCTTAATTGTAATGGACTATATAGTCTCTCTTTACTGTAAGCTGCCTTAGATTATTTTCCAAGGAGAAAGGCAGGGTAAAACATTCTCAATGATAAATAAATAAATAAATAAATAAATAAACAAACAAACGAAACACCCAAATCATTAACATCTATAGCAGAGATGGGAGTTCCATAAAAGTGGTGTTACCATGAGCTGTGTGTGTGTGTGTGTTTGTGTGTGTCGTGTGTTGTGTTGTGTTTCTCATTCAAGGCAGGACTGTTTCCTTTCCTTTATTTATTTTTCTTCCACCTACCATTCATAAGACTCTGCTTTGGCTGCAAGCTGTTCATCCCTAAGCTTTGGTATTGGTTGCCCACCCAAAGAGGTAGACAGACAGGCTGATCCATTACATCCATGATAAGCCTGCCTGTTTGCCTCTGTCTTAACTCTCTCTCTCTCTCTCTCTCTCTCTCTCTCTTTCTGTGTCCATTTGGGTGGAAGTACTCCACAGCCTGGTAATTCTACTTCGGATTCAGCCACTAGGACAGGTGCCAAAGGCCTTTATCATCTTGGGAATACTTGAGCCTTTCTTGGTTTTTGGACTACAGCTCCTACTGTCCCTTACCCTCACCATGCTGACTTCTAGGAATTGAAGTCTAAAAGATCCGATGGGCCAAATGACCCAGGCTCCTGTCCTAGATAATGACCACATAGCCCGACTGGTGGCGTGAACTCTTGGTTTGGCATCGTAGTTCACAGAGTCCTCAATGGGCTGTGGTGATGTATATTCATATTTTTCTGCATTTTGAAGTAAGTAGAAGCTTGTATTAACAAATTCAGAGCAAGTTGGGGGGAGGGGAAACCTTACCTAAAATAACATAGATTGTGTGTGAATACATTCAGCCAGCTAGGAGCTGATTGGTAGCATTCCCATCCTGAAGATGCTGCACTAGCAGACTGAAGCCTTTTAGAAATGGCAGCCACACAGAAATGAAGTTCAAAAATTGTGATACTAAAAAAATGTGACAACTGATGTTCTCGGAGTAGTGAATCTACTCTGGAATCTTGTCCTAATTCTGAAGGGCCTTTGTACTGGTCCTATTTTGGCATCTGGTTCAATACCTTGGATAGCTTGTTCAGGACTAAAACCTGCATTCACCCACTACACTTCATGACATTGGAGAGAACAGCCTCGATTGACTTTAGGTGGGTTTGCTCTACAGTGTGAAAAAGCAAAAACAGAACAGAACAGAGCAGAAAAAAAGAAAACAAAATGTAGTGCATCTATACTGCCCCATAGCACTTAAACAACTCTCTGGGCAGTTTACAATTTAATTATGCAGACTACAGATCCATCCCCCCAGCAAGCTTGGTACTCAATTTACTGACCTTGGGAGGATGGAAGCTTGAGTGAACCTTGAGCCAGCTACCTGAATTAACTGGGATCAGGCCCAGATTGTGAGCAGAGCTTTGGCTGCAGTACCGCACTTTAGCCACTGAGCTACAAGGGGCAGTGCCCCAAGTACTCATAGACTACTCATTTCCCTTGCCTTAATTCTTGATGTAACCATGTTGTTGGAAGATCAGATATCCACAAAGTGAAAGTCAGACCACCTCTAGCAGTATTCAGGTGTTAACTGAATCTGGATGTAAGAACACACATAAGAGGTGTGAAAAAGAGAAGTTCCTCCTTGTGTGCACAAACAGGAACCAAGAAGGTGAAGACAGCCATCAGCTATGGACACATCACTTGATTATTGTTTGACAACATGCACCCACCACTGTCATTCAACATGGCCTGTTCTCAATATAAATCTTTATAAGAACCTGCTATTTACATGTATCAATTGCAAAAACAATAAACCAGGCAGATGAGATGTATAGACGCGTGTGTGTATGTGTGTGTTGCATCCTTACAGTCATGACCAACTCTTTGTGACCCCATGTCCATGGAGTTTTCTTGGCAGAAATACTGGAGTGGTTTGCCAGTTCCTACTCCAGGCACCTACAGCACCTGGTATTCCCTGGTGGTCTCTCATCTAAGTACTAACCAGGGTCAACCCTGCTTAGCTTCCAAAATCAGGCGAGTTCAGATGTGCTTAGGGCATCTAGGCAGATGAGTAGATGTATGGACAGTTTGTAATTATTTTACATAGCACCCTTCTGACTATCCTAGTTTTGACCCACCTAAACACATACCCACAAAGCCGCCCAAAAATTTGTAACACTCGTGGCCTATGGGCTTATGCATTGCTTAAAAGCTAGGCTGAAGAACTGGATAAGGAACTGCAGAAACAGTAGCTCTTTCATGGTTTCCTTCTTTCTTGAAAGTCAAAGTTTCCCCAATTTCATCATCTTTGAGGCTGTATATAGGATCCCTTGTTCCTTGGCCTACAGGGATCCTGCTACACACACATAGCTACCAGGAGCATCAAGGAACCTGGATGTCTTTGAATTTTCATCCGATTCCCTTGTTTGACACTGAAAATGAAGTCCTCAGTGGAGCTGATGGCAGCATTAACCATCTATAGTTTTCTTCTATGTCTGCATTTTCCTTCCTAGATTTTATTTCCTATACTTCCTTCTTTGTCTACATTTTCCTGTATTAAAGGAACAAAGCATTTCATGGTAGAAAGCATCTCTAAGATACAGAAGAACTAACACCTCTATAAGCCCTTTCCATGAAGCAGCCTGCAGCAGTGCCTCCGGTGTCCACTGGTTTTGCTGAGTGCATCGAGCTTGCATTTAGTGGATCGTCCCAAGGAATAGCTACTAGGCTTTACTTTCCAAAAGGTGACTCAATGCAAAACAAGGAAATTAATTGCTTTTTTTTTCCAAAACCAAGATATCATCTGCCATGTCCTGACATTTGACTGCAAACATCCCAGTTGCCCGTCAACAAGGCAGTGGCAGTATCAGTTTAAAGATCAAAAACATCTGATCATCTTACTGTGAACAGAGTTAGGGCATTTCTAAAATACCCTGGGGTGTTCTGTCACCTCTTTACCACAAGGTAAATGTGCTAGCTGGAAATACCTCCTAGAAGGAGACATTTTGTCGGCTTCAACAGAAGTTAAGATTTCACCCAGAATCAAAACCTGCTAGTCAGGCATTGCAAGTGACATCATATATATACACACACATACACACACTGTCACATGCAATGCAAGTTGTAGCTTTCTCACCAGTGGTCATGTTGATAACAAGATCAAAGGCTTGCAACTACTTCAGCTGAAGTGATGGAACAGGTTTGATCAAAAGGAAAGGAAAGCCCTGTATATAGAACACAGGAGAGGCTTGGAGCCCACATGTGAGTTAATACCTTTGAAGTTGTTCGCTTTTTTTAATTGTAAATTACTTCATAGGTGCATTAAGCCGCTCTCAGAAGCATTTGTGTGTGTGTGTGTGTGTGTGTGTGTGTTTTATAAGAAGTCAGAAAAATACATGAAAAGTCTTTCCCCCAGCCAAAAAGTGAAATGAATTGCAGCTCTCCAACAAGTCAACATATCTTGATTAGAGATCAAGGAAATAAATAGAAAGAGGATGAAAACAAATCTTCATTGTACAGGTACAGTCTTTGTGTTCTTACACAGTTCCTTTTTCTACGGGCAACAATTGCTCCCTTCTTTGTTTCCAATTCTATATACTTCTTCAAACACACCTCTATCTGTGCCCAGATTAGTGCTCCTTTATATTTGGTAACTATTGTTATGAATAATCAAATGGTTTTATATGCCAAGTATTAGGGTATTTTCTTTCTAGCCTCTTGGAAGTGGACTTCAACAACATTTTTACTAAGGGCCACTTTGGTGGTTCCCCTCTACATCATGATGGACCATTCTGTTCCTCAGTAAGACTGACAATACTCTGAGGTATTCCTTCTTCCCTCCCTCAGACTATCTCTTTCCCCCCAGCCGCAGTATTCCAGTCCCATGTCTGCCTATCGCTAAATGATATATATATATAAATAAATATATAAAACCCACTGTGATGGGCAGCAGGCGAGGTGAGGAATGTGGAATCTATCTATCTATCTATCTATCTATCTATCTATCTATCTATCTATCTATCTATCTATCTATCTATCTATCTATCTATCTATCTATCTATCTATCTATCTATCTATCTATCTATCTATCTATCTGTCTGTCTGTCTGTCTGTCTGTCTGTCTATCTATCTGTCTGTCTGTCTGTCTGTCATAAAAAGGTAATATTTAAAGCTAAAAGCAGCAAATATACAAATGCTAGAAGGGTCAAATACCACACAACAACATGGCAAACAAACACAGCACCCAAAACAGTTAAGGCTGTAAAGCACAACAATCCGTTTAACAATCTCATATAGCAGCCAGTCACTCAGCACAAGCTTTCCTGAAGACAAAGTTCTTTGCCTCCTGTGGGAGGGAGTTTCTAGGTTTGGGAGCAGCAACAGAGAATGCCCTCTCCTGTGTCCCCATGAGGTGGTGGGACTGAGAGAAAGGCCTCTCCTGGTGACCTTAGCATCTGAGCAGGCTCATAAAATGAGAAGTGGGCCTTGAAATAAGTTGGCACCAAGCTGTTTATTGTAGGCTTGATAGTTATTACAGAACCAACACTTTGATTTGTGCCCTGGCAGCCTGAGGAGCTGCTTTTACAGGTTTTTTTGCAGTCTTTGTGACCAGCCTCAGTTAGCAATCTGGCTGCCATGTTTTGAACTCACTGACATTTCCTGACACTTTTCAGAGGCAGCCCCAGATAGAAAGTGTTACAGTAATCCAGCCAAGATGTAACTAAGGTGTGTATCTTTGTGTCCAGATCAGACCTCTCAAAAATGGAGCCCAGCTGGCACACTAGTTTTAACTATGCAAAGACACTCCTGGGCCACTGCCAAAACTGGGCATCTAGGCCCAAGAACAGCCCAAGCTGTGCACCTGTGTTTTCAGAGGGAGTGTAACTCCATCCAGTACAGGCTGTCTCCTTGTTCCTTGAACTGCTTTTAAGTTTACCCAGAGCCCCTCTGTCTTCTCTGGATTAAGTTTCAGTATTCACCCTCATCCAGCCCATTGCTGTACTAGACACTGATCTGTAGTTGAAATAGCTTATTGATGGACAGTATCTCACATTATGCTTGATGTGTGTAACCAATAGTAAAGGCTGATGAAAATTGGACAAAGAGAACATCTAGAAGACCACACAATCCCCTGTCTGTCATAAAAGTGTAGGCCCTTGGCATATTTCATACCTATCCTTGCTTTACTTTCCAGTCATGAATTACAAAGACAAAAATGATGGCGGTGGTGGAGGAGGAGGAGGCATTGAATCCAACCGCTGTTGTTAAACATTTGCTCCATGTTTATTAGTGCCGAAAGTTGACTGGTGCCTTCAGATCAAAGCTGGCTTCCGTCATAGTTAGGTCTTGAAATAGAGCCATGCAATTTCTGACACACTTTTTAAGGCTGAGTAGAGGGCTGGCCCTAACATTAGGCAGAAGGAAGCAGCTGTCTCAGAAATCAGATTGTACAGTACATGCTGTAAGAGGGCAGCGTATAATTGGCTTTTGGGGTGGGGGGCGGGGTTATATTTCTGCTGGTGATGGGAAGAGACAGCAGTGCTTACAGGATTTATTGCCTCACATACCAGAATAATTTGTCTGGATTTGAGTGTTATGCATCAAGATTTTGATGAGTGGGGGCACCTCTTGTGGTTCTTCCTCAAGGAATGAAATGTTCTAGGCAGACTCGGGCTGGGTGTATGGTTGAGGAATTACCGAAGACATTTTCCTGGCCAAGGTTGAAAAATATGGGGAAGACAGATTTTAAAATTAACTAGTTATAATTTGTTACACAATGTTTACTAAAATCTTCCAAGGAACTCAAACAGTACTTAGGTTTCTGAAATAATTGCAGTTTCAAAAGAACAGCTTCCTTCCATGGGTTTTAAAAGTAATTTAACATTTACTTTTAGTTATTTTCTTTTAAAATGTGAAAAAATGTTTTTTCTTCACCATCATAAGGTGAGTCACTTGAGTTATGTAATAATCCTGCCCTAGTATGGTTGCAAAAGAGTGAAGTGAGCTTTCATCAAATTACAATAATAAAATAATGTTGTTATATCTTAGTTTTGGGGGGAAAGGAGTTACTTTTGATTTATGCTCAAGCACCCGGTTTCTTTGTGGCTCTAGGCAATTTATTATTTCTGTTCCAGTTCTTCTTGTGCAAAATGGATGCCATTATACTGATCCATTGTACCATATGTTTTGCAAGAATATGTGTTTTCCATACATCCCACTGTAATCTATAGGGGATGTCAATCATGTGACACCAGTTTTTCATATTGGCCAACTGGATCCGCAAGAATGTCATAGGAATCTCCCACGAATGATACACTGTCACCTGATTTAGAGGAAAAATACAGGAGAAAATAGGTCCTGCGGAAATCAAGGAAAATCCAAGGCATCTTTTCCTTCAGAAAAGGAGACCAAATATTTAATTATAACTAGAAAATATATTACCCTAAATTTCTTTGCCGTATTCCATACACCTGCATGCACAAAAGCAAGTGACAATGGAATGTTTCACCTACTTCCTAAATGCCCTTCCCTGTTAGTAGTGGCTTTGTTTCACAGCCAGTAAAGTGTATACTTTATTGGGAACAGTACAGTGTGCATAGCAAAACGTGAGTACTTTTCCAATTGAAATAGACATAAATAATTATCACATTCTGGGTGTTATTGTCCAAGAAACTAACTTTGCCATGTTTCTCTACTTCATAATGTGTACAGATGTATCAATTTCCTATGTATATGTCCTGAGTATTTTTTTTATTTCATTGGACATACATTTGAGCAAGCCATTCAAAGAGCCAGACAAAGGCAGATACATGAAGAATTAATTCCTTCTCCTTGGCTGAAACTTCTTTCTAGAAATTTAAGAGGAGCAGGTTTGAGCTGAATAATAACAAAAATAAAATGTAGAATTTTTGAATAATTTATACCCTACCCTCCCCATTTTGCTTTGATTTGCCAACTGTACTTTTCCTCAAAAGAGCACCAACCTAATCTCTTAACCAAGGTCCCAGAAGCTTGTGGAGCAGAAAATGGAACGGGCGCTTCTGGAAGCCCACAGGCTCATCAATCAGTAGGGAATTGATGGGTCAGCTACTCTGTAAGCCCACTAAATCACAATGGCCTACTCTACCTTGCTACACTAAACAGGATTTCAACCATAGAGTCATAGAACTACTGTATAGAGTTTCAAGACAGATTGAGTCGAATCCTTGCTGCCAAAGCAGGAAATGCAGTAAGAGGTATATCAGAGTTTGAAAAAAGTATTTTTGTGGACTACAGCTCCCATAACCCCCAACCATAATTCACCCCTATGTACTACCTGCTTGCTAGGTCCTACAGTATTTGCAGACAGTGACAGTTACCTAGATGTCAATAATTTACATAGCTCTGCGTTCCTGTTAAACTGGATGACTGCACTCATTGGCAAATCACATAGAAGGGCTTGTTGCTTCTTCACACAATTATAAACTGTAAGGCCTCTGAGTTCAACCCCTTGCTCAATGCAGGAATCTAAATCAAAGCAGATCTGACAGATAGCTGTCCAATTTTCTCTTGAATGCCTGTAGCATTGGCGCACTCAACACCTCTTGAAGTAATTGGTTTCATTCTTGTACTGCTCTAATATTTAAGATGTTTTTCCTGATTCTTCTTCAAGTGCTATGTCCTCGTAAAACATTGGCAATCAGTAAATTGATCTGGGGTTTTTTTGTCTATAGCTGTTTTAAATAGAGAAACTGTGCCCACTGTGGACCATTCGCTTAAAATTCATAAGCCAGAATGTTCTTCTGCACCTAGTCCACCTTTCCCATCTATTTTTTCCATGAAGGATAACCCACAGCAGATGGTATTTGTTATTATGCATTATGTGACCAAGATATTGTAATTTTCTTCTCTTTATAGTATTGTGGATTTCTACCTTTTTATTCATGCACTGTAATACGACCACATGAGTGGCTCTGGCTCTCCAAGGTATCTTCAGAATTCGCCTGTATGTCCACGTTTCAAATGTTTCCAGCTTCCTGCATAATGCGTTTGAAAGGGTCCAAGTTTCAACCTCGTAGAGAAGTATGCTAAATACGTAGGCTCGATATTCAGCCTAATTCTGGTTTTCTGCAGCTTAAGCTCATTATTACATGTCTTACACTCTGAGATGACCAAGAACTAATCCTGCCTCTCAAATACCTTTCAAGCATTTGAAAAGTGTTATAATATTTCCCCTTACTCTTTTTTTTTTCTGAAGGCCAAACAGGCCCAGTTTGCAGTCTTTCTTCCTAGGGCTTCGTGTCCAGTCCCCTGGTAATCCTTGCTGCCCTCTTCTGAATTTGCTCCAGTTTGTTGGCATCCTTCATAAAGTGCAGCCCAGAACTGGATACAGTCTTCTTGAGGCTTAACCAGTGATGAATAGAGTGGGAGTAGTACCTCATGGGATTGGGAGACTGTGCTTTTGTTAAGGCATCCTACAATTGCATTTGTCTTTTTTGCAGCCACATAGCACTGTTGGCTCATATTCAGCTTTTCATCTACAACGCTTCCAAGATCCTTCTCACATATAGTGTTTCCTGAGTCAAATCTCTCTCATCTTGTAACTGTGCATTTGCCTGCCAGCCCCCAGGTGTAGAACTTAACCCGAGTTAAATTTCATCCTGTGGTTTTCCACTCAGTGCTCAAGCTGACCAAGATCTTTTTGAACTTTGTTTCTGCCTCCCATATTACTAGCTACTCCTCCCAATGTTGTACCATCTGTGAACTTTATAATGATTCCCTGTACCCCCGCATCCTGCAGGGCAATAATCCAAACGGGCACCTGGTGGCTCTTGTACAATCTAGGGTAGTGATGGTGAACCTTTTAGAGACCGAGTGACCAAAATGTGATTCAAAACCCACTTTTTGTTGTTTGCAAAGTGCCAATACAGCAATTTAACCCGAATACAAGCGGCTGTGAAGAGGCGATGTTGGGTGCCCACAGAAAGGGCTCCAGGTGCTATAGGTTTGCCAACACTGATCTAGGGAAAACTTGGCAAAATGGATAATATGGCAACCCAATTTCCTTACATTACAGCATAATGCTATGCGTGTCTGTTCAAAAATAAGGTTCAATGAAGCTTACTTCAAAGAAAATGGGCAAAAAACTGCAGACATGGTCTGCATCTGACCCAGTTCAATGTCTTCTAACAAAAATCCATTTTTATGGCATGGGTTACATACACTACTCGAAACAATAATATTTGGGCCAGTTCGCAAACTCCCAACTCTGTTTTAAAATCTGTATTTCATATCTGCCTACATTTAACAAAACATTGTTTTTTGTAATATTATCCATCTGCGGCCTCCAGCTTTCAGAGAAAGACAGAGAGAGAAAGAGAGAGAGAGGGTAGAGGAGGTATGTGAAACAGACTTCAGTCAGAGAAGAAGGAGAAAAATGATTGGATATAAAACCAGCCTTGTAAGCCAGCACACTTCTGTTACTGGGTTGAACTTGATAAGCGATACATTTCTCTGTTCCTTTTATCTTCTGAAACGTTTCCATCCTCACCCCCTGCCGCAACACTTTTTTTTTCATCTTGATATTTTGTTCAACATATTCCCACTATCAGAAGGACATTACTTTTCTTGCCCCATTTTCCTTCAAGAAGACATTAAAGGCATGGTATCCACACAGAATGTTTCATACCAGCCTATAAAGAAGATGAAAATGGCTTGCTCCCTCTGTTAACATTTCCGTCATGGCTGTCACTCAGTGAGTTGGAATATTGTTTGGAGGACTGAGTGGGTGTTGATGTATCTAATCCGTGAAACAAAGAATAATTAAGGATAATACCCATTAAAGGACTTTCTGCATGTTTTTTTTGTTGTACCATTAGAACAGAGGTGGGGAACTTCTGCAGCCTCTCTAGGTGTTTCCCTTCCGTTGGTAAGGTCTTTCCAAAATTACTACGGATCACTGACTGAAGATAAGAAAATATGTATAAGCCATGATTGGAGATTAAAGGCTTGGAAGCTTTTGCATGGAACTGGGGTCAGTTTTGCAGACCAGGTAGTAGCTATATGGTATGGAGCGGCACTTTGCAGCTACATTGTGAGTAGCAGATGTTTTGTGTCTGATTATCCACTGCTGGATATCAGCTATAACAAAGGTCTGTTGCCTTCAAACTCTGCTTGAAGCCATTCAGAAGCATCTGATTTCACTGCTAAAGGAAAGCAAGTACTAAACAGCTCTATGTTTAGACTTATCAGGTCCTTTTTTCTTAAGTTCTCAAAGTTAATGTTATTGGCTGATTATTGCAGACAGAAGAAGCTTTCATAAGCCCGCTGAGTGAGCTGATGGCAGAGAGACTTCATCATTATAGGGTCAGCACAAGTTGTTTCCAACTTGATGGCACATAATGCACATTTGCACAACATGGCTACATTCTATGGCTGAATGTATTACTGGAAGGAAAAGGAATACTCCCATTCATGGTTTATGGGAATAGTCATAATATTATTGCATTACGAGAACCTGCCTACACAGAAGCAGCAGCTTATTCAGAATGTGCATACCATCCTGATCTGGGCTTGACATGGAAGAGATAAAAAGGCTCTTAGGAATAACTTTCTACTGCCTCAGCCTGGTTACCTTGTGAAAATGAGTCCATCTGTGAAAGAAATGGAGCAGCAAGGGAAGGCCAGCCTCCATTTCTCTCCACAAGACTACTGAGTGCTGACAGAAAAAGCAACCAGCAAGCACAGGTGCAGCAAGGAGATATGGACATCCTTCCCCAGCTCTCCAGGTGAGATTCAGTTTCCTGTAGGTAGGGTGGTGGCTGTATCTGGTATCCAGAGTGTAGTTAAGAGGACCATCCTGTGTTTGAAGGCCTTATTTGTTCAGTTTCCTAATAAAAGTCTAGTTGAAAGATAAGGACCATACGAAGAAGGAAGACCAGGCAAGGACCACCTGAATAGTAGAGTGCACAGCCATGCTGGTCAGCCTGTAAAGGTGACTCATATTTCTTTTTTTTACCTTAATTGTATTAAATTTTTATAGAACAATACAAAATACAAAATACAATTACAAAATTTACAAAAGAAATTAAAATAAAAGTAAACTACAGTGCTCCCCTCCTCCAACGGCACCTCTTAAACAAGATTGTCTCTTATCATCTTCCCTTCCAGAACTGAATTGATTGTTGCACTGGAATTTGACTTATATTTCTTACAAGTACATCTTCAATAAATCTACTCCATATATCATTTAAAAAGTCTCTTTTTAACTCTCCTTTTTAATCTTTAAATTACACATGAATTTATCATTTAAGGCAATATTCCATACTTCAATATGGCATTCGTCAATACATAGATCATAATTCCCCTTCCAATTCCTAGCTCTAATTAGTCTAGCCGCTGTCAAGAAATTAGTGATCAACACTCTAGTTTTAAAGTCATAATCCATCTTAACAAATATTGAAAATAAAGCAATTTCTGAATTGGGCTCTATATGCCTTTCAAATATATCACTTAATTATTTAAAAATAGATCTCCAAAATTCTTGTACCTTTTCACATTCCCACCACATATGAAAATATGTACCAATGTCCTTTTCATATTTTCAACAAATTAGCATTTATTTTATTCAATTTTACTGATGTTAAAAATTATCTTAAATCTATATATTTTTTAAAAAATCTTTTATTCTCACTGGCATAGATCTGAGTATTCTCATTCACCATATTTTAGCCCAGTCTTTCTCTTCTATTTCTTTTTAAAATCTGGCTCCCAGATTGCCTTCAATCCTTTTCCCTCATTTTCATTTTCCTCTAAATCCAAAAGTATATTATATAATTTTACTCACACTTAACTTTCACTAAATCTTCCTTCTGAGTATCTTGATACAGCACTAAAACTGTTCATAATTTGTATATTCTTTACATTATTTATTTATTTATTTATTTTATTTTAGAATATTTGTACCCCGCCTTTCTCCTTGGAAAAGGACCCACGGCGGCTTACAGTAATGAGGAATAATATACAGTCCAGTACAATTAAAGACATATTCAGGTATTGAGAACAAGGAATTGAGGGACATCTTACAGCATTAATAGACATTACATTAAAACTACAAGGTTATAAGTAGTTATAAACACAACATAACAGCCTTGAGGAACAGGCAATTCAGTCCAGCATTCTGTCTCACACAGCGGCTCACCATTTGCTTCAGGGTATTCCCAAGCAGATGTCTTCACCTGCTTACAATTCCCTGCAAATGGCATTGAGAGAGATCCTGCCTATCTCTCCAACCCTGAGATTGTCCTTAGGCATCCATAATGATAGCTATTGATACCCTTGTTCTTCATGAACTTGTCCAATCCTTTCTTAAAGCTGTCAAGGCTGTTATTGCCTCCATGCCTCGTGGAGTGTTTGGACTCTCTCAATTTTACCTTTCAGCATCTTTTGTACTAGTTTTCTCATCTTTGGGAAATTTCCTTTTTGAAAATTTAAGGTCTCTATGTTAGATTTTATCAGTGTTTGGCAGTCTATGATTAAGTTAAAAGCAATTGCGATGTGGTCACTGTTGCCTATTGGATCAGTCACCTTAACAAAGTTTATGTGAACCTATACATTCATATAAAAGACACATAATGGTAGTCCACCAGAGCTGGTTCATACTGTGAGATTTGATCTTTGAGGTCGCTAGGACCCAGGTCGTATAGTGCTTTGTAGGTCAAGGTCAGCATCTTGAATTCTGCCTGATATCTGATTGGCAGCTGGTGGAGCTGTTTTAATGTGATCTCTGTACCGTGCCCCAGTCAGCAGTCTGACTGCTGCATTTTGGACCAATTGAATTTTCCTGAGACTTTTCTTCAGTAGTCCCACACAGAACACATTACAGCAGTCTAACTGGGACATCACTAGGGCATGTGTCACTGTGGCCAGAGCTGGTTTCTCAAGAAATGGGAGTAACTTGTGTACTAGCCTTAATTGTGCAAATGTGCTCCTGGCCAAAGTCATGACGCTGGGCATCCAAGCTCAAGGATGAGTCCAAGAGTACCCCCAAACTGCATACCTGATTTTTCAATTGGAGGGTGACCCCATCCAGTACATGTTGTATCTCTATCCCCTTTTCTCCCTTTCGACTGACCAGCAGCACCTCTGTCTTGTCTGGGTTTAGTTTCAGTTTGTTCATCCTCATCCAGTTCATTAATCCAATCATTAATCCATTTTTCTAATTGTACATAATCCATAATAGTCCATAATTCCATAAAAGGAATCATTTGCAAATAAATTTATCTTTACTTCATGTTCCATACTCTAAATTATTGTTTGTTATTGCATTCACAAAAAAATTCAATCATTAAGCAAATGGAGAAAGGGGATAACCTTGTCTAGTGCCTCGGGTCAAATATATTTGGTGTGTTATCCCATCATTAACTATTACCCCAGATGTATTATTAGTATATAACTGATCTATCACTCCTCTAAATGTCTTACCCAACCCCCAATATTTTATCCCAAAGTTGGCCATTCTACACAATCAAAGGCTTTAAATATATCTAATGACAAAATACTTGCCTTTGTTTTGTTTTTTTCTATATCATATATAATGTTCAACATTCTCCTAGTTAAATTAGCCATTGGTCTTTCATTTAGCAACCCATTTTGATCCTCTTTAATATAATTGTGATAAATCTGTTCATTCTATTAGCTAATATTGCAGTAAAGTTACTCATATTTCTATAGAAATTATGGCATTGTATCCAAATGTATAGCCATATCTACCAGGAGAATGAAAATGTTAATGGTAACATGTGCCTGTGTTCCCCCTTTTTTTGATTGTGTGCAAAGTGTGCACACCCAATTTGCTGGTAAAGACAAATTGGTTTCCAATGTCCCGGAGCACCACTCAGCTAGTTAAGCAGATTAGACAATAGCTGTATCACCAGTGCAGCACCAGATTGAGAAAAGCTACACTTGTGGGAGTGACACTACACTATCAACATAACATTGAAGACAGGAACCCAGCACATTGTTAGTCTGTGGAACTCCCTGCCACAGGATGTGGTGATGGCATCTGGCATGGATGCCTTCAAAAGGGGATTGGACAGATTCCTGGAGGAAAAGTCCATCACAGGTTACAAACCATGATGGAGATGTGTAATCTCCAGTCTTAAAACCGGAGTACTTCAAGGACCAGATGCAGGGGAGTAGTATCAGGAGACAGATATCTAGAGGCATCTGGTGGGGCCACTGTGAGATACAGGAAGCTGGACTAGATGAGCCTTTGGCCTGATCCAGCATGGCTCTTCTTATGTTCTTATGTACACTCACATATATGCACACACAGATTTTTCAGTGTGTATATTTTCCTACAGTCAATATAAGATGAAGGTAGATGACATAAAAAAGGAGGGAGAGTTCTGTGGTACAAAACCCAGTGAGTGACCGCTTTACTAGACTACTATAATACCACGAACAAAAAAGAAAGCTTTCAACCTCACAGAGGTCTTCACCAGGCTGGGGACCACACATCTGGCATGGTTCAGAAGAAACCTAGAAGTTCCAAAACTCATCACTAGGCAGCACACTATCCAGGTTCCTTTGCTCAAGGCAGGTTTCACTGTGGTGGCTTTGTCCTCACATCAGAGGTGTAGCTTCATTTGTCATTTTTGATGCTTGGTTTAGATGTCTCCCCTAATGGTGTAGACAGAGGGCTATGAGTAATTCAGCATCACCCTCATCACCTTATATCAAAAGAAATGGACTACAGTAATCAAAAGAGAAGTTAAAAGTGGTGTGGTCCTTACCACACAATCGGAAATAAGCTTTGTTTCTGATTTTTTCAGTGGTCTTATAAGAAAGGTGCCACCCACTTTTGCCTTTTGGCTATATACTCTATGTTTATAAACCTGACTTTTTGCTATAATGTCAGAAGTATAGACATCAGTATTTATCTAATGTCTATATATAATGTCTATTAGTATAGACAGCGGTATTTATATACCGCTCCATCTAGCTGTGCAGCTGGATGGAGAGGTATATAAATTTAATAAACAAACAAACAAACAAACAAACAAATAACCAAACAAGAAGATTCCCAGTATTTAGTGGCATGGCCTACTGTTCTAGAGGATTGTGAATAGCTGTTCTCTCAGAGAAAGAAAAATAACAGTAGAAATGGGCTTGAAGAAAACTAAGACATACTGGGATATATTTTATGGTCCTCATTCAGACTCTAAACCAGTCTAAGTTTTGTTTTAGATTATCACATCAGGGGTGGTAGTAGTATAGATAGACCCATCTATATCAGTTGTGTCAATATCTAATTCATTGGTTTCTTATCACTAGACAAGCAAGCAAAAATGCATGGTTTGCCTGCTAAGCTTATTTTCATTCATTAGAGGCCACCATTTTGCTTGTTTAAGGCATTTCTTTAGCATTCTTCAATACAAATTCAGGCTAAATTAATGCAATCACAATCAGAAGGGTAAAAAAGGCCAGTATTAAAAGCAATCAGGGTAGGAGGAAAAACATGCTCAGAAGTTAAACTTTCTGCAAATCAAGATGCTTTTTGGCTGCTGGAACCTTTTAAAAAAAGGAAAATTAGAAAATTCATAGTGAGTGTTGTGTAAGCAAGATGCCACAAATCCCTCTACTCTTTGGATGTTGTGTCTGGGAAGGCTTCCGGAGAAGGGCTTTCAAGGATGTTTTTGTAAGAGAATGTAATATAAGAGAAAAATTATTCTTGAAGTATCTAAATTGCAAGCTCTATTAATTCTCACAACGTGGTAGTATTATGTATTAACCTAGCATATACTGGGATTGGAGAGGGTTACTGGAGGTTTCCATGGATTCTGCCACCACCACCAAGGTGGTTCAAGGCTGGTTAACGCCAACCTGTTTCCTCTCCCCTTTAGGATCACCACCACCCCACCCTCCATGCCCATTACCAATGAGAAAATTGGACATGGGCTTCCCCAGTCTCTTACCATTGGCAAAGTGACTGGATTTTCTGGGGAGTATCATATGGTCAACAGTTCTCCAGCCCTATCATTGTGCGAATGTTTTAATATTAATCTGCAGTGAAAAGGAGACGCTGCAAGATAAATGTTTGGGATAATTGCACTAGCACCAAAATTTGGATTCAGAATTTGGGTTTGGAATGGAAACCCTTCAGATCTGGAATGTTTAAGATTCAGAATCTCTGTATATCTGGAACTCTGATATAGGGTATTTGGACACGACCCCTAAACTCCGCCGCAAATGGCTCCCAGCTCCGGAGCTTAAAATTGTTTCCCCACCAGCTCCGGAGTTTACAGAAAATTAAGTGCGACCACACCCACCTAAGCGCGTCCCAGTGCACTTTTCAGGTACCTGCTCTCTGGAGGTGAAAATTCCTGATGTGGATATAACGTAGTGACTGCCGGGCTCTCCTTGCTTCTGTTTGTTCTTTTTTTTGCCCCCCCCCGCCCCTTTAAGAGATCTGAATGCAGTGCCGGGACGGCAGAACGGAGGTGAGCGGCATTCTTTTTTTCCTTTTTTTCTCCCTCCCCTCACGCAGCCAGCAGCCAGGAGTGCGGAGGGGGTGGGAACGCAGGAACAGCGACAAACCCCTAAGATCTCTGGTCCGAATTTAAGTGGCCAGCAGATCTTAGGGGTCGTGTGAAAAGGCTCATAGTCGGTATGGGCACTCTATAGTCATTGTCTGGTCCTTCAGAAACACAGACATGCAAAAGATTTTAATTGATTTCCCTGTGGTCTCTGTCACCTTCCTAGTGATTATGCAAACCAAAACAGTTCGAATAAACAGCCAGCAGTACCTTAGCTATTAGGAAATAACAGAAAGGCCTGAAACTGGAACAGCAGGAAATGGAGACGCAGAATACAGGTTGCCCAGAGGAACATGGCAGATACCTTGGGCGGCCCTGGCAGGCACAGAGGAACAGCAGATAGCCTGAGGTGGGTGGGAACTGTGCCAACAGCATAGGGCACAATATAGTATTAATCTATGAATCTACTACTCCCAGATATTATTCCTGACTGTATTAAGAAAACATGATACATAAACGTAAGTTGAACAGACACAAATAAAATTTCTGCAGTGCAGACTGGCACCAGAGCAAATCCTAACTGGAGATGTGAAGGCCCAGGGGGGAAAAAACACAGAAAAATTAAAAAGAAACCGTTTTTTTCCTGGAGGCTTTTTGGTTTTTTTCTGAAAAATTGGAAAAATTGAAAAAAGAAAAAGAAAAATGATTATGGAATGTTTTATTTTAATATGATGAGTAAAATATTTTAAGACAGGGTGCTCAAATATTTTACAAATCGTTTCTAAAAAAATATGCATAGTATCAGATTATTCTAATTGTTGTGCACTGAGGACAAGCAAGTCCTAGGTTACAAACTGAATTCTCCAATGCAAGAACAAGATGTATTTCCTCCTTTAGGAGGTGCTGCTATTGTCAAAAGAAAAAGAAAAATGTTTCACTTTTGTTTTTGCATGTGGATGGGTATGTTTGGTTCTGTTTTGTCCTCTTCACTAAGCCTCAAAGCACTGGAAGAAAATACAGAGCAATAAAAATGATTCTGATTAAATTTATGCCCATTCATTGAAACATAGTCCCACTCTCTTCTATAAATTTCCCCTTCTTCAATTCTTCTTATGAGAATGAGGTTTTTATTTTATTTTTAATTTAGTAAAAATAAAATGTGTAGCCTGCAAAATTAAATTGTAAACTGCCCAGAGAGTGATGCAAGCACTATGGGGTGGTATAATAAGCAGAACACTTTAATACTGTGGAGAGGAATTACGAATAATTGTTAATTCTGGATTTCTAAACATTGTTTTGTAAAAAAAAAATTGGTTTCACATAAACTAGTAAACAGTTCAGGAGATTGATACTCCATTTTACAATTACAAATATTATTTAAAAATATATTTTAAATATATTGTAAAGTAAATTCTTTTTGTTATAATTGTTTGGCTACACTATATTTTAATTTGCTAGTTGTGATAATTTTATGCCAAGTCAAATTTTCATATTTTATGTTCCTATTTTATGTCATATTTTATGTTCCTAAAGTAACAGAATTATTTTCAAGCTGTAAAAGGGGTGTGTGTGTGCTAATGTAGCGCTTTTTAATTTTTTTTCCAAAAAATTCATTTTTGTGTGTGGAAAAAACCCGGAAAAAATGAAGGTTTTTTTGAGCTTCAAAATTTCTGCAAATTTCGCATCTCTAATCCTAACAGCAACTCTTCAGAAGATTTATAGGCAGCTAGCCCCACCTTTCGATTGGAAAGAACCAATGTGGAAAAAAATACCTTCTGGTGTCTAGATTTCCTTGGTGGAGACAGACATTGATTATAAGTTTTGGTTTCACATCAGTCCCCATTTCTTGAGAAACTCATAGCAACCAATCAAGAGACACAGAGTTCTCTGTCCCCACTGCTCTTGGTATAACTGTGTCTTTAAGTTTCATTTCTCAAGAAATCACTCCAGAATGTCTGAGAAATAAGTTTCACTTTCAGTTCTTCCTTGAGCAGCCAGAAACATCATATTTTGCTTTATAATAATAATAATAATAATAATAATAATAATAATAATAATAATAATAAT
>JAHTLZ010000010.1:9348379-9370879 GCA_023846285.1 Phrynocephalus versicolor | reverse complement strand
TAATAATGTGTGTGGATGTTATTGATCCTACTGTCCTCGACACACCTTACAGGGGATAAGACCCTTCAAAAGACATGCATAAGGTGAGTCTCATTGCTGTGTCCTCTATTGTTATTGGTAGCTTGACCTTTAGCTTTCAGCAGGTGAAAATGCTTTTTTTGGTAGCATTATAGGTAGCCTGCAACTGGAGCAAAGCCTGGGATCCTGGAATTTGATGGTGAGGCATATGCTTGAACCAAATGGCATCCCTGGCATGTTAGCAGCATGTATTGACATCCAATATATAAAATACCAATACAATATTAGACATAGAGGTCTGCTAATTTTTAGTCAGTTGGCAATAACCATGGCAGAGTGGTAATTTTAACAGTAGTAACTAGACTTAGAGTTCACTGGAAGGACAGATTTTGAAGCTGAGGCTCCAGTAGTTTGACCACCTCATGAGGAGAGAGGATTCCTTGGAATAGGCTGGGAAAGATTGAAGGTCAAAGGAAAAGAGGACAGCAGAGAATGAGATGGTTGGACGGTGTCATCGATGCAACCAATATGGATTTGACAAAACTCCTATGGATTGGACAAAACTCCAGGAGGCAGTGGAAGATAGGAAGGCCTGGCGAGCTCTGGTCCATGGGGTCACGAAGAGTCGGACACAACAACAACAACTAGACTTAGAAGGATTTTGACATCACCACTTAACCACTTATCTTACCACTGAAATGTGCACTTATTTAAACTGATACTGAATATGGTTAAGGTGGAAGAGAATTAAAAACACAGCCCCTGGATATTCTCTAAAGTGAGGTCTGTGCACTTGGGTGTCCTACCATCCTGAATCCAACCTGTCTGACATGTTTTGTCATTCCAGTTGTGCTTGTCATTCCCATCTGCCACGCTTAGCTTGGTCAGTTGTGGGGGTCATGGTCTTAAACCATCAGGAGGCCCAGCATTTTCCCTTCCCTGAAAACTCATCTCCATCATTCTTTTGAAAGGGAGATTGAATAACTGAAGTTGGCCTTTTTGTGTGAATGTTATTAACAAATATAAGGACATCTTGGGAAATATTGGATCAATGTGTGTGCTAGAGACAGGAACACAAACATACATGGGGAAAAGAAGGGGAAGCTACTGTTGGCAAGAAATCTTGTTATAATTTTCTTTTTTAATCTCAAGGTATATTTGTAGTAGTAACCAATTATAATTAAAGTTTGTAAAACATTTCAGGTGAATCCTGCAGGATGAAGCATAGACTCATAGAGTTGGAAGAGACCTGAAGGTCTCTAGTCCAATCCCCTGCCATACAGAAACCCCCCATCACAGGACTCCCGACAGATGGCCATCCAGCCTCTGCTTAACAATCTAAAAAGGGGAGATTCCACCACCCTACATGGCAGCATATTCCACAGCTTAACCATCATGAAATTCTTCCTAATATTTCAATGGAATCTCTTTTCCTGTAGTTTGAGACCATTGCCTTGAGTCCTAGTTTCTAAAGCCATGAAAAACAAGCCAGTCCCCTTCTTCGATATGACATCCTTTCAAATATTTTAAAATGGCTATCGTATCCCCTCTCAACCTTCTTTTTGTAAGGCTAAACATTCCCAGCTCCCTAAGCCACTCCTCGTAAGACATTTCTTCCAGACCTTTAACCATCCTGGTCACCCTCCTCTGGACCTGTTTAAGCTTGTCAACATCCTTTTAAAATTGAGTTGTGCAGAACTGGACACGGTACTCCAAGTGGAGTCTGACCAGAGCAGAATAGAGTGGCACTATCACTTCCCTGGACCTAGACACTGTGGTTCTGCTGATGCAGCCAAGGATCGCATTAAATAATGAACAATGGATGAATAATGGAGTTTCTAGGTGTGAGTACATTGACTGACATTTCAAGGAGTGGCTATGTTTCTCTGGGTCTTCGGGCAAGGATCTTCTTTGTACCGCACCCAGAATAGCCTGGTAGCTAGATGGCTGGTATAGGAATATAATAAATAAACACAGAAACTACAGATCCCATAGTTCTTCATACTGGAAGTTCTATCTGGCAGATGGACCTCTTGCAAATACCCAGTTGTGGCTCACCTAGAAGAAAGGACTCAGAAGTCTTCCTAACCCTCCCCCCCCCCCCCAGTAGTAGCTGGGAGCTTTCTGACTGAACAGGAACCAGGCAGAGCTAGACTTAGCTAAGCCTCAGAATTTTTCAGATAAGGCCTTTCTCTAGGACAGGCATGTCCAAAGTCAGGCCTGGGGGCCAAATGCGGCCCGTTTTCAAATTTCGAGTGGCCCGCAGTCTCTTCTCCCTGCTAGCTCAGCTTGTCACACATCCCTGCTAGCTGGACCCTCCCCATACCAGATGGAGACATCAGCTTGCAGTGTTATGGTTTGCCTGCCTTCCCTGCCTGAATGGTCGGCCCCCATACATTTTCACCTCACCACATCTGGCCCTCCTTGCAGAAAGTTTGAACACCCCTGCTCTAGGATGATCTACATCTCGATTTCTGTCTATCAGGAAGAACTCCCAGAACGGAGAATTAAGGGATATGTGGGTGGCGTGGCAGGTTAAACTGCTGAGCTGCTGCCCTTGTCAACCGAAAGGCTGGCAGTTCGAATCCACACAATGGGGTGGGTTCCCATTGCTTGTCCCACCTCCTGCCAACCTAGCATATGAAAATGCGAGTAGATAAATAGGTACCACATTGCTGGGAAGGTAACAGTGTTTTGCACATTTAAATGTCAGTCACATAACCAGCAGCTTAAAAACAAGATGAGCACTGGCCCCTAGAATTGGAAATGACTTACCTTTCGTAAAGGTAAAAAATCCCCACCCCTAGTTCTTACATTTGATTCCCTTGTCCCTTTTTTTTTTTTTGCATTGTGATCACACACCCCCCCCTTTTTGTGTGAATCCCTTAGCACTTTATTTTAATTTTTGGTCTTTGGCTGTATAATAAAAATGGTTCTTCTCATGGTTATGGCTTAATACCAGGATATTTGTATGAGGATGCTGCTTGTGGAACATTGGTGCATTGATAAGCCAGCAGCAAAAGGAAGAGAGAAAGAGAGGGAGGCAGTGGTAACAGGTGCCTGAGCCCACAGGGAGGTGGTGCACCAGTGTTGTTTTCTCACTCTGTATGGGAGCCATGGGAGAGGACCTGTGGGGGGAAATTTCACCCTGGGTTTTCTACAAGCCCCAGCAGCATCATAGGGTCTTGAGAAACCCGCAGTGCATCATGTGGGGTAAAAAGGTAAGGTTGTTTAGAATGCAGGTTGTGCAGGAATGGCAGCAATAGTGGTAGCACCTGGCAGCATTTTTCTGCCTGCCTAGATGTTGAAAAATGTGTGCATCAGGGGGATCCCAGCTCTTGGTTGCCTTTTTAGTTAGTTAGTTGAGTTGTACCCAGAGCTAAGACCCATATATCTGGACTCCACGCCTCCTCCCTTCCAAAAATCAGCTGGTCCAGAGCCAGCTCCAGCCCTCTTCCCAGCCCCTTTCTTCCCTGCTCCGTTCATGCACGACATCACAAAGACCAACCTTCTGGGGGGGGGGGGGATAGGAGACTGCTGGGCTGGCCACCCCGATAAATAAATTGTGTTTGATAATAGTGGTTTATAAGATGTATACGGGCAATTTTGCTATTGGTACAGCTCTAGAAATTAATCAAGTAGTGTACTCATTGGGCAAAATCCCATTGCACACATTTACACTGGCATAGACAGGTACCAAAGTTCACTATGAATTATTAACCACTAATTTCCCACACTGATCCAAGACATATAAGTGATGCTCAGGTTGGAGAAAGACATTTTATGGGGTCTTTCACATCCCATGTGTTTCACACTTGTGAAGCCTGAGCCCTCTGCCTTCAAAACAATGCAGTGGCGATGAGTCCCAGTCCATACAAGAGTTCTAGAAAGGAAAACATATGACAACAAAAATAAAAATTCAAACATATGGCATATTCCTTAATTACAGCCTGGCAACGTACCAATCAGAACTGGCAGAAACAAAAGCAACCATAATACATGATGGAGGGAAGGAGGAAAGTATTTTGATGCTTGAAGCAGTTTAACAAGGCTGGAAGGAAAGGAGATTCAAAAGTGTGTATTGGTGATTTGGCTCTGTGTGTGTGTGTGTGTGCGCGCACACACACACACACATACACACACACTTGAATGTTGGCGTGTGTCCATCCATCCAGCATCTGGCTTCATCGGACAAGTCGAGAATCGTGATAATGTTAATGAAGGCTAGGAATGGAACTTCCTTGAACAGGAGAAAGAAAGAATAGGGTACTGTATTGTTGTAATTTGGCACGAAAGCATCCTCCTGCGTATAGTACGGGAGAAGTGTTGATCTCCCACAGTGTCAGGGACCAAAGGTCCCATTCTCATGTCTCCACCACACATACCACGGCTGGTGTAACAAATTAGATGAGCTAACGGCTGGGATATGGCCCTCTTCTTTAAATACTGTACTTCTGTGTGGTAATGATTTTCAGGGAATGGGAGAGGAAAGGGTGGCATAGCAAGTGGCTACAAATGCACCATTAATATATATAGGAATTCTACACACAGCGAGCCAGTAGAGCCCCTCAGCATACTGAAATCCCCACCCGACTCTAGAACTCTGTGAAAGGTACTCAAGATTGCAAAAGCCTGAAAGGGGGGGGGAGTTACATTGGGTGCAAATTCCAGCCTGGGAGTTGAGGTCATTGCACAGCCAATCAGCCCTTTTTTTGTACAATTGACAAAAGGCTCATTAAAAGCACACCCAAAATGTGCATGTAATTGCTTTATTACTCTAGATGCGGCTTAAGACATTAGCACAAATTCCACAGATTTATAAAGTCCCATTGTCTTTTCATTACCCATGCATGCAGATGACATGAGAGCCCCGCAGACCAGGGGTGCATTCCAGGCTATTAATGACACAGTCTTTTTTATAGACGGAAAACTGTTTTGTTAAAAGGATATATTTGCAAAATAAAATAAAAAATGTTTTATACAGGCCGGTGCAACTTTTTTTCTGTCTTCCTGGGTATCTCCCCAGATAACATTGTGTTACCTGATGCTTCTGTTCTTTGGAAATAATGAAAAGGGAGGCTGTGTAGATGTAAGAATGGCAGAATACCATTGCAACTGATACAAATCCAGAAGTCTTAATGGTCTGGGTGCATCTAAAGATAATGGCCAAAGTCCTGTTGCTTAGTTTAAAGGTAAATTGAATTAGAGTAGGCCCATTGGTGGCGATTTAGTAAGGCAACTCCTCCAAAAATTTCATTTATTGAAATGGGCCTATTCATCCTGCACCTTACTGTGCTAAAGTACGTTGAAGTTAAAGTAGACCCATTAGAATCGATGGAACATAGAGAGGAGTTGATTCACCAAATCCTCACTGACTCAGTCGGCCTACGCTAGGGTGACTTGCTGTGCCAAACAATAGGATTTCAGCCAATGTTTCAAGATGGAATGGACACTTTTTTGACAAGGAATTCCATTGAATTGTAGCCCCCTCTAAGTGGGATGATTAGCAGCCTGGCTGCTGTGTTTTGGGCTCACTGAAGTTTCCTAACATTTTCCATAGGCAACCCTATGTAACAACTGGATGTAATAACTAAGGCTATTCCCTATGGAAGGCTGTTCTTTGCTTGTTGTCATTGTTGTCTATGCTCTATAACAGTGTTCCCCAACCCCCGGACCGCGGACCGGTGCCGGTCCGTGGATCAATCGGCACCGGGCCGCCCGAGGAACTAAGCCTAAGCCTAAGAACAGGAGAGGAAGACCAAGTACTTGAAGACCAAAGGGTTCATCCCCACGAACCAGCGGGCAGAAGGAGAGGATGGTGGTGGCGGCGGCGGCAGCCAGTTGTGTTTGCCTCGTATCGCTCCGGCTGCCTCGCAAGTGAAGAGTGGGGGTGGCCGGGTGTGGGTGTGCTTCCAGGTCTGGCAGGGTGCGTATCCCCTCCCTCTCCCTCCCTCTTCCCCGTTCTCGGGTCATTCTCTTGTGCCCGTGGTGTCATGACGACCGGCACGTGGCCGGGACGCCTCCGTTTCATTGGCTGCGACTCCTTGAAAAGCTGGCGGCGCCTCCTTGACAGCTTTGGTGCGCGCTGGTGGCGGCGGTGGCAGTGGAAGAGGCGGGGCCGGGCCGGGCGAAGCGTTGCTGTTGATGGGCGAGATCGGGCCTTTTGTTTCCACCCCCCTCGCCCCCCCGCCATGACTTCAGAACAGGGAACGGGGAGTGAGGTAAGAGGGGAGCCACTCAGGCAGGGTCTCCCGCCTGCCTGCCTGCCGTCGGTTATGCAACTGGCGGCGAGTAACCCGGAAAGGTTTTGGAAGGGACAAGGAAGTGGAAATGTGCATGAGGGTGGCTTCCTTGTTATAGTAGTTAAAAAGGAACTCAAAAAGGAACGCTCACCCACCCACCCGCCCACCCCTCATACAGAGACACACGATCCGGTACCAGATGCCCGCCCCAAAAGTGTGTGTGTGTGTGTGTGTGTGTGTGAGAGAGAGAGAGAGAGAGAGAGAGAGAGAGAGTAGGGAGTTCTATTCAGCAAGAGAGCAGGCCTAGATCTTTTCGCAGAAGGAAAAGATGGACTAAAAAGTGTGAAGGTTGTGAATAGGCTTGCCCCGAAATAAAAAAAAGTTGGACCCATCATATGCCCTGTTGAACTCATATGGGGGGGACACTCCTTGGAGGCCTCCCCCCCTTACTCTCTGCTACAGCAGTCCTACTGAAGGCATGTTTAAATACAATTAAATTTAAATTATTAAATCAAAACAAGCGGGCCAGGGAAAAATGATCAAACATTTACCGGTCCGCGGCGATAAAAAGGTTGGGGAGCACTGCTCTATAATACAATTAAATTGTGTAAAAATCTCACTATCCAAGCAATATGCTCAAATCTTTCATAGCTGATGAAATAAATACTGTCCATTGTTTCTTTCCTTCCTTCCTTCCTTCCTTCCCAACTGAACTGCAGAGCCCAAACCAGAAACCGAATAACTAGTCTGCACAATCAGGTCCGTTGTCTCTCATATGCCCTGACACACACACCAGATATGCACTCAGTTACACATCAGTCAAGGGACTAAGTGACTGACAGATGACCCTAAAATTGTGAAAACCACTTGTGTTACACCCAGGGTGCTTTACAGCAGGATTTGGGCCAGTGCTGAACAATGAGGTTCTGAATGGGAAATGAGAAAAGAAACCTTGGAAATGCTGTTGACCTGCAGTTTCCTGGACATCTTACCTTTGGCTATGCTGGTGGGGGCTGAGATCAGTTGCAGACCTACAACATCTGGAGGGCTACAAATTGCCCAGTATCCCCTTCCCACCCCATTGTAGTTGTTCTTTGTTATCCTAATATCATTGCATTGCCATTCAGTCCAGTAACTGTAAAGCTAGAGGTGGTGACTGCTTATGTCAGAAAGTTTTTGGTTAAGGATATGAGTATTTCTGATGAAAGGTAAAAAAAATTCTAGGCCTTTGTTCTCTTTATGACCAGCGGATCAGATAAGGTCTCTAAGATGGGAATTCCTTTTATGGTGGCCAGTTATTTTGCTTTGGACACCTCTGCTTTAAGGGCTTTGGCCAAGAATGCAGAATTTATGGCCAAGAAGTCCTGATGCGCAGTGACTCAGTCATGGCATGTCATGCCTTGATTGCCCAAATGTACAATAGGTATAGGTAGACTATGGCGTAGTTTGCTCATGTTTTCCATCTGTTCAGCACTTAGCTACAAAGATGTATGTCTCACTGCCCCAGTGCAGTAACTTCTGGGATAGAACAATGGCTACTTTATCTGTTGTTTGTCAGCTGCATGTGTGTGCAGATATGATGGTAAAGTGCCACACAAACTGGAATGTCAACCCACTTTGAAGTGTGCTTTCATGTAACCCTAGTTTGGCAAGCCTTTGTGCCTGATTTTTAGGAAAACCCCAGGCATTAAATGAGTGTTTTGTTAGGAGAACAAGATCATGCCTAGTCAGCCACTCAGCTCAACACAAAGGGACTTGCTGTCCTCTTCCAGCCAACAGCTATGCAGTTGGCAGCAGAGTGGCCAAGGGCCTAAATACTTAAAGCTATCCATATGTAGTTCCATTACAAAAGCAGGAGCTTTATACAGTCAGGTTTCCTGCTCATATGGAGGATTACCAGCCATCCACAGTCATGGACACTATTCCACACTGGGCGCTTTTACATGACCCCTAAAATCTGAGGCAAAGGGCTCCCAGATCCGGAGCGTAAAAATGTTTTCCCACCAGCTCCGGGCTTTAAAAAAAATTAAGTACGACCACGCCCACCTAAGTGCATCCCCAGCGCACTTTTCAAGTACCTGGCCTCCAGGAGGCAAAAAAATCTTCTAATGCGGATTGTAAAGCTGTGAGTGCCAGGCTCCCTCGCCTTCTGTTTGTTTTTTTGTCCCCGCTGCCCCTTTAAGAGACAGGAATCAGTATGGGGCTGCTCGGGGCTGCTTGGGAGGTGTGCCTGCATTTTTTTTCCTCCCTTTTTTTCTCCCTCACCTCACACAGACAGGAACAATGGAGTGCGGAGGGTTGGGAACACAGGAAGAGCGACAAACCCCCACAATCTCTGGTCCGATTTTAAGTTGCCACCAGATTTTAGAGGGCGTGTAAAAGCGCCCACTGTTGCCAAACACAAGCCTGCTTGTTGGAACTTGTTATTAGGTACAAATGCAGTGTTGCTCCCTCTCTCCTGTTCATCAAATGTCCCCTCAGGAGAGAGATGTCTGATGGCTAGAGATTCTGGTTGCACCAGAGTAACATTTAAAGGTGGCTTATATCCCAGTTAAGGAATTCACCCTTGGATCTCAAAGTGGAGTGGGTGGCTGGGATGAAGAGGACATCTAGATAGCGTGGCCCGGGGTTTATGGAACTCTTTCCCCAGGAAGGCCTGCCTGGTGCCTATCCCATTATATCTTGTTGTGTCTTCTACGTCCCAGGCCTTTTGAAGACAGGGCTTTCCTGCACTCTTTGACCTCTAATGGATTTCCCTTTTTGTTGTAATTGTCTCCAGTACTACATTTTTAGTAGTTTTATTAGCTACCACAAACCACTCTAGGAATGTTTGATTATATAATTAAATCGAATGAAATCTAGCAAATGTATACACAGGCTAGCAATCTCATAATAAAAACCAATGGAAGGAAGGAAAAGGGTTTGGGGGTGATGAAGGCACAGCTCAGTCTTAGGGGCATAGGAGACCACCTGTGGCAGAGAAGGATCCACTGCATCCTTTCAAGGGCCAATGGGGCAGAAAGGTGTCTTCCACCCCTCTCTTGTTTGCAACCCAGGAGGAATAAGGGTTCTGCCCTCAGGGCTGACATAATTTCTGCCTATGCCTTCCAGTGCCTGTGTGGAACAAGAGGGAGGGAGGTTGGATCCAGTGGCGTGGAAGCCCTCTCTAGCCTGCCTCTGACTTGTCCGCAGAAACCACCAGCACCACCATCAGCACCGTCATCCTTTCTGACCTTAGAGCAGCCAGCCAAGGAGACACACAGCCACAGGATTAGGAGGTGTCTGCTGTCAGCTGAGGGGGAAATGAGGCCACTAAACTGAGATGTTGACGGTGAACATTTTCGCATATTTTGATTGGCATTCTGAGGACACATAATTTATCATTAGGGATTCCCCCAAATGATAATTTGCCTCTTCCCCACCCGCTCTCTGCACGCTTTTTATTTTCTAGCAAAGCTCTTGTGGGTGCGCAGGGAGAAATTAAGCCAGAAAGACCTTGTAATTCAAAAGAGAAATGGCAAATATACCATATGTGGCAGTCAACTCAGGTGGCAAGGAATATCTTTTGGAATTATTTTGGGATAAATATTGCAGGCTTCGGTAACTCACAAATATGGGTGTGCATGTTGCCTGCCTTCCCCGTTTAGAGTGTTGCCTTCTTCAGCTTTGAAATCTGTAATGATCCAAAAGCACCAAGAAGCTGCCACACATTTTTAATAAAATTAAAGCCATCTGAAAGTAGGCTTCTTATGTGCCTTTGAAAGCTGTTCTGTGATCAGTTATTACCTTCAATTACCTTGTTGTCCACTCTTTTTTGCTTGGGGGTTAAACTCTTAACACTTCCCTTTGAAGTGGTTATCCTTTTATCTATGACCGGACTGAGGAATTTAAGGGCAATAATCAATGGGAGAATAGGAGAGCCAAGGCTGCAGAAAATAGGTGTGAATGTCCCTTTAACTGCTGGCTGACTTTCTTTGGAGTTGGGGGGAGGTAGGGAAGAAGAGAGAAGGGGGCATATTGTTCTCTGTGATATGATCTCTTTAAAAGGTAGGGAAAAGAGAGAAGTGGGGGAGAGGAAGGCACTCAGCAATTTCCAAATCAGCATTAAAAACTAAAGCTGAGGGGTGATAATTTGAGGGAGGAACAGCAAAGGAGTGACTCCATCATCAAAGGCACAGGAAAAAGTAATGAAGCACAAAGATACAATTAAAGTATTGGCTTAATCAGGGCTTTGATGTCTGACATGGTCCATAACACTGTTAAAATGGAGAAAGGGAGAAGGATTCCCCACTCACCAGGAGCCGAAGGGACGGATCCATCAACACATCCCAGATCTTTCACTTTTCCTGGCAAACTACAGATGTTTGGACCAAAAGGAAAGGTTCATCGCACAGACTATGTACCTAGGTGGTAACTGTGAGCTAGCAGATCTCTCTGTGAAAATAAAATAAAATACCATCCCTCGCCCTGACTTAAAGACACCCAGAGAATGCAGTGTGGTTAGCCAAGTCCCTTCCATTCTGCCATCCTCATGCTGTGGTGGGTCACATCCTCCACCGCCACCATTTTCACCTGGCCTTGCTGGCTGGGAATTGTGACATGGGTTATCTAAAAGAGTTTGGCTGAGACTGGTTTATTCTTTATATTCTAGGGGGATGGTTTCCTTGTTTAAAATATTTTTATCTCACCAGACTCCTTTAAAAGGAGACCCACAGTGGCTTGTGTCATTAAAAAGAAGATGTTAAAAACAGTAAGTATACAAATATTTATAAAGAATGCAAGAATTTATAAAGAATATTTATAAAGAATGCCGCCCAGAGTTCCGTCTGGAAGATGGGCGGGATATAAATATAACAAATAAATAAATAACAAATAAACAAGTACTGTATTTAAAACAGTAGATAAAATCAATACTGAAACACATTTAAAACAACCAGCAATCCATTTTAAAACCCCTCAATCTAGTCATTTAAGGAAAGACCTCCCTGAAGAGAGAGATAGTTCCTTGCCTACAGAGAGAGGTCCTTGCCTGGCCTCCTGTGGGAGGGAGTTCCAGAGTCTAGGAGCAAAAACAGAGAGGCCCTCTCCCATGCCACCACCAAGCACACCTGTGAAGGTGTCGGGATCAAGAGAAAGGCCTCTCTGGTGATCTGAGCATCCGAGTAAGCTCTTAATGGGAGAAATGATCTTTGAGGTACAGTAGCTGGGCTCAAGCCATTTAGGGCTTTATAGGTTAGAACCAGCACTTGGAATTGTGGCCAGAAACAGATTGGCAGCCAGTGGAGCTGCTATAACAGGGGAGCTAGCAATCTGGTTGCAGCATTTTAGACCCTCGAGTTTCCGAACGCTTTTCAAAGGCAGCCCTATGTAGAGTGCATTCCAGAAATCCAGCTGAGATATAACTATAGTCAGATCAGAACTCTCATCTCAACAAATGGAGCCCAGCTGGTGCACTAGTTTTAACTATACAAAGGCACTCCTGGCCACTGCCAAGACCTGGGCATCCAGGCTCAAGAGACGAATCCAGGAGCACCCTGTTGTGGGAGGTCCAGTACAAATCTTTGCTCCACTAAGTTCCCTGGGTGACTTTATGCTAGCAGCAGTTTCCCTCCGTCTCCCACAAGGACCATTAGAGAAAGGGACCCTGCTGCCCCACCACCAGTCAAGGTCAAGTACCAGCCTTCCTGGCTTCTGTAGGTTAAACTGGGTCACGGAGGCAGCATCTTGTTCTTTGCCTCAGGCAGCAAAATGGCTTAGGCCGCCCCTGAACTATATCTCATTCAGAGAAGACTGTTGTGATGATCACTGGGAATGTAGGAAGAACTCTGTATCCTGCCTTGGGCAACTTGGAAGAAGGCGGCTTAAAAAGAAGATATAAATCTCTCCCCATATATACCCACATCTACACAGACATATTTATCTATATTTCCAGTGTAAATAAGCAAATATTGAAGGTGTAAAAGTCTACTCCTTAGCGTAAGTCACAGAGGTTTTTGTTGTGGCTGTTGCAGAATGGGGGGAAGAGGCAACTTTTAATTCAGAAACTCAGAATGGGGAAGCCAAAGAATTCTGGCCAACAACTCCCATCAGCCCCAACAATTTATGGCAATGGGAGGGGAATATTGATCTCCTGCACTTGCTCTAAGCCATGTTAAAGTGTTTTGAGTGCATACTCATGAACACGTTGAGAAGGAACCTCCTGAGCCGTCTGGTCTTGAGATAAGATCCCCACCGCACTGCCCCAAAGCAGCCTATGCAGTGAGTTTCCTTGCTCAACCAAGGTCTTAGGAGGGGCAGACTGTACAGTATAGTAAAAATGATTCCAAAGCAGTGTCTTATAAGAATATGTGGTGCAGCTCTTGGAGGCCAACCCAGGAGGGCTCTGTTCTCATCCCTGCTCAGTCAAAGAACAACAGCCTTGCAGATCTATTGAGCCTTTTTTTGCTAGAATGGTTAGGGTGCCAGAAGTGTTTTTAATTTGTCTTTTGATTGTTACTGTATTTATTGTCTATTGAATCTGTTTACTGTATGTTGTACTGACGACCACTGTTTGGTTCGTCTATTGGAAGCCGCCCAGAGTTCCTCCGGGAAGATGGGCGGGATATAAGTCCAATAAATAAATAAATAAATAAATAAATAAATAAATAAATAAATAATAAAATCAGCCTGGTTTGCTTCACCGTAGTCTGATGATAAGAGTAAGGGGAGGTGGTTGCCCCTGGGTATCATCCTGAATTCCTAGGGTTAGTATAGGAATTAAAAAGCACAGAGGTGCTTGGAACATGTTTGTCTAAGCAACCATCCATTTCCACGAAAATCTCTTCCTGAGCAGTACCCCAGATTTCATCAAGGGCAACACTTAAGTTGCCCCTCCCAGGGAAGAGGCAACAGGCTAAAGGTCGTGCCTTTGTGCAGCTGTCTCCATTTGGTTTGGAGTTGACCACTAGTTGTAACCTTTGCCTCAGGTCCCTACATTATTTTTCCCCTTTGGCAAAGAGGGCTTATTATGTGGGCAAGGGAATAAAATAAATAAAAATAAATAAATGAACGTTATAAATGGTAATATTCCATCTTTTAATCTGAAATGGTGTAATCCAGTTTGTTTTCATTTTCTTCCTGCTGCACGCAGGAAAAGCCATTGTCTTCCTAGGTCTGACCTGCTCAGTAATAAATGTAGAAGGTCACCATGTTCTCTTTTTTGGGCCATGGCAAATTACCTGCACATCTTGCCCAGTACAGACTGACCTGCGTAACCCAGATGGTGCATGCAAGTCCAAAAGGAGGAAGAGGCACCATGTCCAGATATTTATACTCGTACATACAATTCCATCTCTCAGTTCTGGAAGAAAGCCCCTATGCCTCCTCCAGTTGGACTTCATTCTGAGCCTGCATCTGAAAAGTGCAGTATACCGTGAATAAGATTTGGTGAACATGGGAAATGCAGTTCCAGTACTATTGCTCTTGCTCCATTCTCTTTCTCAGCAAAATCATCTGTAAGTTGAGTCATGGCAACTGGACTTCTTTTTCTCGAGAGATTGAGACATTTTGCTGCTTCATCAGTCTGAAGAAAGCTGGTTGCGAGTCCTCCATTTTATAGTCACCCTGGTCAGAATCCTTGTCACCTCTTGTCACCCTGGTCAGAATCAAAAATAGTTCACACCTTCACCACCAAGGCCATAGCTAAGGACCCATACTTTATGGGTTTCAGCACCTTAGACCATTGTTCACCTCATGGCCTATTGAGACTGTTGTCTATGAGCCTTGTTCATCTTACGAACCTATTTCAGACCAGGGTGATGAGGTCAAAGTGAAATATAAAATGGAGGACTCGCAACTAGCTTTCTTCAGACTGATGAAGCTGTCTGGATGAGCAGCAAAATGTTTCAATCTATCTCAAAAACGATGTCTGGTTGCCATGACTCAACTTCCAGATAAACTCACCTGGATGACTGAGAATCTTCACAGACATATTCTCAGCAAAATACCCCTTTAAAAAAACAAGCACTTTAAGATTAATTAACTCATTTGTTCTAGTCTAGTATATGCTTCAATGCCCTACAGCACCTTCAGCGGACAAGTGAAGAGTTGTCCAGAATATCAGGTGTTGGGCAGGTCAAGTCATGTGTGGTTGAGAAGGGAGTGCTGGTAGTTAGAGGGAATTTAAATGCTGAATGTATGGACCAGAGAAGCTGCCTTATTCATATGTGATGTTCACTAAACAATTGCTATCCTGGCACTTGGTAAATCAGTTACCACCTAGAGCACACTAAGAACGCATTGTTTTGCATCAAACATATGGTGATAATAGGCTCAAAACATATGAGTAGCTTGTAACACTCTTTAATGTTAATTGCCCCATGGCGCAGTGGTTAAACGCCTGTACTACAGGTAAAACTGTGCTCACGACCTGGGGTTCAATCCCAGGTAGCAGGCTCATGGTTGACTCAGCCTTCCATCCTTCCGAGGTCAGTAAAACGAGTACCCAGCTTGCTGGGTGTGTGTGCAATATGTAGCCTGCATACTGTAATTAAAAACTGTAAACCGCCCAGAGAGTACTTGAAGTGGTGTGGGGTGGTATATAAGCAGAACACACACACTTTATAATACTGTGTGGCAGGTCTCTTTGTTCTTTTTGTTATGTGGAGCAACTCATCCAAAAGGCATGAATTTAAATTATATAGAGCAATGCTGTGTTTATATGTGCATGAAGCCTCAGGACATCCTCACACAGCCACACTCCCCTGCACCCAAGGTTTAAAGTTCCTTCCTTCAGTTGGGCTCTTAAGGTTTAGACTTACTTTGGCCCAAGTGTTCATTTGCATTGCAAATGGTGTTGTTTCTTGCCTTTCTTTTTCTAAGGAACCACCGCCAAGCATTAAGGTGAATAGCCTGGAGGTGGCTCAAGGACCAAATGGCTCTGACAGGGCAGCCTGTGAGTGACTAGTTGCAAGGTCAGTACAATAGTATAGAGGAGGCCTATCTGCTCCAGCCCAGCAGCTGACTCTGCAGATAAGGCAGCCCCCATGTGCTGATATTGCTGTTACTCAGGCATAAAGCCTTTCACTTCCCTTGTCCTCAGATGATTCACCAGAAGAAAGCAAAATGACTAGCTATGTAAACATTTGATCAAAGGGCATTTCTGTCCCTATCCCCAGATCCTAGTTCACAGCTCCTTAGTAAGCAACCAGGAGCCTCGCAAGAGTAGAAGGGGGTGGGACTTGGCAGCCCACCCATCCCACCCCACCCATCAGAAGCAGGCAAAATGCAGCTCTCCATATATTATTGGACATTGACTCAACACAGGCTGTGCTGCCTAAGGGGTGGTGGTGGTGTGCTATCCAAAAGGGCTAGCAGGCCACATGCGGCCACCTCCCTTGAGCCACTATGCTGTCTCCGTATCATTCCACTGGTCTGTCATACCAATGAGATGATGCTCATGGCACTTGGGTTTCCAACAGGTGTCCATTGCACTGCACTGGACAGGGTGTTTGTTGAAGTTCACAGCTTATAAGCAGGACTTTAAAATATGTTCAAAATCAGAGGTTGGGAACCCCCCCCCCCCACACTCTCCCACCCGCCCACTAACTGGAGCTCCACAGCCTTGGAGACCCAGTGACTGAGAGAGAGGGATGGAATCCAAACCTTTCCAAGCTCTTTCCAGGACTTCTCCGCAAACAACAGGGCAGCTTCCTTTTCTCACAAGCAGCTAGGCCAGAACCTGGCCAATCTTATCCCATGAAGCCTTTCTACCAAGCCCTCACTTCAGCTGGGCACCAGTTAAGCAGGCCTGTGGCTGGTAGATCTCCTGGCATGGAGAATTACGGGATTTGAAGAGAGAAAGAGAGAGAGAGAGAGGTGGGGTGGGGTGGGGGAGAAAGACAATATTGGTTCATGCTTAGAAATACCCCACAATTTCCAGAAAGAACCAAAAATGTTCTTTCATTTGACACTTCTTTCACTAGCCCTTACTAGATAAAAGAAGATATTTGTTGACCAATTTTCTTCCTTTAGCCAATTTAGCAAACAGCCACCTAGAGTTTAATATGCAAAAATGTTGTCAAGAGAAAATGGCAACCTTTTATTGTTTTGATTCTGCACTCAATGGCAACAGCATCCACAGGTTGCCTCCTTCCAGAGCCTGACTGGATCTTCCTCAGATGCTCACACAGACGGGCCTATGTGAGCCCAAACATCCTTCTCTCATGTTCAATTCCTTCCTCATCCTGCCATGACCTCAACACAGGAGTTTCCCCTGTAAGGATGAGCCTGAGGAACTAAAAATTCCTATAGCCTGGTGGAATGGAGCATGTGCTTGACCTTTGAGGTCCTGCACCTTCAGGGAACCATAAGCCTGAGCCTGCATATTCTGCCCCCTCAGGAACCTAGGATCCCTAGCCTGATGATGGAGGCTCCAGAGCTGAGTCTGAGGAGGAGATCATGGGTGATCTCCCAGCCCTCAGGAGTGAAGAAGGCTGAAGGCACAATTGGACCCCTCACAAATGGCCTCTTCCAGGGAGGCTCAGGGGTCAAATCCTGCAGCTTGGCTCTTCTCTTGTTTGAATACCAACTGCTGTGTGGCTCTCTAGTAGCGCAGACAGAAGACTGCTAGAAGTAACTTTGTCTGAAATCATCTGCCTCATTCCTGTATGCCTGAATCTTTTGCTTTAGGTTGCCTGGATCTTGTTTGGCCATTTGGACTGTTCCTGGAACTGTGGCTTTGGGTTGCCCTGCCTGGGCACTTGCTCCACTGAGCTCCATGACCCCTGCTTCTCCTGCTGTGCCCTTTCTTTGATCTGGGCTGGGGCTTTCTTGGCCAGCAGCTTCACTTGCCTCATGGAATGTGGAACAGGACATATCCTTTCATTCTTCTCTTTGTATTAAGGCAACAGCGTCTGGAGGGGATCTTCCCCCTTCTACCTGGCCCTGGCTCAACAGAGTCATCTACAAATTCACTCTGATAGCTTGTCAGGAAGCTGAATTTTGTGAGGTCAGCTGACTCCGCTCCCTCAATGTATATTTCATTGGTTAATTTTAATGTACACTAGGAGTACCCTCAGCCTTTTTGCTGCCTGAGGAGAATAACAAGATGGCACCCTTTCTTCAGTCCACATATAGAAGCCAACTGGCAGTTCAATCTTGTTTCATTATCTGTCAATGGGATAGCATTCTCCACACCATGCCTGAGCAGAAATTTCACTTATTAGGTCCCATAATGGCTTTTGTGACATATACAGTTCTGTCCACTAAGACAGGAGGATGGCTGATTGGTTGACCCAAACGGACTGGGCTGGGGGATGGGATGGCTCCAATGCCTTTCCAGCCTCTGTAAGTCCTGAGGTAATAGATTTCCCCTCTGCTTCACACAACCCATGAACATTTTTAGCATTTAGCCCTCCATTTACTTTAACAGAAAATTGCTCAAGACAGTGAAGGGCTTTGAGGAGACTACTTCGCATGTTCCAAGGTAAACAGAGCAATGCAGTCTTTGTTGGTTCTTTCTTTCTCCTCTTAAGACTGTAAAAGTGTCCTGCTTTTAAGACCTTGTCCCCTAATTCTGCTTTCTTGCCTTGTCTTTCAACATTATGGGCATTTAACACTTCCTTGAAGGTCAGTGCTGAATTGCTGTCATTTCAAAAGCCTGTAGCCTGTTGGGAAGGACAGCCAGCTGCTGGCTCCAAGTTAATGGAGAGCAATCTGTTTTCTCTAAGGCAAGTTTCTCCATGTCACATGACATGAGTGGCGTTTTCTTGAGTCTTAATAGCAGCTATTTCTGGAAAACCTTTTCTCTGTAAAGAATCTCCCCCCCCAGCTTTTTTTTATTTAAAAGGGAAGGGAAGATATTCATACTGCTAGAATTATCCTACATTAAACTATAATTCATGAGCGTCTCTCTTGGTATATCACATTCCTTCATGGATACTATTCTATTCACAGGAGAACGGAGGGGAAGGACATTTCACAATCTTGTTAGCTTCCAAATACAACTCTTATTTCGTCAGAAATTTAAGAAGACTGAACTGACATACCCAAGCCTATGACCAAAACATTTTCTATTGGGGGGGGGGGGAACTAGTTGGAGATATTTTGATTTCTAGAAAACACAAAAGTATAAGATTAGAAAGAGTCCAACTTCAGTTTTGATCGTAAGTATTAATTAAAGGATGTTGATTACCAAATTATCTGTCCTGTAACCAGTTGTCAGTTGTCAGCTGGCTAAAAGACTGACTTCAGGAAGCAAAAACTTATGGTTAGGAACAAAAACATTTTGTACTTTGTTGTTTTCCTTCTCTGTTACAGTAACAGAATAGTAAAGTAGCTTTAATGCCTGCCACTTTGAAATGGAAACTATGAATACAAAGCCACCCTGCTGTCTATGGAAAATGAGCAGAACTGTCAGCAGAATCAGAGAGAGAGAGAGACAGACAGAGACAGAGAGACAGAGAGAGAGAGAGGTGGCCTTGTAAATGGAATATGGGCTTACAACACGTAGTAGACTATCCCTGTTCTTCCATCATGTGCAGCACAACCTATAGTGGAAGAATTGAGGATCCAATTTAGTGGTAGTTGTTGATTGTGACAGTCCTTGTAGCCACACCGTCCAAGGAGACTCTAAAAAATCCAGGCATCTGGGTTGATCCACATCAACCAACTAGACAGCAAAGGTTTTCAACACCACCAGTAGTTCTTACTGGATATCTTAGTTGCCCACACAAGGCCAACCCATCTCTGGATGCTAAAGTTGCCCACACGAAGCCAACCTCCTTTGAAATGCAAAGTAAGAGGGATGCCTCACAACAAGTGAGGAAAGGCTCCCTTATGAGGAAAGGCTAAAACATTTGGGGCTCTTTAGTCTGGAAAAAAGGCGCCTGAGGGGGGATATGATTGAGACGTACAAAATAATGCAGGGCATGAGTAAAGTGGATAGAGGGAAGCTCTTCTCCCTCTCACAAAATACCAGAACTGGGGGACATCCGCTCAAGTTGAGGGCTGGGAGAGTGAGAACAGACAAAAGAAAATATTTTTTCACCCAGCGCGCTGTTAGTCTATGGAACTCCCTGCCACAGAATGTGGTGATGGCATCTGGCCTGGATGCCTTCAAAAAGGGATTGGACAGATTCCTGGAGGAAAAGTCCATCACGGGTTACAAACCATGATGGAGATGTGTAATTCCCCAGGCTTAAAACCAGGGTACTTCAAGGGCCAGATGCAGGGGAGTGCTATCAGGAGACAGATATCTAGTCTCATGTGCTCCCAAACGCATCTGGTGGGGCCACTGTGAGATACAGGAAGCTGGACTAGATGGGCCTTTGGCCTGATCCAGCATGGCTCTTCTTATGTAAGTGTGATTGGTGCAGTAAAAATCCCTTTCCCTTCTATGTACGGTAGGGAGTACATGTAAAATCAGATGACCCTGATAATGAAAGAGTTCTCCTGGTTTGTCTGTGTGAGCCATGGCACTGCCTACCTCCAGTGGTGGGTCTTTGTCCTGGAATGTGAGGATGTTTTTATTCTTGATGTGGCAGTTTGCCTGATGCCATCTGCCCCGTGTGACCAAGAGGGATCAGTCTTTGTGTTGTACTGCACCTAGTTTTTGTTTAGGCACATAAACAGCAGCAATTGGTACTGTACTGTGAACACGAGAAGGTGGAAACAACTTCTGCACCCAGACACTTCTGCAGATGACATGCACACACCAAATTTATTTTCTGTGGCAAGTGGAATTACAATGCAGTTTACATGGAATGCTTAGGGTATTTGTACACGACCCCTAAACTCCGCTGCAAATGGCTCCCGGCTCCGGAGCTTAAAATTGTTTCCCCACCAGCTCTGGAGTTTACAGAAAATTAAGTGCGGCCATGCCCACCTAAGCGCGTCCCAGCTCACTTTTCAAGTACCTGCTCTTGGAGGGTGAAAAATCCCAGATCCAGATGTAAAGGAGTGAGTGCCAGGCTCTCCTCGCTTCTGTTTGTTGTTGTTTTTGCCTCCCGCCCCTTTAAGAGAAGGAATCAGGACGACAACGGGGCTTGGGGAGGCTTGGACCGGCAAACGGAGGTGAGCCTGCATTCTTTTGTCCCCTTTTTTCTCCCTCCCCTCACGCAGACAGGATCAAGGAAGTGCGGAGGGGTGGGGACGCAGGAAGAGCAACGAACCCCCAAGATCTCTGGTCCGAATTTAAGTGGCCAGCGGATCTTAGGGGTTGTGTGAAAAGGCCGCTCTGAACTTCCTGCTAAGTGGCCCCTGACTACTCCTGAAATACCTCTTCATTTTGTCTTTCTACCAAGGAGTTGAAAATAACTTACATGCTGTTTCTGTTATTCTTTATCGTTGGAAAAAAAAAACCCATGAAGTAGCTTAGGCAAAGAGGCCCAAGATCACCCAGGAGCATTTGTGAGTGCACACATATCTCCCTAGTTTGCCCCACATGGTCTTTTACTGAGTGCTCTCAGTTCATTAATGTCTCCACTCAGAGTGACCACAGGTGTTCTTTCCCCACCCTATTTGACGTATATCAGTGGTGGCGAACTTTTGGCATTCCAGATGTTTTGGACCACAGCTCCCACAGTCCTTTGTCATTGGCAATACAGGCTTGGAATTTTGGGAGTTGTGGTCCAAAACATCTGGAGTGCCGAACATTCACCACCACTGCCCTATATGATCCACTGCAAATGGGAATGCATGTTTACATCCACTTGTGCACATATTGAAACATGCCTATATCTGGACTGAGTCCAAGATGTGTACAAGGCCAAGATGCTTTAGAGTAGGAGTTTGCTTTAGCTTCTGTTACCTCCTCTGAATGTTGGCTCTTCTGCCCTGTGAGTTTTGTTTCAACTAAATAAGCTGTTGAAAACAGGAATCTCTTAACTAACCAAATATGGCTTTTCAATTCAGTTATGGATTTCTCCATTCAGAAATTCTGTTTTCTTTCAGTTTTGGTTTCTTTGCTACTAAAGTGAGCAATGAGCTTTATAATCAGTGTGCTGATGCTCCAGCTTAGTTTTATGGATCCCATGACTGAAGCGGGTACTAATATTCTGAATAACAGTGTTATTCAAAGAAGCAGTTGTAAGACTTATGCTTCCAAATATCTTGCTGTAGGCCATTTACTGGATCATTACTGAGCAGCCTCCAGTATTTTGTTTTTGGTCATGATCCTAGAGCATTTTGTGGCTTCTCAGCTCCAGGAGTTTTTGGGTAAAACAACAAACTTTTGCGATCCATTTCAGTGTGATTTTGACTGGAGGCAGGATGGTTCTACCTGGTGAACAATCTCCTCTGGAAACTAGACAGGGAGAATATGTCTCTCCTAGTGATGGCTGGAACTGTTGAAGAGACTGAACATTATTGGCCTCCGTGTCGTTCTGGGTCACTTCTTTGAACACTGGCCGGAGATGGCTTTCAGATCTTCCTTGGGGAAGAGCTTGGAAAGTGGTGCTGGCCTCAACTCATGGTGCCTCTCAAGGTGACATGCTGTCCCTCAGCCTATTAAACCTCTACATGAAACCATTAGGAAAGATCTGGAGTTTGGGGGACAAGTATGTAGATGACACCCAACTCTTATTTGCGCTTTTTATCTGAATCTGAGGAAGTTCTTTGTTTCTAAAACAGTGTCAGCACTGGGTGGGGTTAGACCCATTAATCTTGGGTGTCTATGTTTTGGTGGTGGCTAGGATTGTATTTCCACAGGTAGAGTTAGTTTACTGGCTGTGCCCATTCCTGGAAATATCCAATATGAATGCATGGATGCTGTGTATGGGCTATTGCCAATGTGCTGCATCAGTTATAAAACAATTATTTTCTTTGTGAAGATTCTCAGTCATCTAGGTGAGTTTATCATGGCTACTGGACTCTCAAAAAAGAAGTCCAGTAGCCATGACTCAACTTCCAGAATTATTTTCTTTGACTTCTTTCAAAAAGCCACTTAAAAAACTGTCTGCAGCTGAAGCCACCAGCATAGATTTGATTGTGGGTGATTTCTTGACCAACCCTTTTAAACAAGGCAAAAATATATATTTTTCATTTTTTTTACTGAGGAGCAGAAAAAAGTAATTAATTTGTCAGTCTTCTGAAGTGGCTCACTTATCAAGGCACTTACTTCACAACACTGACAAATGGAAACCAGCGGGCTTGCTATGGCTCATTTTCACCTGCACAGAAAAAAAGAAAGGAAGGAAGGAAGGAAGGAAGGAAGGAAGAAAGAAAGAAAGAAAGAAAGAAAGAAAGAAAGAAAGAAAGAAAG
>JAHTLZ010000010.1:9306614-9344170 GCA_023846285.1 Phrynocephalus versicolor | reverse complement strand
TATCTATCTATCTATCTATCTATCTATCTATCTATCTATCTATCTATTGCTTCAAGGGCTCTCAAAGAGGCTTGTAGACTCATCATGCAAGCATCTTGAGACGAGTACCTTTGAAAACAATGCACAGTTGTTGTGCCATTGTAATGTATAGGCAGCACGGAAGGCACCCTGTGCTGGCTCAGGCTCTCTGTCTTGTCCAGGTTGGCTTATTCCAACCGGCAGCAGCTTGAGTTTCTCAGGGCAGACAGCATCCTTTACACCCTGGGGGAATCTGATTCTTTTCAAGGAGCCTTTTAAACTGGGACCTTCCGCATGCAAAGTCTGTGCTCATGGACTGAGCTGTTTCCTGGAAGCCCACAGCAGGACAAGAGTTCCTAACATCTATCTGCTTCCTGGATGTGCTTCCTGGCAACCAGTACTGAGAAGCATACTTCCTCTGATCCTGGAGGCATAGTTTGGAACTAGCTCATTACCTGTAGTATTTAATTCTTTTCCATTAAGAAAGGCATAAAGGTGTTATAATACTTGATGAGGTATATGTCCTTTTGTGTACATTTTAAGTAACTTTTATAGTTGTGGTGGGGCTATGGTTTCTCTAGATGCTAGAATGTTGTGTGTGGTTCTAGTATTGCTGTGCCTCATAAGCCGACTCCCATGCTTGGCTGTGAGCGTTAAAGCAAGTGGGCTGAAGAAGATTGTACCACAGGGCAGCACTTTTTTTAAATCAGAGCAACAATGGAAAAATGCCATACATTTGAGAACAGGAATGTGGATTTTTTTTAAAAAAAAAATCTAACATGTAAGTGTGAAAGCAGCTAACTTCTTGGATTGGGGTTGTGGGGAACTACTTAATGTTAAAGGTTACTTTCCAATAGATGACTTGGAGGTAATGCACAGCCGCCATAACTAGCGATGGAAACAAAGTGTGTTTTGGTGTGGCACCCACACAGGTGGTCTGCAGGCATGGTGTGTGTGTGTGTTCCCCTCTCCTGCCTCTGTGCACTCCCCCGCTCACCGGTTGCAGCATGCTTCCCTCTAGGTAGGTGCCCAATCCCTTTCTCAAACTTATTCAGGCTTGTGGCTACCAGTAGGCCTTGTGGTAGTGAGTTGCATTGTCCCCATGCAAAGAATTACATGTTTCAAAATATCAGTTCTGAGTCTATCAGGCTTCAGCTTCATTGAATGACTTTGGGTTCCAGCATGGCAGACTCCCCTCTTGCATTTCCACGTTTTCCAAAGGCCTGCTTTCTTGGAGTACACCAAGACCAATGTACTCTCCTTCCTCTCCCTTCAGGCTCAACAAACTGAACAGTAACTCTGCCCCTTTCTCTCCTTCATATCTCATTTCTTTCTCTTTCTCCCCAGTAGGATGGCTTGAGTGCAGGTTACCTCTTTTGCCTTGTCTCTCTCTCTAGAGAGAGAGTTTAATGTGAACCATCAGTGAGTTTCTGGATCTTCTAGTTTGAGCCATCCCCAGGCTGGAAGTAACTCCTCTACTGCTGCATTCCTCTCTTGCTCCGTCTCCTCCTCGCTTTCTGCCTCTTGCTCTCTCTCCTCTACTCCTTTTATTTCCTCCTTCCTCTTCTCCTGCCATCAGATATCCTTCCACTAGTGGTGGTTCCCTCCTTGGTTCCTCCTTCCACTAAGATCAGTTCTCCTTAGTGGTGTTCCCATTCCTCCTTCCACTAAGATCAGTTCTCCTTAGTGGTGTTCCCATTCCTGGGTCTTTTCTCTACCTCAGGGGAGTCCTCAAATTTTGACTTCCCCTTCCTTCAACACTTTAGTTTCCTCAGTGACAGTTTTTGTGGGAGATATCTTGAGGTTACTAGCAGATGGGGATTATTTTATTAATGGTTTCATATCCATCTGCAAGAGAGAGAGGACGGCTCACAGGCAGGGATGATCGCCTCCATGCCAACTTCCTTACAATAACTTTGCTTTGTTGTATTCTGCTTGCTTCATGCTAGGGCTCCATACTGCTTTACAAAGTGGAGAAACACAGAAGGACAACAATGGATGGACACAGAGGAAAAATTAATTGTAGCTCAAGTGTGTTCACAAAGAGTAAAATTTCTCATCTGGTTCTTGCCATGGTCTCCCCTTTTTCCTTTTGTTCAACTGAGCAGAGTCACCTGTTCTCCTTGGAGAACTGCTCCAAGCCTTTGACCACTTAATAATAACCTTTTAACTAATGATCTGGAGGAATCCCTTTTAGGTTGACCAGTTCTGCATCTCTTCCACCCCCACCCCCCACCCCTAGTTCCTCTGTGAAATAACAGCCATCAGAACTCTGTACCATAGTTTGAGTATAGCTGCACTACAGATCTGAACAAAGGCATTAGGATATTCCTAACTTTACATTCATTTCCTAAGGATCCCTGCTGTGGGATTTGAGTCTTTCATAGCTACTACACAGCAGGTTGACATTCCTCACAAGCCAAGACCCTTTTGCTAGCTCAGAAACTGTCACCACCCCTCAAATGAATTTCAAAGCTGGCTTGTTGGGGCATCACTTTACAGTTGCTTAGGTCTGAGAGCTTATGCAGACAGTACATGTGTGTGTCATAATTCCAGACCCATGAACATGGATGTACTTACAATATTGCATATAAAGCCTGCATAAAGCAGTCCTTGCAAAAATATGCTATTCTACTAGAATAGTGGTGGTGAACTTTCTGCACTCCCGATGTTTTGGACCACAACTCCCACAAGTCCTTTGTCATTGGCAATCTAAGCTTAGAATTCTGAGAGTTGTGATCCAAAACATCTGGGGTGCCAAAGGTTTGCCGCCACTGTAATAGAAGGTAAAGTCAGAGTGGATCACTTTCCATCTTGACATCAGGCAACATTCCTCTTGGGTGTCACTCCAATGTCTAAAAGCGTTTTGACACATTGGGTGAGTCCAGACTCATGCGTGCTTAGAGGAGACCCACTGAAATCGGTGAGTGTACTTGAGGCATGACTGAGTCTGTTTGCCACCCATCATTGGAATGTACATGCAAAACATGCAAATAAAACATTTACCATCAAGGAGAGCTTTGAGCGAGCTCCGTAGAATAGCCAAATGGCTCCAAGGTCAGTTATTCCTGCTCCGTGATGTTTAGTAGTCCCCCTGCTAAGGAAAGCAGAAGGGGAGTTTCATTCAACGGAATGAGTGCTCCTGTCCTTTCCTAGACTATGTGCCACCCACCCATTTGCTTACATGTCTTACATCATCATTATGGCAATCATTTTCAGGGCTTTCTCAGTGGAGAGTACTCAAAAGTGGATCCCCTTTCCCTTCTCCTGGGGGCACCCTGGGACTCTGTGGCTTGTCCAAGGCCCAACAGGCTGGCTTTTCTCCTAGGAAGCAGAGTGGTGACGAGCTCCCAACATCTGGCTTCACAGCTGGTTACGTAATGCCCCGAGCTATTGATTTGGATGAAAACACATAATATCTTCCTTTGGCCTGTGTGGGGCAATCTAATCTATTCAAACAGAATGAATTTGGCAACTGCCTCCCCAAATTATACACCACCATGACCAAGTGTGTGTCCTTGTAGGAACATAGCAAGCTGCCTTATCCCCAGGTCTGAGTAATTTGACCTCTTGTGGCCTCCCTGGGATCACCTGTTGCAGAATCATTTCCACTGGTGATCAGTGAGATCTTGTCACCCATCTCCTCCTTGCAAAACATGGGCTCATGGCCCTAGGCCAGTGGTGGCAAACCTTCAGCACTCCAGACATTTCGGACCATAACTCCCAGAATTCTGAGCCTAGACTGCGAAGACAAAGGACTGTGGGAGTTGTGGTCCAAAACATCTGGAGTGCCGAAGGTTTGCCACCAGTGCCCTAGGCTGTGGTTCCTTCTCACCTATTCTGTAATATTGTGTATGCATTTCAATGAGTTATTTACTTGTTTGAAATATTTCTGCCCCTCCTATCTCCCCAAGAGGACCAAAGGCTGCTTACTATGGGTGCTTTTACACAACCCCTAAGATCCGCTGGCAACTTAAATTCGGACCAGAGATCTTAGCGGTTTGTCACTCTTCCTGTGTTCCCACCCCTCCGCACTCCCTTGCTCCTGTCTGTGTGAGGGGAGGGAGAAAAAAAGGGAGAAAAGAATGCAGGCTCACCTCCGCTCTGCCTTCGAGCTGCTCCGGGAAGCATTCCAGTCTCTTAAAGTCTCTTAAAGGGGCAGGGGGCAAAAAAACAAACAAACACAAGACGAGGATAGCCCGGCACTCACTGCTTTACATCACATCAGAAATTTTTCACCTTCGGAGACCAGGTACTTGGAAAATTTGCTGGGACGTGCTTAGGTGAGCGTGGTCGTACTTAATTTTTTTTAAAGTCCAGAGCTGGTGGGAAAACAATTTTAAGCTCCACATCTGGGAGCTCTTTGCCTCAGATTTTAGGGGCCGTGTAAAAGTGCCCTATATTAAAGCAAGTAATATTTTATAGAGCAAATTAAAACAAAACAAATACCTCTTTTTAAGAATCTCTTCCTCTTAATAATCCCTTCTCAGGCATGAATGTACACCATTGTATTGTATACAATCAACTGTATGCCATTGTACTGAGGAAAAGCCGACCGGAAGAGAAAGGCCTTTGCCTGTATCTGGGGAAGGAGAGTGAAGAGAAGGCCAGCCTGGCGTCACATAGGAGAGAGCTTCACTGCTTGGGAGCAGCAGTGGACAAAGCCTTCTCTCAGGTCCTCATCAAATATACCTATTAAGGTGGTGAGACAGGGAGAAGGGCCTTCCCTGAAGATCTCAAAAACCTGGGCAAACCTCCTACATGTCGTCTTTCAGGTCTCTTGGATGCAAGTTATTTAGAGATGTGGGGTTTGAAAGCATGACAGCATGGCGTCTCCAATGGCTCTGGACTACTGACGGACCTTGTAAACAACCATTTTAGCCACATCTCTGCTAATCCCACTAAACGCTTCTTGCAGAGAGCCTTGCCAGCATTGTCTGGATCAAACCCAGTTAATTAGTTCATTCTAGTCTGGTGTTTTAGCCAGAGAATCAAGTACTGCAAGACCACACAGAATCGTCTTCTAGGAATCAAATCAGTTTCCTTTAAAAAGTGGGAAAATGTTATTAACAAACTGTCTGCTTTAATTCGCTAGGAAGATTCAGTTCTCTCTCTCATATATCTAGCTAACAGTTATTCAGTAACAGTAATAATAATAATGAAACTGGGATTCAAGTGGAATCCCGAACAAGCAGAATTTCTGGAATTCAGCAACCTCCAACTAACAATGGAATATCCCTGGGTACAACAGGTAGAAATTCCACAGTGTGCAGATATGGCGAGCATAGGTGGGGGCTGGTGATCCAGTTTAGCAGAATTAAGGTCTGGTCTTATCATTAGAGAGTGGCTATCACTTAATGGGAGTGCATTTCTCACTTCAAAAAACAAACTAGCTCTTCTGGCTTTGGGTATGCTCTACATTGCCTTGGGTGAATAAGGGAAGGGGATACCACCGAGGCAAGAAAACTGTTTGGGGCCATTCATGGATAGATTACCAAATGGTGAGCTTTGAATTCACACGAGGAAAATAGCTGGATCAGACCCTGGTGCCACGAACTCCTGCAAACGAGCAGGAACTGAAGGCAAATGAGTGGTTCATTCCATCCCAAGATATAACAGGCTGAAGACAAAGAGGACTGAGAGCAACAAGCAAGGCCTCCCAGCAGGAACTGGAGGCTTGAACTTGGTTGGCACGGATGTTGCTCCATTTGGCTCTGCCTGGACCACAGCAGAGGTGATAGCAGGGGAAGGGGGTGAGGAGACACCTTCCGAGTCACACTGAATATCACTACAGCCTGGCTGGAACTGGAGAAGCTGTTTCCTTAGGCCTTCCCTGGCCCATAATGAGTTTTCCCCACCTAGAGGAAACCTCTGTAGAGGAACAACACTCACATTTGTCCTGTGTTCTCTGTCAACTAACTCTGGCATCTCCTGTGTGATTGGACATGTGATTGGATGGTCTCCTCCTCCAGGGGGTAGGCAAAACATTTTTCTTGGCATTCTTAGACTGTGTCTTGGATCATTTGACATTAAGGCATGCGCTGATGGGAGAGGCAGCCCTACAAAATCTGGAGAGCCACAAGTTGCCTCTTCATATCCAATGCGAAGGTTATCTGTATGATAGGGAAAGTGCTGTACTGTACTTGAAACAGCCTTGAATTGCTCTTCTTGTTATGTGCCTTCAAGAAAACTGATTGGGTTTTTTTTGAATATATTTATATAATGTTTTTTAAAATCTGTTGTGAGCTGACTTGGGTCCCCTATGGGGGAAAAAGCAGCATATCAATACTTTAAATTAATAAACACACAGCACCCTCATAAGGCATTCAGGATAAGTGAGATAGTTGAGATACCCCAGGCCAGCAAGTTGCTATGAACTGAATAGGTATTCAAACCCAGATCTCCTGAATTTTAGTTCCTCACTCTTCTATTAGACCACATCAGTTATATAGTCCTGGAGACCGTCATTAAGTTACTTTCCCCAAGTGGGTACTCATTCTATGTTCATTAATTTACTTTTCCCAAGTGGGTACTCATTCTATGTGCTGGATTGCAGCCCCCATGCTCATGAACTGGTAAGTATCCTATTCTGAAACTTTAGGAAGTTGGCAGGCTGGCAAACACTGAGGCTGAGCACGATGATCAAGTCCTAGCAAAGAGGCTCTGGGGGCCATCGGGATGGAATTTCAAAATGTATATTTGACCCAATCGCTTTACATACCAATCAAAATCGTACTCCCCCCCAAAAAAAAAACAGACAGAGGCCCACTAAAATGTACAGACCTTTGGGGATAGCCCCCCCCCCCCGATTACAATGCTAAAAGTACCTAGCTTTTAACATGGGGGTGGGGGAACTGGAATTGTGTGTGTATGTGATAGTAAGTCCTTCCGCTGTGCATATTGTTCCAAGCTGTGATGGCGGAGTGGTGTGGCAAACAGAGGCATGGGTCATATCAGGAGTTGCAGAGTTGTGAGGTTTCACTTGGGGTAGCCCATAGGCAGGCTTCCCTTTGGAAAGATGCAAATTACACAGTGAAGAAAGGAGTGCTGTGTTTTTAAAATTTGAATCCACCCCCCCCCCATTCCTTACATCACAGGTGGGCTGTGTCAGCAATAATTAAAAATAAGTGGAAAGCATTGTCTCCCTTCCCCTGCATGGGAGAACAGTAAAGAAGCTGGGTAAAGACATTTCCTGTTTCTTAAGAATAAGATCTTTTGGTAGCTTAAGCAAAGCACAGAGGAGGGTGGTGGTGGACATTTTTTCTTTTGTTTTTCTTGGTTTTTAAAGGGAAAGATCAGTCTGCAATTCCCAGAAGCCTTCACCACCAGTTGTGCTGGTTGAGGTTTCTGGGAGCTGCATTGCAACAAGAGCCCCTGGGAACCACTGGTCTAGATTGTGCTGAACAGGGTCTCTTGAGGTTTGGTTGATCCTTACATGGGGATTACAAGGATCGCCCCAGATGTCATATCACACCTCAAAGCGACCCTCTTTAGCACAATCCCAGCTGACCCAGGCTGGAATAATTGGGCCATCTAGTCCCGTTACGAGGTAAACGGCATAATTGTATACTATTTTAGGAGGGACACATACAAACTAGCAAATCCATAAACATGTGACATGTAACAGATAAACTGGAATAAAGACAACTAGTGCTTAATTATTCCACTTCTTTTGTGGATACAAATGAATCAAAATGTTCTGTGGTACCAATGGAAGTGTCCTCTCTAATCTACCCAGTGAGCACAAAACACCATTTTCTCCTGCTGTTCTTTCATTTTGATTTCCAGTCACACCTGCGCTTCCGCAGGTCTCTTTTACACAGAGGTCTCTCACGTCATTTGTACAATCTGTTGGGCAAGATACGGTTCCTCTTCTTGTCTTGACCTTTGCCTGTGCTTGCCACAAAAGATGGCCATTCCCTCCACCTTCAGCTTTTATCCCTGAAAATGGAGAGAATGGGATCCTCCTAACCTAATTCCCCCACACCCACATAGGTAAGTATGTCTCCCTCCAAGGGGATCCTTCTGCTGAGTAAGAGTCTCATAAAAGTGAACACTTGTTCCGTTTTCTGAATAGGGCTCTTCCAGATGCTGTGCTCCCCTCATTTTCTCCCCTAAATTTTCCCAGCTGAGAGATTTTGATGTGTCCATGTGCAACATGATCGTCTGGTGCTTTCTGCTACCTTTCACCACCTGCTGTCCATCATAGACTACACTGGGCCTGCTCTCTTCTCCTGTCCCACATTCTGACTCCTTCCGCAACTGCAATGCATTGTCTCTAATGATACTGTAATGATGCATTGTTTAACAAGGGATGGTAGTGATTGAGCACTACAGTGTTCTAGGGCCAGGTAGCAATACAGTATTGCCAAAACTCACAAAAGATCTTGCAACTGTGGCAAAGGAGCCGGGGCTTTGGACAGTGGGCGCCATCTCATCCTCATGTTCACAAAGATGTAGGGGGTAGTAAGCTTATGCAATAAATGGCCCCCATGAATCTGACCTAGCATTTTGTTTGCCCCACCCATAGAGCTGGGCATACCCTGGATCTGGTCTTTTCCTCCACGTCAATGGAGTGTTGTCTGGGGGTTGGAGATGTTGTTCCCCAACCTGTGTCATGGTCAGATCATTATCTGCTATCATTTTCCCTGTCGATCGCCACCCTACCCCGCAGGGAGCCTCAGCCCCTTGTTTGGGGCCACCCTCGAAGGCTCTTGGATCCAGATCGGTTTCAGGAGGCCTTCGGGGAGTTCCCTGATGGTCTAGCTGACGATCCGGTCGAAGCCCTGGTGGATAGGTGGTATGAGGATACCACCCGGGCAGTCGACCGGATCACCCCCAAGCGCCTTCTCCGATGTGGAGCTCGCTCCTCGCCGTGGTTCACCATGGGGTTAAGAGCGAAGAAGCAAGAGTGGAGAAAGCTTGAGAGCAGATGGAGGGCGGACCGGTCGGCATTTAGTAGGGCTGCCATTTGTAACCTGACCAGGCACTATGTGCGTGCGATCAGGGAGGCTAAAACATCTTTCTACTCCCTGAGAATTGGTGAGGCCTCAAACCACCAGGTGGAGCTTTTCCGTGTGGTTCGTTACCTCACCAATCCTGGTCAGGCTAGGCCTCCTCCTACTGAGTTCAGTAGTGAGTCATTCGCACCCTTTTTTAGATCCAAAATCGAGGCCATCCGTACCAGTCTTCACTCCGGTTGCCCTAGTCCCTCCACGAGATCCCTTGATGCTGCACCCCCTCGGTCTCCTCGTTTGGTTAACTTTGGGTCTGTTTCCTCTATTGAGGCCTCCAGGGCACTGGCTCACTGCAGGCCAGTGGCCTCCGTCTTCGATCTTTGCCCTGCATGCCTTATTAAATCTGGGGGAGGGAGTATGCCTGAGTGGGCTTCCATTATTGCCACTGCCTCCTTCAGGGAGGGGGTTTCCCCCCTCGCCTGAATAAGACGGTGGTGAAGCCCACCCTTAAAGAAACCTGGCCAGGCGTTGGACGTATTGGCCAACTACCGTCCAATCGCCAATGTCCCCTTCTTGGGCAAGGTAATCGAGAGGGTGGCCGCCGTCTGACTACAGTTTTTCCTGGAGGAAGAAAATGTCCTTGACCCATTCCAGTCAAGGTTCAGGCTGTGTCGGGGGACTGAGACAGTCTTGATCACACTGCAAGATGACCTCCTCTGGGGGACTGATAGGGGTTGCTCTACCCTGCTGGTGCTCCTGGATCTGGCAGTGGCCTTTGATACCATTGGCCACGGTATCCTGCTGGACTGGCTCTCTGGGGTGGGGATCGGGGGCAGTGCACTCAGTTGGCTCCGGTCCTTCTTGGAGGACCGGCCTCAGCGGGTGCAGCTTGGAGGGGAGCTGTCGCCCCCCTGGATGCTCCCTTTTGGGCTGTTCTTGGCTATATGAGGCAGTTGGCTGAGGTCATTAGGAGATTTGGAGTTTGCTGTCACCAGTACGCTGATGACACGCAGCTCTATCTCTCCTTTTCCACCTCTGCAGTTGAGGCTGTTCAGACCCTCAACTTGTGCTTGGCTGCAGTCATGGAATGGACCAGGACCAACAGACTCAAACTCAATCCAGAGAAGACCAAGGTTATGTTCTTTGGGGCTCCTTCGTCCAGATACGGAGGCCCTCTCCCTAGTCTGGAGGGTGTTCCCCTCCAGCTGGCGGACACTGTCCGGAATCTGGGCGTGGTCCTGGACCCAGCTCTTTCTATGGAGGCCCAGGTGGCTGCCGTGTCCAGGACCGCCTTTTTTCACCTAGGGCAAATTGCCCAGATCTGTCCATATCTGGATATGGACTCCCTGAGAACGGCAATGCAAGCACTTGTGATCTCAAGGATAGACTACTGCAACGCTCTCTACGTGGGGTTGCCCTTGACTCTTGTTTGGCGACTTCAGCGGGTACAAAATGTGGCGGCCAGACTGGTGGCGGGTGTGCGTCAGTACGACCACATCACCCCAGTCCTGGCTCGCTTGCATTGGTTACCATTGCGTCTCGAATAAGATTCAAAGTCTTGGTTTTAATTTACAAAACCTTCCACGGCTTGGGACCTGAATACCTGGCTGAGCGAATCTCTCAAAGACCAACTAGAACGTCGCGGGCGCTCTCACTTCGGGTGGCCACGCCCAGGGAGGCTCGGAAAACCACTACACATAACTGAGCCTTCTCTGTGGCTGGCCCTGCCCTGTGGAATCACCTCCCGAGTGAGTTGCGCCTTGCACAGCCCCTGCCCGCCTTCAAGAAAGCCTTAAAGACCTGGTTGTTCCAGGAGGCATTTGGCGACAGTTAATTCCCCCCCCTTTCCTCTTTCCCGCCATTGAGCCAATTATTATTATTATCTTTGTTATAGTTTTTGTGCCTTTTTAAAAAATATTGTTAGCTTATGGTGATGCTGCTTATCTTTATTATTGCTGTTCAGTATTATTGTTTTCCTTACCTGTATTTTTATTGTAAACCACCCAGAGTTCCTTCGGGAAGACGGGCGGTATATAAGCAAAAAAAATAAATAAAGAATAAATAAATAAAAATAAGACAACAAAATGACCAAGAACCATTTTGTGAGATCACAAAACAGACAAGTGTTTCAGACATCTCAGACAAATCACTTGGCCTTTGGCAGAAGCCACCATGCCAGAGCAAGAATGGATTGCAGAAGCCCACTTGGTTCACAATTCAGCCTGTTTCTAGGGGTTTTGGAGCGCTCTTGTCCTTTTCTCTAGCTATTGGGGATTTTGCCATCCTCTGAAACAAGTCTATTGGGATAATTTAGTCAGCCTAGAAGTGTGTGAGGTGGTTCTCTCCTGTATAGTAGTCCCATTCCTGGGGAAAGACCAGCACACAGAACTTGGCCTGGAAGTTCACAAGGCACCTGCACAGGCATTGCCAGTTTGGGTTGGGTGTGTTTCCCAGGAATGTAAGAGTGAAGCCCCCAAATCAAACTTTAATTGCCAAAGATAATTATCGTTGCTTTGAGGGTGTTTTCTTTTTTTCTTGACAGAGATCTTTCTTTTGTCCCCTTCTTTTAAAACAGTGATATGGCATGTTGCTTGATGTCTCAGAATGACCTGTCAGTCAGACATGTCCCTCTGGGGATCCAAATTATCTTCTAACATTCTGGCTGCTCTGCAGTCTATTATAGTAGTAGCTGCATTGGAATATCACTGAATGAAACTCTCACACAACCTCCAAATAATATTTTTGTAAATAGAAGTAAAGCCATATTCATTCCTGATTCGAGATCCCCTGGTCAGACCCAATGCCTGTCGCCCCACAAGGCTACACTCTGCAGTTTAATTGGGAGACTTGCACATTGGGTTTCCAGGGTCCACTCATTTCTATTCACAACCCTTTTAAGGAGGAATGCACTTTTTGACTTGTCATCATTCTGGCTTCTGAAATGCCTCAGTTTATGTAACGTTTTCAAGTAGATTGAAGAGCTTTAAAAATAAAATTATTAACATCACTTCAGAACATTAAAAATATAGAATTAAGTAAGGAACTTGGGATACAGGATTTGCTTCTTTATATCCATGTTGTCTACTATTTTGCCTTTGAACTAAACTCAAGGTGGTTCATGTTGAAGGTCTGTTATGAATTACTTGTACCCCAACAATTCTTCCAAATGCTCAGTGCAATATATGTGCATAAACAATGTCTGTTTTAAAACAGTGATTTTGCGAAGGAATTTTGACAACACAGGGCCGAGTGATGTGTTGAATGCTTTTTCTGCAGAGATCTCCTACAATAATTCTTTGCTGAGAACAAAGTGCTCACAGAGGAGATTTAAGAGAAGCAGGCCATTTGAGGCCCCATTGAGTAACCTTTGAAGTCCTTGGGAGGTGATATAATACAAAGACCTGTTATTAGGCTAATGTATTATGTGTACATTCTCCCGACTGCTTCATAAACCATAATCCCCAGCATTTCATCTCCTGTTCTAACGGGACATCACCCTGAAGTGCTGAGGACTCCTTCATCCTATGCAGCCCTGAAGAACAGAGGCATGAAACACAAATTGCACCAGATGGTGGTTCAAGGATGTTTATATTAACTGATTTAACTGATGTGCCAATGACATAGGGATGGTGATAGTTGCCCTGAACAGGAAAAAAAGCTTGGAAAGTTAATTCACACATACCTCAAAAGACTGGGAGCCAGGAGTCTGTCACTCTTTGTCATGCCCAACAAAACTTGGGATAAAGCAATGGTTTGGACTCCCAACTTGCACAGCATCTTACCAGGTCCCAGGAGAGCCGGGGCTTCTCCCAAATGAAATTTAAAATACTGTATCTAGTTGGCCAAAAGTTCTACATTATGGTGTAAAGAATGGCTTGTTTAATATAGGTTGTCCATAATGACAGGTTAGCTGGCTGCAGCCTTGCCACTGTTTTGTGTTGGAAGACTTACAAAGCACTTATGGGGCGGTGCGGTCCAGTGCCAAGAATAATTTCAGGAGGTAGCAGTTCAGTGATGATGTTCCTGATGCCCTAAGCAGTGGTCACCAACCCTTTTGCTGCCAGGGACTGGTATAATGCTTGTATATTGTTTCCCCACTGGTTTCATCATAACCAAAATAAAAAATCCACGCTGGGGGTTGGGGGTGGGGTGGAGCAGGGGAAGCGTGTGCCTTAGAAGAAACCTTGCTGGCCACTGAGGTACTGGTCCACAGCAAGGCAGTTGGGGCCCCGCTGCCCTAAAGGGCATTAGCAGGTCAAATAACTCAAAGGGCTCGACCAATTGGTGGCATTGCCCCCATTTTAAAATAGGAGCTTCTTTCTCCCTTTCTCTTTTTGCTTTTGAGGAGATGGATGGGATTGATGGCTGTGCTCCCACGGGCCATGAGGAGTTGGGGAAGACCCTTGGTAGGGGCATGTTCAGGGAATTTATGCATGTGAGGGAATTATATTCTCCCTTGGTTGTCCCTTGGATCACAATTCCTAAATGCTGGCTCATGATTTCCAGGACCAAGCTAATGCCTGGGGAGAGCTTTGTATTCATACTATAGCCAGAATATTCTTTCTTTTTCATAAGATTCTATCCTCTTTAGTTGTGAGTCCTCCATTTTATAGTTACTTTGACCTCATGTCACCCTGATCTTAAATAGGCTCATAAGATGGACAATGGCCTGAACAGGCTCGTTAGGTGGACAGTCTCAATAGGCTTATTAGGTGGACAATCGCCTAAGGTGTGTGAAAGACCCACCTTTACACCCTCCCAACACCTATAAAGTATGAGTCATTATCCACGGCTTTGCTGGTGGAGTTGTGAAGTATTTTTATTTGTCTGGGGACTGTTGAAATCACTGCATGATAAATAGCAGATAGATTGTGTCTGTTGAGAGAGGGGTTTTCAATATTCACATGAATGGCTTCCTTGACCAGCTATCAAACCTCCTATTTTCTCTGCACATCCTCATCTTTGAATGAGTGCCCTTTGTCCTTCAAGTGGAGGTACACTGCTGATTCTGAGCTGTTGCCCGTCCTATATTGGGCCATCCTCCTGTTTAATGGCTGTTTAGTTTCTCCAATGTAGAGGCCTGAACACTCCTAACTTTGGATGAGGAGAGAAAGAAAAAGAAGTCAAGAAAAGAAGTCCAGTTGCCATGACTCAACTTCCAGGTAACATGTTAAGGTTGTAATGCACCCTTACAAAGTACTATCAAAAATGTGATTTCTAAGGATGCCCCGAATTATTTACTGCTGAAAATTTCCAGCAGTGCCTGGTGTTAAGCTGAGAATACTTATGCATCTGAAAATGGAAGTTAAGGGGTGCTTGGCGTTATAACTAAACTGCACAACTCATGTCTCTTTTGGCCAGTATGATGATGATGATGATGATGATGACGACGACGACGATAATAATATTTTTAAAGCAAAATGATTGGATGTAGCCTGTTGCTGTTGTAACTCAAGGCACATTCATTTCCATATTATTTTATTGAGTTTAAAACTTCTCATCCCACTTTTCCCCTTCAGATGCAAACATGCAGAATGAAGAATAAGTCAGGCAATGTACAAAAGGTAGCAGTAATCCAAGTAAGACAGAACACCAGAAGAGATGTTAAACATACCAATAGCCATAAAAAGCCAAACTAAATTTACATACGTATCCCTGTGGACAGTATAAAAACTCACTCTCTTCTCTTCCCACAAAGACAGCAATGCTAGGAAGAATGGGAGGCAGCAAGAAGATGAAGACAGCACAAAAATATATTGACTCAAGGAAGGAAACCCTGGTCTTAATTTTGCAAGACCTGATCTGGATGACAGGACCTTTTGGAGGCCTGTCATTTCTAGGATCACCTTCAGCGGAGAGTGCCTTGACTGCTTGTAACAACAGCAGCTGGATTGTTGACTGGGCCAGGTTTCAGAGATCACATTATACCCCTGTTAAAACAGCGCCATGGGCTGCCAGTCACCTATTGAACACATTTCAGAGTGCTGACCTTAACCTACAAAGCACTGTATGACCTAGGTCAGTGATGGCGAACCTTTTAGAGACTGAGTGCCCAAATTGCAATTCAGAACCCACTAAATTTTTTGCAATGTGCCAATACAGTAATTTAACCTGTATACAGGTGGCTAAGAAGGGGCGATGTTGGGTGCCCACAGAAAGGGCTCCAAGTGCCACCTTTGGCACCCGTGCCATAGGTTCGCCATCACTGACCTAGGTCCTAGCTACCTGAAAGATCAAATCTCACAGTATGAACCGACTCGGGTGTTAAGGTTGATAAGATCAAATGTGTCTCAATTATACTTCTCCTACATCAGGAGTTGGTACTTGGATGGGCGACCACCAGGGAATACCAAGTGCTATAGGCGCCTGGAGTAGGAACTGGCAAGCCACTCCAGTACTCCTGCCAAGAAAACTCCATGGACATGGAGTCACATAGAGTCGGTCACGACTGTAACAACACAACACACACACACATCAGGAGAGGCCTTTCCATCCTGCCTCCCTCACAGGTACACCTTGTGGGAACACATGAAAGGGCCATCTCGGCGGCTTGCGCCCAGACTCTGGAACTCTCTTCCACTAGAGGCCAGGACTGCCCCATCTCTGCTGTCTTTCCGGAAACAGGCAAAGACCAGGCAAGCTTTTCCTGAATGGTGGACTGCCATACGTGGCTACACAGACTTGTGCTTATAACCTCTTATAACTTTGTGCCTGTAGCTCTCCTTGTGTGATTACATTGACACTATATTATCAATTGTTAGCTCCCATCCCTCATAACTTTTAGATGGTCTACCTTATATGATTACATGGCATTTATACGCTTTTCTTAACTGCTTGCATTCTTTTTTAGCTTTAATGTTGTCTTCTAATTCTGTAAGATACCCCTCAATTCCCTGAATATGTCTTAATAGGACTGGACTGTATATTGTTCCTCGTTACTGTAAGCCGCCTTGGGCCCTTTTCTAAGGAGAAAGGCGGGGTAAAAATACTCCTAAATAAATAAAATAAATAAATCTAAATAAATCTGCTCTAAAATCAGGACAAGCAAAAGCCACAGTGTTTCTCCTCTTCTTCATTTGCCTTCAGCAGTTCCTCACAAGCAGCAGAACCTTTAGAGACTATATCCTCAGGAGACTTCGAAAATGGGGAGGGATGTATTTCACATTTTTAATTGGTCTGGTGAAGTAAAACATTGTTTCCTTCTTTTAAATCTTTGCAAAAGAGCTTACACAATCAGAGACACTAACGAAGCAACTCCAGGAGCGTCTCATCTCCTGAGGCTAAGATGTCCACATTGAACAGGGGGATCTCTTTCTGGGCCAAAAGTAAATGCTGTCTCCTGTAAACTGCAAATAAGCTATGCAGATGGTGACAATATGTCACTGACAGAAGCACAACCACCTCCCCAGTTGTGGCATCTGAGAGGGAAGCCAAGAATGCCTCTGACCACATCCTTCTTAAATTGAAAAACACTCACCCCCCCTAATTTTGAGACATAAATGTTAAATATAGCAAATGTTCTTGAAGGATGCTGTTTGTTGTTGCTCTGTGATCTTGAATATATTCCACCATTCAGCTTTTGGCACGTTGATACCCTTGAAATATCTTCTTTTGTAACAAACCACAAAATGTGACCCCCCAGGATGCTTCATTCAATGTTTATCTTCATCCATCTATATCTTGTTCCATTGAGGTAAAAAAAGTTTGGAGCTGTGCACACTCAATCAATTAATACAATGATAATCCAAACATGTCTTTTCCATTACACTTTTTAAAATGGTGTCAGCTGCCTGGTTTGGTCAAAAGAGGATGGGCAAAATATTTGCAATTAAACTCCCTTACTTTGGAATTGAAAGCATGAGTTCTTTAGAAGCTCCATGTTTTGCAATCCGTTTTACGAAGCCAACCCTTGCCCTGTTAAATAGGACACTTCCAGGCACACTGGCAAGAACGGCAGGGAAATGTTCGTGGCTGAAGACAGAGAGGCCCTTCAGAAAAGCTCTCAGAAGAGCCAAACTGCAAAGTGGGGCACTTCACACTTGGGGAGCTGTGACAGCACCAGCTGAACCCCACCCCCCCAGGAGTGGCCAAATGGTCAGAGCCAGCTCTGCCCTCCTGTTTCCCTGCCACCAGTATAACACTGTGGGAAGTGAAAGACTTACAACCCTCACAGCCTTCCTGGTTACACGTCACTTATTTCTTTAAGGCAGGGGAGGGGAAAAACCCACAAGGAAAACACACCTTGTAGTGCTGGCTGCACATTTTCTCCTGAGCCCTGCAGTGTTTAGGTGCTTAGCCCTGTGGCTGTTGTCTTCCTAAGAGAAGGGGGTCCTGCTTCAGGGCTCATTTCCAGTTATTCACAGGCCCATTTAAGAAGCTGTTGAGTCAAAAAGGATAGCCCTTGAGGTTCCCTCTGTCTCTTAAAGAGTCATGAGGATTCTTCAGTGCAGGATGGAGCCCACATTTAATTTTCTTGGAAGGACTTCATGTGGCCCAAATGGGCAGGTATTACAATGAAAACATTGTTAAAAAACAACATTTAGCTGTTGGCTACCTATAATAAAGAGAAAGAACCCAAGCTCACATTAACCAATTTAGTGTTTCTTCTGGCTATAAATTTAAAAGTTCACAAGTTTCTTTTCTTTGCTGTTCTCTTCCCATAGCAGGGAAGAGCCCATGAGCCTCTAGTTCAAAGGGCAAGAGAGTGAAAACTGATTTTAAAAAATCTAGAAAAGCCATAACAAATTTTAAGACCCTTTGGGGTTACAAGATTTAAAGGGAACAGGATGAAGGATGGTGTGTGTGTGTACAATTTTGTACAAAAGAATGAAGGAAGGAAGGAAGGAAGGAAGGAAGGAAGGAAGGAAGGAAGGAAGGAAGGGAATATCCTACTAAAACAGCTAACAACATCAACAACCAATAATCCACTACCACAGAGGCCAGGCTGATTTTAAATGTTCTTTGGGTTAGAAAACTTAAAACTGATTCCACTTTTTTTTAGTTTTAGTAACTTACCATTTCTCCAGTCTTTGATAATGCACTTTAAAGGGCCAACTTTCTTTTAATGACAAGCCTTAAAGAGGAATGATTTTTCTGAACAAATATATCAAAGCAGAGGAAAGCTGAGACTTTTTCTAAAAGGGAGCTATGAATTAAAATGACCTTGTGTTCTGTAACTTTTTCCTCCCATTGCTTGATATTTTCTGTTCCTTTTCTTCCCTTGAAAAGCAGGCCTCGTGCCGGGGGGCCTTTGGCACCCTGAGACTTGGAGAGGGCCAAGAAGGATTTCAAAGAGAACTCATAATCTTGCTGCATTATCTACGGCTCAGCATCAAGGTTGCCCTGTATTTTTCACGGTAACCTCTTAGCAGTTATTAAAGCAATCACAAATATTTTCTTCCTTGCAGAGGTGGAGCCCTCTCTAGTAGGAGCAAAGTCTGAGCACAGCATGAGCCACCACCACCCCAAGTTGTTTTTAGAGCAGAGTCAGACAACTACCAAGAAGAGAAGCAAGAGGAGGTTAAAAATAAACCTACACCTTGTTATAATTAAAGTGCTGTTATGTGGCACACAGCAAATAAGGGAGCAATGATATTTCATGGGAAGAACAACGAACAAATGAGCATATTTGTTGGATGAGTAACATTAAAAAAGAGACATAGGGTGGATCATAGAGCTATGAATGTAACTAATTATTTTAGGGGAATAGCTTTCTGAACTTAGTGTTTTAGCATTTGGTGTTGGTAAAAAGTGGTCAGCCTGCTGATTTTCTCCTGTGCTCCTAGCAGCAAACTCTACAAGCCTCCCTGCTTGCCCTCTGCTAAACCCATGGTCCAATACCAAATAAACTTAATTCAATCAAACATCCCCTAACAAATAAACACACTGATGGCTGGTAGGTAAACATGCTGACCATTACTGTGGAACAGGGGAAGAGAATCCCTTTAAACACTTCCTTGAAGAGGCAGCTTTTAACAGCTTCTTGAAGACAGGGAGGGATGGGGGGGGCAGACAAATCTTCACAGGAATGTTATTCCAGAGATGTGGGGGTACTACTGAGGGGGCTCAGCTCCTCATGGAGACATTCTTCACCTCTCTTGGAAGGGATACCTGTAGGATGTCATTGTACAAAGTGATAGTAAGGAGTATTGTGCACAGTTCTGGTCACTGCATCTAAAAGTCTGTGGAACTCCCTACCACAGGATGTGGTGATGGCATCTGGCTTGGATGCCTTCAAAAGGGGATTGGATAGATTCCAGGAGGAAAAGTCCATCACACGTTACAAGCCATGATGGGGATGGGTAATCTCCAGGTTTAAAACCAGGGTACTTCAAAGGCCAGATGCAGGGGAGTGGTATTAGGAGACAGATATCTTGTCTTGTTTGATCCCAGAGGCATTTGGCGCGACCACTGTGAGATAAAGGAAGCTGGATTAGATGGGCCCTTGACCTGATCTAGCATGGCTTTTATGCTCTTACGATGCTGGCATAAGTGGTTCAGTTAGAATGGGCTGATGTTCTTGGCAGAGGTGCTCTAACAGATAAAGGGGTTCTGAACTGTTAAGGGCTTTGTATGTTGTGACTAACAACCTTTAACCTGGCTCAGAAAGGCACAAGGAGCCAATGCATCCAAACCAGCACTGGGGAGATATGGTCAGACTTTGCCATAATGATTCACCTGCCCACCACATTCTGTACCCACCACAATCTCTGAGCCAGCCTTAAGGGAACCCCGTGTTGACAGCATTGCAGTAGTCAATCCTCAAGTTCACCAGAGCATGGACTTTTGTCATCAAGGACCCCTGTCAAGGTAGGGGTGTAATTGGCTAACCTTGCCACAGGACAAATGGACAAGATAGTGTACTGGCGGGGGGGGGTGTCTCAATATGATCAACTACATTTCTAGCAGAGTTCGGAGTACATCCAATAGACTCTATTTTCACTATAAAATGGGTTGCAAACTGATTACAGCTGAAACTGCCATACTGAATCTGACCAGAAATAGTAAGGCTGTGGGTTATCTGAAAGATTGTTTGCCACCTGGCTGATCATCTTGATGTTAAAAGCTCCTTTTGCCAATTTCATGGCATGACAGTACTTCCTGGTGAATTTCTTTACTGCAGCTAAATCTAATTCTGACAGATCCTTCCTCTACCTGCTCTCTAGGTAAAGGTAAAGGTTCCCCCTGAACATGCGTGCTAGTCGGGTCCAACTCTAGGGCGGTGCTCATCTCCGTATTCAAGCCAAAGAGCTAGTGTTGCGCAATTCCATGGCCACGTAGGCGGCATGGCTGCAAGGAAACACTGTTTTAACCTCCCTATTTATCTACTTGCATTTACATGCTTTCGAACTGCTACGTTGCCAGGAGCTGGTGTGAACAGCGGGAGCTCGTGCTGCTGCGTATCACCTGGGATTCGAACTGCCGACTTTGCAGCCAACAGTTTTTGGAGCCTTAGTCCACTGAGCCCCCACATCTGCTCTCGAGCTGTCTCCTAAAGGACTTCATAGCAATATAGCATCCTAGTGGAATGCTTTTGAGTGGCTTGGATGATCTGGTCTATGGAGGGGTGATCCTTCAGGCAGTCAGATGCAATGATGGGAGTTCTTGGTAGAACACCTGTCTGTTCAGTAGAGTGAGGAGGTCCGGCCTGTTGGGCAGTCAGTGATGGTCTGTTGCCAAGATCTTGAGACAGGAGAACCAAAGGGACCAAGGTTGGTTGGGCCACCAAGATGCTATCAGGATGGCATTTGCTTGGTCTTATTTTAGTTTGACTATTGTTTTGAACAGAAGGGGTATCGGTTGGAACAGATAAATCAAGTGTGGTGCCCAGCAAATCATGACTGCAATCATGACTTGCCATTCTTTGGCGACACAAACATGTCTATCCTCACCCACATCCTGCAGTCTCTGGAAGACGGATGGATGGAGAGTCCATTTGTGGTTGAGATGTTGGCATCTGCTGAGAGAGTCTGCTAATGTATTGTCTGTGGAAACATATACTGCCACTGGGAACACATGTTGAGCATAACACCAAGCCTATGTATGGAAGGGGAGGTCTCTGTAGAAAGTTTTCAGAGAAGGTTCTGAGAAGCAACTGCGCATACACACATTTAATCCAATGTGTGCAACCACAGAACACTATGAAGAAGAACCTATCAGTTTTGAGAAATCTGAGGGCAAATCATCTTCACCAATCTAGTCTCCTCAGAGGAAGGAGCAGACATGGTGAACATACTTTTTTTGCATGTTGCAATCTGACCATAGTAAGGTGAAGGACCTCCTGTCTGACACCTTCAGATTACAGCCTCCCTGAACCACCATAAACACCAGTTCCAGAGTATATCCTGCTCAAATTATACTAATGTCCTCCAGCAACACTAAGCTGTGGAACTTCACCAATGCAGCTGAAATGAAATCAGTCACCGTGTTTTCTCCATAGCCCAGTACTATCCAAAAACTATTTCTGTGTCCCATGTAAAAAATACAGTATCCCTAATCCAAGCCTCCTAGTATGATAACTCCCACCATCCAGTGAGTACTTCCACTGCCCATTACCACTGGAATTCCTTTAATCTTATATTCAAAGATATTTATTTTCCAACCCTGCCTCTCTCCTTCCTACCAGGGCACAAAAAAACCCTTCCTGATAGCCCAATCTTAAAAAAAAGGTCCCTAAGTTAAAAAGAAAATGAAATACACAAATAAGGCTTAAGAAGACCTCTATAAAAAGAAAGACTTAATACAATAACCCCCAAATTAATAAGAATAAACATGTGCTACAAATAACTAAACATAAAAAATTGAAATTGAAATGGTCTAAATCAGTATAAATTAACCTAAATTAAATAATGGGCACATGAATATACATTAAACGTCACACCAACTAGTTAAGATATTGCAGCAGGATGAAAAATATTTGAGTCCAATATGATACGTTATAAAATAAACACATTGAAAGTGGGGAGGGGGCAGCAATTGCCAAAACATCCCAGCACATTGTGGGTTCTGACTAGAGATGGGCACAAATTAAAAAACAAATTGCAAAATTCATCAATAATTCATGATTTATTTTTTGCAATTCTTTTATTAATTCGTTGGGCTTTAAATTGGCACCCAGTCATCTAGAGATACCAAAATTGCAGAGAAGCTTCCTCTGATTGTCCTCTACAGTCCCTGAAGTTTGGTGAAGATTGGGTTTTCCCAGACCAGTTGCTAAAGGACACTTTCCTGGGACCCCCAACTTGTGGGTGTGTAACTCAGGCTGCTTGTACACGACCCCTAAAATTTGAGGCGAAGGGCTCCCAGATGCGGAGCTTAAAATTGTTTTCCCACCAGCTGCGGAGTTTAAAAAAATTAAGTATGACCACACCCACCTAAGCACGCCCCAGCACATTTTACAAGTACCTGGTCTCCAGAGGAAAAAATTTTCCCCATGCGGATTATAAAGCTGTGGATGCCGGGCTCTCCTCGCCTTCTGTTTGATTTTTTGTCCCCGCTGCCCCCTTAACAGCCTGGAATCCCTACAGGCTGCTCCCACGGCAGACGGAGGTAAGCCTGCATTCTTTTCTCCCTCCCCTCATGCAGACAGGAGCAATGGAGTGCGGAAGGGTGGGAACACAGGAAGCAGAAAACCCCCCACGATCTCTGGTCCGAATTTAAGTTGCCAGCAGATTTTAGAGGTCGTGTAAAATCGCCCTTAGATGTCTGAAATCCAGTCTTCACAAAGCTTGGAGGTGCTGTATGTAGAGAAGAGTTAGGAAAGCCTTCCTTTCAATTTTGATGTCTCTGGGTGCTTGGGGGCTGTTTTTTAAGGCTTTAAACGAAAAAAAAACACACACAACTCAACTGATTTGTCAGTTTGTCAGGAAAATCATACATACATACAAATAATGAATTGAAATGAACCATCATTTTTCAGATTTGTGCCCACTTCTAGTTCTGACCAAAATTAGGTTCCTCTCTTCCGATCATCCCATAATCCCATAATCACCTCTGCCCTCCTACAAACAGACATGCAGAGTCCAATCTTCTGTACTCTGATATTTTAAGGCTCTTAAGCCTGCTTGCCAAAGTCCAACTCCTGATGCCACGGGACCAAATCATCTTGGAATCCAATAAAGAATTAGCCCATTCTTCATTACTTCCAATCCATCTACCAATTGCCTCTTTGCTGTCTCTGCCCACAGGTCCTCTGTTACATGTCAAATGGCACAAGAGAGTACTCTGGAAAGTTCACCAGCATGCAGCCGCCCATCATCACTCATGCCTCTGCCTCCCAAACTTAAGCTCAGGGTTCTAACTCGTTGCCTTGGCCAGGTTGCAAACCGGACCTGCAGTTGACAACCAATCAGCCTCCAGGTCTCTTTTAGCCCCAGTAACCATCATAACCAGACATTTCCTGGGAGTGGTACAGCATGGACAGTATAACGAAAACAGAAAAGGAAATATGTAAAAAGGAAAAAATATACAGAGCTCACATAACATTGGTAACAGTCTGGTCACGATTTTGGGCAGTATTTTAATACTTGAATACAAGAGTTCTCCAGTTGTGAGGGGCACACACATTCAGTCTATTCCTTGGCACACATCTTTAACATACTGGAAAGGGGGTAGGGGACACAGTCTTTGCCCAATCCGGCTTCTATATATTTTACAACAGCAACTCTAATTATGTCGTAATTCATACATGGACATCGACTGCCCCTAAGCGTTCTGGCTAGGGCTGGGGGAGCTTATTAGCATTCGGAGACAACAACATACAACATGGAAGTATTTGCTCAGTGGTTCCTGGTTCAGAGGTGACCTTACACTTGCTATGTGTATCCTGCATTCAGAAATCATAGGGCAGTGATGGCGAACCTTTTAGAGACCGAGTGCCCAAACTGCAATTCAAAACCCACTAATTTTTTTTGCAAAGTGCCAATACAGTAATTTAACCTGTATACAGGTAGCTATGAAGGGGCAATGTCGGGTGCCCACAGAAAGAGCTCCGAGTGCCACCTTTGGCACCCATGCCATAGGTTCGCCATCACTGTCATAGGGTATATTTTACATAATAGTTGTACTAGGATACTGAACCATGCTATTTATAGAATTATAGATTTTTAGGTATGTGCTTTATTTATATCATGTGTGGAAGCAATCTTTGGGTCTTGTCAGGTCAGCATCAGTAACTCATTTTCGAAACTTGATTTTTCCAAGCATGCATCAGGCAGTTCCAAAGTGAATAAAACTGAATATGAAAAGGCACAATCACTCACATACACAAATTCTGGACAATTTCCTTATCTAATCCCTAAGTAGGAAAATGTATCTTTAATTCCCGCAAATCAATGGAATAGCATCAGTGTCAAGACTATACTTAAACCACATTATTCTTTAGTACTGTAATTTATTCTGGAATAAATATATTCTCAGAATCCCTTGCAAAAGCATTCAACATTCAATCGATTACCAAAAGCAATGCTCAGGGCCAGTCTGAGGCTTCAAAAACCACAAAAGTCAACCCAGTCATATCCACTATGTATGAGAAGATACTGTTGCATTCAAAACACATATCTGGAACCTTTGCAAGCACTTTGCTAGGAAGGAGGATGTTGCTGGAAATGAAAATAAAGTGGAAACAAAAATGTACAAAAATATTTTAATATTATATTAACCATGTGAACATGAAAACAATGCCATAATATATCTTAACATATTTTGGACAATATAATAATGATGAAAATGATTATAAAATGGACGTGATTCTCAGCATGCATAAAAAGTGAATAAAATGTCTATCTCCAAGTCAGTTCCACAAGCAATACGAGCAAACAAAATTAGGTCTTTCCGCAAGTCTGTTGATAAATACAAATACTGAATAGATCAAAAGCATAAAAAATGATTCAAATATCTGGGAATGTAAAATGCTGATATGAATGAGGGATGTGCTTTCATAAAGTTCATTTCTCTGTGTTAAGTAAATTGCCACTGATCTCTTAGCCTAGTTCACAAGATCCGAAGCTTCAAACCTGCTGATAGACGTCCACTGGACTCTTGAACAAATCAGTCAGCTCCAGTCACTACCTGAAAAATAAAAAGGATCTCATCAGTCATAATTTTGGCTTGCAGGATGGACAATGCTACCCGCTGCTTTTCTGCCTTCTGGGGCCAGTCTCCCCACTCAATCAAGAAGGAACAACACTGAAAAAGGGCTTGACTGATGAATTCCTGAAAAGCACTGTGTCTTTGATCCGGAGACACCTGCATGTAGAAAGGTAACAGGTGGGATCCAAGGGGGCCACATGGACAGCAGCACCCTCCAACTTCTTCTGAATTACAGTCAAAACAGGAGTTTTTCTAAGTTCTAGAGATGCCCTGAAAACCCCATTCCTACTCTTGGTAGCTCCTGCAGGGATGGCAGCTAATCTCCTTCTTGTATATGGAAGTGCTTCAGATACTGGCTTCAGCTTGTTTCGTTCAAGCAGTAAGAAATACCTGCGGTACTTCTACGCAAGTACACCTTTGCATTTACATTGCTGTGGTCAGCAATTATAAGGAGGCAGATTTATGGGCAAGGCGTTAAGACTATATTACTTATGATTGCCTATGTGTAACCAAGAGATGGGTCACCAGAACTTGAGAACTGGAACAGGATTCACTGGCTCCTTGAGTTTAGCAGAAACTCCTGCAACCTCCCAGGCCTGAATTCCAGTCGTTTCCTGTTGCACTAGGCAACTGCGCAATCCCCAGCTTTCGAGATGTGGTTTCCTGCTTAGGGATGGGCAACTGCATCCCCAGAAGCCTCCAATTTTCCATTTTAGGGCTATTTCAGGTCTACTGTGCCATTCAAGGACTAAAATGATCAGGTATTTCTGCTATTGAAAAAAAAAGAGCAGGGGCTAGTACACCTCTTGGCAAGCTGAAGGTTGATGAAACATGGGTCAGGTACAATCCTGGACTGCTGTGGCTGGCACAGGGAAAGTTCCACACACTTGTGTGGAAAAATGTTCAGTGCATGCAACATATCCACCACTAACAACTATTTTATTTTTATTTTTTCATATGGTATAACAGACTACAGCATTATTGCTTATTTTTAATTTTGGTGTTAATGCTGATTCTTCTTGCTGGGAAGTCCTTATGATGAGTCATGTTGTCTAGGGTGCATCACAAGTTGGCTAGTCTACAATGAGGATTATAACTGTGTGCAAAGACATTCCCAGTCTCTGTTCTTTCATGCCCTAAGGGCACCGCCACATCATCTATGATGGCTGAAGACGTCCTGTGCTAATGAAACGTAGTCTTCTGTTGCCACAGAACAGGGAACATACAGTTACCAGGTTTGAAAAACACACACAATATTCGGACAATCGTTTCAAAACCTGGCTTGTTTTTATCTGAGTAACCACCGTTTTCAAGTTTGGATCAAATGAAATATTATGGCTGACTCGGGTTCTTCAGTTGCAATGTGGTAGGACACAGTTGAGTAGGCACGTTCTAAAGGCATGAATCTTAAGGTTTAAAATAAATGGTTTGTTCATATTGGACTTGAGAAACTGCTAAGAATAATTGTGTGTCATCAAGTCAGTTCTGACCTAGAACAACCCTTGCCAGGGTTTCCTAGGAATACAGTACTCAAGAAGTGGTTTACCATTCCTTTCTTCTGAGCATGCTCTGGAAATGGGCAGCTTGACCAAAGTGACATAGGCAGGTTCCTCTCCCAGGAGATACAGTGGGGAGCTGAGCTGTTTCTGACTTACTAGTATGCTTGGAAATATATATATATATATAATATACATTTATGATATATATGTCCAATCAGACAATAACATCATAAATAGGCTGCCTCATTTATTTATTAATTATTTAATTTTTATACTATCCAATAATTCAATGTGCACTCTCTGGTCAATTAACCGCCTACAAATAAATACAAGAAATCCATAAATTAAAAACAAATTAAAACAATACAATGCAATGCAACGCAACACAACACAACACAACACAATACAATGCATTATAGCTCACTGAAGCCAATGTAAACCAGATTTAAAACACAAGTCATTTAAAAAGGGCATTAATAAAAGGCAGCTTTAAATAGTTCAGTTTTAGGAGTTTTTAATAAAACTGGGAGGGTGGGTGCCCGGAAAGCTCAAGAGATAATCTATGCCATAAATGAGGGCCTGCAATAGAAAATGCTTAGTTTCTATAGTTATGGCTTTCTTGGCCTCCCTTACTGTTACAGTTTTTAACAGTCAAGAGTGTGAGGAGCAGATTACTCATGTTTTACTACTGGTGTGTTTTACATGTGGCTGAGTTCTATGCTGGGAAGATATGACATACATTCAAATGCTATGGATTATTAAAGAGGAAGGAGAGATTGCAGAGAGACTGAATGAATTCTTTGCTTCAGTACTCACTGAAAAAGACAGAGACCACATGCCCCAATCACAGCCTATCTTCGTAGGGAGGGAAACTGAAGAATTAAGCCATATAGAAATAACCAGGGAGAGGGTCATTGCACATCTTGTTAAACTAAATGCTAACAAATTACTAGGACCAGATGGCATACATCCACAAGTTCTCAAGAAGCTTAAAGATGAAACTGCTGATGTCCTAGCCAAAACATATAATCTTTCTCTCATATCAGGCGTTGTGCCTGATGATTGGAAGGTAGCGAATGTAACACCAATCTTCCAAAAAGGATCCAGAGGTGAGCCAGGAAATTACCAACTGGTCAGTTTGACATGTGTCCCAGGTAAAGTGATGGAAACTATCCTAAAAGATAAAATTAATAGGCACATAGAAGAGAAGGCACTGCTGAAGGAGAGCCAACATGGCTTCTGCAAGGGCAAATCATACCTCACTAATCTGTTGGAATTTTTTGAGAGTGTCAACAAGCATGTGGATAAGGGAGAGCCAATTGACATTGTTTATCTGGACTTTCAGGAGGCTTTTGACAAGGTCCCACACCAAAGGCTTTTGAATAAACTTGCCAGTCATGGAATAAATGTACAGGTCTTGTCCTGGATCAGCAACTGGCTAAGTGACAGGAAACAGAGAGTAGCACTAAATGGACACATCTCCAAGTGGAGGGAGGTAAAGAGTTGGATCCCCCAAGGTACAGTACTGGGACCCCTGCTTTTCAATCTCTTCATAAATGATCTAGAAGTAGGATTAAATAGCAAGGTAGCCAAATTTGCTGACACTAAATTTATGCAGGGTAGTAAAAACTGAGAGAGATTGTGAGGAGCTCCAGATGGGTCTCTTGACACTGGGGGAGTAGGCAAACCAGTGACAAAAGAGCTTCAACATTAGCAAGTGCAGAGTGATGCATGTTGGGGCAAAAAATACCCCCACCCACAATTACATTTATAAACTGATGGGGTCTGAACTCTCTGCAACAAACCAGGAAAGGGACCTTGGTGTTCTGGTGGACAGCTCAATGAAGGTATCAACCCAGTGTGCCGCAGCAGTGAAAAAACCAAACGTAATGCTAGGGATCATTAGGAGGGGTTTATAAAATAAGTCAGCAAGTGACATTTTGCCTCTTTATAAATCTATGGTGAGGCCCCATCTGGAGGATTGTGTCCAGTTCTGGTCACCATACTTCCAGAAGGATATTATGGAAAGGGAAAAAGTGCAGAGGAGAGCAACCAGAATGATTAGGGGACTGGAACATCTTCCTTACCCTCTGAGTCTGCAACAGCTGGGTCTCTTCACTCTTTGAACCATGGTGTCTAAGATATGACCTGATTGAAGTTTATAAAATCATACATGGTGTGACAAAGTAGGTAAGGAAAAACTCTTCCCTATCGCACAACACTAGAACTAGGGGGCACTCCATGGAACCTTTGGGTGCTAGATCTCAAACAAATAAGAGAAAGTACTTTTTCACCCAGAGAATCACTGGTCTATGGAACTCCTTGCCAGAAGAAGTGGTGACAGCTGTCAGCCTTGATAGCTTTAAGAAAGGGTTGGACAAGGTCATGGAGAACAAGGGTATCAATGGTTATCATTATGGATACTCCAGGACAACCTCTGGGTTGGAGAGATAGGCAGGATCTCTCTCAGTGCAATTTGCAGGGAATCATAAGCAGGTGAAGACATCTGCTTGGGAATACCCTGAAGCAAATGGTGAGCTGCTGTGTGAGACAGAATGCTGGACTGGATGGGCTAGGCCCTGTTCCAGCAGTGCTTTTCTTACATTCTTATGCTATCCTATCATAGATAGAGCCTCAATTAAGAGGATTTGCATAGCCTGCTGCTTTACAGATGTCAAGTGATTGTCAAGTCTCTATCAGTGTGAAAATCCTCAGTGACCTCACTTCTATTGACTCTATTCTAAAGGCACAGAGCACCCTTGTCTTACTGTTGCAACACATGTGGACATTTATTCATGAGAGGGTAAATATCTTTGGAAAACCCAAGTGGGTGAAAATCCGGTGCTTTGAAGATACCATCTGTAATATTACAAATTGCATCACCTTCCTTTATCTTGAAAGGCGGCGGTACCTCTGCATGCCTGCAGCTGTGTGCTGAGGTACCGTCTCATCATGAATGCTGAGGTGAGGCCCAGGCTTGCAACACACCTGTGAGTTCTCACCTTGCTACCCAATGCTACCACACAAGTGCTTAAGTGATGGGAGGTGGGCAACTTCTCCAAGATGCTCTGTTTATGGAAAAAGCAACACACTCTGTGCCATCCTGCTGGCTTTCTTTTCACTGCCCTTTGTGGCTCACCAAAGCCAGCTGAGAAGTGCTGCAATCAAAGGAGTGCATTATCAGTTTACCTTCTGGTACAGAATGTGCTCAGTTCCTCTTGCAGGATGGATGCCCTTTTTGCAGAAAGTTTACCTGGAAAACACACATATTGCAACAAAGCTCTTAGTATACAAAAGATTAGTGGCCAAGTCTGGTTGTGGTTTCTTGGAGGTATTTACTTACCTATTTATTATTTAAATTCACTTATATAGCCTGATTATCTGTGCCTATTATCTATGATTGACCTTGCTGCTTATCATATTGGGCAAGGTTAGCAGCTTTGACACTTACTCGGTGAATTGCATGTTCTGGAAATAAAGCTCCTGGAAGAAGAAGGAGGCATTTTCACCAGAACTACTTTTTTAAAAAACCAAGACTTTAATTTAAAAAAATGTCTATAAGGAAGTCATTGATCTCACAACCGATTGGTGTATGTGTGTTTGTGTGTGTGTGTGTGCGTGTAAAATCCCCAAATTCCATAATGTTAGTGTTACCACAGATCCATCAATAAAGATTTGCCAGAGATTTTTCTTCCAGAAGAGTTGAGCAGAATGTCTTATTAGAGAGGTAAAAATCAAGAGTGCTCGGCTAGGACAGAACACAAAGCATACACTGAACCGGCTCCAAAGGGAGGAGAAAGAGGCAGCAGCCAACATATTTTAAACATAAGCAAAGCTTTGTTTGAGAAGTGAATGTTTCCTATTTGTTCATTGTTAATGCTGCTTGGCTGGTACTTTTAATCAGCCAAGCACCCTCATTCCTCTGGAACAATTAGTAAGCCTGACAGGTGCAAGGGATTCCACTGTGCTTTCTCTCTGGTGTGTGTGTGTGTGTGCGCGCGCGCTGTGTGTGTTTGAAGCAGGAATTTCAACAATTTTCAAAGAAGAGGACACCTGTGCTTCAGAAGGGAGCCCTGCTCACTGAACTCTCTCTGGAGCTGGCTCCTGCATTTCATTGCACAGGCAGCTGCCAGGGTGCCTTGTCTGTGTTAACACCCACTTTCAGAAGCCTGGAGTGACTTTTACCTCTTTGAAATACTGTCTATGCGAACAGAAGCCCTCCAAGTGGAAATCAGATTCCATTTAAAACAAAAAAGAGGGTAACAATTCAGCCCAAACTAATTTCACTGGAAGCTGGAGATTTTTCATATTTGTTGCCCCGAGAATGTTATGCACGAGGCATAACAATTTTTAAAGAAGCCATACTGATTATTAACTAAAAACAAGCTTCCTAGGTAAATGCTTAGCCCTGTGTCTTCATTTATTTCATAATGAAAATTCTGGACTCCCCGTAGGAATTCCTTTTTAGAACTATAGCTTGCAAAGTATTCCAAGTGAAGTCAAGTAGATCACAGGAAGCGCCTAAAGTACCCAGAACATCACAATGGGGGGAATATTAGGCCAAGAACAAAAGAAGGCAAGAACAATGTGGCAACTTCAAGATTAACTGCTGTATTTTAATGTGAGCTTTCACGGACAAGTCTACTTCATCAGAGATAAGACTGGGACCACATGGCAAATGCTTATACATTTGACTAAATTAATCCCAAGCAGTTGATATAACTAATTGTATGCTTCTAGCTTCCACACTGAATACACAACAAAATTCCACCGTTTGCAGCCAAGCCCTCAAGTACCACTGCATGTGCTTGGACCTACAAGATAAGATTTCACACTCAAGGATCTATGAAATTCATTCCTCAGACTAAAATACTCATCCAGTATTATTAACGAACAAATTAACAGGGTAAGACACATATCCAGACGCAACCGACTACAAGATAGACCCAGAAAAGAAAAACGAACACTAGTTGTCACTTTCAGTCTACAACTGGAGACCCTTCGCATGCATCTCCAACCCATCCATGGTGGCAGAGTTCTGCTGACAGCCCGCCAGCCCCCCCCCCTGCAATCTCAAGCAGATGCCAACACCCAATGGACTGTACAACATGGGCACAGAGATGGGAAGGAACCCCTTCTACAAACCCAGAGCCCAGTATTGTCCTATTTATTCTGGCAACACAGTTACAGGACCTAATAATTTCATGTACAATGTCAAGGACACTTTTACCTGTTCTTCAGTCCATTTTATGTATGCTTTCTTTTGCCAATAATACTCCTCCACATTCTACATAGGAGAAACAGAATCTCTGTGCAAAAAATATTAATGGACAGATACTGGACATTAGAGATGGGCACGACTCAGCGAAATTTTCGTTTCCGTTTTTGTTTTTTCATTTTCGTTAGGTAACGAAACGAAAACGAAAAATTTTCAAAAACGAAAATGAAAAATTTTGCTGTGTTTTTCGTTTTCGTTGCGGCACACACATTGAACTAAAAAGAATGCTAATGAAACAGAAATTTTTCGTTTTCATTTTCGTTAGGTAATGAAACGAAAATGAAAAATTTGCGGTAAAACGCAACGAAAACGAACCGAAACGGACCCCTAAAAAACCAAATGAAAAACGAAGAACAATTATTTTGAGTCGTGCCCATCTCTACTGGACATGGGAAATGGCAGGACAGTAATCCCCCGCCTATTGCAGGGGCCACAGTATATGAAACGCGAAATGGCGGGGGATGACTGTACACAAAACCTGTTTCAAATCACTTTAATTTACCTGGATACTACACAGAATCTGAACGTTGCCATTCTTGAGAAGAAAAATTACAGGACAAAAATCCAGAGATTGAGATGAGATAAAAGGAATATAAACATTTAAAAACCATCGCAATGGACTCAATATTAGTCAGGGTTTGTTTGTCTATTGTCAAATGTAAAACACTGCAACAACTATGTTGTTGTATCTGCTGTATTTCCCAAGTGCATTTCCCTCCTAACTAACCAATGCCACATTACAAATGCCTTTGCTTGTTATCCATAGCCAGGGATTAATTTAAATACTGGCCACTGTCATTGTTTACAGCACGATGCTTCCTAGTAGGGGAACTGGGTATTAACAGGGTCCTTACAGGTCACTACCAACTGTGAAATGCCACATTATAAGCAACTTGTACCTGGGAAATAGTCTCATCATTTTTGGACCCTGTACATATAAATATTTGCCATGTAGTCCCACTCTTATGTCTGAGGAAGTGGACTTGTCCAGTCCATAAAAGTGCACATTCAAATATAGCAATGCCACAACATTTTTATCTTACCTTTTTTTTAAAAAAAAATACTTTTGTTTTTGCCCTTTCACTGTAGCATGGTCTATCACAGCTTCCTCTTCTAAAACTACACAGTGGAGGAAAGCTTGTGGTAAACTCAAATGGAATAAAAATGGTGACACTCCCATGACCATATTCTATCTCTATACTTGACCTCCATCCACAAGTAGTGGGCGGCATGTAAGTTGTAAAAATAAAGAAAAATAAAATAAATAAATAAATAAATAAATAAAATAAAGTGTGCCAAGGCAACCATAATGCACAGGCACAATTTTAATGTGCCACTGATATGGAAAACTATACATGCTTCATCCTGCCCTTAGCTGGTAGAAAAGGTTACCAGCATTTTTTAAAAAAATCAACTATCTATTTAATATAACAAGATCAACAAGAACAACAACAAGAAGGAGATTAGGCAGCTGCTGCTGTGATCTGACTTCTTGGGGACTGCCAGTGAGCCGAGACCAGGAACATTTTATCTGTACCTATGACCACAGTGCATCTGCAGGGCTAATGAGACCTCCAGAGAACCAGCCACTGTGGATGAGAAACAGACTAGAACTCTACTGATAAGAAGGTGGTGGTGAAACATGGCTGCTTTCACCAGCATGCCATTAAATCTCCTGTCCAGTCTTTGGACAGCCCGGTCTCCAGAGAAACTAGCTGTTAAGGTAGGAGGCTTACACTTTTAGATCTTACCTGAGATCTGAGTGAAAGAATTGTGTCTTCGAGTTCTTGCCTCAGAGATGCTGGCATCAGACCTCTAAGTTTGGTTTCATATTCTTGCCGTATAGCAGCAATCTGAAATAGCAAAGAAGCATTTGTAATGCAAAGAGGCAGCCCCAGCTTAACTTTCTTCACTTGGAAGTTTATATTTTTGGAACTGATGGGTACAGGGAGGTGGACATCAAATAAAAGTTATGTTGTAGTCCACTACCACCACCACCATCACCACCACCAACTCCTCTTTCCAGGCTTTTCTCTACAGAGAGTACTCAGAAGTGGCCTCCCATTCCTTTCTTCTTGGGTGTGTGTGTGGTTGTGTGTGATCTGGGACTGCACAGCTTGCCCTAGGCCTCACGGGCTGGTTCTTCTCCTAAGAGACAGAGTGAAGGACGTCCAAACACTGGCTCTGTGGCCAGATGCCAAACTCATGGAACTATCCAGCCAACTATTTCTGCTATAGGGTTAGGGAAGCATTCCTTAGTTGTCTCCTCTAGTATTAAAGATGTTTCCATTCCGTTACTGGTGAGTTAAAGCTTCCCTCACTGAGAAGTCTCACACATGTTGCTGGCTGGGGATGATGGGAATGGCATGCCAGAATTCTGAAGGGTGCCAACACGGGCAAAGCTCATGTAAATAACTTGAGCTAATGCCAACTTGCTTTCAAAATATTTAATAATAACTGGAGAATTATATTAAGAATGACAGCACAAGATATTTATCTGTGCTATGTCTCTTCTTTGAACCTTCCTTTCCCTCTCCAAAAACAACACCACCCAAACTAAACAAATTACTGTAGGAACAGTCTCACTCCAGTTTGTGTTCAGTCACTTCCTACTCCTACTCTGTACTTTTCACAGTTCATTCATTCAGGACTGAATTCATTATTTTTGCCAGGTGTGTCCCATATACTTTTCTTCTTCTTTTTTTGCTCCATCTTTCTCATACCAAAGACAAAGGTTTGGTTGAAGGACTTCCCCTCCTGGATGCTGTGGGCATTCTTTTGTCCCTGTATTTGGCCATTCATCTCAATTTCAAACATCCTGGTTAGCACTGCTTTCCAGTATTACAACATTAGTGTCCATCAATGGAGCAATAAAGCTAAAATAGCTAATGACCTAACTCAATGCAATCCAAGGCTCTAAAGTATTCCTGGATATTTTAACCCTATAAGATATTCCTTCTTCCTGAATTATTTCCCAGACCCATTGGTGGTAGCTGAACCAAAGAGTTTGTTCTACTACTTCCTCATATGGCCATTCCCCAATGCCATAACAATCAACACATCAAATGGATACTTCTTTGGTGGCATGAACAGAGGTTTCCTTCTGCAAGTTCAGTTCTTCGAAATTCCATGAGACCATAACATTCCAACTTGGGATGGAAAGTTTCTGGGGATTTTGAAAAGGCTAAGTCCTCTTTCCACGGTAGTGAGGTTGAATACAATGAAAATACAAGATATACAGCTCCTTGGATGATGTGCTCCTAGGAGGAGCACCATTCTGTGTTTTGCCCGTTAAGGTCTTCTCTGTATGAAGATAGTCATTCCTGCAGTGAAAGGGAAGCAAAAGATGTGGCCTGAAGGCCACAGCCCTTAGCCCTTATGTCATCTACACTTTGACTAATTTACAAGAATGACGGGAGTGAGACTCATTCTCTAGTCTATTTCTTCACTAAATCTCGCTACTCAAAAGGAGAAACATTAAAAACAAAATAAACATATTTTCAACTTGATTGTAACCTGACAGAATCCTACTTATCAGAACAAAAGAAAAATCTCTTTTCCCCTCCTGCTACATAAGCCAATCTTTTGTTTCCATTTTTAAAATAGTTTACCTGGTTTTCCAGAACACACCTCACCTGCTTTATTTCATCTTTCCAAGTGTCCAATACTTGTGCCTCATCCTTCCACCTAGAACTGTCCACCCCTATCAAATCTTCAAGAAGGTCTTGATTGAATTGTTATCAAGCTTCTCTAGTTAGATCTACAGATGACCCATTTCAATCTCTATTAACAATTAAGTGGTATTTCAGAGTGATCTAAAGGAGACAGCTAGGTTTCTGCTGACTACAATAATCTTTGGAACAGGCTTTGCACAGATATGTGGACGTTTAGTGACTGGTAAAGTCACCATCTTTTGACCACCCTTATTAGCTTTCTTCACTTACTTTACTTTTTCAGGAAGGAAACTGTCTTGGAAAGTGTACCACACTGCCAGTTAAAGCTCCCCTCCTGCTTAAACTCTGCTACCGGAGTTTAACTTTATAGGAACACAAATAAACAATCTCCATTAGGCAATTCACAAATATGAACTTGGATTAACTAGCACCTTCCCACTGATGCATGATTCAAAGATAGCTGCTTATGGAAACATGTTCACACCTTCCATATTTTGACCTTTACCTTGCATTGTTTTGTTCATTCAAAAGGGAGATGAGTCAAAGAGAAATATTTGCAGTTAAAACTGGTATACCAGCTGTGCCTGTTCCTCAAGATGTCTGATTTGGTGACATCAAAGCAAAAAGGGGGTTGAGGCCATCACAAAACACAATTGCAAAAATAGGTTACAGGCGATACCTTTGGTGACAGTGACACATTCTGTAGTTACATCCTGTTTAGATTACTGTAATCTAGTCTAGTTTGGGTCTATGCTATCTCCAGGACTGTGCCTCCCATCATGAGCCTGCCCGGGTATTAAGATCATCAGGAGAGGCCTTTTTCCTCGGTCCCCCACCCTCACAGATGTGTTTGGAGGGAACATGGGAGAGGGCCCCCTTCTCTGTTGCTGTTCCCAGACTCTGGGACTCCCTCTCCTAAGAGGCTAGGCCGGCCCCATCTCTGCTGTCTTTTTGCAAGCCACTGAAGACTTTTTTCTTCCAGGAAGTTTCCCCTCAGTGGCTGGCTACCTGAGTGGGATGTTTAAATTGATAGTTGGGCCGTACTGCTTTGAATGCATTTTTGGTCTTGCCTTTGTTTACTTTGTTTTACGGGGCCATTGGTTTAATCCTAGCATTTGTACACTTATGCATTTAGCTTTAAACATGGTCTTTTAATGATGTAAGCTGCCTTGGGTCTTTTCTTAAGGACAAAAGTGGGGTAAACATATTTTAAATAAGTAAATATCAATGACATGTTTTAGGTGTGGCTGCCACTGAAGATGGTTTCAGAACTTTGACTGGTTCAAAATGTAACTGCTAGAGTGCTGGCTGGGGGGGAGTTACATGGAGCCTATAAGGCCCCTATCACAAGAACTGCACAGGCTGACAATCTGTTTCTGGGTCTAATTCAAAGTGCTAAAGTCGTATATGGTTTGGGTCCAGGCCATCTGAAGGACTTGATGTCCCCATATGAGCCTTTCAGGCCCTTAATATCTGAAGAAGAGGTGCTTCTCAGTGGCGGCTCCCGGTGTGTACAATGCTCTCCCTTTTGGAAGGGCAGGCTGCTCCCTCATGCTTATCTTCCCACCCAAGGCCCATCTCTTTAGGCACACTTTTATTTATTTATATTTATATTTATATTTATATTTATATTTATATTTACATAGATGGCGACAAATAAACCAGATGGGCAAAACAAGCAAAAATCAGGGAACATTCAACCTCCTTGGTTGCCAAAAGTGGCCTTAAAGAGCCATGTTTTTAGCCACTTACTGAAAGTCAAGAGGGGCTCTACAATCAATATTTTGCTGGATCATATTGGACCTGCCACTGCAAAAGCATGGTTCTGGGTGGAGGTTTTATGAGACTCTCTGGGAGTGGCAACCCTGAGTGATAGGACTTGTGATGTTCTGGTGTTTTGTGTTTTCAGTTTGACATGTTTTAATGAGTTTGTGAGTTGCCTTGGTTCCCTTCCCCAGGAGAAAGGCAGCTGAAGAACGATGCAAATAAAAATAAAAAAAATGACAATTTACATTCTCTTCTTGGGAAAAGGATGGGGTTT
>JAHTLZ010000010.1:9284164-9306604 GCA_023846285.1 Phrynocephalus versicolor | reverse complement strand
GGGGGGGGGGGTGTTTGAAGGGTCTTCGATAATGCATTCCTGACAGCATGGTTTTTCCTAAACCCAATGCCTCCCTCTGGAACGATCCTAAGCTGAAGGGCAGTGAGTGGCTGCTCTTCTGCTCAGTTCAAACTCTAGTAAGCAAGAGCTTATGCAGATTGCTACCACCACCATCCTTCTTATAAGATGGAGGTCATCTACACACTTTGAGTTGTCTCTGTTCCTTAGGACAAGGAAAGGTGTCTCATATCTGACCAAGGTCAGTTTCTCTGTCTCTTTCAGTGCCCCACACTTTGGCATAAATACACATGTCATAATAAAGCAAACTCCAAAGTGGTGTGAAACAAATACTGCAGGGATCCATATTCAATGTTACCAAATAGCAAGAGTTTATCACACATCATAGAAAAATCCCCAAGATGCTAAGTTATAGATTGAAAACCTATCATAAAGTATTTATTTACGTATTTATATATTTATATTTGTACTTATTAACCGCCCGGTTTTCCCTCAGGAACTCTGGGTGGTATACAACAAATTGTTGCTAAAACAGAAGTACATTTTATTCCAGCTACGTAGAAAACATGAGAAATATCTCAAAGATCTAGTCATACAGTGGAAACAATCTAGATAGTGAAATTTAAATCCTCATTCTCATTGCAGTGACTAGTAAAACAGTCGCTGGAAGATTCAGAGCACATTCCTATTTGAAAAGACAGACTCTGCAAAATATTGGTGCAGTCTGAAAAAGAGCAGCACAGTAGAGGACAAATGAATTTTCCAAACTTAAAAGGCTCAAAACTAATTGGATGATTAAGTTGTTCATTCTAACCCATGATAGCATAAATGTTTTCAACAACATACTATTTGGGATTTAGATATACCACATATACTCAAGTATAAGTCGACCCGAGTATACGTCGAGGTCCCTAATTTAATCCCCCAAAACTGGGGAAACTTATTGGCTCGAGTATGAGTCTAGGGTGGGAAATGCAGCAGGGCCTGGCAGCTCCTGCTTTGTGAGCTGGGGGAGTGGTGTAAGATGTTTAAAATGACTTTTTGACACTGAGGCAAACACTTGCCTCGGTGGCTAAAAGTATTGACCCTAATATAAGTCGAGGGCCCCTTTTTTCAGCCCAAAATTAGGGCTGAAAAACTAGACTTATATTCAAGTATATATAGTAGTTTGCAAGGATCATGTCTGATTGTCACAAAGACAATCAGTGATTGGTCTTTTTCACCATGTCTGGTCATGTATTAAGAAGATAAAAAAAACCTGGGGCACCCAATCCAGTCAGTCACATCATTTAGGCTATTCGTTATACACACCTACATTTGCAAGGATGATTGATTTTACTTAAAATTTATGGAGAACCAACAAGACACTTGAAGCTTATAAAGTCTCCCTGAATTAAATGAAAAGGTGACAAATGCCAAACCCTAATGAATTTTGGAAAGCACAAAATTTGTCTGAAAACAACAAGGAGAGCCAATCGTCGGAATGGCAGCCAGATGAAATTCTGAATCAGACATAGCCAAAGACATGCTGAAGAACATCCTTGAAATAGCCACATCACGTTTGCCTTCCTCCCACCCCTTCTCATATTAAATAAATAGGATGACTTGAGTCACAGCATTCACTAAATGGGTTCAGTCGCAGCAGCTGTGCAGCTCTTTTGCCAGCTTGATGAAGAAACACCGAATACGGGATTGAACAGCAATTTGGCAGTTGACTTCAAAGGGAAAAATGAAACTTTGGAAGTTTGTTTAGCAGTTTGTTTGAGGGAGTCGGGGCATAACAAACATGGTTTTAAGCTGAAACTTCTCTCTGCGTTTAGTTCTTTTCATCAAAAGTAAAGGTACCCCATCCCTATGGGACTATTATCAAATTTGTGAATACTATTCAGTAAACGCATTAGCAAAAAGTAGACTTTAGTCCTTACACTTAATTAGTCCCTCCAAAGCGTGCCAGGCTCTGTGCAGAATGAGGTTCCTGCCTAAATGGATTGCAATAAACACTAAAACCATATCAAACCTTTAAAAAGAAATGTGAGATATGGGCCCCTCAGGATTCGGCCACTTCAAGCTGCCAGGAAAATGGACTGCACTGAATGTTCCCTTGTACGAAAAGTTCTCCATATGCAGAAAGTTGGTAACTTGGGAAGACATGTGGCAGCCTATTTTCCCACTCAATGCATTACCTTTCTATTGGTAAGAGAATTTTGGTGTCTGGACACATTCATTCATTGCCTGCTTGCTCAGGATCACACCACAGTGCTAGTTCTGGATACTTTCCCCCAAGGTCTGGATTAGTTTGAATTGTCCAAGAGAGAGATAACCAGGGATATCCTATCAACAAATGGGTTAGTCTTCTTGACCTAAGCTCCTATTGCCAAATTAATAGAAATTAAGAAACTACTAAACTCCTTTGTTTTGTTTTGTTTTTTAATGAACAACAATTAATAGAGAATAGAGGTAAGAGAAAAGCAGGTAACAAAACTACATACAGACAATTTGCCCTAATTTTGTCTTGTTTATCCCTTTATTCCCCTTCCCATTAATTTTCCCTTGACTCCTTTGCTGATCGTTGCATAGTATTTTATGTGGTGTGTTCCCCCCGTGAAGACAGGCGGTATAAAAATTAATAAAATAAATAAATCAATAAATACTTGAGAATGGTGGGCTCCAAGAATTCTGAGTTGTTCTCTCAATTGCAGTCTAAGGCAACTGAGGGCGGATCTCTCAGGGTAGAGAGCATGTGCAACACACAGGGCATATTTTAAACACTTTTTACAGATTCTAGATGATTCAGAGGATGTTAGACACAGAATGCACCCACATATATGTGATTTCACACAGACCATGAAGAAAAAGAAATGGTTGTTAAAGCTTGCAAACTGGCATGTTCCCCAAGAACCGAGTTCACTACCAGAACATACTGTGCTAATTACAATTTGGTTGCAGAATGTTTTATATCTACTAGCTTTTATTCCCATTTGGACTGCAGATCTACACACAAAGAATGTATTTTACTTAGAAACAAAATGTGCTATAATTTACGGCTTCTCTGCAAAACCCATATAATTTATGCCAAGACTGACAAATATTAAGACCTCCTTGAAATACTAACAAATGACTTCAATTAGAGAAAAAGTCACTCCAAATATGGTATTATGAATGATGTAACAGAAAATCTAAATTCAAATAAAAGCACAACAGGCAATTTCAATTAACGTAGTAATGAAGGATGCAAACCTTTTGCGCACAATTTAAAGAAAAATTGGCAACAAAATCATAGCAGGCAGACTTCTCATCTGGCAAGGTTCACATGTAACAAATAAGAGTAACATCCAAGTTGCTGTTCATCATTTACCCTAGAATATTATCAATTTCTTCTGTCACATTAACTTCCATTACTAGTGAGAATCAATAGAGGAATGGAGCTGGGCATTTGTGTTTTGCATGTAGACCTACAAATTTAATTTATTTATTTATTTATTTATTTGTTAATCTTATACCCCGCCCATCTTCCCAGTGGGAACTCTGGGCGGCTTACAGTTAAAATAATACTACAAAAGACAGAGAACAAGCAAAGACAAAACACAAGGAAAAGGAGCAAGATTCTTGCTGGAGCAATTAGATTGTGGTTAAAACTTCTATCCTATGCATACTTAACTTGTAATTAATCCCCCACTAGATATATGGGGATTCTCTTCTGACTGAGGAAGCATACACTGGATTGTTTTGTAATTTTAACAAAGAGGAGACCCAGGGCGTGAGTAACTGTGATTCTAGTTACCCAAGATGTTTTTTTATACCTTATACAGTATTAGAGATTCTTGTGACAACAGGGCAAAATTAAGCCACTGTGATCTACACATCACTTGCAAATGTTCAAAGAACTTCTGTTCCCTTATCTTGTAATCTTTATGGCTGCTCTTTAAAGAAAGTTAGCATTAGGAGCCTATGTTAAAGATCAGAGGCTCCAGGAGGGTCCCTCACTCAAGGTTGGTTAGTGAGTTCCTGGAAGTGGGGTAGGGGTGGGGAGAGAGAGGGGGGGAGAGTTTTGACACAGTACCTCCACCTTCGAATTGACACTTGTAATCACTATGTCCCATTAAAACCCCTTGTCCTTTACCTTAAAGACCAGTTCTCTTAAGTCAGCCATATGTGCCGAAAAGGACCATCTCTGTCTATTTTTGGTGCCACTTTTGTGTATTTCAGGGAAAAACATGGAATCATATTCAACCCAGAACAGTACAAGTGGCGCTATAGTTCTTCAAATACAGGCTCCAGTCCAGGGACTGTAACGTTCCAGACATCATGCAAGGATGAAATAATAAAGTATGGTAAATCACTATTCTATGAATGTGTGACTGCTCCAACTGAAAAGTCCTTAGAGCACTGTGTGAGATTTCAGCATTTCCACATTAAGCCATCAGCTCATTCAGGGTGGGGTTTCTGGACCCAACAAAACATACAATGAAATGTATTTGGCTACCATTAACATGTGGTATGCATCTTCTTGGAAATAAGCAGCACTAGCACTTAACTATTATCATTTTCAGGCAGCCAGAAAATAAGCACTGTGTTTAATTAAAATAGTATTATTATTATTATTTTGCATTCTTCTGGTGACTGGTAGGTCTCATCTAATGGTGAAAGGCATCTGCATACAAGAAGTCATATACTGGCTGTGTAAGGGAATGACAGATTAAAATGGTAGACTTTCTGGACAAAGAAAAATAGTTGCATCTTGTAAATACCCAACTGCTATTGGGAAATAAATTTGGATTCAGAACTTGCTAGACTTTCTAAAGGTGCATGTTTGCCCAATGTAGAGTGTGTTTACATTATGAAAATGGATCAGGGGAGGGATTGGGTTTTTGTAGTTTAACATCACATGGTAGTCATGTGAGTAATGGAGCAATGCATGCAATTGACTAAAAATCAACTTCTTATTTTTACGCTGCTTTACAGCATCATGACAATCTGTAGAAAGTTGCTACACACAAACAAAATTCAGTACATTTCTATACAGCTTAAAATTTCTCTTAAAAGTCATAATTTGAAGTTGGTTTTGTTGTAGATTTCTTGCCGTTATCTTATGGAAGATCTACATATCAGATTAATCAGGTAGAACAGCATTCTTAACACTGAACCAGTTTATAACGCAGGGCAGGGGTAGGGGTTATGTGGATGGACACTTTTCTATATTAAAAAGAAAACAAACAAAAAATTAAAGAAATAACAAAAACAGGTATACAAATGAAGGACCGCCTCCTTCCATACGAACCTACCCGGCAATTAAGATCGAGCCAGGGGGCCCTCTTGAAAGAGCCATCCCACAAGGAGGTGAGAGGGATGGCTTGTAGACATAGGGCCTTCTCGGCCGCTGCCCCCAAGCTATGGAATGCCCTCCCAAGTGAGATCCGCCTGGTGCCAACATTGATGACATTTCGGCGCCAGGTAAAAACCTTCCTGTTCCACAAGTTTTTTAATTGATATAATTAATTGACCCAGACTGTGGGTCCTTTGATGGCAATTTTAGTGTAATGATTTTAGTGTAAGGTTTTTATTATGGTTTTAATTATTTATTGATATTTGATGTTTTAACTGTTTTAATTCTTTGATTGTAAGCCGCCCAGAGACCTTTGGGTAGTGGGCGGCATATAAGTTGTAAAAATAATAAAAAATAAAAAATATATTGTCTATTTAAATTAGGATTAGGAAAAGAATGGCCTATATTCTTCATTCCTGATGCTAGAGTAAAATGAAGCTCTCATTTCGGGCATGATTCCATTGGCTGGTACCACGGTGGTACCTGGGAGCAGGATGTCAGCTGTCTCCAGGAAAATGTCTTGTTCCAATGCCTTGAGTCTCCTATTTTGTTTTGTTTTTTTCTTTCAAAAATCTGATCACCCACCTGGAAGAGCCTCTGTTTGCCGTTAAGGGCTTCTAGTTTTATATAATTCCTGACTACCAAAAGAAAAGAAGCCAAGCAAACTAGAGCAAGCAATATGCTCTAGAGCAGCAGCATTCTTGGGATTACGTGAGTTGGAGAGGAATAAAAGTCATCACTCAACACCATGGCATAGCTGTGGTCAGAAAACACTTGCTACTGGACTAGCTTGCCAGGCCTTGTCTCTGCAGGGACGCTGCTGCCAAATAACTTCTGCTCCTTTTCCTCAAAGAAAACATATCTGTGGCTGAGGCACCATATCATAAGCAGAAACATTAACTCCCACCACCACAAGAAAAATTAGGAATGGGCTCAAATCAGGTTCGTAATAGCAGCTTGTTGTCCTGAACAAGTCTACAAGTTCCAAACAGTCTCATTTGAGCAACAGCCTAGAAAAAAATAGCAGCTGTTATGTGAATATGGGAAATGAATATGGATTCTAAACCAGCTAGAACTACAGTTTTATACACTTAGAATTAGGATTTGCTGGGGGCAGGGGTGTGGTCAGAAGTGTAAAAACTATGGTTCCATTTATAGAGAAAAAAACAAAGTTGTTTCTCTGTCACCCATTAGTTAGCCAAGGCAGCTAGGAGAGAAGACAGTGCCTATTATTCCCAAACAGCTATTTCACCACATTGGCTACATTAACAAAAGCTAAACCACATTGTCCTTGTGTCTCGCCTGTCAAGCAGCAATATGACTGCCATCGCTTTGGTGACATATACGTGAGGGCTGGCTGTAAAACCCTGTATCTATATTGGGCACATCTGTCAAAAACTTGGGTATGATACCACACAACTGCTGTATAAATGATGGGGTATTCTATTGGACTGTGTTGTATTGCTTTATCTTAAAACCACAGGTCAGTGCTATATCAAATATATGTAACATTCTCATACACCCAAGCATGTGTATATGTATCTGTCATTTGGTTAACTGTAGAGTGTTCATGGAAAGTTATCTCATAATGACTTTGTTAATTTTAAGGTATCATGTGATACGGCTACTCCTCGGCAAACATATTCCAAACTGGAGCAACACTTTTACTAGGGCGCTAAAAAGTCACAAATGGGAAAAGCTTTTGAGGTTTTCCAGTATACTTCAACAGGCAACAATGCTGCATGACTTGGAATTAATGGTAATCGTCCCATCTTTGCTATTCTTCTGCAAGAAGGCAAAGATCTTTCTCTTCAGGCAAGTTTTCCCTGAGTGACAGATTTCCTGTTATGTGACTTTTAGATGAACTGTTATGTAGAGCCTCATAGCACAGTGGTTAAATGCCTGTACTGCAGCTAAAACTGTTCTCACGACCTGGGGCTCAATCTCAGGTAGCCGGCTCATGGCTGACTCAGCCTTCCATTCTTCTAAGGTTGGTGAAATGAGAACCCAGCTTGCTGGGGGGTGGGAGGGATATGTAGCCTGCATAATTAAATTGTAAACCACCCAGAGAGTGCTTGAAGCATTATGGGGAGGTATATAAGCAGAACACTTTGCATTGCTTTGCTTTACTACTGCTTGGACTGAATTTGTAATACTACTTGTGCTATTGCACTTTTAGTTTTCCATCTCTCAGAGTGGTATTTCTTTCTTTCTTTACTTATTGTTAGCTTTAATATTGCTTCTTAATGATGCAAGATGACTCTTCACAATCTTGGTTTTTAGCCTTGAATACTGTCTTTAATATAAATCTTGTACACTCATTGTCACCAATTTTGTATATTGTCCTTCAATGTTGTAAGCCGCCTTGGGGTCCGCTCCATGAAGAAAGCTGGGGTAAAAATATTTTAGCTAGCTAACTAAATAATAGTTCAAAAATTAATCCAGGTGTAACACTATTGGCTTATGAAGTCAGACTGCCATTAAAGCAAAATGGAGTTTAAGATTCTAGACGAGATACAGACAAAAAGATATCAACAGGGCAATTTCTCCCACCTTTGTAGATAAAAGGGAGAATTCCCTCACAGATCTGTCAATGGCCTTTTGTAGCTCTTTGTAGCATGAAGCACGGTTTTAATCTTTACACCAGCAAGATCGGAGAATACATTTTAATATTAATCTAGGTTAAAAATATTAAAGACAAAATGACGAAGTGATCATACCTAATGGATTGGAAGAGACAAAATCCTCAAGCATCTGAAAGCCATTACAATGTGTGCATTACTATAGTGTTTGATGGTTGCAACATGGCAACTGTGAAAGATGAGTGCATGGAGCGTGCACTTAGGACACTCTTGGTAGATGATATGGAAATTACATAAAACAGTGAGGGACAATTGAATGCTTCCAGTGCCCTGTAAAAGGCAAACTAAGTCCAATCTAGTAGACATTCCATCAGGATAAGACTAAACAGGGATAAAAAGCAAGGGGGGGGGAGTCATCTTTCATGAGAAACCAATTTCACTCAGAGTGCAACTACATGGTCAAATACTGTGTGGGATTTGTTCCGTTTATAAAGCAGGTGGATTTGAAGTAATTTTACTTACCACATGATGCAAAGATTGATTTGAATTAGTCCAGCCCCCTTTTCTCTCAAAGTGGCTTTTTCCCCCTTTGTTACTCGAGGGCTTCTACTTTTTCAAGGCAGAACAATTGAGACAGTCTTTTTTCCATGCAGTTAACTGTGATACATCCTTTTCAAGAGAGGAGTTGAGTCTAAAGGCTGCATTTTGGTGATGTAGGCAACTGGGACATGACATTTAGACCCAGAGGAAGCCTTGTGATTTTAATGTTGGGGATTGGGTTCTAGTCCTGGAACTTGTCCAACATTGTAAGCTTCAGATGGTGCAGGAAGATCCTTCTGTTGCAAATCAAAAGCTTAGTGCTGTTAAATATTCAACAGACAGGTCTGAAAGTGGACTAGCTACTCATTTCAATAGTTTAAAACCGAGTGTGACCAGAGATGAGATAAGTCTTGCAGATGTTACTTGAAAGTAAGAATAACAGATGGGAGGAGGAAGGTGGTGAATGGTGATACCTGTTATTAAACCATTCTGACATGTGAATTATGTATTTTGCAAAATTACTATTCAAAATTACTATTCAAAACTTTGATTTCTGTACTCTAGACTGTTAAGCACCTTTCTCTATGATTTTTCGATAGAAAGGTTTTTGAGAAACGTAGTAGTATAAGGCTTCAAATGAGAAAGCTACTTCATAGCAAACCATAAAAGGATCAGCAGTGGTGGAAGTAGAGGAAGGAAGGAAGGAAAGAAGGAAAGAAATAAAGGACAGGCTGTGGGCTGGAATATGACTCGTGTGGTATCTAGTATAAATGGTAAATCTGCAGCCCCTGTGTGAGCACTGATGGTGATTTCAAATGTAATGCAAGCTGCGAATCACACTGTACTGAAGAACTCAGAATGATATGTCTTCCCAGTACAGTTGCACCCTCAGGTAGACATTCCTTATGGTTTTGCAGCTATCCTAACAGGCTAAAGGAGATGGAGAGAGATAAAGCTGAATTATGATTAGACATCCTGCAAAACCAGCTCCATTAATGAGTCAAGGAAGCCAAGGCCAAGATATCAGACTATCACCCAACAGCTATTCCATTAGGACGAAGAAACTTGAATATTCAGAAGGTGTCTCGGTTTTCTTATTTTCTTCTCCTTGAATCCCTCTTTTTTTGCTTTCATTTTGTGTCTTTTCAATGTACATGCCTCATGACTGACTTATCTTTATATTGATATGTAACTAGCCCTGAGAGTTTTTTCTAACTGCATGTCCAGCAAGGCATAACTGCTACAAGTTAACAGTTAAAAGTTATTCAGGTCCCTGTAGATGCAGACAAGATGGTTGCTTGCATGGCTACAGAATGTGCGACATTGGGGAAGAAGGTGAGTGTTGTCTGAGGGCACAAGGGCCTCTGAGTTCTCCTCATTGATCTTGCAGACAGCACCCTGGGCATCTGGAGGCTCATTCTTGGTTGCCATGACAAAATCCTCCACAGTCAGCTTCAGTCTGATCCGGGAGCAATGTCTCACCATGACCTCTTTCACCATGCCATGAGCCATGACAAGTTGTGAAACAGTCCCAGCACCATATATGAGGGACAAAAGCCAAGACTTCAAACAACTTCAAAGGAACGCTCATCATTGTACGTGTCTATATGCGTTTAGTTACGTAAATCTGAGGCCAGATGAAATGACTTCTGCAGGAGAAGCATTCCTCTAGGCCATGTATGAGGCAAGAGCTGGGAAAATCTACATGAGAAGAGGCACCACATGCACAAAAGGAAGCAGACTTGCATCTAAAATGTGAGCTCACAACACTATCCCCTATGCTGAAAGGCAGCACAGATTGAATCTTTTAAAACAGGCCCAATCACTTTTGGCTTTAAGATGCCACAACACTCTTTGTTGTAGAAAGATACTCAAAGCAATGAAAACATGTTAAATCACACACTGCAAAACCCATTCTTATCCATGGGAAACTAAAATCAAGACACCTCCCTTGCTCAAGATCAAGTGGCCAATGCATAGCAGAACCCTGCTAAAAACCTTTTGCTAGTTGCTTAGGATTAGTAAGGGGAATCTGAGGCTTCAGTATGGAAGGGCTGACTTACAATAAACATGAAGTTTAAACGCTGGCTCAGTATTATAACCAATAAAAGTCACCTACAGTTTTCTGGCTCAGTTGTAACAGAATGGAAATATGAAGAAAATGCTTCAAGATCAAAGCATACTTTTCAGAAGTGTCCAGTTGGAGGACAAATGTTGTCCCAGCAGCTCGAAGACACTGAAGACACCAAGAATCCCGGCTTTCTTCCCATTCCACTTTTTAAAAGAAGGTACAAAAAACATGCAACACTGCACAGCTCCTAAAAGTCATTTACATATAGTATATGATTAATTAGGTACATGCAAACTTCTGTAACAGTTTAATAGTCATTATAGTTAGAGTGGACATGTATGTCCCGAAGCACTTTATCTATGAGGACCAGGTGAGGAAACAAAACTGGTTTGCAAAAGCAGAACAGTGAGGCTCAAAAACAAGTGACCTGTTTGAGGACTCAACATGGGAAAACTTAAAATGATAGAGCCCTGAAATTAAAAGACCCCCCTCTTAGCTCCCTGTCAATTCACTGATCAAACAAATATTCATGTTTTTTTTTCACCCGCCCAAACAAAACACATCCCAGGGTCCTTCTTATCTCTTGTCTAATCAAAGCTCATGGAACACCTGTTCCAGTTACAGAGGAAGGTTTATTGCCAATAGCCATCCCACTTTAACCTCTACTGGTCTGCTAACCAGCTGACCAGCCCACAACTTCTACTGCTTCCTACTTCCCTTCTGAAGTGCTCTCCACACCTCCATAAGGGAAGGTAGGAACAATCCTTGCCAATGGCAATAGGAAAATGGAAGGAGATTTTTCATCTTCTAAACTCATTATGGCTACATTCTAAATAAGAAGTCTGTGAATGGAGGGCAGCTTCCCATCACTGACCAAATTAATTATCTAATGAAGGAAATGAAGGCAAGAGGATGTTCTACAAAGAATAAGCACAGAAAAGCATGGCTAATGGTCCTTTAAAACAATGCTGATGGTTCCTGCAGAGTATAACCAGCCCAATTCTAGAAATGAAAGAAAACACACACACACTCAGGCTTCTGTCCCGTGTTGATCCAGCAACCAAATGCCTACTTTGTTAGCCTGAAAATAAAATTGATTGGAAATTTGTATATATTACCCTCACCTCTCCAACAAAAAGTCTCTTACCTGTTTCTGTTACTAACCCGCAACAGGTTTTAAATCTAGGTTTTCTCATCTACGCCCTCAGTCCCATGCATTACCATGGTTTCATTTTTATACTGAAATGAAGATCTATCCTGTGGACCCAGTAGTGGCACCAAGAGAAAATATTTGGAACACCCCCTCCCCCTTTTCAATGCATGCAGGAGTCAAAAATGTAGCCCATAGGATGGGAAAGCTACAGCCTGCTTGTAGAGCTAACTAAATGACTGTATGGATCAAGGGTTATCAGAAAACTGCTACTTTTCACCCTTTCCTTCTAAAATCCCACACATTTGTATTTTTTCTTTCCCTTTTATTATATAATCAATCTCTGTCAGCTCCCAGCATCAAGTGTGACAAGCAATTCTGTCCGCTGAAAGGCACCAAATTCGTCCATTGTTTCTAGACTATTCAGCACTAGGAAATATTTTATTGTGCCCTGTAAAAAGAAAAGCTCTGTCTTCAATGTGCCCTTCCCTAAATGGGGAAAATATAAACAACTGAAATTGCAGAATGTATAATCAGCACACGAACGCTGGCACAACCCCTTAATCTTCATATCGAAAACTTGCCCTCTTTCTTGAAACCAAGTTTACTTAGTGCCTTTCAACTTTGTTTACATGCCTTTCTCTCTCTCTTATCCTCTTTCCACTTCCTGTTTCCAGCTGCCCAAATTGTTTCAACTATCTGCATTTGCTATGGCAGCTACCGGCTCACCTTTGTACCTTTCTGAGACAGTACCTGAGTGCCAAGGCCAAGCTTCAATGTTAGCCTCTTTCTAACCGCTACCTCCCTCTCTAGACCTTTCTAACACTCTCCCATTGGTTTGAAAGCTGTCTCCCTTTTATAATCTTTTTCATCTGAATAAAAGAAGTAGGGAGAAAATCACTTCTGGAAAATTCTCATTTCATTAACACTTGCTATTCCAAGCACAAGCACTACTATGACATCAAACGTGATTGTAACCTCACTCAAATGATCACAGTTTCCCAAGAAATTTCTAAGATTGCCCTTCTTTCTGGTTGTGTTTCAACCAACATTCATTCTATGGTGTGCACACATTGCTCCAGTGCCCTCCACATGGGGCTTTCCCATCCCTCTGCACCCATCATAACTGTCATGATTGCAATGGACCCCTTAGGGAGGAGTTTCACGCACTTTTGAGCATGGAAGAGAGTTCTGCAAAATGGGGACAAAAAATAGAGAGGGCACATTGGTTTCAACTTTTCTTTGCTATACTGTATAGCAAACAGCCCTGGGTAATGGAGTTCGCATTAAGGGGGTGGTATATAAATAAATAAAGTGAAATTTTAAATAACTGCTGACATTACACAAGGATGATAGAAATAATCTACTGTATGTGGAAGGTTTTCACTACATATAATGTACTTATAATGTGCTACTTGTAATACTACTTAATTTAAGCTACAAAGCTTCTGAAAAAGCATTGGTCTCTTACATGTTAAAATATCTGTGAAGATTCTCACTCATCCAGGGGAGTTTATCCAGAAGCTGAGTCATGGCAACTGGACTTTCTTGAGAGATCGAAATGTTTCACTGCTCATCCAAGCAGCTTCGTCAGTCTGAGGACAGTCTTGGATGAGCAGTAAAACGTTTTGATCTCTCAAGAGAAGTCCAGTTGCCATGACTCAACTTCTAGATTTCTTTTTAAAATATTTTTTTCCCTGTGGGATCTACCTGACATGTTGCATAGATACTTCTGCAATGGCTCAGTAATGAATTTTGCTCATGAAGGTTATGGACTTGCTCTCCAGCAGATATATAGTAAGTTAGAAACTCTATTTTCAAATGGTAGGAGTATGTTCAGCGTTTGGTGAACTCTGCAGAATTCTGCATATAAACCTAGCAACTTTAACTCCATACATGTAACAACAGAAAAGGCCAGTTATTCTATACAGAATCTTGTATGACTCATTACAAAGGCACTGACCTGAAGAAAGAACACAAAAGGACAAGAACAAGTGCTAGAGATGCACTGAATTTGATGTTTTGCTAAAAATCTATCAACTCTACTCTTTTGTTTAATGTAAGAGTTATAGCAGGAGATATGGCAGAAAGACAAACCTGATAAAGCCAATAAAATGATAGGAATACCAAAATGGAACCTTGTAAGGTCTGATGTTCCTTTGCATGAGGAAGCAAACTGAGTATCCAGTTAAGTCCTAAGTTCCTTTTACCCCCTTTGTTCTAGATCCATAAAGGTATTAGTAGGCAGAGGATCATTACATTCAAGGGGCATTTGCAGCTGTATCAGCAATCCATTGTGTTCACTGAAGGACTAAAGCAGTGTGAAGATCTCATTTTGTTATAAACAAAAGATGAACATTACCCTGCAGCAAGGCATGGCCATAAATTATGGACTACTGTACTTCTTTAGCCCAGCCCCCCCCCCAAATGTCTGAGGAATGCGGCACTGGCATCATTGAAGCAGCATAAGAAGCGGTAAACTTCTATCTGTGCTTTCACTTGATGAGATACAATCATTCTTGACTTTCCCAGTTTCATAATGCATGACTCTAAATGCTTCTGGTATCCAGGAAGTAATGGATGCCAAGAGCACTTGGCAAGAGTGTTATACGCCTCCAAAGCATAATATGCAAACAGATAAATGTTTTCTATTCTGCATTTCAGTTTGAGTTACATCCAGAGATTTGTGAAGGGAGGTACCTGATTTTCTGGGGGAAGGGTGTGAAATAGAGAAAAGGGCACGAAAGGGGGGGGGGTAGAATGGAAGAAAATTCTCTTTATTGCTGCAATCATAAATAAGACTTGAAGTATATTAGTTGTGCTGTGGGGGATTACTACTTTTTAATATTTTTCAACCAGCCTCGCTAATCTGGAAGGCAGGAGTGGTAATGGCCCAGTCTAGAGGGTTTAGAATTTGTGGAAAGGAATATGTAATGGAAGAAATGAACAGGAAACACAAAACAACAAATCAACTGAATACTCCAGTAATTTTATTTTTACCCCCTTAATCGCTAAGTTAAAGGATGTGTTCCAGGAGATCAAGGCCAAGATCGTCCGCACTATTGGAACTGCTATCACTGTACGCGTGTGTGAAAGCTGACAGGGGAGAAATGATTCATTTGAAATGTGGCACTGGAGCTTTGCAGACACCCTAGATTGCCGGAAAGTCAAACAAGTGGATCAGAGAGCCAATAAAGCCTAAACTGTCCTTGGAAGCAAAAATGATGAATCTGAGGCTGCCCTACTTTGGGCACATTATGAGTAGGGATGGTGCTCTGGAAAAGACAAGAACGCTGGGAAAGGTTGAAGGAAGCAGGCAAGAGGGAATCACTGAGTCATAGAATCATGAAGTTGGAAGGGGACTGTAAGGCATCAAGTCCAATCCGCCGATCAAGGCAGGAATACAAATCATAGGACATCTGCCAGGTGGTTGTCCAGATTTCTCTTGATTGCCTCCAGTGTTGGTGTACTCACCACCTATCAAGGTCAAGGGTTCCATACTGCTCTAACACTTAGGCAGTTTTTTCTGATATCCATCCAAATTCTGGTTTCCTGTAACTTGAGCCATCGTTGCATGTCCTGCATCCTGGGTTGACTGAGAACAGATCCTGTCTCTCCTCTGTATGGCAGCCTTTCAGGTATTTGAAAAGTGCAATCATATCTCTCCTCAATTTTTTCTCAAGGCTAAACATTTATTTATTTATTTATTTATTTATTTATTTTTATACTGCCCATCTTCTGGAGGAACTCCAGGCAGTTAACAGCATCAATAATATCAAAAAAAGTAAATAACAATATAACAAAAAAGAAAGAGAAAAATAATAATGATAATAAAAGTCATTCTAATACAAAATATACAAAATATGAAAATAGATTAACTATACTAATAGTAATAAACAAAAAACATTAAAATATATTTGGCAAGATGGAATATGCCACAAGCTTTGATGAAGTTAAAATATGCTTTGTCTACAGCAGACCTGCACAACAGGTAGACCGCGGGCAGTAGCCCGCAAAGAGTTCAAAAGTAGCCCGATGGCCATCAGTAAAAAAAAAAAAGGGAGGGGATAAGTTCTCCACCCCTTCCTTCCCCACCCCAAGGACCACCACTGCCCCAGCAAAGTTCTAGGTCTGCCAGCCCACTGTCTCAGCCAAGCGGGGCAGATCAAGGGCCATGACACAGTCCCCTGTTCCCCCGCCAGCCAGATGATCGGCACACCTCTGTCTCGTGACCAGCTGAGTCACTGGTACAGAGTGGAGGGAGGGGAGGGGACAGCGAGAGGTGGGGGCGTGGCCATGCCCATCTCCTTTGTGTGGTGACCTCTCTCCTCCCCCCCAGATAATTCCTTCCTCTCACCCTTCCTTCGTCCTCCTCCTCCTCCCTCCACCCCCACGGCTGCCTCACAGACACTGTGATCTGCCACTGCCACCGCTCCTCCTGCTCCCCTTCTGAGCCATTCCCTCCTCCTTGTGCCGCCATGGCAATGTGATTGTTCCACTGCTGGCTCATCCTGCCCCAACTGTGCCGCGAACATGGTGGAGGAGAGTGAGAGCTGCAGGCAGCAGCAGCAGCAGTGGCAGCAAGGGGGCTAAAAGGGAGAAGGGGGAAATTACGAGGAGGATGCCGGGGGGGGGGAGGAGAGTCAAGTCAGGCCCCGGGTGGGTTGGGAGGGAAAACAATACCTTTTAAAAAAAAAGACTTCCATGGCTCAGAAGGGGAACAGGAGGAGCAGTGGCGGTGGCGGGTCATGGTTTCTGTGTCATGTGGCCGTAAAAATTTGGAGAACGGGATAACCAATACAAAAAAGAGGCTTCAGCAAGAATGGAGAAGGCAAGAAGACATGTGAATGATAACAATGACAAAAAGTAAGGCCTTGGCAGACATAGAGAAAGAAGGTAAACAATTTTTAAGGAGGATAACTCACAAACCTGAACTGCGGACAACAAGTGACTAGAAGATCAGGCAAGGGGCTTGGCAGAGGGGAGAGAAATATAAGTGCTAGCAACATTCCTCAGTGGCACCTAGAAAGAACTTCAGCTGATCTCGAATGATCCAAGCAGTTTTGAGCAGGCCCCAAAGCAACCCAAAGATATGATTCACAGAGGCAATGAAGAACAGTTATTTAAATGAGGCCTTTGAAAATGGTTAATTTGTCCAAAAACAAGAACAGCTGTAACTGGTCAATATTACCACTGCCAGTCTGTGATCAGCTCCTGTTTTGGTTGGGATTTTAACTTTGAATGTTTTTGATCTCCTGGGACACACAACAGGGAATCAAATTCCTGACCCCTGGTTTTACTAATGATTTTATTTTTGTTTTACTATGTGTTGTTTTAATAAATAGTGTTATTGGTCAGAATCCTATTGAGAGTTTTTTTTTACAGAATAAGTGAAATAGTGCAAATTGCAGCAGCATATTGCAACTGAGTAACAAGTTGCCAGTTGTATGCCTTGCAATGTGACCAAGACGCAAGCAGCGCCTTGTTAAGAAGCTTGAATTTGCCACTGTACCCGTATGATTTTACTTACAACAGAGTAAAATCCAAAGAGGGTGGGATTGTTTACATTTTTGGATTTCCCATTTATTATCCAGATAACGACACCGCAGTGCCCAAAAGTGAAATGAATTTTTTTAAAAAGCCTGAAACTATATTTGAACTTTGCATCAAATCAAAAGCTGAAACTTCTTGGTTCGTCTGCTCTTTTTCAGTTCCAGCCCTTAGGATTATTTGTCACCCATTATTTCACTTGACCTTGAACCCAAATGTTCTTTTTATTCACAAAAATGTCTCGCTGGAGATGTCTTTACTGAAGATGAGACTGCCAATTCAGAACATATGGTCCTAAGCTGGATATAAGACAGCTCCTATGTTTCTAATTTGTTCAACTTCTCTTCTCCTTTTCTTCTCCTTTTCACTGGATGAAAGCTCAGAATGAGAAAAGGAAAGGTGTCCTTGGGGGGGGGGGCTGCACGAAACATTAAAGGACACCACATTTTTACAAACCTTCTGCAATCCAAGTTTCCTGCAGCCACTGAAATGTCTTGCTTATTTTGCCAATGAATTTAATTTTTAAAAAATGGAATTAAGATAGAACACTACTGGATATAAAAGGATAAATGCGATTGAAATTGAAACTCTGGCTGCTAATAATTTGCAGCTTTAAAAAAGCAACTTGGGTTTTAACCTTAAATGCCCCGAACATTTTCTCCTTAGCGGTTAAAATGAAATGTTAGCTTAATGATTTCAAGTTGAAGCAATGGGCTAGAAAAAGCCTATGTTCCCCCTTCCCTGAACCTATTAGGTTTCTAGTCCCATGGTTCATGGGTGTTGCAGTTCAAAAATATCTGGAGCAAAGTAGGTGTACAACAAATGTCATATGAGCCAGCCAATGTCTCAGAAAGATCAGCAACAATTATGTTGTGAAATAGAAGTGAAACAGATATCCTACAAAGCAGTGAAATGGACATCACATGAAGTGAAATCTCTGGTTACATTGTATGGCAATCAATTTTTTTAAAATTACACTTTTAAAAAGTTGATTATTTTTCCAAAGTGTAGCAGCGTTTTAAGAATATTTGACACACAAGAATATGTAAACATAGACAGTGAGTGCTCATGTTTTGTGTGCAGCTGAGATCAAATCCTAACAAAAGTTTATTTTGTGTGTGGAGGAAACAACATATTCAACATATTAAACTTCTGCATAGGAAAGCATAGCTTGTTCTTTCTTGCAAAGTAGGACTGACTTGCATGACTGAAAAAGCTGGAGGTAAACAAGTCCTTAAGATCCTCACCTCTTGATTCTTTTCCAAGTCTACTCCCTCACCAATGCTTTTAACCTAACCAACATTCTGGACCAATTTTCCAACAGATACAATGCGTAATGTGTAGTTTGCCCCCTACTGAATACATCAAACAAGAGAATGAAGTTAGAAACGTGCCTAATCTAAAAACAAGACAAACATGGAAAACCAAGATACCACCCAAAAAGAAATAATGAGAAGCAGATTTGTGTTCTTAATTAAAAACACAACAATTTTTCATGTCCCACTCATTTGTTTGTTGTTGTTACAGAATCAAAACACAAGCTTTTTCCTTTTAATGAAAAACAGCAGACGTTTAAACCTGCATTTTTTCCTCTTGAAGCAGACTTGTAAAAGTCCAGGAAATGGCATTTTGTAATTGTGCCAAAGCTAATTTTTGAACCTTTGCAAAATATGATATTGAGGCAACAATATTTGGTACAAATAGGGGAAAAAATCCAAGGAAGTGCCTTAATGATCATGTTTGGTTCATGTGCTAATAATGAGCTGGTCATTATTATTGGCATGCCCCAGAGCTGGTATATTTCTTCTAACTCAGGAATGACAATGAGAAGGCCCATCTTTTCAATACACTTACTCACCATTATGCTCTTTTATATGACAGATGAAACTGAAGGGTTAATTGCTACAGGGGGGAAATTAGCCATCCTCTGCCCTATCCATCAGCCATAGGAATTTTATCAGTTGAAACTAATACCTGGTAAAGTTAGACCAAACCATTAGAAATGTTTTCAATATCAATGAATTAGACTTAGTTCAGAAAGTGCTAGTTCTGACAGATTACAACAGAGCTTTCCTTTCAACTTGAGTGTGATTGAGTTGAGATCAGTTAGCCTAGGATGGTTTTGGTAGGAAGAGTTCAGGAAGAATGCAGTGTTGAGAAAATGCTAACCATTCCAGCCTACTTACATATTCTTCTGTCTTAAACACTAGATCCAAATTACTTCTAGTCAGTCCACACTGAGCAGAAGCAGATTTTTAATGACTCAAGTCCTTCCATGTTGATGCTACTCAGTTAAAATGTGGACATCGTTAAGTATAACATAGACCAGGCCCAACGGTTTGGGTTCATTTTTCAAAGAAGAACATAAGAACATAAGAAGAGCCATGCTGGATCAGGCCAAAGGCCCATCTAGTCCAGCTTCCTGTACCTCACAATGGCCCCACCAGATGCGTTTGGGAGCGCATGAGACTAGATATCTGTCTCCTGATACCACTCCCCTGCATCTGGCCCTTGAAGTACCCTGGTTTTAAGACTGGAGATTACACATCTCCATCATGGTTTATAATCCGTGATGGACTTTTCCTCCAGGAATCTGTCCAATCCCCTTTTGAAGGCATCCAAGCTGGATGCCATCACCACATCCTGTGGCAGGGAGTTCCATAGACTAACAACGCGCTGGGTGAAAAGTAATTTCTTTTGTCTGTTCTCACTCTCCCAGCCCTCAACTTGAGCAGATGTCCCCTAGTTCTGGTATTTTGTGAGAGGGAGAAGAGCTTCCCTCTATCCACTTTACTCATGTCCCGCATTATTTTGTACGTCTCAATCATATCTCCCCTCAGGCGCCTTTTTTCCAGACTAAAGAGCCCCAAATGTTTTAGCCTTTCCTCATAAGGGAGGTGCCCCAGCCCAGTAATCATTTTAGTCGCTCTCTTCTGCACCTTTTTCAGTTCCACTATGTCTTTCTTGAGATGCGGTGACCAGAATTGTACACAATACTCCAGGTGCGTCCTTACTATTGTCTTGTATAATGGCATTATAATGTTGGCTGTTCTATTTTCAATCCCCTTTTTGATAATCCCTAGCATGGAATTGGCCTTCTTCACCGCTGCCACACATTGGGGAGACACCTTCATGGAGCTGTCCACCAACACACCAAGATCTCTTTCCTGATCCGTCACGGATAACTCAGAGCCCATGAGTTGATAGATAAAGTTTTGATTTTTTTGCCCCAATATGCATTACTTTACATTTGGTTACATTAAAACGCATTTGCCATTTCGTAGCCCATTCCTCCAGTTTGGAGAGATCTTTCTGGAGCTCTTCACAATCTTCTCTGGTTTTTACCACACGGAAAAGTTTTGTGTCATCTGCAAACTTGGCCACCTCACTGCTTATCCCTGTCTCCAGGTCATTTATGAACAGATTGAAAAGCACCGGTCCCAGGACAGATTCCTGGGGCACACCGCTTTTCACCTCTCTCCATTGTGAAAATTTCCCATTGACACCTACTCTTTGTTTCCGGGATCTCAACCAGTTCTCAATCCATAAGAGGACCTGCCGTCTTATCCACTGACTGTGCAATTTTCTCAGCAGCCTTTGGTGAGGGACTGTGTCAAAAGCCTTTTGAAAATCCAGATATATATCCACCAGTTCACCGAAATCTACATGCCTGTTGACCTTTTCAAAAAATTCTAAAATATTTGTCAGACAAGACTTACCCTTGCAGAAGCCATGCTGATTTTATCTCAGCAAGGTTTGTTCTTCTATGTGTTTTAAGTTTTTCTCTTGGATGAGGCATTCCACCATATTCCCTGGGACAGATGTAAGGCTAACCAGCCTGTAGTTTCCCGGGTCCCCCATCCTTCCTTTTTAAAAAATTGGTGTGACATCTGCTATCCTCCAGTCCCCCGGCACTGTGGCCGTTTTAAGAGACAAGTTGCATATTACCGTTAAGAGATCTGCAATTTCATTTCTCAGTTTCCTAATAACCCTTGGGTGGATGCCATCTGGGCCTGGTGACTTGTTAATCTTCAATTTATCAATTAGTCCTAAAACAGCCTCTCTTTTAACCTGTATTTGATTTAATTCTTTAGTCAAGAGGGGCTGTTCAGGCAGCGGAATCTGCTCATGGTCCTCTGTCGTGAAGACAGATGCAAAGAACTCATTTAATTTCTCTGCAATTTCCAAGTCCTCCATAATCTCCCCTTTTCCTCCCTCATCATCCAGGGGGCCAACTGGTTCTCTGGCAGGTTTTCTACTTCTAACATATTTAAAGAAGCTTTTATTATTACCCTTTATATTGCTAGCCATGCGTTCCTCAAAATCTTTCTTTGCCTCTCTTATCTTCTTCTTACATTTCTTATGCCAGAGTTTGTGTTCCTTTTTATTTTCCTCATTTGGGGAGGATTTCCATTTACAGAAAGACCTTTCCTTGCACTTTAGAGCCTCTCTAACTCCACTTGTTAACCATGCCGGTGCCCTCTTGGACTTAAATGAGCTCTTCTTTCTTTGTGGTATGCACTTGTGCTGGGCCTCTGTTACCGTTGTTTTAAACAGGTTCCATGCACTGGAAACTGTTTAAAACAGGTTGCACTTCCTAGGGGAGTTATGGAAAAGCCCACTCCAAAACAGCGTTTCTCTTGAGGATATTTTAATATCTGCAGGTTCGAACTTGATGGCAAAACATCTTTTAATGTTGAGTAATGAGCAAGCATCATCCTTATAGTTGGAGTACATGAAAAACTTCTATTTGCAATCTGAATGATTTGCAGCTTCTAGTTATGCCCAAATAGAGGGCACAACAATTTCTTCAAACTGTAGTTACTTCGCTCAAGTCATGATTTACTATACCATTTTGTGAACAGTCAGTTTGAAAAATTTCTCCATATTCAGATATAACTACAAATGGAGGTTTTAAACTTTGTTTTCTAAGTATTATTAAGCGAAGGACAATGTGACTGGCTGGCTGAGTGGGATTTTTAAATGGATTGTTATGCCTGCTTTGAATGTGGCGTCAGTATTGCTTTTGTTTACTATTTTTTGTGATATTTCTTTTATCCATTTTAGCATTTGTATACTTACTGCTTTTAGCTTTAAATATTATCTTTAAAGGATGTAAGCAGCCTTGGATCCTTTTCAGGAGAAAAGTTGGGTAAAATGATAGATAGATAGATAGATAGATAGATAGATAGATAGATAGATAGAT
>JAHTLZ010000010.1:9244179-9284154 GCA_023846285.1 Phrynocephalus versicolor | reverse complement strand
GATAGATAGATAGATAGATAGATAGATAGATAGATAGATAGATAGATAGATAGATAGATAGATAGATAGATAGATAGATAGATAGATAGATAGATAGATAGATAGAATGAGTGAGTGAGTGAGTGAGTGAGTGAGTGGCCAGAACTGATGCCTGCTAATTTCTGTAACCAAAAAGCATGGTTTAGTGCTATGTCTGACCATTCCTTTTTAGAATCCTTTCTTACATAAAGCACAAGATCAAGGCTATAGGTTGAGCAGCAACTACAGTTTTCTATAGATCTTTTCTGAAAGTTGTTGAAATAATCACATGAACACTTGAAAATATACTGCAGACAATGCTACTATTTACAAATACGTATAAACAGTACAGCAACCTAAGATGATTGAAACAAGGGGCTGAAAGAAAGCACTGTCTAAAAACTTTTCCTCAGGGTCCAGGCAGTTTAATTCTTTTTTAAAAAAATTAACCAAAACCAAAACCAAATAAACCAAATGTGATGCACCCTAATACAGCAAGAAAGTACAGTAAGCAGCCAGGCAAGAAAATCCTCATCATATATGGGGGGGGGGGAGTCCCACACATTTTGTCCCTGCTCAGACATTTATTAGGCAAAGGAATTATACCTGCTCCTCTTTCTCCAGATCTTTCTGTTGTAGTCTCTTTTCTGCAGAGCGAATCTGATTGCAATAGCTTTCCATCTCATCTTGCAAGCCCTGGAACGATTTCAAAGCAAAGCAGGCATGAACTCTCTGGAGATCATAAGAAAAGGAACAGAATAAATGTAGCATTTGGTAGCAAAATTCATGACTCTTCTAAATTCCTCCATGACAGTTACCAGCTATGTACAAGAATCTGCAACAAGAGCAGCTTCTATTACCCCCACCCCCACCCCGAAGAGCTAATTCCATTTAAAGCAGCACCAGGAGCCATGTCATAAGGTAAAACCAAGCGTACTATTTTTATGACAGATCAGATAAAAATGAGAGACATTAAAAGCTCCTGTGAGCTCACAGAGGAGGCTGTTTGTTGCCTCTCTGTATGGTTTGCTGTTATTTTCTGGCAAAGGGAGCGAGGAAACAAATTCTGTTTCACCTCTCTATTGCATCCACCAGAGGTTTCCCCTCTTTGGTCTAGTTTAAACATTCAGTTTCACCCTCAGAGGTAAACATCCCCCCCTCCCAACTTCTGGTAGGATGTGGCTCAGAGAGGGGCGGACTTATATCCTCCAAGTTCTGGCACTGTTCCCAACTCAGTGCAGACAGGCAAATGATCTGATTTGGAATAAAGCAACGTCCTGCGTTCTAAAAGTAAAGCTACCTCTAAATAAGAGATCCTGAGATTAATTATGGGCATGGGAAGGGGTTTACAATGAGTTGCATATCACCCAATGGATACGTCCCAACTCCCACCAGGGAATGCTGAATGGAGCGTCTAAGAACTTATGGCATTCTGGCACCTCTTTCTCCTTTTGCAAAACAGTTGCGCCAGCCAAAAGCAACTGAAAACACCCTGTGCAGCATAAAGAATAGACCCTCCTTTCTATCTCTTTTTTAGACAAGCGAATGGTGTGGACATAAATCATTTACAGGATAAAATGGCCATTCAGATAAGATAAAACAGGTCCTTGTGACAGATCTTGCATAATTTGTTTGAAGTAATGCCAAGAGTTAACTTAAAACGAATAATGTTATAAAACTTCTAGCAGATTCTGATGCCAAAAAAACTTTAATCAATGCTGAGGGCTTGAGATCTTCCCATAGTGTATATCTGTACACTGTATACAGTGCATACTGTATATCTTATATGACTGTGAAATAAAGCAAGCCCACTACAAAGTCTTTGTCTACCATACAACACACTGACAAAGGAATGTAGGTCAGAACAGTTAGTACTTGCTTTGGTCATTTTAGAGATAAAGGGACCAGAGAAAGTACAAATAGTTCCGACCTACATTTCTTGGTTTTTTTCCTTCAGTGTGCAACAAAATGGCTGTACCACAGAGACCTAAAAAACCCTGCATTTTTCAAATTCACATCAATAGTGTAACGGCGTGCATAGTATAACACTTAAACATTTAACATTATCTGCATGTATTTTGGGTTCTCCGATCATCTTGCAAAGTTAAGGTTAAGAAACCATTCTGTTAAAATGATGTTTCTATTACATAGATAAGAACGCATGTGAACTTAGTTGCAGACTTTACAGATATTTCAATATGGGTCCATTTCAGATTTATTTTGCTTAAGTCACTGAAATCACTAGGATAAGTTGGCATGGCTAACAGGTCTCTGTGATCTGTAACTATGAACATAAAGGGAAATCGATCACTGTTGGACCACTTATGGAGTAGTTTGGGGCAATTGTATTTCTCAGCAATCACAGAATGTATGCAGGGTTGTGCTCCAGAACGACCCGAATCCATGCCTGTGCTGGGCCTTTCCTGAGAGATGGGAAAGTCACTTCAAAGGAATTGCAAAGAGATCCTTCCTGGTGTAATTGAATGCACACACACCTTTCCAGCCATCTGATAGCACTCTCAGTCCACTTAAGTATGACTAACATTCATTGAATTGAATCATTTCATTTTTTTTGGGGGGGGGAGGGTGAATTTTCATTCATTTTGTCCGTTGTGCAGTGATTATGGCCCTCCTCCGCAATTACACAACAGGACACCTAGGTGGTCACCTGCAGAAACAGAAGTTGCTTTCTGGACTACAGCTCTCAAAATATTCTTGTCATCATGCCCGCTGGTATTCTGGGAGCTGGAGTCAGAAATAAAAATGTTTCCCATCTCTGCTTCAGACAAGGTTGCTTCATTGTGTGACTTCAGCTAATGCAACGAGATCAATTTTATTCCTAGCAATATGAGAGAAGTAGGCAAGGAGCAGGATTTACCACATATAGGTTCTCATTTATCTACAGAACATTTTTTTCCAAAATACACTTGGGAAATGCTATTATTTGTATTGGCTTCAGACATCTGATCTGGTATCCTCAATAGTTCCAACAAACAAACAAAAAGCAAACAAACAACACATAAAGCTGTGTGCCTGTACACAATACAAATGCAGGAGAGAGAATATATTTATTAGTAGTGCTGATGAAGCCTGCTCTGGATGCATCACTGCTTGCTTAGTGCAGTTTGAAGATATGCCCGCCAACAATTCAAAATACTGGGAATGGGAAATAGAAAAATACTGTATGTGGATCTGAGTGGAAGTCTAATATAGAAACCTGTGTGCCTGCTTTTGCAGTTAATATGCATGTATTCCTTTCTCCAAGCAGGACGAACTTTAATAGATAATAAGCAGCACTTGACAGCTTTTCCTAGGAGCATAATGTAGCGTCTTTTGAAAATTAAATGCAGGATTAAGGTTCAATAGTCATGATTCAGCAAAAGGACCTTACTGTACTAATTTTAATTGCACAAAATACAACTCTTTTTTTTCTTTAGCAGAAAAGAACATTCATGTTTTATGTCTAAAAATAGCAGCTCACAACCTAGAGATTCCTGTTTCAAGAATATCCTGTATGGGATGAAACTTAAGAACTCTGTCTTTTAAAAAAACATTTTTTTTTTACAAAAGCCTGAAGTTGAGCATGATAAAAGTGGTTGATTCATTACACTGTAAGAGAAATAGGCATGAATTCCCTTCTCTCAGTGTCAGAACTGATGGGCATCACTGCTGGAAAGACCGCTTTTATTTCAACCAACTCAGCAGTCAAATGACATGCTTACTGTTGCAAATCTACACTGTACCTGACCTTGGACGTGCTTTGTATTGGGTAGAGAACAAGGAAGTGCAATGTTTCCAGTCCAAATATCCCATACTTTGAAAGGTGCTTTAAAATGTAAATGTGATAAGCTTTACTCTGACACTATGGATGTACTGCAAGAGCTATGGGAAAAAGAGTTTTATTTATTTATTGATACAAGAAGTGGAGAAAACAAGATAAACCTTTTTAACTAATTGCATTTTCTCTTAGTTCTTAAACTGAGGGAAGAACAATGCTACACTGAGATGGCATGATCAGTAAGTCCCTTGGTGGAGTAACATTCCGTGTCCATGAAATCACTTTTTGATTTTTCTGCATTTGGCTGGGAGTCCAGCATTCATGCAACTTTCTCTGAGACTGGTGTGGAGAACTGTTTTGGCTTCAGGGTTGACTTTCAATTTGGAAAGGGCCTTGGGGCCAATATCTAGCAGAAGGTGGGGCAAAGGACAAGACAAGAATTGGTTACTGCAATGTGCTTTACATGGGGCTGCCTTTGAAGACGGTTTGGCGATTGCAACTGGTACAGAATTGTGCAGCACGGCTGGTAAGTGGTCGGGCCGCCAGGGATCACATCACGCTGATTCTACGTAACCTACATTGGTTACCAGTTGCTGGCTGAGTACAATTCAAAGTGCTTGTTTGGACATATAAAGCCCTACATGGCTTAGGACCTAGATACCTGAAGGACTGCCTCCTTCCATACGAACCTACCCGGCAATTAAGATCAAGCCAGGGGGCCCTCTTGAAAGAGCCATCCCTCAAGGAGTTGAGAGGGATGGCTTGCAGACATAGGGCCTTCTCGGCCGCTGCCCCCAAGCTATGGAATGCCCTCCCAAGTGAGATCCGCCTGGCGCCAACATTGATGACATTTCGGCGCCAAGTAAAAACCTTCCTGTTCCACAATTTTTTTAATTGTTAACAATATAGACTGTGGGTCCTCTGATGGCAATTTTAGTGTAATGATTTTAGTATAAGGTTTTTATTATGGTTTTAATTATTTATTGATATTTGATGTTTTAACTCTTTTAATTCTTTGATTGTAAGCCACCCAGAGACCTTTGGGTAGTGGCCGGCATATAAGTTGTAAAAATAAATAAAATAAATAAAAAAATAAGTAGTTTTGGACAGACAGGAATATTGCCAGTTCTACCATTTCCATATTAAACTTTAAGAGGGGTACTGTTCCTTGCAATGAATGCTTTGCAGCTTTGCAAACCAAAGCCAATTTCTTTGCAACAGTTCCTCAAGCTTTAAACAGGCTCTGCTTGGAAACATATCATCAGAAGTTTGCAGGGACGACAGGGCACCCTCATAAACTACATCTGTCAGTTTTATCATAGATGACCCACTTAATCAGCGGGCTACAAACTCATGGCTCTGTTGTGGAGAACCTGCCATGCACACGTGACGATTACACTAATCAACAGAATTTCAGCCAATAAGCTTTAAGGAGATACTGGAGACTATGGACATATATAGTAGTATGACATCTTTAGATAAATAAACACCACCCATGATACTCCCCCTCCACCATTTTCTCTAAAACAGTAAAGACTCAGTCCTTATGTGGACATTTGTCTGACATTCTGTGTGGAAGCTTGAAACACCACTTTTATAAATAAACACTTTAGTAATCGCTTTTTACAAACTTGCTTTTGTTAAGGTCCTCGTGTTCTTTGATGACCAGCACCCAACGGTTCAGCTTGGGGAGACAGTTTTGGCCTTGTGGATCCTATAATGTGACCTCCCACAGGGGTCAGCCATCTTCTAATTGCTGTTCAACATTTATGTGAGGCTGCAGAGGTAGGTCATGCAGAGATTTTTGGTCTGCTGCCGCCAATATGCTGATGATGCACAAGCCTATCTCTCCTTTGCATCTTCAGCAGTGCCACCTGCGCAGACCCCAGAGCGCTGCCTGATCGCAATTATGAAGCAGATGAAGACAAACAGGCTGAAGTTGAATCATGACAAGATGGAGATGATCTAGAAGACTGTTTACTTGGTCTAGATGGGGGGGGGGTCACACTGCCTTTGAGAGATTAGTCTCATTTTATTGTACGCCACCCAGAGTAGTAGCTTGGTTACTAGATGAGCGATGTAAAAAATTAACAAACATACATTATTGAGGGGACTCACTGCATTGCTTACAACTTAAAAAAGACAAATAAGGGCAAAATGTAAAAATAAAAACATGTCAGCCCCCCACAATACAACATTTTAGGAGTGATATACTTGTCACCCTCAAATAGTAATGGCTTTACTAGGCATTATTAGACAAAAAGCAACAATTTAACCTGCCGCATCTCATTTTGTGTAATTCTCCAGGTTCTCATACATGCCATATTGTCAGTTCTATCTTTTCTTGACCAGAAAGCAGTTAAATAAAACAAAGAACATGAACAGCTCTAATGCCACTAAGTAAAGTTACCCCATATATCTGGGAATAGACTCTCGTCCCAGTGGCACTCCACAAGGGCTGGCATAAGTATAATGTCAAGGAAAAACGCCATAAGCCCTAAGGGAATATTGTCTTGAGAAGTGTACTGAGAAGTATTAGGGTTGGTATTTGGACAATGAGGAAAACTTTTATGATCAAATGAATAGGTTTGTCATGATGGTTTGACTTTTAATTCACAGAAAAATACCTATGACTCATAATTTCTTTAACAGATTTAACGGGTAGATAAAATTCATTCTAGGAAAAAAATTCAAGGGACAGAAGTCAGATGTTTTGTGCAATTCTGGAAAGCTAGATCATCATTTGAAGCTGCCACAATTTCACCTTTCTTCCGTAAAGTTACAATCATTGTATTTTTCTCATCCACCAGTAAACTACATCAGACGTAGAGTACACATAGCTTTTTGAAATGTCTCACTGAATTAAAATGGCAGAGGAAATTAACTTCCAGAGGGAAGTGATAGGATACAAATAAAATTTTTAGCCAATTGAAGCATAAATATTTGCAAGAATCAAATATTATTAACTATGATTTGATTGGCATTGTGCAGATTGAACCTAGTCGATAGGATTGCAGCAAATGAGTGTACATTGATGTGTTAAGTTTATTTCCAAGTTCTGGCAAGAAAAAGGAGTGAACACTTTATGTTGGCATAGTCTCGTTATAAATTTAGACCATCTATCATAGTATTTATTTGGGGCCCAGACAAATGGTGTTAGCTATTATTTCAATGCGTACCGACTTTTGAAAATAATACTTGCTATAATTACACTTAAATTTCATTTTCTTGATAAAGTAAATTAATAAAAAGAAAATACACACAGAAAATTCTAAAACCCAAGACTGTATTCTATATATTACAAAGTTCTAGCTTTTAACAACGTACTGCAACTTTTTTGCTCGGGTTAATTTGGCTGTATATGTATCATATAAACTACTAGAGGCCTTCGATCTTGTTCTTCATAAACTTTACATTTAATTGAATGGAAAGGTGTTGTAAAATTTAACGATGTAATACACTTTCTCTTTTTTCAATACTGCAAAACAAAAACTGTACATATTTAACCTAACACACATTTGCTGTGCACTTATGGAAAATTTCTTTTCTGCTGGGAACATATGCAGTTGATGCAACATTTTAATATATGCAATAAGGCTTCTCTTTGATGTATTACTGCTACATTACTCATTAGGCAGCTGGTCCAACAGGAACAGCATTGCTGCTACAACTTCAACTGAAATTGTCCTTTCTGAAACACTGGTATGTTATTTGTACATTGTTCCAAAACTGAAATTTGGATTAGAATTAAGATGCATTCCCTTATTTCCTCTCAGAAACAGTAACTTATATGGCATCCAGAATAAAATACATTGAAGAATGTTGGTACTTTTTAAGTGCAGTATTATCAACCCGGTGATCTGAAAAATTATACTGAGACTGCAACACCACTGCCCAGATTGGCCTTGTTGCTAGATGGTGTGGTATATAAATCTAAATAAATAAATAAATAAAGGGAGCATAGCACTTCTCAATGGGCTTTCCAGTGAATATTCTACTTTTCACATAATTAATTATAGAATCTTCTTTTTAGTAAGTTGTGGGACCTATCTTTTGTAGGATACTGACACGTTAAACACCTTTGAACAAGAATGACAGATAAAACAGTCTCTGTCCCACCAATATCCATCAAGCTCTGCTCCCTGGTGATTTTTTAAAATGCTATAAAAGAAAAAAAACATGCAGAAGCAATCCTCAGGGATCCTAAAAGAACTGGCCATCATAGTCATGTGGACTTGTGCCTTCATGTAGTAGACAATACTGTACTACTGGCAATTAGAGATGGGCATGGAATGAACATTTTTTCATTTTCGTTGTTCGTTTTTCGGTTTGTTATGCAACGAAACGACAAACGAAATTTGTCCCTAAAATGAAACAAAACGAACAGAAACGCAGGGATTTTGGTTGTGTGTTTCGTTTCCATTACTGCAATGAAGTGAGCGGCTTTAAATGCTAAAAAAAAATCAGTAAAATTGGAATAAATGGTAACAAAACGGTAACAAAATGAAAACAAATTTTTTGAAAAATTTCACGAACATTGGAAATGAACCGAAACGGACCTCTAAACGACAAATGACAAAGGAAACTCCATTTTTTCTATTCGTGCCCATCTCTACTGGCAATTACAAAGAGCACTTATATTAGCTACACAGTAACTTTTGGTTACTGAAAATTATGGCTAAGGTATGACATTACAGTTGAAAGTACCATGTCTCAAAAATTAAAACATGCCCTATTTAAGTGATACAAAGGGTTTGAATGAATGACATTAAATTATTTAGTCCCTCAAACTGAGCCTCATTTCAGAACAGGCAGGCTTTAGACCTGTACGGCTCCAATCTTAAATCTAACCCAGCATTATAGAAGATGGATTTGAAACATAGGAATTAACTGAAGCAGCATTAGTCAACCGTACAGTGGCATAGGATACTGTCCAGCCTCAGTTACTGCTCCAAAAGCTCTACCTCCTTACTAAAGATCATGGATTAACAGAAATTGTCACCATTTCATTTCAAAAGCACATATTCTTTGGGGAATCCCAAGGAAGGTACAGTCACTGGAGAAATCAAAAGAACTATTTCCCACAGCATAGCATCCTGGAAGCATTCCTTTTTAACATTTATCCAAACGATCAACTGACTCTTCCATGCTCTGGGGGTTTCACCTCTGTTGGTGATCTTGCCTTGACAGTCCAGGGGGAAGTCTTTGAGGCCATCAAGCATTAGCTCACCTCTGCCTTAGAATAGCATTCCCTTTATTATAAAAACAACCAGACAAAACCCAACTCTTTAAAGTAACAGGTCTGTACCTTCCACTTTAAAGAACAGAGAGGAAGCACCAAGTTAGCTGGGAAGGCAAATTTTGGAACACGGCCCTACCACAAAGTATTGGGCATCACTCTGGATCGAACCCTGACCCTACAAAAAAAATATTGTCGTCACAACGCAGCAAGTTGCCACTGAAATAACATATTTAGGGAATAAATGGCTAAATGGTCAGACTGGGATGCACACCAATAAACAATAAGAACAACAGCTACTGGCTGTGAGAGGCAGCCAGTGTGAGAGCTACTGGGCACTGGATAAAGCCTCAAATGAGATGCCCAAGGAGCCCACTAGATTGATGTACAACATACATTAAAATTGGATTTAAAGTTTTCCCAAGAGGATATATACACACATCCCTAAAAAACATGTGATTACCACACCACATAACTTTAAACCAAAATTCAAAAACTGCAATCCCTCATCAGATTCATTTCCATAAGGCAACGGTGCTCATACTGTAGATTGTATATGAGGCAAGCACCTTCCTTCTCCCATCTAGAGGAAACCAGTGGTAAATCTGGAGGAAGCCAGTGGTACAGAGAGAACATGACCCTCTTGCACTGAACTTTGGAGAAACCCAGAAAGCAAACAGGTATTCTTGCTGCAGTGAATATTGGAGGGCTATTTAGATAACTGATTTAAGAGTAATTTGGAAAAATAAAGCCAGAATTATAGGAGATAGGGGATGAGTGCTTCAGGAACATCCCACATCAGTGGCAAATATAACTTTTGCCTAGAAATCCTCCCATCTTCTAGCAATCTTGCATTTCCTATGAGCTCCAACTGTGGCTTACCTGTTAGTAGCCAAACCAAGCAGACATTTCCAGACAAATGGTCAAGGCTTGTTGCATCCGATTTACTGTTCTAAAAATGTTTGTATATTATAATTTTATACTTCAATTGTTTTAGTTTCAATTAACTGTGGACTTGAAATTTTTTGTACATCACGAGGGAAAATGGTAGGATAAGAAATTACATCAATCAATAGAAATAAATAAAATCCACCATAAGCCCGCAATAATATATTTTCCACAAGGATGGCCATCTGTCAGGTATGCTTTAGCTGTGAACTTCCAATAAAGTAAGAGGGTGGGTCCAATGACCCTTGAGATTCCTTCCAGCTCTATAAATTTGTGATTCCGTCCTTGGGAAGAATATCAAGAGCCTATTACTGTGTGGAATCCCAGAATCAAATAGGATTCTCTACACGGCTGGAGTGTCTGAGAAGCTTAAAAGGATTTTTGGCAACACCACATCCCTATTTATTTCAAACCCACAAACCCACTAAGGCAGAGACTCATCCACCCGAAAGGACTTGATACCAAAACACAAAAGGAGCAATATAGTATATGTAGTCCAATACTGTGAGAAATGTGCAGACCTCTACAATGGAGAAACTAAACAGCCATTAAATAGGAGGGTGGCCCAACATAGGAGGGGTAACAGCTCAGGACCAGAATCACCAGTACACCTCCACTTGAAGGACAAAGGGCACTCATTCAAAGATGAGGATGTACACATATTAGACAGAGAAGATAGGTGGTTTGAGAGAGGGTCAAGAAAAGCCATTCATGTGAGCATTGAAAACCCCTCTCTCAACAGAGGTGGGGAGGGGGGGCTCAGGCAGAGTCTATCTGCTACTTATCAGGCAGTGATTTGAACAATATCCAGACAAATCAAAAATACCTCATGCCTTCACCATCAAGGCCATAGCTAACGACCCATACTTTATGGCTTTCAGCACCTTAGACCATTGTTCACTTTAAGGCAGGCATGTCCAAACTTCGGCCCTCCTGATGTTTTGGACCACAAATCCCAGAATTCTAAGCCTGTATTTCCAACGGCAAAGGACTGTGGGAGTTGTGGTCCAAAACATCTGGAGGGCCGAAGTTTGGGCATGCCTGCCTTAAGGCTATTGAGACTGTTGTCCACCTAATGAGCCTATTCAGGCCATTGTTCATCTTATGAGCCCATTTCAGACCAGGGTGACAAGAGGTCAAAGTGAGCTATAAAATGGAGGACTCACAACTAGCTTTCTTCAGACTGACAAAGCTGTTTGGATGAGCAGCGAAACGTTTCAATCTCTCAAGACAAATAAGTCCAGTTGCCATGACTCAACCTCCGGGGGGGGGGGGATTGCCATGCTACAGACAAGCCAAACAGTTATGAATAGCAGGTTCACTACTACTGGGAATTCAAGAACCATAGGACGTTGCTGGGAGAGCTTTCATGTGAGGTGTCTCCAATATGCAGTTGAAATACATCTTGGCCACACAATATCAAGGAAGCGTTGTATACCCTTGAACATTATCAGGTCTTGATAATGATGAAGATGAATTAGCTGAAATTAAACCTTGGCAAGCCAGAGGTTTTGCTGATCATCAAAAAGTCTGACTTGGGGATCGAAGTTCATAACTTGTTTTAAAGGGATTGTGCTTCCCTGAAAGGTGAAGCTGGTACCTGGGAATAACAGTTGACTCTACATTTCCTCTGTGGATATCACTACAGTGGTACTGGTGAGGAGCAGTTTGTCAAAAGTTCACCCTAATGCCTTACCTTTGATTCCTCCTGCCTTGACCTCCATTGGCAAAAGTCATCCATGCCTTAGTCACAACTGCCTTTTGACTTTGCAATATACTCCATGGGGTGTGTCTGTCTGTCTTTCAAATATGTTTAGGAGCTTCAGCAAATGCAACATGTAGTGATTAAGCCCTTAATTGGAGCTCAGCTTCAAGGTCACATTATACTGAGGCGAAAGATATAATGTGTTGTTAACTGTATTCCAGGTATTGCAAGTTGGCTATATTAGGGAATGTGGGGGACTTCCTCCTGCAGTGCTCCTAGAGTGTGTAATTCCCTCATCCCTGAGTTGCAACCAGTTTTTGCTCTCACTACTTTTAAGAAGGATATAATAATATGCATCTCCAAACTGGTCTTTTAAAGTGTTTTGGTGTTTATAGAGTACAGTGATTTTTAGTGGGCTTCCTTAAAATGTAATGATTTTTCCTTTAGCTTGTATTGTTTTAATGTATGCTAGCTACACTTTAGTAGTGGAAAGGCAGAATAAAATTTATCATTACCATCAAAATATTTTCACAAAGATTAGCAATTTTGTCAATTAACGAGTAGAGCACTTGGGAGACAGGTGGAAGAGTTTCTTTTCTTTCTCTTTTTTGGCCAGCCCTCAGAGATCTGTAGGAGCCTCCCACTTACAGCTGAGGAATCATGTCTCCATGGGACATGATGAATCTTCATGAAGATCAGGGAGATGGCTGGGGGGGGTAAGTTCTGTATGAGCTATGAGGCATTAAGGGTCTGGTAGTTTCCTGAGATGCACCCAATATAGAGTACAAGGGACAAAGAATCTATAATACCCAATGCCTTGCAGCTCCCATAGCATGTAGCCTTGTGCAGTGACATTTTATTTATTTATTTATTTTTACAACTTATATGCCGCCCACTTCCCAGAGGTCTCTGGGAGGCTTACAATCAAAAGAATTAGAAGTTAAAAATAGAATATCAATAAATAATGAAAGCAATAATAGAAACCTTACACTAAAATCATTACACTAAAATTGTCACCAGAGGACTCACAGTCTATATTGTATCAATTAAAAAACTTCTGGAACAAGAAGGTTTTTACCTGGCACCGAAATGTCTTCAATGTTGGCGCCAGGCGGATCTCACTTGGGAGGGCATTCCATAGCTTGGGGGCAGCTGCCGAGAAGGCCCTATGTCTACAAGCCATCCCTCTCAACTCCTTGAGGGATGGCTCTTTCAAAAGGGCCCCCTGGCTCGATCTTAATTGTCGGGTAGGTTCATTTATCCTCCATCTCTATGAAAATTCATAGTACCCAACTATTCCTTGATTCCCCAGCTGTCAGCAATTCAAAACATTTGAGATGATTTTGGATAAAGCTCCAAAATCCTGGCTGGGAGGGGGGGGGGACTCCTGTAGACATGTCATGGCTGTAGTCCAAAAAAACAAACAAACTGAAAGTCCCACACCTAATGGGTGAGTTTGAAAGTCTGAAATGAATGCATACTGTATAATACTCTAGACAAAAATTCTGAAAGGCTATAATAATATCCGTATAGTACTAATGTGTTAGTTCAGATATCTATTGCTTTTCCCCTTCAGCTCGCAAAACAACTTAGGGAATATCTCATGTTTTTCAGTAAACGGATCTCCTAAACTCAAAGATACCAGAACAGATTTAGCATACACTTACAAAGAAAAAGTTCAAAACTTCCAATTTAAACTACTTATACTGAGAGGATTTACAAAGATCCTGTCTAACATTTAGCTGACGTTTTGTCAAAAACATTCATCACACAACCTTTTGAGGTTTGTCAGCTTGCCTCTAGTTATTAAACCTTGAACTGTAGAGTTTGTTATCAGTCTCAAAGCACACATGCTAAGGTTGTTTTCTCCTGCATTTAAACATTTTTTGGTTTGATTTCAGAACTATGAAGCAGCTCTCCCCCCTCCCTTCCAAATCCTAATCAGGAGATGCCAGGTAAGAATTTAATGGCCTAATCCTACGTGCAGACCAGATCAGGCAAAAGAATTACTCAGCTGTTGCTATGCCAGTACTGATGCTCAAGTCGTCAACTCTCCCTCTGACCCCCGGTGAACGACAAGAGTCCCTGCATCCAAGTTTGCTACAAGGGACAGAATGGGGGCAAGCACTCTATTAGCCACTTTGGCCCATTTCTGTGGGCCCCAGCTAAGCTAACAGCCAGTGGGAAAGACCCCTCAGCCTTCTGTGAAATCAATGGAAAAATCCATGGAGAGATGCAAAAGAAGGTAAAATGATAAAATGAATGCAGTATAAAGAACAAATGGCTTTGAAATAAGAATTGCTTTTCCTCAGGTAATCTCTAGCTCTTTTCAGACTGCAGTCTCACAGTGAAGCTAAGAATTTCCTGTACAACAGCCAGAAGATGTTCAGTATATTTTAGTAAAATTTTAAAACTTTCATCCCTTAATCTCCACTTCTATATTTAAAAATAGTTAAAAATATCATCCAAATGGTTTTTGGTTCTCTAAACCTATTATATTTTAAAATGTGCACGTACACTTTCTCTATATAATTAAAGCTAATACATTAGAGTTAAGCTTTGGGTCAGAGACTAGCAATGGGCAGCATTTACATTTGTCTGAGTTTCCCACACAATGTTCAACATGGAAGGGTCCTACATATTCACTAAATGTGTTCCTTTGTATTATTAAATCAAAACATGTTGGTTTATAGTAACTATCATGGGTAAGAAAAGGGCATAGCCATGCCATGAATTAACAATAACACTCCTCAAATTTCCTAATCACAACAGAAGTTTAATAACTTTTCCCCATGTAACCTTAAATTAACTAAATCAACTAGACATGGGCACAACCAGAAAAAATGACGTTTCGAGTTTTCGTTTGTCGGAACGGCTCCATTTTGGGTCGTTTCAGTTTGTCGCGAAATTTTTCAAAAATTTGTCATTTCATCGTTTCGTTTGTCATTTCCACCACGATTTAGTGCGATTTGACTTCCCAGAGCATAGGGGCGTCCCGCAATCAGGGCCGCCGCTTGGTGTTTTTGTGCCCTAGGCGGCGGGCAGGGAGGGCGGTGGGGGGATGAGGTGCGGGTGGGTGGCGGTGGCGGGGGGCCATGGGTGGGCGGCGACAGTGGCAGGGGGGAGGTGCGAGCGGGCGAGTGGCGGTACGGGCGGGCGGGTGAGTGGGCAGTTAGGATATCACTTAGGATAGAGGTTCTGTTCTTGGCTTGCACCCCAAATGTGTGTGTGTGCAAGCAAATTGAAGTTGGGAAAATAGAAAATAAATGGCAGTATATAATATATATTTAAAATAAATCCACACCTCCCACTCCCAGTCAAACCTCTCCCTTTATCCAATATCAGAAAAAAATCCTCACAAACTGTCAGAGAAGAAATAAAGAATAAACTGCTATTCCCTTCAGCAGACAAAGCTGCAGGGAATCAAAGAAATTATTTTCTAAATTCAATTCCCTCCCTGCCTGCCTAACTTAAATCCTAAATCCTCCAGCCTCCCTCCTCAATCTTGATCGGATCACACCAGCACCAGCAGCCAGCCCTCCTCCCTCAACCATATCCATACACCCGACTGCAATTTCTGGAAGGTGCCTCGGCTTTTTATGCCCTCCGAGACGTCCAGAAGTGTCAGTCAAAAACCTGGCGATGCCATTGGTGGAATGGTTCAAAAAAATTGCATGGTCCCATCCCATGCCCAGCCCAAATGGGCAGGTCTAAAAAAATAAAAAATAAAATAAAATAAAATCAATACGACGTTTTATTGCTATAAAAAAACCACTGCTGCTACTATTAAAATTCAGGCATTTAAAATAAGTAAATTTCACATGTTTCTGTGGTGATTTGGTGTGTTTTTTTACCATGATTTCAAAAGAAAAATTGCGGTCGCCATTTTGGACCCCCCCCACCGCATGGCATGGCGAGACGACGAGGATGACCCCCCCCCAGCCTGGTGCAAGCAGCCCAGGACAGGAGAAGAGGGGGGAAAGCCCCCCCCAGAAACCACCCCTCTGGTAGGTGGCAAAGCCTCAGGCAGGCATATTTTCGCCTGCTTTTTTGGCCGGGAGTCAGGTTTTTTTTAAAAAAAACCTTTTAAAAACATTTTCTGTGCTTCGCATTGCGCGATTGCCGCGATGCCACAAACGAAAACGAAAAACCCAACCAAATTTTTCTTTTTTTGGTTCGAGTTCGAGTTCTGACGGCTTAATTATTGTTACCGTTTCCGTTACGTAACAGAAACGAAAAACGGAAACGGAAACGAAAATTTTGCCGAGTCGTGCCCATGTCTAAAATTAACCTCCAAAGCTTTCTGCTTTTTTATTTTTTTAATTAAACAAGAAGTGGCTTGAATTCAATATATGTTCAATGATTTTTAAAAGCACCCAAAATTGTTTAAATATGATGCTTTCTTCTTCTTCTTCTTCTTCTTCTTCTTCTTAACCTCTAAAAGAAGATAACCCAAAAGCAAAAGCAGAACCAGGCAACAGGGGAGACAATGTAAAAAATTAAAGACATGATTTACTTTGCTTAAGTGTCTGATTGAAATGAAGCTTGTTTACACAAGGAAAAACATAAGAAAACAATGTCTTCAGCAGCTGGTCAAACAACTTAATCTCATTAGCCTGAGGGGAAAGACTTGTTTTACTGTGAATTACAAAATTCACATTACAGCACCTTCACAGAGTGTATAAGCCCCTATCCTATGTAGTCGTTTATTACAAGGAAGTCTATTTCCAAAGCATCTGATACAATCTGCACTTCACAATCTTACAGTGTTTAAAATATTTTAGGGTACATGGAAAATTTACCATAACTTTCCTTCCTATTTGGATTGCTGGACAATGTTTGAAAGTGAAATGAAACATTTTCGATTGAAAACCCTACAGAGACATCACCTTTTAACAAGTGTGTAGAAGTCCATCTTTACCCATTTTTAGTTCCTCAGCACTGAGCTGTACCCACTCTTCATCACTTTATCGATTGACTCTGGCAGTGATGGAGTTTGCTTTCCAAGTACCAGTACCCGCAGGTATTTGATCTTCTAAACTAAGAATTTACTTTAATGAAAAATCATATTTAAATCCAGCTTGACTTTCTGGAGACATGTGTCTGAACATGGATGTGGAGTGGTGGTGTTGATTCTAGCAAGAACAGGAGGACTTTGAAGAAAACCAAGGGCTAGAAACACTGAGTGTCTTGCTGATGTGGTCTATCAAAAAATCGTTTGGGCTGTAGGGACACAAGGAATGCCCCGGTTAAAATGCTTCAATATACTGTACACGGAGACATGATTTACCCACATCCTGCATGTTTGTGAGTTCTTTAAGTGCAGTTTTGCTAAAGAAGCACAACAAACACCCTTTTAACATCTTTCACAGCTTTGCAGTGATAGTACATTAAAATTTCAAAAAGAAAAGCTGTGGAGGTGTCACCTGTTAACGGCAGTGTGGCGTTTTCCCATGGATTTCTAGCATGACAGTTCTTTAATTCATTCCAGCACCAGCTTGAGATTCTAGGGAGGGAGACGAAATGCTGCCCTGTCATGTAATATGTTTAACAACCTGGCAAATGCATGCTTAAACAGCCTATGAAATTTAATAAACAGAAGGTGCCTGAGTCTCTGATAAAATGTTTAATTTATTTAAAGCACTAACATAATCTTAGAGATGTTCTGCCCAGGACAATCGGCCACGCAGCTCCTGCTTCCTTCTGTTTCTTGCCCCAAATCCACCTTCCTCTGCTGACCTCTCAGAACACTTTCTTCAAAGATGCAACATCCACTTTAAAAGGATTATCATCACAGTCTTCAGATTTCAAAGCATCAGCATCACAATCTTTTCTTTCTTTTAATTCCTCTCAGCAAGAGGTCATCAAAGTTTATTTTTGTCTACCCAAGCTTGAATTATAAAAGCAGATGCTTCTCATCTTTGAAACACAGTCCTATTCCTGTGTTTTCTCCTTTTTCTCAGCTATATTGGTCTTACACCATACAATTTATCTGACGCCACTTTGATATCTTAACATTTCTGGCTATGCAACTAAAAATGTCAGAACCACCTTATAGTGACCCTAATAGGGCTTTCAAGACAAGTGAGATATCCAGTTGGATGTGTATTCTCTCTCTCTCTCTCTCTCTCTCTCTCTCTCTCTCTCACACACACACACACACACACACACACACACACACACACAGAGAGAGAGAGAGAGAGAGAGAGAGAGAGAGAGAGAGAGAGAGAGAGAGAGAGACTTTCAATAGTCTGGAAACGGAGTTGATATCATCCATAGGTGTTGGGAGAAAGAAGAGAGGGCACACACAAACTTACTGAGGTAGATACTTGCTATTACTTTCAAGATAGACTGTGATAAAGAAATGACAACGTCCTTTTTGAAGAATTAACTCCATGTGCACTTTGCATGGGAGAACAATATAGGACTTTGAACTGTGTATATATACATATGCTCTACAAAGTTAAAAGGTATCTTATACCTAAGCATACATGCACAGGAGATTTATATATTTATCTTTATCAGGAATCCCTTTCCCTACTGTTGTGTAGGACACAATAAAGAAACGAAATAAATAGACAAGCCTCCAGCTAGTGTGACAGCGAAGATGCAGAAAGTATTTTTATCTAGGACAGATAGAAGTAAAAATGCGGAAGGCTGATCTTATAGAAAGAATGGCACCTGCTTTGATCGCCACCCCCCAAGAGGAACATTTTTCAGTATTTTCAGCAAGATTTCAGTGGCTGGCCAAACTTCACCTTGTCGTGTCAGCCTGTTACAGCAAAAGCATCAAAGAGTCTTATCCGACCTTGAAGACTAACGATTTTTATTTGGCATAAACATTTGAGGGCTACAACCGAGTTTATCTGATGAATGAGCTATTATATACTTGCTTGGGTGAGATGGTGTACTCGGTAGGATGAGAGGGAATTGAAAATACTAAAAGTTCAAATATTGATTACCCCCTTCACTGTCATCAGTAACAAACAGTATTGGGGTAGAAGCACGCACATGTCAGCACTGACGAGTAGATTAACATGTACTTTATGAATAAAAGTTGAACTAGACATTTATTTATTTATTTATTTATTTATTTATTTATTTATTTATTTATTTATTTATTTATGCATTTCCAGACTGCTCCAATTTCCCAAAGGGACTCTGGATGGTTTACATGAAAGCCAAATAAGTAATCACCAAATTAAAATCAATTAATAAAACAGTGAGCAGCATATAAATCAAAAACATTAACTAGCAAAAGCCTGGCAAGAGGCTGAAAAAAACTGAAGGGTAGCAAAAAAAGGGGGGTGGAGGAGCAACACAACATTACTGATCGCCATATGTGTCTTTAAAAAGCCAAGGTTTTAGTGCTTTTTAAAAGGCTGTTAGGGGCTCAGCTTGTCAAATCTTGCAAGGCAGTTTATTCCACATGGCTGGCCTGGCCACCAAGAAGGCCCGATTATGGGTTGAAAACGTACGGGCCTCCTGAGCAGTGGCCACCCAGAACGAGAGTGCCAGCGATGGTCTGGTGGGCCGGGCCCACACTGGCCTTTGGGAGATCCGCTCTGCCAGATACTCAGGTCCCAAGCCATGGAGTGTTTTGTACACCAAAACCAATACCTTGAACCTTATTCAGGAGGCAACGGGTAACCGGTGTAGGTGGACCAGAATTGGGGTGAGTCACTCAAATCAGCCTGCACCAACCACTAATCTGGCCACCGCATTCTGCACCCACTGCAATCACCGATCAAGGGTCAAGGGGAGCCCATGTAGAGAGTGTTACAGTAGTCGATCCTCAAGATGACCAGCTCTTGCACAACCGTCCTTAGGGAGTCACTGTCAAGGTACGGGCGAACTAAATATTTAATCTGTATCCTTGAATGAACCCACACCTTCTTTTTCTCTGCAATTCCTGGTGTTTGCCCTCACTTCCTTCCACTTTCCCCCAGAAAAACAGAGGATACTGTATTACCACCTGTGGGGCCTTCCTGTGGTTTTGTTACAGAACCGAACCATTTGGCCAACAGTAAAAAACTGTGGTCAAACGTGAGATGGCAAGAATAATGATCTTGGGCATCAGCGAACTTAAATGGATAGGAATGGGCAAATTCAGTTCAGATGACTATCATATCTACTACTGTGGGCAAGAATCAAATAGAAGAAATGGAGTAGCCCTCATAGTCAACAAAATAATGGGAAAAGCTGTGCTGGGATGCAACCTCAGAAATGATAGAATGATTTCAGTATGATTCCAGGGCAGACCTTTCAACATCACAGTAATCCAAGTTTATGCAGCAACTACTGATGCTGAAGAGTCTGAGACTGACTAACTCTATGAAGACTTACAACTCCTTCTGGAACTGACACCAAAGAATGATGTTCTTCTCATCAAAGCGGATTGGAAAGCCAAGATAGGGTGTCAAGTGATAAAAGGAATAACACGCAAGTTTGGCCTTGGAGTTCCAAATGAAGCAGGGCAAAGGCTAATAAAGTTTTGTCAAGAGAACAAGCTGGTCATTGCAAACACTCTTTCCCAACAACACAAATGGCGACTCTATACATGGACATCACCAGATAGGCAATACCGGAATCAGATTGATTATGTTCTCTGCAGCCAAAGATGGAGAAGCTCTCTGTACAGTCAGCAAAAAAGAGACCTGGTGCTGACTGCGGGTCAGATCATCAGCTTCTTATAGCAGTTTCTTATAGCAAAATTCAAACTTAAACTGAAGAAAGTAGAGAAGACCACTGGGCCAGTCAAGTGCAATATAAGTCACATCCCTTATGAATACACAGTGGAGAATAGATTTAAGGAACTAGATTTGGTGGACAGAACACCTGAAGAACTATAAATTGTAACATTGTACAGGAGGCAGCAACGAAAACCATCCCAAAGAAAAGGAAATAAACGTAGGCAGCTTGAGTATGTATGGAGAATGGATCGGACGGCAGAAAAAATAGCTGCGTTGAAACAGCTGACCAGCCATTATGTGCACGCGATCAGAGATGCTAGAACAGCTCATGCCTCCCAGAGAATTTGTGAGGCCTCGAACCACCAAGCGGAGTTGTTCCAGGTGGTTCGAGACCTCTCTAATCCTGGTTAGCTGGGGCTTCCTCCTAGTGATTTCACTAGTGAGCAATTCACAGCCTATTTTAGATCTAAGATTGAGGCCATCCGTTCTGATCTGGACTCCAGCTGCTCTAGTCCCTCCCTGATTATCCAGGGGGCATCACCCCCTTGGTCTCCTTGCCTGGTCGAGTTTGGGCCTGTGTCACCAGTGGAGGCCTCCAGGGCTATGGCCTACTGCTGGCCGGCAGCCTCCCCTTTCAAACCTTGCCTAGCATGGCTCATTAAATCTGCTGGAGGGAACATGCCGGAGTGGGTCTCTTCCATCGCCACTGCCTCCTTCGGGGAAGGAATTTTTCCCTTCTGCCTCAAGGAGACGGTGGTGAAGCCCACTTTGAAGAAGCCCGGCCCGGCTTTGGATGAGCTTGCCAGCTATTGTCCAATTGCCATTGTTCCTTTCCTGGGCAAGGTTGTTGAGATGGTGGCCGCCGTTCGGTTCCAGTCATACCTGGAGGAAAATCATATCTTTGATCCATTCTAGTCCGGGTTCAGGCCTTTTCGCGGGACCGAGACTGCCCTGGTCGCTCTGCAGAATCAAGTGAGGCCGACAGGGGGTGTTCCACCCTGTTGGTCCTCCTTGACCTGTCAGCGGCCTTTGATACCGTCGACCAGGGTAACCTGCTGGTCCGGCTCGCCAAGGCGGGAGTCGGGGGCTCAGCGCTCTGCTGGCTCCGTTCCTTCCTCGGTGGCCGGACTCAGTGGGTTCAGCTTGGGGGATGAATTGTCAGCTCCTTGGACACTCCCATGTGGGGTGCCCCAGGGGTCGGCAATCTCCCCCATGCTGTTCAACATCTATATGAGGCCGCTGGCTGAGGTCATCAGGAGATTTAGAGTTTGCTGTCATCAGTACGCTGATGATACGCAGCTCTGTCTCTCCTTTTCTTCTTCTGCAGAGGAGGCAGTTCGCTCCCTTGATCTGTGCCTGGAATGGACAAGGATAAACAGGCTCAAGCTTAACCCGGAGAAGACTGAGGTTCTGTTCTTCGGGGCGCCCTCGTCTAGATACAATGGGCCCCTCCGTAGCCTGGGGGGTGTTTCCCTCCAGCCTACGGACAGGGCCAGGAATATGGCCGTGGTCCTGGATTCAGCCCTTTCCCTGGAAGCCCAGGTGATGGCGGTCTCCAGGGCCGCTTTTTTCCAACTCCGCAGGATTGCCCAGATCCGTCCGTATATCGATGAGTCCTCCCTGAGAACAGTTGTGCAGGCCCTCGTGAGGGTTGCCCTTGACCATTGTCCGGAGACTCCAGCAGGAACAAAATGTGGTGGCCAGACTGGTGGTGGGTGCCCGTAAATACGATCACATCACCCCAGTTCCGGTGCGCCTGCATTGGCTGCCTGTTGCTCTCCAGATAAGGTTCAAGGTCCTGGTTTTGATTTTCAAAACCCTCCATGGCTTGGGACCTGAATACCTGGCGGAGCGTATCTCCCAGAGATCAACTGAGGCCAGGCCCACTCAGGGTGGCCACTCCTAGGGAGGTGTGGAAGTCGGTAACTCGCAGCCGCGCCTTCTCTGTTGTTGGCCCCTCCCTATGGAACCATCTTCCGAGTGAGCTGTGCCTTCCACAGTCCCTGTCCGCCTTCAAAAAGGCTTTAAAAATTATGCTTTTCAAGGAGGCATATGGTGACCTTATCCCTGTTTAGTTTTTTTTGTCCACTGCTCCCTGTTGAGAGTTCTCCCTCTTTGCCTATATTGCCGTTTTATCTATGTCTTCCGATTTTGCTGTTTTATCTAATATTTTTAATCTGTAAACTGCCCTGAGTTCCATTATGGAAAAAGGAGCAGTATAAAAGTGCATCAAATAAATAAATAATAAATAATAAATAAATAAATGCAAGAAAGCAAAGTGGCTGTTCAACGAGGCCCTACAAATAGTTGGAAGGGAAGAAAAATGCAAGGGACAAAGGGAAAGATACAGAAAATTGAATGCAGACTTCAAAAGAATAGCAAGGAGAGACAGGAAGGCCTTCTTGAACAAACAGTGCAAAGAAACAGAGGAAAATAATAGAAAGGGGAAAAACCAAAGATCTGTTCAAGAAAACTGGAGATATTAAAGGGACATTTCGTGCAAAGATGGATATGATAAAGGACAAAAATGGTAGGGACCTAACAGAAGCTGAAGACATTAAGAAGAAATAGCAAGAATACACATCGGAATTATACCGGAAATATCTGGATGTCCCTGATAACCAAGATAGTGTGGTTGCTGTCCTCCAGTCAGACATCCCGGAAATTGAAGTCAAGTGAGTCTTAGAAAGCATTGCAGACAACAAGGCCAGTGGAGGTGATGGCATTCCACTTAAACTATTTAAAATAGTTGGAAGGGCCCACAAGGCCATCATGTCCCACCCCCTGCTCAATGCATGAATGCAAATCAAAGGATATCTGCTAGGCCAGGGCTGTTCAACTTTGAACAGGCCGAGGTCTACTTTTTCTGCCCAAAGTGCCTGAGGGCTACTACACTAAAACCTCTACTTACAAATTTTATCCATTCTGAGCACATGCCCATAAGTAAAAAAAAATTGTAAGTAGAGCAGCGGTTTCCCATAGGAATGAATTGAAAACCAATTAATCCATTCTGGAGGGAACAGATTGCAATGTGACATGGCCCTCGAACTGTCCCACTCAGCTGAGACAGTGGGCTGGCAGACCCAGAACTTTGCTGGGGGAGTGGTGGTCCTTGGGATGGGGGAGGGAGGAGTGGAGAACTTATCCCCCACTTTTTAAATTGATGATCGGTGGGCTACTTTTGAACCCTTCGTGGGCTACCGGTAGCCCACGGTCTACCTGTTGGGCAGGCCTATGCTAGGCGGTTGTCCACATTTCTCTGGAATTCCTCCAGTGTTGGAGCACTCAACCCCTCTTGAGGTAAGTGGTTCCACTGCCATACTGCTCTAACAGTTAAGAAGTTTTTCCTGATATTCAGCCAAAACATGGGTTTGTACAACTTGAGCCCATTGTTGTGTGTCTTGCATCTGAGATGATCAAGAACAGCCCCTCCTCTGAATGACAGCCTTTCAAATATTTGAAGAGTGCTATCATATTGCCCCTCAGTCTTCTTTTCTTCAGGCTAAACATGCCCAATTCTTTCAGTGTTTCCTCATAGGGCTTGGTTACCAACCCCCACATGACCATTTGGAGACTGGGTTGGGGAAAGCGCTGCTCATTTTGGAACTAGACCTGGCCTAGGGTACACATCAGATCATTATAGGAATTAGGGGTCATAGGGAGAGTCTCTTCAATGAGTGGAAAAGCATTGCAGGTAATCTTGGCCAATGACAATTCAAACAAAGGACACTATGGGCAAATACAACCCACAACCAAATGGCACACCAACTTCTCCTGGCAGAGAAGACCAACCAATGTATAATACAAAATAAAATAAAAATCAAGGAAAATATATATAAATTATTTTATAGGTGGTATATGACCCCGGTCAAGTTGGCAAAAATGAATGTTCAAATCTCAAATTTATGTTGGAAATGTAAACAGAAGGAGGGCTCATTTTATCATATGTGGTGGTTATGTAAAAAAACGAGATTATTTTGGGTGTTAGTTAAACAAATGGTAGAAGGTGTTCTAGAGATAAGTCTTGAATTTAAACCAGAGATTTTCTTATTGAATATGTTGCCTGAAACACTAGAACAAGGAAAAATATATGTGGCTATTCATATGATAACCGCAGCAAGATTAGTCTTTGCCAGATACTGGAAGGAACCTGGAATACCATCTGAACAGGAAGTAATGTCTAAAATTTTAGAAACAATAGAGATGGATAAATTATCAGAATGCTTAGATGCTTCCAGGAAGAATAACCACCATAAAGTCTGGGAGAAATACTATGCATGGATGAAGAATAGAGAAAATAATAACAAAAGCTAGAGAATTAAGAAAAAGCATTATTGTACATATTTCATGATAAACAGGAGTCAGTTTAGATGTGTAGAAATATTTAAACTAGTGGCAATTAGATATAGGTGACTATCAACTCACACCTCTCTGCATTTTGTACTCCCCCTTGTTTATGTTTCCCTGTACCCGTTCCCCAATTTGTCTGTATCACAAATAAAATAAAATAAAATAAATAAATCAAAGAGATATTCAGAGTGAATCCAATAAACGTCCTACTGCTTTCATATCGGCGGAACTAGAGGAAGCCATAGGAAGATGTAGGAATGGCAAAGTGGCTCCCTGTGACTTCATCCACTGTCCTGGGACCTGTGAACCTTAGGGGAAAACATAAAATCAATAGACAGAGAGGAACAATAGCAGTAGCAGGAAGTTAGAAATTTTTGTTCCCTGAGCACCTTGCCCTCTGAAGATGCTGGCCACAGAGTCCGCCGAAATGTCAGGAAGAAAAACTTCTAGAACATGGCCAAACAACCTGCAAAAACTCACAACATCTTAGAAATATTTGCAAATCTAACCAAAGAGGCGAGTGCATCTCCCTCACCCTCAATCTGGGTGGCCACCTATAGAGAGGCCCGGAAAACGGTTACCCGAAACTGGGCTTTCTCGGTGGCTGCTCTGTCGCTGTGGAACAAACTTCGAAGTGAGATTTGCTTTGCAGAGTCCCTGTATGCCTAAGAGAGCTCTAAAAACCTTGCTCTTTATAGAGGCATTAGGTGACCATTAATTAACCCCACCCCCGGACCTTTAGCCTTGCCGGTGTTTTTATTTTAGTTGTGTTTGTGTTGTATTGTGTTGTTTATTCTATTTGAGAGTATTGTTTCATTGGCAGTCTGCATATGTTACTGTACTGTTTCTTTATACCAGGGGTTCTCAACCTAAGGCCTAGGGGCCAGATGCAGCCCACAGGGTCCTGAATCCGCCTCCCAGGACCAATTGCAACCCCCCACCTTCCCCCCTGCTTTGTGAGCAAGCCAGCCTCCGCAGCTGCTTCTATTGCTGAGGCAGTTCAAAGCGGTGGGCTATGTCGTTTCTCCCACTCCCCCCCAACTACTGCCCAGATGATTGGCATGCTGGCTAGTGGAGCATTCAAAGTGGGAGGGCCATGGCAAGGTCCCCTGCTCCCCCCACCACTGCTCAGATGGTCAGGGCACTGGCTGCAGCCGAGTGGGGCAAGTTAAAACTGTAGGGCTGTGGCAAGGTCTCCCACTCCCTCCTAGGCCCTGAGGCCCCACCCCTGCTCCTCCTCCCCCCTGCGAGGGGGGTGCGGGTGGCTTTGAGCAGGCCTTCCTGCCTCCCCTCCCTCCTTCCCAGCCCTTGCTCCCTCCCTTCCTCACTTGCAGTGCACCAAATCGGGCCGGTCCGGGCCAGGCCAAGAAAAGGAGGCAGCTTTCCCTCTGGGATGCAGCAAGGACGTGATAGCCAGGGCACACGGCTGGATCCGTGCGCAGTGGCGCCAGCCTTGCCGTCCTTGCTGCGGCTGCTGCTCCTTATCCTGAGTGGCCGCCAGAAGGTGATGAGGGGCCTGAGTTTGCCTGGGCTGCCGCCTCCTTCCCGACACAATGAAGGAAGGAAGGAGAGCCACTCCATCTGCTGCCACTGGAGGAGGAGGAGGAGGAGGAGGAGGAGGAGGTGCAGTAGAGGGATCCTAGGAGCAGCACCTCAGGGTGGTGATCCAGAGCAGGAGGCACTGGTGGGCCCCCCGAAATGCACTGATCATGGGCCGATTGTGGGGGGGGCTCCGCCCACTTGCCCCTCCCTTCCCCCCCTTTTCCCATGTCAGCCTTTTTTTTTTTTTTTACTGTGGCCTGGCCCCCAGTGGTGTCTGGGGGGTGATGGACCGGCCCGCTGTTTGAAAACTTTGAGGACCCCTGCTTTATACTGATGTAAACTGCCCGGAGTTCTTCTTGAAGACAGGCGATAAAGAAATGTATAAATAAATAAATAAATAATTTTACTGTGAATTTTATATCTACTAACCATCTTCTTATGTGAAAAAAGTTGCACATACTGTAAGCCCCTTTGACCTTTATTATGCAGTTAGCTTCATATATACTGATTATTTATTTATTTATTTATTTATTTATTTATTTATTTATTTATTTATTTCTAGACTGCTCCAACTTCCCCCAAGGGACTCTGGGTGGTTTGCAGTGAAAGCCAATAAATAGTCCAAAGTTAAAATCTGCCATCCCCTAGATTCCCATCGCTGGCCACAATAAACCGAAATTCTTCCACAGCTTAGGCGGAAATGCAATAGAAAGATAAGCTCCCCCCACCCCCACCCCGTGCAGAAATGCACTGAATGAGAGAGACGCAGAACAAGTTGGATTTCTGCCTGGCTCTAAGCAAAGCCTAAGAACAGGATCGCTCCCCTGCGGGACTATCCTCCTCTGTGGGATTCCCCTCCCCCAATCCTAGCTGCCCATCATAACAAGTTTATTTAGTTATTCCATAAATACAGAGCAACATCCAATTATCAATTAATCTAGCCATAGCATAATAATATAACATTTTATTACAGCCATTGACCAGTGATGACAAAATTATCTAAGCAGTTCTGGACATTCCGGAATGAAAATATTCTTTAACTAACTGTTTGGTCTCATTTCTTGTTGATTAGGATGTTCTTATGCAGGTAGAAAATATTCTGAAAGTCAAAGTGTTTGAGAACCGTTCCATCAATTCAACACGAGTTATTGCCAATAGCTTGCTTGGTACATTTCTACTAGTAAGACAGGCTCTTTTAATTTTCTCTTACTTTTTATATATAGTTTCAAATATTTCTGAGGTATAGATGACATTTTTCAAGCACAAAAGCATTAAAAATAACAGAAAACAGATCAAGTTCTAAAGCACCACCGGTTTTTCATTTGTGCAGCTACATACCAGCCTTCTTTCATTAGAACTGCACAGAAAAGTTAGGGAATTTCAGCCATTTCAAAACCATTTCATACCACCACGAAAAATCTGCCTTCTTTCACAGCTGAGAAACAAATAGTAAGGAAACAAAGGACAGGCTAGATAGTAGAGCTTAGTCTCATTCTGTTTCAAAGTTTGACTTCAGAAATACAAGGAGCATCCCCCATTCAGTAGACTTGGAGTCTAAAGATGCTGATTTAAGAAGCAGAAGGTGAAACTGTCCCTGTACAAAGCAGTGAAGTTTTAGACCGCTAGTTAAATTGAGCTGGCAACACCAAGCCTATGTGTTTGCCAAAGTCCCGCTGCAAATTAGGATTATTGTAAACCACTCGTGAAGACTGAGAAGAAAGCATTCAGAAAGGCATAAAATGGGCATATGGAGAAGTGGAAGTCAACACCTCAACAAAGTACAGTGCTTTTGCGTTGACAGTTCTAACCATGCTGTAATCTTAAAGCATCAATCACCTTTTCCTGTCCCCTTCTTTGGTTTCCAGACTTTTCATCAAATGTGGCCAATTACTGTGTGGTATTCTAGTGGGAGCTGAAGAAACACATAATATCAGATGCGAGCTAAGCACAGAAGCGTGGCAGACAGTAGTGGTGAAGGGTGTTACCAGGTATGCAGACAATTAGAAGCGGCTGATATGGTTCAAATTATCACATAGGCTCCAGTAATTGCTGTTTTTACTCAAGGGAACTAAAAGGACATGAATTATATTAACTTTAGAAAGAAAAACACAACAAACCTAAATATAGTTCTATAAGGACAGACTTATATTTTACTAAAACTAAAGGAAATGAATACATGTTCCAGCATCCTTAAAACAGGTTCCTGAATATAGAGCTACCCCCAAGTGGTAGAGAATGCAACAGGTAGTCACTTGAGGCTTTTGCAAAGTAAGATTTTATTGAAATCAATTCAGTTTCTTTCTTTGTTTCTTTCTAAGAAGAGTCAAATAAACCTAACTTTTCTTCTTTGACATTGTTTTGGGGTGGGTGGGTAGAATTGTTTTATGGAAGAAGCCAATGCAGTATTAGAGTATTCCTGAAGCTTTTGAGAGTGTAGAGCTTTATTGACACATAGAAAATATCTATGAAAACAGAATTCTTTTCATGATGATTGAAATGCACAGGCTCAAGAGATCTAGATGTTGGTTTGGAAATGAACCTCATAGCAGCTATATAGCGGAAGCAAGAGAAAACATCACAGCATAATTTCAAGGCCAAATAAAATAAGAAAATAAATAACAATTAAAATTAAGAAAAATCATTTGTCTGTTCTAACTCTTGCTCCAAATAGTTCACAAACTATCTCTTACTGGTTATATGGTCTCAACACTTAGGAAATATATCAGATGTCATCACAAAGCTCATAACAATTAAGCACTTTCTATAAGCATGATCAAAAAGCATCTATGCAGCTTTCTTCACCTTGGGGCAGTAGCCAGGGGTGGGAGAAGCTCTCCTTCCAAAGAGATGTATGCTACGAGATCAAAAGGAATTATTGTTCTAGAAATAATTCTAGTCCTCCAGGTGTTCTCTCTCATTCTTTCTCTTAAGTAATCTGTAAAACAAAGTAAGCTACCACTTTTTTCATCCTGGTTTTATCCATGAAGAATATTAATTACATTCCATACATGACTGAAATGACAGAAAAGTGTGCATATACTTGTTAAGAAATACACTTTTAATATCTGCCAGTACTACACTAAAGAAGGATGTTTTGTTGCTGCTGTCTCTCTGTTTGTGAAAGAAGTTTTACATTACTATCGCGTTAAACTTAACAGCAGTGTTTCTTGTTGTTTATATAAATGTATTTTAGGAACAATTTGAGTTTACCTCAAATCTCAGTATGATGCTCATTATTAAGGGCAACCAACAGCAGACACATGAAAAACTAGCTGAAAAACTAGCTAACTCCCCATGTAGGAATTCTTATTTGCATTTTATATATTTATTTATTTAAAATATTTTGACTACAGCCTTTCTCCTTAAAAAGGACAAGATGGCTTATACCACTGAAAGACAGGGGCCAGCCTAGCATACTGTGGGAGGGAGTTCTAGGTCAAGGAGGGCAACAGAGAAGACCCTCTCTTCGGTCCTCATCAATTGGGTTTAATCTGATTAAACAAGTATATTGTAATCCATACTAGAAACCAGATTCAGTAAAAATATAAATTTTCCATTGTTCCTCATTATAGTAACATAGATTATTACTTTTCTGGACTGGATTTGAAGACAAAAATCAAAAAATCAAAATACCACTCAATCCAACATCCTGCTTCCCACTGTGGGAAAGAAGATACCAAAAACAGGAAATGGAGACAACACTCTGCTCTCACTGACCCTACAATGAGTGTTCAGTGGCACACTGGCTTCAAACATTAGCTATAATGGCTAATGGGCACTGCTCCTTCCCTCTATGAATTTATTCAATTTCTTGTTAAAGCTGTCACTCCATTACATATGGATAAAAATTCCATAAATTAAATATTGTGTGAAGTAGTATTTCTTCTGCTCCCAGTATCTATTCTCCTATGTAGGAGTATATGCCACCCCAGTTAACACTAAAGGTCTAAAAGCGAAGTGACAATTAGACCCAAGACTTTGCAAGAAAAGATCTAATTTGACCACAACAAATGATCATAACCAGGCTGCAGCCATACTTCAGCTATTTACAGTCTGTTTTGCCTTCTGAAGGAATTTAAATATATATATATATATGGATGTCTTAGGTCTCAAAGGCATGGCCTAATAGTGGCATTATATGTAGCATTCTTGACAAACTCTGGTAGGAGCCTATTCCCCAATTTACCAGAAGTGGCTAGGTTAGCTTTTGTAATTTTACCATCTGTTCTGATGTCCCATTGCTTGGCAATGGAGCCTTCCTCCACACCTCCCTTACAAACACAAGGGTTCCACTTGTGTGCCCTTCTTGAAAATCTCTAATGCTCAATATTTGACTTGAAAAAATATGTTAATAAACCAAGCCTACATGTTTCATGTTAACATGCCAAACTGTGAAAACTAGGTGTTAATATCTTTACTACATGCTAATAAAGTTTTTCGCCTTCAGATATTTGCTTTGAAAAACATGCTCCCACGACCTTTTGCTGAGGAGCACAGAAGTTTGTACATATTGTATTTCCACCTACACTGCTGGAAGAGTCCCTGAGTCAATGCTTTTCCAGAAGAGAAAAGGAAGAAGGCAGAATTCCAAAAAGTCTCTGGAAGCAGAACAAAGGCCAATAATTGGAAAGCCTACACAGTATTTTGGACAGACTATTTTGCTGATACTTTTCGTTTGAAAGAGGTGTGATCCCAGCTCTTAATACTTTTTCTCTCTCTTTTGGGTCAAGCCCCCAACATTTAAGCCCAGGATCCCCCTCAAAGAACCCCAGCCCTCTATGGTGTTTGATACTGTGTTAATTTCATTCTGAAATCAACCTTTTTCCTAACACTTTTAATGTTGTCCCATACACATTATTTTTTATCCCTCAGAAACAAGGCTTTCTTCAGTGGACTTCTTTCACAATTTACATACTACTTGGGTAGGTGGCTGAAAAACAAAACAAAACAGCAAAAGGTAAATTGAAATGCGGTATAATGGAGAGTCCAGACACCACTTTTAGGCTACTATAGCTTTCCCAACCCTATTTTAAAGAGTTGTCAAGGATCAGGTCTTGATTGCCTTTAGCAGAACACGGAAAGGAGAGGCAGAGAGCAAAGGACTATGAGATGACTTAGTTTTTTTTTTCCTTTCTCAAAACATGTTGGAGATATTATAAAGTGTTTAAATGAATTACTTGAAAACTTTTCATGACTGCCCAACTGGCTGAACATTTGAAGTCTGTCTGTCTATTCATTTGGTAGGCACTGTACTCCAACATGCAACACTTTCCAAAACTTGTATGGAAATGTGTGGAAAAAAGCTTCAGGGATTTGAAAAATAAAATAAAGTAAAAATAAAAATGAAAAAAAATGGTCTTCTTAGTAAGCTTATTAACATATCGGTAGACTTGTTTATCCCAGCACTATGCCAACTTTCTGTTTTCATAGAAATCATTACACATCTTCTGGGGAGGTAATGCATACCTGCCACACAAGAATCACAAATAATTGCAGAATCCTGTGTAACTCTATGCCATTCATTTCTCACTTGATGCCCTTTGCATGTTGGGTACGAACAGATGAACAAGAACGGTGACTTGACAAACACCAAATATTCTTCTCTAGCTGAACATTCTAGTGAATGATTAATGATGAACAAAAAACCATTTAGGGGAATTCATTCACAATTTTCTCATTCAGAATCCCTTCAATCCCTGAAAGTTTTGAAAGGAACCACAGCTTGAAGCCCTCCAATATATTACAATGTTAGAAATGAAAGTAGGAACACATCTGTAATACTTCTACTCTCACAGCAATGATTGCCACAGGAAGGCATTGCTCCATTTGTTTTATGCTAGATCCACTTGCTATGCAATAGATTGTCCTCGGATGGAGTTACAGAATTTTTCAAATCAAGATTGTGCCATCAAGTGTCTGTTTATATGCTTTAAAAAGAAGACACATCCACCCAATCCCAGCTGAATAAAGCATTCCCATGAGTGAGGATAAATAGGAATGGTGATGCACTCAGACCACATACTAAAATAAAAGAAGAGTCTCTGGTACAGCTATAGAGTGGTGCCTTGAGATATGAAGTCAATTCATTCCTTAGGATGCTTCATATCTTGAAAATTTTTGTATCACGGATCCGAACAGGGTGCAATGCACCCTGGGAACTGAAGTCTTCTGCAAATTTTTCGTATCTCGGGGCATTACATAGTACATTTTCGTATCTTGAGTTTTTTGTGGAGAATTTCCTTTCCAGGGTGCATAGTGCCCCAGATGGATTTTGTTTTTGTATCTCAAGCTTTTGTCTCAACATATTCGTATCTCAAGGTACCACTGTACTGCTGGAGCACATGAAATTTTGGTAAAGGATGTTCATGGGAAAATCTTCGTGCTGGATCCAGCAGGAATCCTGATTACTCTGCACGGACTTATAGGGGTGAGAGACGGCTAGCTGATTCTGTATTTCCTTTTCCATACTGAAAACAATGTAAAATTAAAATACAACAATATTACAAACATTAACATAGAATTATATTCATTATGCATTCAAATGCAATTAAACTGTTTAAAATAATTTCACTCAAAAGTTAATAGTAGTTTACCTTTAAAGACTAATTTAAAAACAAAAAAATCCCAGCTCACTGGTTAAAATCGAATGCATTGGGGCTTTTAAACAACTGAAGGCCTTCCCAAATAAAATGATCTTGCCTGCTGCCAGAAGCACAGCAGAGAGGGGGCAAACCAAGCCTGCCTTGGCAAGGAGGTCCACAGCTTAAGAGCAGTCTTCTCAAGTCCCACTTACAGGCTTGGGCAAGTGGAACACCAAGAAGGGCGTGTGCGACAGATCTCACGGACCATCTTTCTGTATGGCAGAGCCGACTTTCTGTAATTCTCTGAATGGCTGAATATGAATTCACGCAAATTGGTTTTGTGCCTGGGCAAAACATCCATGGAAGGGTCAGGACCTAACAGTCTCCAAGCTTTTCTCCCTCTCTTTATATGATGCATGTTCTACCCTCACAGTCCCACTGAGCCCACTGCAAAAAAGACCCTACTTAATGGAAGGATAAAAAATAGAAAGGTGAAAAGATTGTGTGAACTCATAGATTACCACTTGAAGAACTACAGTGACTGGTGGGCAACTGGTCCTTCTTTGCTGTGGTCTCTCTGATTTACCTAACTGGGTGACTGATAAGCAAACTTAGCTGATGGAGGCATGGTATACCACAACTGAATATAGAACTGCACAACCAAACAAAGAATTCTTGGTGCACATAGAACAAATAAGTTAGTGGCTTTTCATATGAAACATATCAACACATCTCATAAATACTAGCAAGGACACCAACACTCTAGAACAGTGGTTCTCAACCTGTGGGTCCCCAGATGTTCCTGGACTGCAACTCCCAAAATCCCTTCCAGCCCAGCAAGTGGTGGAGGATTCTGGGAACTGCAATCAAGGAACATCTGGGGACCCACAGGTTGAGAACCACTGCTCTAGAATGGTGGTAATCCAAAAGGTAAGGGTATTTTTGCAGTGTCATAAGCTACCTGTATAGCATTAGTAACCTACTTAGATGAATTTTGAGAAGAAACTAGTTGATCTTTCTTCAGTCCTTAGTAATTCATAAACAGTTTGTTTAAAGTCTTTTGTTCATGGCAAATAAAAGACCAAAGTTATTTTTACATACAAAGTATGTACTTCCCCCCCCCACCCCAAAAAGTAGATTGTGGAGATGTGTAAAATGCTGGCAAACCCAATGGCTAGTAGGAAAGAAATATCAGGATGTAAAGTCACTTTATCTTTGTTAAATTGGAGATAAGGTGACTCATATCTTAAAAGCACAGAGTTCACTAGTCCATCTTTTAGATGTTACTGCAGTCAAGAATAACTTCAAATCTGATGTCACCATAGGTTCAAAAGGAAAAATTTTATTTATTTATTTATTTATTTATTTATTTATTTATTTATTTATTTATTTATTTATTTTTACAACTTATATGCCGCCCACTACCCAAAGGTCTCTGTTTTTGTTAAAAATGTCAACACCAAAGATAAAGGCCGGGATACTGCAGGAGTTTTTTTTACATTAGTGTATTAGTCAGAGTTTTAAAGAACTTTTTAAGAGTAGAAGCGATTATTTTCAGGCTGATGTGCTACTAATGCAGCTAAAAAACATTCAAAGATGAAATTGATAATCCCAATTTATTTGAATGTACTGAAAAACTAAGGGTAGTCTTCAGTGAAGCGCATGGATTGATGTTGCAAATTATGTAAACCTTTTCTATTTTTATTCAGAGACACTTAGTAGAGGTCTTTCTCACTGATTGCTAAATTTGTTTTTTGGTGAGAAATTCTCCATTCAGTCAATTTCAGTTGCTTTATGTCTGGACTGATTTCTCCTGAAATGTTAGGAGATCTTAATATAATGGTAGTCTCATTCTGTCTTTCGCCATTAGTAGCAGATTGATGAACAATGGCTGATGTGCCCACCATGGAGTCATTAAAATTCCATCTGACTTGTCTTGAGAGATTTTCACTATGATTTGATCAGTCAGTAAAAAAGGGAGAAAACCTATACATTAGACACCAATTCCAAAGAAATTGTGAAAACATCTCCCAGACAATTGTTCCTTTTATTCACCAAGGAGTAATACATTTTGCATTTTTGATTGCTCTGAGTTGCAAATATATCTGTTTTCGGCACTTGCCATCTGCTTGTGCTCAGATTGGGGAATTGAGGGGATAGCTCCCACTTGTGTGTGGCAGAGTTCTACTAAATGAATCTGCATGTTTGTTGTCTCCAGTCACATGAGGTGTTGAGTCATCTGAACTTTTTGATTTTTTTAGGTGACTTATTTCTGAAATATGAATCCCTTCTTCATGTTGGTTTATTATCATTATTGTTGTTGTTGTTGTTGTTGTTGTTGTTAAATTATCACACAGCAGACAAGATAACTACATATTACAAAACACTAGTTGAACGCTTCCCATGCATTTAGGACTATGTGATGTATCGGCGAATTATGCGAGCAGGACCCGGTAAGGTTGCTTTCTGCAGCTGACTGATGGTGACTTTGCCCACTCCAATTTCTTCTAAATATCTGCTTAGCTCTTTAGGCAACACACCCAGTGTGCCGATTACCACTGGGACCACCTGTACCAATTTATGCCAGAGTCTCTGAAGTTCAATTTTCAGATCCTGATATTGGGTAATTTTTTAAAGTTGTTTCTCGGTGACTCTACTATCACCTGGTATAGTAACATCAATGAACCACACCTTCTGCTTCTCCACAGTCATAATATCTGGAGTATTATGCTCCCAAACCCTGTCTGTCTGTATTCAGAAGTCCCAAAGTAATTTTGCATGCTCATTTTCAATCACCTTTTCGGGCTTATGATCCCATCAGTTCTTTGCTATGGGCAGATGATCGTTCTGATACAAATTCCAGTGGACCATTTGAACAACTACATTATGATGCTGTTTGTAATCAGTCTGAGCAATTTTCTTGCAACAACTCAATATGTGGTTGATAGTTTCATCTGCCTCTTTGCAGAGTCTACATGTGGGGGACTCAGCTGATTTTTTTATATTCTAGCCTTAACTTCATTTGTTCTGATAGCTTGTTCTTGGGCTGTAAAAATCAGGGCTTCTGTCTTTTTTTTCACTGTTCCATTGGTGAGCCATAGCCAGGTCTTTTCCTCATCTACTTTTCCTTTGATTTTTTTGAGGAACTGCCCATGCAGTGCTTTATTAGGCCAGCTATTTGCTTGTATTTGCATAGCTGTTTTCCTGTATTGACCCACGGTTTGCTTTACTTTAAACACCTCCTTCTTCTTAACCTTCAATAATGCTGGCTCTGTACTGTTTTTTACATAATCTGCCAATGCATGTTTCTCTTCTTCAACTTTCTGCTTCACTTGCAAATGATCTCTACCACCTAATTTTCTAGGTAAATACAGCCTGTCAACATCACCACATGGATGTAATGCACAGTGAATGGTCATAAGTTTTCTTGTTTTCCTATCCAGACTATCTAGCTCCATTTGAGTCCAGTTTATAATGCCAGTGGTATACCTGATGACCAGTATGGCCCAGCTATTAATGGCCTTGATGGTGTTACCACCATTCAGCTTACTTTTTAATACTTTTCTAACCCTTTGGATATATTCTTTACTGGCCATATTTTTCACTTGCCCATGCTTGATATTATCCAATTGCAGTATGCCCAGATATTTATAGGCTTCAGACTGATGATACTGAACGGCTTTTCCATATGGCAATTCAATTCCTTCACTTGCAGTGATTTTTCCTTTTCTCAGTACCACTGAGGCACATTTGTTTAGTCCAAACTTAATACTAACATCAGTACTGAAAATTTGGGCTGTGTTGGTTAGTAAGTGTATTTCAGTTTCTGATTTTCCATACAACTTTAAGTCATCCATATACAATAGATGATTTTTAGCAGTTTGGTACCCTAAATTTGTCTTCTGCAAAATTATTGAGAGGAAAATCAGGGCAATAGTAAATAGCAGAGGTGACAAAGAGTCACCTTGAAAAATCCCTCGTTTAATGCTAACCAATCCGTAGCTTTCGTCCCTGACAAACAATTCTGTTTTCCAATTCTTCATCACATTTTCAATTAGGGCACTAATACTTTTACATATTCCAATGGCATCCAAGCACTTAATAATCCAGCTATGCGGTACTGAGTCATTATTATTAATTAGACTTATATACCACACCATCTGGCAACAAGATCACTCTGGGCAGTGTACAAATAATTCAACAAACAAAACAAGAACAATATACAATATAAAATGTGACTAATAAGCAAAATGAACATAACTAACTCAACAATCACATCATAAAAATCACTCAAAGAACAGAGGGATAACTAAAACAGAGAGGGTGGATTGATTATCAACGAATTAAGAAAGGATGAATTAATATCCAGGGAAAACTTTTCTATATAGCCAAGTCTTGATATGTTTTTTGAAAACTGACAGCCATGGGGCCAGACAAATCGCGGCAGGGAGTTGATTCCATAAGCTTGGGGCCGCCACCAAGAAAGCCCAGTTCCTCGTTGTTGATTTCTGGGCTTCCTTTGGGGTAAGCACCCTCAAGTGACCTGCTTGATAAGATTGAGTGTTTTGGGCAATATTCTATGGGAGGAACCATTCTGACAGATAGCAAGGTCCCAAACCGTTTAGGGCTTTGTATGTCAGTATTAGAACCTTGAAGTCAATGTGGTAATGGATTGGCAGCCAGTGCAGTGCGGCCAGCATAGGGGTGATATGATGGTAACTCCTTAACCCCGTTACTAGTCTAGTTGCAGAATTCTGCACTAGATGGAGCCTCCACATTAACCTCAGGGGCAGCCCAACGTAGACTGCACTACAGTAGTCTAAATTTATATTGTGAAAGGCATTGGCACTGACGGTTTAACCCCCCCCCTTTTTTTGCTGTGGTTTTCTTTCTGTCAAGATCTTCCATTTTTATGTGTTTTTGTTGTTGTTTAAAAGTACTTCCCTATCAAATAAGCAGTCATCAATGCACTGTCTGGAGATCTACAACATTCTTGTTGGTTGAACCCAAGTATATCTTCATAGTTTTACATTCCTCCTGCCAGGCTTTTAGCTGTACAACCTGCCTGATGGTGCACAGAAGGTATCTTGTGCAATGTCAATGAATAAGCATTTTGCTGCAATGACATTTTCCCCATACAAACTGATGGTATCCCCTCATCACTGAGTGATAGTCAGAAATTTTCATTCCCAAAGCACCCATTGAATGTTTTTTTTTCTCTGAAGAAGATCAAATTTCCAGTTTTCTGTGTTAGCTAATGTTGTGCGGCCTCTATTTTTTTTGTCTGGGTTGTCTCAACAATGATGGAGTTTGGTATAGAGATTTTGAACTCCATAATCTTGGACTCCATACAAATGTTCTATACATCTTGATATGCAGATGGCTTCTGCCAAGATTGTGTTATAAGGTCAGTTAAAGCTTGTAACATGGACATTTTGGTTGATAAAGTGGAATTTATCTGGACATGTGCAAATATTGAAACTTTAGCAGTTTGAAGTGGTTTACAAAGTTGCAAAGTCTTTACCATTCTTACAACTAGATCATTAAGTAACATAATGGTCTTAGAAAGTGACAATGTTGAAACATCTCATACATCAGAATCAGGAAGACAGAAATAGGGAAAGAGAATCTGAGACACCGTATAGTTACTTTTGCTTTTTTGGTTATGTGTTAAAATATAACCTTTAAATAGTGAGTTCTTATAAGATATTGCACTCATTGGTGGTTCAAATGTGTTGCGGGTATGAATATATTATAAATAAAGCCCATTTTTGTTTACGAGTTAATAAATATGTATTTTAAAATAGTGGTTGCTTAGAAGTACTAGAAAAGGCAGGTTTACTGTATACCCTATCTCCCTCCACCCATTTTATTTTAAGTAATTATATACAAGAAATTGAAAAGCAAGAATGTTTTGGAGGTTTTAAAATATAAATATTGATTGGTTCCAGGAAAAAAATGTAATAATGTGCGTATTTTATTGTTCAGCAAACTAATTCACATACAGTATCTCTATATTTTATAGTACAAATATACAGTAAAATGAAAATGAGTAGACATTTTCATGTATGCTTTCATCTTCAGAATGCAATATGATAAATATGATAAAGCTTAGAAATAGTCCAGGAACTCAAAGACTGTACAATACCTAGGAAAAAAGCATGTTTGCTTAGGTGTAAATCCAAGTTGCTAGGATACCATGAATTCAGGCTACTCAGCTTCCCACACTGAGGCTGGCAAGTTATTTCCTATCAACTACATTAAACATACTCAATCCAATGTGTTTCCAGAAGAATAAAATATAAGTGACTCTAGATGAAGGATAAGTGAGTAGAGGTAGGACATTCTATGCAAGTTAGCAATTTGGGATTTCAGGAGCGAGAAAACAGAGTAGGGATTCTGTATCTCCCTCCTATTTCCAAGAAGAGGAATTTGCAGATAAGCAGGTTTTCCTTTTCTCCTGGGGTACCAGCAGAGGTCATTGTCACAGCGGGAGAACATAAAACAGCCTTAGACCTGCAGAGGTTCACTCTCTGTCCTGTTGCGTACCAACTGTTTTCTCAACCAAAGGAGTGTTTGGTAGGAAAGTGTGGTGTGAACAAATTCTCAAGTCCTGTAAAGTTTATGTGAGCTGCCTACAGGGTCCTCTAAGGGGAATTTCATACTCAGAACTGCCGTAGCAATTACTCCCCCCCCACCCCCAAATTAGGCAGTGATTGCTTGAAGAGCAACATGACCTGATATAACTGATAGAATACTAATTTGTATCTTAGTTTTTTGTTGTAGGCTTGATGAAAACCATAACCTCTGTCCAGAGGGAATCCTTAATGCCTAGACTTCATGTGGGGAAAGGGTGTGTTTGGTGAGCGAGAACATTAAAAAAAAATTCCCTCTAACATGCAAAAACGTTTACTTTGAGGACAAAGGAGGGGACCAGGCATCAGCATCCCTTATGGGAAACCACCCTGGATGATTCCCTGACAAAGCCTCATTCTCAGAGATCTGCATGCAGAACAGATAGCTACTTTTAAACCCAGGAAATGATTGCTATAAATCAACACTGACTTGATGGCATGAGTACACACAGAGACACATGGCTCCTTTTGTCAAAGATTTCAATT